>CM073594.1:27104806-28354806 GCA_037074705.1 Zhengitettix transpicula
GTAATTGTCATAAATTTATTTAATGTATGTTATATGTTTGCAATAATAATTATCATACTTTTAAAATGATTTCTTATATTGTTCAATTTATCGCTACTAAGAGAATATTTGCATAAATTTCGCAATCATTTCTCCGTTTAATCTTTACGTGTTTTATAATTCCAATTTAGAAATAAAGGTATTATTATTATTAATAATAATAAGCAGTAGTTTATTAAAACTGAAGAAATCATTATCACGCGTATTCCACTAATTTGATAAAAATGTTTTAATCAGGATAAAATCCGATAAAGAATTTCAGGCTCATTTAATTATAATTTTTCAAATTTACTTTCAATAGTTTCAGTATTGTGTTGATGTACCTTTTGTGTTTGTATAAATTCCATGGAAAATTGAGAACAACTGTAAGAACAGGAAACTATTAGAATGGGGGTAAATTGGTTTTAATTGTTTTAGTATTTTCACTAGTCCTTGAAAGGGGTAATACATTACTTGAATAAAACATTCAACATTCAAAATTATACATTAAAATTTAATTAAGATGATCATACTCTAACAGTACGCAATAAATAATTTTTTATGCTTGCAACTTAGTTTGAAATAAGGGGCCACTATAATTATATATGAATTATATTTTATTCCAGAAGAGTGTAGCAGGACTGACACATAGCCATAAAGTAAATCAGAAAGTTTGTAACAAGTTTGAGAATAAATCCTGACACAATCCTGATAGAAAACATTTTTAACAAAATAATTGAATACGTGTGCTTAAATAATATTTCTTCAGTTTTAATAATACCACTGTTATATTTTGTAGAAATATGTTTTGTTAGGAAACCTTCACTTTAGGAAAACGTAATACATACGGAAAGTATTAATTCATATGTTGTTAATTATGTAACCGTGTTTATTTGTTTGATAGTCAACTATTGACTTTGTCATTAACAAGTAATTAATATACTCACGTTTCTGCCTTGTTTTATGACCCCTTGAGGATTAGTCTACAATTTAAAAGTGATAACATATGTTCATCTATTTTTCAATAATAACAAAATATTTTATTTAATTCTAACACAAGGACGAAACGTCGGTATATATAGATCTTTATAATAAAAAAATCTGTCTCATAAGAATTGTTTTCAAAATTATTATTGAATTTTTATTTAAGAGTATTGTATTATTTTAATAAATATCAGTTTTAATTAATAAATTTAGACTTTTTCCTGGATACAATAATTTTATTTACACTAATCGTATGTTACAATAAGTACGTATATCTTTCGAGCAACTCTATAACAGTATAAAATTATCAATCAATGAAAAATATTTAGTGTCATGAATAAATTCCGATTTTTATTATTATCATAAATGTTAATAACAGTATATTGAATGCTAGTTTGTATTCGTAGTTGCGACCGATTGCTCGTTTCGTGCAGACAATTTGTAGCGTTTATTGCAAATTTAATGTTTTTGCGCCAGAAAACAAGTTTCGAAAACCTAGGTTTGAGAACAAATGTTTACAGATTGCTTTACAATTATCAAAGTCATTATTTTCACTGCTCGCTTTTGTAGCTTAGATATTTGCGGCGCCTGTCTGGAACGACCACATTTTTGTTAATCCGTGAGAGATTGTCGAATGAAAATAAGCGTGGTATAATAATTTTGCGGTGTTAATATTGTGTAACTTTTTAAGGGAAGTCGCATTTGTGGCTGTTGCCCATATATCAATTGATACGGGAACTGGCTCGTGGCACAAAATTTTCCCCTCCGTTTTGCCGGGCGAATACAGGTCCTCCTTCCGAACAAGATTCAATTATTTAAACGCGAGGGCGGACCGGTGTCGCAGCTGGTCAACACGAGAGCCTCGGTCCAGATATCTAATCAGCACAGCATCCGAAGTGATGACGACAGAGCCCCTCTGATATTGCGCGGTGATGCGCGCGCTCCTGTAATGGCCGGAACCATTAACACCCCGCCTAATTACGACCACTGATCAACTGTCGTTAAACTACTCTGCCGTGTATTATTCATACGTGCGATTCAACTTTGCACATAACGCGGCTCTCACAACGCCGACGAAAATACAGAATAAACACGACCCACCACACACAGTGTCGCCCGAAATACACAAACATGGGCGTATTGCGATGTTTATGTAACTTCGTACCACAGAATAATCAGAAATAACAATTCAGTTAAATTGTAACTGTATCCGCCGGAACTGACAAGCGATATTAGCGGAGCTATTATAATATTGTATCGTATTATAAATTAATTGTTAAACAAAGCATTTGGCTCAAATTCGTTTCAAACGCTTAATTACTGAAATAAACTACTTGCCCTAATTGCACATTGAAATTGTATATGATCGCTGTAGGTGTTTCTGAATTGAAACTGAACTTTTGCGACGAATATATTGTTCCAACATTACGTTGTTAGGATAATAACACAATGATTACCTGAATGAAAAACATTTAAAACTGTAAGAATTATTGTACATAGTCTTCTGTACTCTAACCTACTGTCACAATTAAAGATATTTTAAATTAACATGCCTTAGAACTTCTCAGAAAATAATTGGCTTTTCTGTTATTCTCTCTCTCTCTCTGTTCAATTCCCAACATTCTCAACATTCCTTTCTGACGTATTTCTTATAGTGTTTTAGCTGAAAAATTTCACGTTCGCAATAATATTAACTTCCTTATACTGCCTCAACTCTATATTTTGATAAGACAGATTTTTTTAAAAAAAATTTCCGCTCCTCAAAATTAGCAAAGCTCTAAAATAGCTTATATATTTTCCGACAAGAATATAAAATATCTATAAAAGACTGATAATTGATAAATGGTTTTTTAATTTACATATATATGAATTCTTCATTTTACAAATCTTAAATTTATAATTCTTCGCCATATTTATCTGTACAAATAATTTTTTTTCCGAAACCATGTTCATTTTAACAAGGATCCCACACATACGTTTTTTATGTAAATTTAAAAAAATGGTTATATTTCTAACAGTTCATGAGGGGAATAATATAGTGTAAGACAGTTCGTGTAGGAGTAATCTGAGGAGTACTGTTTTAATGATATTTTGTCCGCCGAGGGTTCTTTACTGCACAAATGGTGGCGGCTCTCACGGGAAACATATAAACCGCAAACTAATGGTGTCTGCGGTAAATGAAGTGGGTTACAGCGTCTGGAGACGCCATTCGTTGATTGAGTGATCGATTTCAGTTTGATCTTGGAAAAATATAATTGGAAACGTTGAGATTTTATGCGAGAGGCAAAGAATAAAATCTATTGTGTAATGTGTATAAGAATTTTGAATCAGTATGTCGTAATAAGCACATCTGTTAACAGCATATTGACATATAAAGGGAGGAATAAAACGGTACGTAAATAATTAACAATTCAAAGAACGTGATATATATATATATATATATATATATATATATATAATGCAAGACATAAAATGTTTTCTGATTTAAATTCAAATCGAGGAAGAGTAACTTTTAAAAAATTATTGATTTTGCCTAGGATAGGATACATTGGACATTTAATACGACGAACATCATATTATAACATTAAATTAGTCATTGTTATATAAGAGATTAATTGTGTGCCCGAGTATTTTTTATGATAAGTCCGAAAAAATATTTATTTCTAATTAAGCTCAGCGATATCCATGTCCTCGGATTCGACTCTAAACTCGGTTGTTATTGCTGTATTTTATGCAACCCCCGTCCATTACTATCTCTAAGGGGGTTCTAATCACATGCCGCAAGGGGTTGAAGTTAAACGGAAACAACAACGGGAGAATCACTATCAGTCTCATAAACCTCAAAAATTAATTTATTTAACGCAAATGTTGGCTGCTTTAACATATTTGAAAATATCCAGACTCAATGCAATGTTAAAATAAAAAATGAATTTATAATTTTTCCATCTGGAAAGATATTATGTTAATATTACAGGAATAAATTAATATTTTATTGGAGGGAATTTAATTTTAAATTTTTTTTATCTCCGAGGAAAGGGCAATTTGGAGTTTACATATTTTTGTCAAATAAGCAGTCTTGAAGAAATTAATTCATTTTGAAAATAACGGACATCCGTATAGTGAACATATTAATTTCGTTTGACTATTTTCACATTTGGCACGTTTCCTTAAATATTCATTTTCACTCAGGTATAGCACGTTTATTAATTCGTAAATTGATTTAAATTGCTGTATTATCCATGTTTCTTCTAAATGTATTTAAGAACTCAGAATATTAAATTTTATAAAATAATCTTTTATTCTCTGACAATTTCAACCAAAATCTATTATAAGAAAAAAATCTTATAATTATTTAATTATAAACTGAAAAATTAGGACTGATCTATTTTTGACTTACATTTTACTAAATCACTACAATAATGCAAGGAATCTACACAAAATAGGCCTAAACAAGATGCTATTAGTTATTTTATACATAAGAAACAATTCCTCGATGGGTCAATAGGAATCCAAATATTTTAGTATAAGAAAAAGGGCAGAGAAAGTAAAATCTTTCGGGTTACTTTCAGTCGTGAATGAATACTATGAAAATATAATTTGGTTAAGATTTGACGTTAAATGTTATTAATTTCACGTTGGCTCATACTAAAAATAAACCTCAGCCAAATTATTTATTTTAAATTCAACATAATAATTTTGTGATATTGGAAAATATCTCTATGGGTCAAATGATTTTCAAAAATCTTAGTCTTTAATTGTTTTTTCTGTGTTTAATTTTTTGTAAAACATAGAAAAATCATTCCAGCGTTGTATATACTTATTGAGATAACTGAAACGTAACAGGTTTAAATAAAAATCATTTAAAATAGTGATTCATATAAGTTATGAGACTACCATGGAATTAAAACGATAATTTGGATTACTTTTAATCGATATTTAATTCTGTGGAATATTCAAAAAATTGAAGTGTAGAATGTTTTGTAAAATAAAAGCAATTGAATTTGGTTAAAGAAGTTAAAAATTTAATACATAAATTTCAGTCTCCTGTAGCCCATGACTATACATTATTTCGAGTTAATGCATGATGCTTTATATATGTATATGTTTATCAATCTATACTGACAAATATTTTGGAATGGAATTAGAATGCACTGCATTCCTACTTCTCGTTACACAAAACAATTTTGGTAGAATAAATCTTTCTGGTATGCTACCTGTGGTCATAATTCACCAGGTTGCCGCAGTTTATTGCATTTCGCTTGCTGCATATCTCATTACTGAAGTCATTTGTAAGCTGATAAATCTTGCACAGAGAGTGGGGAGTTTATAACGGCGATCCGAAGTCTAAATCATTTCAGTTAACGGCCACTGGGAGACTTAAACTGTTCACGAGAAATTAAGTTATTAAGGATTTACGTATCTGATGTTTCTAAATGTTCTTTTATTTTCGGCAATAATATAGAATGCTGACAAGTACTATTAATTTCCAAAAGCAAATTACCATCAACCAATAAAACAATTTTTGATACCAAAGTTAATATACAGTTTATATTAAATAATTTTATGTATTATTGTCAATAATACTAATTTAGGAGCACAAAATGATCCAAATTAGAACTAAACAGCGACAAATGGCTGTTTATAGATCAAATTATAGTTATTTTTTAAGATGAACGTTTGAGTAGGACAACGCTGAATAATTCCATTTACTGTCGAAAAGTTGTTAATATCTAGAATATACTCGTTTGTAAAGAAAATATCATTTTGCAGACGTTTAAACTTTAAATTATGGACCACTTATGGGGAGGCTCCACCTCACCCTTACAACTAAATACTACCATTTCAAACATCACTGATAACCTTTTGAATTTTCCGTTTTGTACATCCACTGCTACCAACTTCAAACGTGTTAGTCACAAATAGTTTTACGTCTTAACTCTAACATCTTCTTTACTTTCACTTCATTGCACACTAAATACCTTAATTTCATAGAACCAGAACCAAAAATGCCGATAGTACCGTTTATATTATAAAAAATACCTACAACCCGTATTGGGACGGTTCTTACACTCTAGACCTTTACTTTTATCCCACCAAATAAAATAGCTTAATTGTTTTTATTTACCATCCTTGACGTTATTTGAGTTACTTGGGCACTTGATAAGAGGCTGGTATATCAAATAAAAAGATGTAATTCGTTTAAGTGTTTATTATTAATACCACACAGTCTACTTTGGCTGCCTGTGGCTAATGAGAGCGCGGCTACCGGCTCAGTGACGTCGCTGGCTCATTCGTGATAAGACTGTATCCAGAATTGGAACAGACTGAGAATGTATGTACGACGAAAAGGTGTTAAATTAATATCAAAAGTATACCAGGACTTTTCTTATATGCAGCATTTAATTTACAAGTAGATAAATGAATTAGCAACTTAATTTGACAATTTCTAACCAATTATAAATAGTGAAGATAATTTTATAAAAGTGACGAATTTATAATCTACAATTTAATTTATTTAGTGTATTTAAAGATTTTTTATGGTAACGGGCTACATGAGGGTAATCCAGATGTTGGCAACTCCCCTTTAATAGCATAGGAAGGGATTTGAAAGTGGGGATACGGAAGGGTAGAGGAAGGTAGCCATGGGGTTAACTAGGGGCCCCGGGCTATGGTTAAAGGCAATCTATCTAACTGATGGTTCCAGACCAAAGCAGGATGCTGAACTTGTCACCTGTCAGCTTGTTTTCACATGGTCTGAAATGATGGCTCTACTCTTCTCATCTTTATTTTCCCCTTTAATCAATCTGTCCTCCATTTCACCCTGGTACACAACCATCAGTTCAAGGATGATTGCTCACTTTATGGGGACCCCATCTCTCATGCTGGAAACAGAAAAACTACACAGAACTCTCGGCCACATCCACCTGCCAAATAGTTTATAATATTGTGCTTAAACAGAATATCAAATAAGATGAAATTTAAATAAATTTTCAGTTTAATATCAAATTCCTCCTCGTACCTTCGCAACTCATTTATCCACAAAGATCTTGAAATTCCCCTAATTCCTGCCATAATTCATAAATCTACCAAGTCTCTAATAAATATCTCCATCAACCATCCAAATCCAACCATTGAGCTCTTCTACAGTAACCCGTCCCCTCCTTCAGAAAATCGCAGATTAAAAAGTAAACTCCCAATTGATCTTACCCTCCCCCTAATTCACTCCGGAATTACCTAGCTCTAATCCACACTTATCATCTGGCACTACATGCTTCCTAAATATCCGTTCTTCCCATATTCGCCATAACCTCCTTAACACTTTTCATAACACAGTTTCCCCGACGATCAGATCAATCCCAAACATTCGTTAATATGTTATAAACAAGTTAGTTGGTTTCTCTCGTATCTAACTTGGAATGACACGGGTCATATCCAAGACCCCAAGTTTAAATGTTATGGCCATCTTAGAGACAAACTTATAATAGTGAAACAAAAACTATTAAATTCAAATTTAAGTGCCGGACATTTCAATGTGGATTGGAGTATTTTTCTAATGGTGAAAAACTTGTTTTTGTTAGAAAAAGACACCAATCCATGTTGAAACATTCAGTACTTTTAAATTTGAATGTAATCGTTTTCGTTTCTCTATTTTAAGTTTTCTGTAAGGACAGTTTTTAGTGGTGTTAGTTTCAGATTATGAGGAATACAATAGATTCCAAATTTAAGTTTTACTTCAATATTGATAAATATCAAGTGGAATTCTCCTACTTATATGCTTGACTAAGCATTCATTTACAGATGTAGTGTTGAAGGCTTACTATGGGATTATATTTCCTTCAATGTCATGGCTTAGAAGGACGGGGAGCAACTTCTAAAAAAGAGGTCTTTAGGGGTATTCTATGATATAGGAAATACAAAAATCTGTCATTTTATAGATAATTAAAACTTTACAGTATGGTCTGTATGTATTTGAAGTTGCCCTTCTCGTCGATAGCATGTGGTGTTTTGACGACTGTCCACATCACATGCTATTGCAGAGGAACAGGCTGGAATCCCGAGAAGCCTTTATAACTTTTCTGATTAAGTAGCTAACAGTTGTGCCCATATTTACAACTAGAATAAATGAAGGTATACATGGGCTACTTACGTCTTCATATTACCAACAAAAGCATTAGTGGATAAATTTGGCACAATAAATTACCAGAAGACATTGAGTTGAATGGGGAGTTTCAAGTCTGCCATCAAAAGGCTTTTAATTAATAAATGTATGTACTCATTTGAAGACTTCTAAACCTTGTTTGTTACCTTGATATACAAGTTGTGTAATCTATAGAGTAAATAAAAGTTTAATAATAAGAATACTTAATTACTCAAGAACATTTCATTTGAATAATTTGTATATATTAAGGAGAAAATAGATTGTAAACCATTTGAAAACAAGTATGACTGTGCCTCATACAATTTTTTTGGCAGTAAATATTATTATTATAATAAGAAGAATAACAGATGTACCACTAGAATTGGGGAAAGCCTCAAACCAGAAAGCATTTGAGTTATTATTGCTTATGAGGTTGCGTCATAAGACCTTGGATATGTAGAGAGAACCCTTGAGGTATTTGAGCCGAAACACTAAAAACTGACCGCAATCTGCAAATGCCTCAATAAGTAAGAAATCATTAAGAGGAAATCAAAATACCAGTACTACAATGTAAAGAAATTTTTTTGAGGAACAAACCTTCATACTTACAAACTTACATTGAGAAGTGGAACGCTATTATTACACAGGTTGAAATTAATTTGGAAATCCTAAGCGAAGAGTATTGAAGAAAGAAGGGTCTTAGAGCATTCTGATAAAAAGGGAGTCTGCCTTACCATAGTGAAAAATAATTATTCACTAACCTTGTTTTAGGTTTCAATTAAAACTATGAAAAATCCATTACCATTACAACTCTCATAAAAGTTGAAAATTTGTTAAAAAGGTAAAAATGGATCATTATTAAAACCTAAATTTGTCCATTAATTTCAGAAGACGAGCGATGCATCTCCAACGCCGTAAGTTGGGACCTGGCAGGAATGGACAACCTGTGTGGGAGCGGATCCTAGAAACCTCCTTGAGGTTCTACCGTAGGGTCCACGATTCTGGCAATGAGCTGGTCTCATCGCTACGACTCTGAAGGAAAGGTAAACAGGGACCGACCTTTGTCGACCTTCCTGTAAAGTATCACCAAAACTCTGTTTTTATCTCTTATTTTTCACTATATTAATTTATTCATTATACTTACGCCCCTTTACAGCTTGCGCACTACTGTGGTATATTTATATATACATACAAATAATCTTATATTTATCTATTTATAACCCATCATCCACCTAATCCACAGAAGGAGGGCAGAAGAAGCGGTATTAGTGTGAGTGAATGAGTGTGTGATTATTCTGCCGTAACGGCATTTATAGCTCGAGAGGTTTCACAAGTCGTGTCGACAAAAGATGCGCACTGGTCCTTTACGCTTAGGATGTAGTGGGGGTAAACCGGAGCTCAGTTCAACACGATCCTTTGCTGTTGTAACAATTCTAAAAACATTGACGCAAGGAAATATTGTACTGAGCGTATTCCAGTCTGCTGTGGAGGAAGTGTTCTGGGGTGAAGTGACAGGCTTTGCTGGGGCGGAACGAATCGCAGATTTACGAAGGTCCTGAACGTTGCTGGTCGGCGTCTTTAACTTTCCTTTCTAATTGATTAAGTTCTAGATCAACTACACGGAATATATGAAAATTGAATTATCGATTAAATTCACGTGCATCATCGGATAATTTTAATTTCGAAGTTGCACATTGTTTTTGTGCTCGTTAATTCTTGTGTCGTCGTGTCTTACTGTTTCACCGTTTCGTTCATGTTTTTAAAATATATCGTAATCGTAGGCAACTACGCAAATAGCTGTAAAACAAAACATTTAAGTTAACGAACCGGAGCGTTGGCGCAGAGTTGAGGAACGGTCTTGTTTAATTTTATTGCATTTTTAATATTCAACAATCGTTAGAAACCACGAGATCAGTTTGCATAATCGTCAACTTCTCTTATATAAATTAAACTTAATTCGAAGGAAGCTTATTGGATCCGTATATAACGTAATTAACAATCCACTTGTTAGGTGCAGACGTGAAAAATGCGACCGTCCTGTTATGGTTTCTTCTTTGCTCTGGGTAAAGCTAAGAAATCAATTAATTGTTCCAAACGTTACAAAAATTTAGATTGTTTGGTTGTGGAAATCTGGAGAAGCAATCTCGTGGATCTGTTGCATGAAAAAATATAAAAAAATACATTCCTTATCGAAGATTTGATCCGACACTAAACGAACGGTAAAGAGGCGGCCTCCTTAATTCAAACGCAGAATTTTTTACTCTTACAATTTTGCAACCTTCTCCTTCCATTTCGTATCTTTGACCAAGTATTCACCTCCTACGCACATATTCCTTTTCCTTAAGCATTTCCACGTCATAGAAAATGAAATACTCGATTAATATCTTTACAATATTTATTCAACCACTGCCAAATCACTTTAATTCTCAATTTTCAGATAATCCGTAAAATTTAAGAGCTGATAAGTCCAGGGTGCCTGTTTATCCCGTTCGTAAGGACACGATGAGAGTTTTAAAAGATGGTATTAGAGAAGTTCTTCTCGTTTCCCCTACTGGACGCACGTTATGTAGGAATGTGTAAACAAAATATTACTTTGTTAAAACGTTGACTGCCGACTACGAGTCATCTCGTCCTCGTTTACTTGCCATTTTTGTGCAGCTGCTATTAAACTCGAAATATGTCAGTTCTAATATCGATAGATGGCTTCTGGGAAAACATGAACAGAAAATTTAATAAAAAACGAAAAAAAAATGTAATTATAAAAATTAATTCAAATTAAAGAAATAAAATAATATTTTATTGTTTTTGGAACTTCTTAAAACAATCTTCCACAGGCTGGACAGAAATAACGGTTGAGTCCACATACGACATGGCTTCTTCGGTAGCTGGCAGACTGTCTAAATAATGCAGCTCTTGCAATCTAAGTTTTACCGAATATCTTCTCCAATCAACGCGGCGACGAATTCTTCTATGAACTTTATCACTTTTATTTTAGAAGAAGTTACTTTCTGAAAGAATTTGTGAACATTGTGTGTATATATATCTATAATATGTAGTGCCACCTAAAAGTCTTTCTTAGAGACGAGTCATAGAAATTTTTCCGTTGCGATTGGGCACATCTACGATTGCAACAGCATGCATGTTTGAAATGCTAAGGACATCTCGTTTGCCTTTCCATTTGCGTACAGTAATAGGACCATTTTGTTGGCAAATATTCCGTTTATGATTTACCACATCTCTGGGGTTTCCTTTTCTGTTATTTCGTAGGGTTCCACACACACAAGTTTTTCATGTATTTAGCAGTTTTGTAAGAGTAACAGAATTATAAAAAATATCCACGTAAACCGTGTATTCTTTATTTCTCAGATACTACTGACGAATATGGACGCGTATTCATTATTCAGCTTCAGCGTGTCTGCAGACTTCACTCCTGCTAGTCAAGCAGTACAGACGTACGCTTTGTGTACTACTTGCCCGCACGAGTGCCCATTTGTCTAAGAACGTGTGGAACAACACCGGCATTTCATGTGAACACATCGGAGTACGCCGAGTGGAATATTCAAGACTCGAAAAACATCATCCAGTTTTATCCGTCGGCACTACTTCATCTAGATCATCTACATTACTACATCTACGAGAGCATCTTCATCGCAACGCAGCAGCCCCACCTCGAGGGCCCAGCCTCATCATGGACATGGATCTCGAAGGTGAAAACCTTAACCAGCACTCAACAGAATCCAATGAATTACCTATCCCTCTCTCCCCAGCTTTTAAAACTATTTCTTCAAAAAAAAGAAAAGGCTTTCCCTCAATTACTCCACCAAGCATCCCAAACCATACGATATCAAACAACCACAACTCTCATCAAAACTCTCCTTTTCTCACCTCAAACCGCTTCCAAATTCTTCAAAATGAAGAAGAATCTACAGATAGTACACCTCCCGCCACAACTCGCCAAGTGCTACCCCCTCCCATTTTCATCAGCAACATCAATAATGTTAACACCTTTCTTAATCAGTTAAAAACAATCTGCGGTGATAAATTTATATATAACATGGCAGATAACAAACTCAAATTAAAAACATCATCAATAAATGACTTTAGAACAGTCATCAAATACCTTGAACAAAACCAAGCTGAATTTCACACATTCCAAGTTAGAGAAGAGAGGAAGTTCAGAGTTGTTATCAGAGGCCTTCACCCAAATTCTGATACAAATATTATATTAACTGAAATGAAAGAATTAGGTTATTCACCTGCCCAAATTCTACCCGTTAGACATCCGGTCACAAAAGCAACGCTTCCCTTATTTTTCCTGGACCTTTCCCCTCACCCCAAAAACCATACAATCTTTGAAATAACTACTTTATACCACGGCAATGTAAAAATTGAACCTCCTAAACCTAAAAGATCCATAGTCCAATGTATGAAGTGCCAAGCCTTCGGTCACTCGAAAAACTATTGCCACAATCCCCCCCCCCCCCGCTGTGTCCGCTGCGAATCCTATCACCTTTCATCCAAGTGTCCTAACCCAAAATCCTCTACCCCAACTTGCACCAATTGCAAAGGCCCACACACTGCGAACTACCGGGGCTGTCCACATTATAAATCGCTTCAAAATTTCTACAACAAACCCTCTACCTCATCAACCTCAAACTGCACTCCCAATCACACTGCTCCCCAACCTACATCTATTAAAAATAGCAAGGTCCATTCCTACGCCAGTATCCTAAAAAATACCCCTTATTCACAAGTACAACATCCTTCACAATCAACCCAAGCTAACACTTCGAACCAAGACCAAATACTAATATCGTTTTGCACCAAAATTGATAGCCTCATCTCCCTCCTCACTCCACTTATTAATCTCCTTTCAACCCTACTACCCAAGCTTATTGAAGCTAAATAAATGAACCCTCATCCTCACAAAAACTTCTCCATATGCATATGGAATGCCCGAGGAGTATCCAACAAATTCCACGAACTTTCCCTTTTTCTAAATACACACGAAATAGAAATCCTCCTTTTGTCCGAAACCAAACTTACGCCCTCCCACCGTCTCTACATCCATGGATACAAAACGTATAGAGCAGACCACCCTGATTCCACCAGAAAAGGAGGATCCGCTATCCTTATCAAAAACTCCACTAATCATAATGAGCTTCCACCCATAACGACCAAAGAATTCCAATTAACACAAGTAACACTATACCTCGCTAACAACCAATCAATTAACATAGCCAGCTTCTACTCTTCCCCTTCTATAACTCTTCCACATGACTTTTGGTCTAAACTCCTAAATGCATGCCATTCTCCATTCATTTTAGGAGGCGATTTCAATGCTAAGCATCCCCATTTTGGATCCAGGATTCCCAATCCCAGAGGAAACAACCTATACAATTTTATCCTCAATAAACCACACCAAATTATCTTCCCTCCGGAGCCCACCTTTTATCCAGACAATGCAAGATCTCCAGATATCCTTGACTTCTTTATCTGTTTTAAAACCTCCCACTACTTTACGAAATCTTCAGTAATGCACGAACTTTCCTCAGATCACCTCCCTTATGTCGCCCATCTTAATCTTACTGTAAATCCAATCGCTTCTCCGAATATAAATAGCCAATACATAAATTGGCAACGTTACTCTTCTCTTATTGACCAACAAATAAATTTACAAATTCCTCTCAAATCTCCTTCCGATATTGACACAGCTCTTGACAACTTGCAAAAAGTCATCCTTTCTTCTGCATCAGATTCCCGCTTACCACCCCCAACCAAAAAACGTTGTCAATATCCCCTAAACCCTATCATAAAAGACCTTCTGCACACAAAAAAATATTCCCGTAAAAGATGGATTGTAACTAAACACCCAGCTGACAAATCCCACTATAACACTATTTCCCGACAGCTCAAACTAGCATTAAAAAACATCTTCGACGCAAACTACTTTAATCATCTTCAACAACTGAATTCCTCCGACTACTCCATATGGAGGAAAACAAAAATCCTAACCAAACCTCATTGTGATATCCCTCCTCTCAAACATCAAAACCAATGGTATACCTCGCCAGCTAATAAAGCTAATCTATTCGCAAACATTCTCACATCCCAATTCTCTCCAAACCAAACAAGTAACTTATACCACAATAACAAGATAAAAAGCACTCTCCTCCAACCTCTTCAACTGTCACCTCTACCTAAACTATTTAGTCCTCCCCTAGTCCGCTCAACCATAAACAAATTAAAAAATAAACACTCCGCCGGTCATGACCTTATCACTCCCCTCCACCTGAAAAACCTCCCTAAAAAAGCTTCAACCTTAATAACAATCATTTTCAATGCAATCATCCGTACTACATATTACCCAATAGCCTGGAAGCACGCACATATAATAATGATCCCAAAGCCAAACAAACCCAAATCCTGTCCCAATAGTTATAGACCTATCAGTCTTCTCCCCTCTCTATCCAAACTGTTCGAAAAACTACTTCTTCCCCTCCTTAGGAAAGAATTAACCCACCTCATTCCTTCTGTCCAATACGGCTTTAGGCCCAAACACTCTTGCACCCATCAACTCTACTCAGTGACATCCTACATCAACAATTCCTTCGACACCAATAACTCGTGCATCGGTGCCTTTCTAGATGCAGAAAAAGCTTTTGATAAAGTACACCACCAATCTCTACTTTCCAAAATCAAAGACCCTCTTAATGATTCCCTCTTCAGAATCCTTAATAATTATCTTACTAACTGCTCCTTCTCTGTCAAATTTAATAATACCATTTCAAATTCCTACCCTATTTCCTCCGGCGTCCCCCAAGGCCCTTTCCTCTTCAACATATATTTTCACGACATACCTCAAAACCAATCTACTCAAACAGTACTTTTTGCAGATGACCTTGCCATACTCCTTCAAACATCCTCTCTAGACTCGGGCTCCAAAAAACTCCAAATCGCCCTCAATGATATTGAAAGCTGGGCTAAAAAATGGAGAATCAAAATAAACCCAACCAAATCCACAATCATTCCCTTCACCCTTAAAACCAAACATTCCCTCAACCACTCCTTCTTTCTCAATGGCACCAAAATACCTATCCAACAAACTACACCATACCTAGGCGTTATCCTTGATTCCAAATTATCATGGAAACATCACATAGCCCACATTACCTCCAGAATCAGCAACAAAATAAAACAACTCTTCCCTCTTATAAACAGGAAATCTCCCATATCCCTTAGCACCAAAAGACTCCTCTATCTATCCGTAATCCGCCCCATATGGTCGTACTCATGTGCCATATGGGGATGCACTGCCTATTCCCACTCCAACAAAATACAAACCAAACAAAACAAAATTCTCCGTCTAATATCAAATTCCCCTTGGTACCTTCGCAACTCAGTTATCCAGAAAGACCTTGAAATTCCCCCAATCCTTGCCATAATTCAGAAATCTTCCAAGTCCTTAATAAATAGCTCTATCAACCATCCAAATCCCACCATTGAGCTATTCTACAGTAACCCACCCCCTCCTTCACAAAATCGCAGACTAAAACGTAAACTCCCAATTGACATCATCCTCCCCCTAAATCACTCTGGAATTACCTAACTCTAGCCCTCCTACCAACTGGCACTACATACTCCCTATTATATCCGCTTTTCCCATCTGCCCCAACATCTTTAACGCCTCAAACATGCAGTTTCCCCAATGAACAGATTGATCGCTAACATCATGCCTGTTTTTGCTAATATGCGGTAAACATGTTAATCTACTTCTCTCGTCTCTAACTTGGAATGACAAGGGTCATATCCAAGACCACAAGTTAACATGTTAAATATTTATAAATTGTAAATACCTTGTTATTTGTTAATTTTTACAATTGTAAATACTGTTATCATTATTATTATCACAACTGTAAAGTCTCCGGACTAAAAGTTAACTTTAATAAAAATAAAAATAAAAAAAAGCGTGTCTGCATGCGAATTAACTCGTAGTTGGCTTCCGCGAAGAGATTTCTGTTACAGAAGTCAACCACGAGATAATTAATAAGACCATTTTTTTGATAAAAAAAACATTTTTATGCTTTTTGATGAATTAGAGTTTTTATTAATATAATGTGATTAAATCAAATTGTTCATTTTAGGCCAGATTTCTGAGAATTGACGTGGCAGTCAACGTGTCAGAGGTACATGAATCGTCATCGCGGAGCAGATTCCACGAGGAAGGAAATTCGACCACTAGACTACGAGGCGGGACCTCCAGTTACATGTCACCGCTGCGCTGCTGCTAGAAGACCGAAGATTGTACAGATATATTCTTGTATATTGATGTAATATTGTCCCTGATAAGTGGAGCATTCCTCCACAAAACTATTGTGTAATATTGCCTTTTTGCCAGATTGTAATCAAATGAAGGTTTAATAAATAAAAAGATTCTAAACGAATTGCTTTAAATTATTATGTAGCGCCTAGAAGACCTATGAAATAAGGTATACATGAATGTAATTATCATAAAAAGGCTTGTATGATGGCCGTAAGAAAGACGTCTCGAATATATCGAGTGACCTTGAACTCAAGGTCACTGCTAAAAGTGCGGTGCAAAATATCGAGTGACCTTGAACTCAAGGTCACTCGGCAAAAGTACGGCGCAAAATATCGAGTGTCCTTGAGCCCAAGGACACCCCAAGGTCACTCGCCAAAAGTGCTGTGTAAAATATCGAGTGTCCTTGAGCCCAAGGACACCCCCAAGGTCACTCGCCAGAAGTGCGATTCAAAATTTTGTCTGAGACACTGAGTGAGGTAAAGGGTGAAGGCTTGAATCTCCCTTAAGAGTCGCAAACCGCGACGGTGACTGGTAAAGATCTGGAAGAAACAGAAAAAATGTAAGCTATTAGTAGGCTCGAACCCAGAACCTTCGGCTGCAGTTACACTCACCTGGACTCTAACCACTGAGCCGCTGGCGAGGTGAAGATTGGAAGCTTTAATCTTCCTTCTAAGTCGCATACTTCGACACTGACGAGTAAAGACCTAGAAGAATGAGAAAAAAATGGAAACTGTTATTGAGGCTCGAACCGGGAACCTTCGGCTCCACTTACACTCACCTGGACTCTAACCACTAGGCTACTGAGTGAGGTGAAGGTTAAAGGCTTTAATAACTTTTAAGAGTCGCAATACACGAGAGTGACGTGTGAATAAATACATATGAGAGACAGAAAAATTAAAGCCGTGAGGAACCTTCAGCTACATCGATCTCTTACGGCGTACTAGTGGTCAGATACAGAAAGCGCCTCAAAAATGTAATTATGATGGTCCGAGAACCTCAAGATTGCACACACAACCTCACTTGTGTATTGTGACTCAGTCAAATATAATTAATATATTTAGCATTAAATGTCGTCTCACGTTTCATTAGTTTACAGGTATTTCTGAAACTTGTAATTGCAAAGGACAGGCAAAAAGGCTCTTTATTATCAATATAAATCCAAAAAAATAAAAATTGGAAAAATTTCAAAAACCTTACACTCGAAGCCGAGCGAAAGTGGAAGCAGACAGGGAATGCTTTGGACTAAGGACCCCGCCGAGACTCGAACCCACAGCCTGCTACGCACTGAAACCTTTATCCATGCCCGTTCCTCAGGCCTCTGGTAGTTTACAACGCAAACTTGAGGATGTATTTAGTAGAATACTTAACATTAATCTTTGTAAACCATTTTAGTAACACTTTGTATTACATGAACTTTAGTTCACCCTTTAAGTTGTAACGTCATTCCTCTCCACATCTTTACACTTTGATTTTTGTTTTTTTTAATAGACATACATTATGATGCTTGATTTAAATTTATTTCGCCAACAAACGAGAGTTTATCATTTTATGTAATAAATGAAACTCCATAGAACCAGTTAATAATGAATTTGATCAATAATCTGACAGTTGTATTCAAGTCAAAGAAACGTATGGTATTTATTCGCATTTAATTAATTATATCATCATGCATGAAATCATAAATCCTCATGCTACCTGGTCACTGCTTATAGCAGACTACTGTTCTGTACACCATCGCGTAACTGTGTATATTCTCGTATATTAGCTGAGTCTAAAGTGAGCTTAGGCAACAGCTGTTTGTGGCAAACGAAGCTTCTCATCTATATAATGCATGGACTTGGTAGTTCACATCTCAGCGATATGATGCATTCAAATTCTGGGAGCAGTCCAGTCAGTGTGAACTAAACCGGTGAAGGCTACAAATTATTGCCATAGGTCAAAGTAGAACATTAATTCGTTTCTTTCTCTCTTCTTTAACAGATTCAGTAAAGTATTTTATATATAACAAAATCTTCAACAAAATCCACAAAAAAATGTTACTAATAGAACCAATAATGTATTTACAAAATTTAAAAAGGAACCCTCAAATATATTTTAATGGTAATGTAACTATAAGAAGATCAGTACTGTAAAAAATAAACGTTTTTAAATTTTTGATGTCTTTGTATGTTGAATACTGATAAAAAATTATTTAACATAATACTGTTATAAGTCTTAATTAATTTATAACGTTAATAAAATTCATTGCTTAACAAAACGAAGCGAAATTTGGCTTTGTACCTGGATTCTTTGTAAATAAGACAAGCATTACAGAGTATTAAAAATATGTGAAAAATTTTGTTGGAGGAAGAAAAAATTGTTTACAGTTTTTTCATTTATTTGAATAAAATATAAATGCGTAGTAGATATAAAAAATATTTTTGATTTAATATTCAAGGCTACGTAATTCATTTATTTTTACTTGTATTTTAGAAATGCAATAGATGCACAGACTTACAACTATTACTCGTTTTTAACCGTTTTATATACACAGATTTATTATTAAAGTCAGTTTGTTTCTCCAATTAACACAATCAGTTAATATTAAAGTACAAATATTGAAAATTTCATAAAAAACTATTTTTTTTTAATATTACTATAGCACGTCAGTTTCAATTAAACTTGCTCTGCAGTTGTTTGTTCTACCAAAATTAAGGGATGTTATCCTGAGATCCGTAGAAAAAAATTAAGTTGCTAGATGAAGGATTATAAATTTGTTTAATTTAATTACATTTAATATATAGTTCTTTATTGCTCAGTCACACGGTACCCTAAAATCACTGAGCGTTTTATTACGTGCTTATATATTTTTAACAAAAATTAAACAAAAACATTACAAGAAATTAAATTTAGTTCAATTTACTTTCTTTTAAAAATAATATAAGCCACATTCTTCTTTACCATATATTTTTGTACCGAGCAACAGAGAAAACTCGATGATATTTTTGATTTTTTTAAATTACAAAAAATGTTTTACTTGCTTACTTGAAAATTATATCGACTTTATCCTTCACTGTGGTGTTGGTCTAAATTATTCTTGGTGTGGACTGAAGTGGTGTCGTCAGCTAATCTTTACTGTCCGGAACTTCTTCTTTCACGTGTTTTCTGGATAAAAAACTAAACTCTAAGACCCCTTTTGAAAGACTTTTAGACTGTTCTCTCTTAGTTTAAGGATTTATGACGTCACCATCATCAATGACGTAGCGCAGCCGTCAGCTTAGCCGCGCAATTAACTGAACTAGAATCAGCGTCACCTACCCACAATTAAGCGAACTTAATCAACTTCAACATTATAATATAGTGATGTTTCAAAAATCTCCAGTTAAGCGTGATGTTTCGGAGAACATTTATTTAGAAGCGCGATATTTCGGACGAAAACCAGCCAACAAACAATTGAAATGAAAAAATGTACGTCTGATGAATAAGAAACATAGACAATTCAGACAAAAACGTAATAATATAAATACCACACAACAACGTTTCTGCTTCCTCAACTGTTCTCATTTCGGCAGCAAATGGCTTTCCTTTTCCGTCACTCCTTAAACTATGCTTCATCCTCTTCACATCTGTTCCTCAAATTCGACAAAAGTTCCCCATATCCACATCTGGTCACGTCACACAATCTTTTTCTATCCACATCTGTTCTTGTCTCCTAGAAAGGTCAATGCTCTCTTGTTTACGAAAATTCCGTGACCGGTGCCTGAAACATGGGTTACTCTCTGTTCTTATCTTTGCGACGGTCACTCCTGGCTCAATTCCAGTACAAGAACCCCCGATTGGGCTAAATAGAGAATAACATTTTTGTTCCTAAATAAACAATCAAATTTTAATAACTTTATGGTTTCAAATGTCTCGCGTTACGAATCGAAACACAGTAATGCCACTTATTTGCCAAAATTTTTTTATGAGACATTATACATTCAAAACATCCAAAAATGTTTGCCTATTAAACTTATGCTTGAGGTTATGATAAGTAAATCATGTTGCATACAGAATTAGTAATGGCAGCAACTAATTCCTGATGAGGACTTGTGTCCATATTTAATAAACAATGTCGAGTTTTGCTTTAAAAGTTTTATTATATTTTTAAAACAACTATGTCGTAGCACTATGAACAAACTTCAGAAATAGTGTGTTTATCGTGCGAAAAATTCTATGACACGAAGCCGAATACCTACAATGGTCTGTCACAAAATTTCCAGAGTCTCAAGCTACCAAGAGCAATCAAATTTTAACATTTAGATGCCTAATTTACAAGCCTTATTTTGTTTTCAATAACGCATATACTTGAAAGAACCAAACCTTTCGGTTTGGCCTAAGATGCGGTAAAAGGCACACCGTAAACTGTTTGTGTATTGGACGTATTGTTTTGCACAAGGCTGTACATCGCGTCCAAGTAGCCTTCGGTTGCCGCAAGTGTTTCCAGACTTGCAGCCTTTATTAAATTCCGCCTGCGTCACAAATTCTCATTACCCTGCATTAGCCGCCCTTCTCCTTCACGCAAGTCCTCTAGTGTCCCCACTTGAAAGGAGATGTTCTTAGCGACGGGGGTGGGGGCGCTATTCATAAGAACAAGTGGAACCGTTTGGAAAATGTTATGAAAGAAATTATTAGCAATATCGTGTAATCTGAAACTTCCGTGGCTGCGCCTTGAAAATGTCCGGACCGAGTTGTCGGTATAACGCCGATAGAACATAAATCCAATAAAAATAAATCTGTAACCATGGCGTGTTGAACTAACTTCTTTTACACTGGGATTTTAAGAATAGAACGTTAAATTTCTAAGTTTTGTTCTAATGAAATTTCACAAGATTTTATATCATTTATTACCTGATATTTCACTATAACAGAAACATATTACAATTTAATTTGTATATAGAATTATATGACTGTTTTTCATTATCATATAAATACTTCAATTTTTTAAACATAACCATACAAAAAATTTATAACCGAAACATTAAAACGTTCAATATTATCTGTATATATACATCGATGGTCTATTAACAATATTAAAAGTGCATGAAGGTTAGTGAATAATTTTTACTATTTTAATTCTGTGTTGTTTCTATACACTCTTTTTTTATGTAGAAGGAGAGTTGTTTATTCGAAGTTAGCTGTCGAGGAGCTAGGTCGGGGAGAGGAACGTAAATGGGTATAGATTCCAACCAGTGACGTTGTTTCTGCAACATTATAGTTCTGAATACCTAATCCAGATGGTCTGAAACGACATATATAATGATTTTACTTTACTGTGATATAGGAAAAATAATGAGTGAATTATAATCAGTACCTAAAATACGGAGAGAACTCAAAAATATAGAATAGGTATTAATGTTTTTGTTGATGTTTTAAAAATATCAACTCTATCATTAATTTTGGCTATACGTTACATCTGACTGAAAAGGAAACTTGTCCAACCCAGACGTGACCTCTCACGGAGAGGGCGTGAACTTCTTCAACTACGTCCGAATTGTTTTTCTTTACTACTAGAAACCTTTACCATCGATTACAGTTACGTAAAAAGTTATTATACTTCATAACCGTTAATAAGGTTAAAAAGTTTAAAAATCAAAATTAGTTACCAATGATTTTTTTTATGTAGTGAACTGCATGTTTTGTACCCTGGGACCAGATTTCTTCATATACTTACCCTCGTCAGGTCGATAAGATCAGCTGCAAGTCTTTTATAGGTTAAAGTTGGAACAGTATTTAATTCGACGTCACTTGAGTCTCTGCGTCTACAAGAACGGATTGTGGTTCACTCCTGTGTTAACACTAATGTATTCACATTTGCATCCTTGTAGTTATTAGTTATGTTAACGCTACACTACGCTCGAAGTCTGTGCAATCCCTGCTATAGCAGAATAGCGACACTAACAAAGAGCCCGCCTGTAACATCGCGTTGTCTTGTTGCGACATGTGTTCCCCATCCCTCTGCCATTTGTCACTCTCATTCTCGTTTATCACAGACAACCCCCTGTGGAGCGAGAGTAGAGGCCAGGGAAGTGGAGTGAAAAGGGAAGGCGGCGCAAAACGAAGGGGCAAAAACTTATCGCCCAAGAAACAAACGAGCTCACGGAACTTGTGTGACATCACGTCACATTTTCCAGGGCAATTTAACAATGAAAAGTTCACAGTAAATGCTCGTATTTCGATGTCCTTTAAAATTTAATGACACGAAAAATGTGGACGCTCAAGTTTTTTTCGCAGTAACTACATCATGAATATCATCAACCAAGCTACTACTCAAGCGTACATTTGTACAGCAATTTATATTATATAAAAAATAACATAAATATTGTGGAACATTGACTTGATAACTAACAGAAGGATTAATAAGGAGAATATTTGCTTGAATTTTCAATAATGGCAACAAATTAATTTTTAATTTTCTTATTACTTTTTACTTATATATAAATTGGAATTTTTTACGTCATTTATTGCTTGAAATTCTTAATTATTTTATCCGACTTGAATTTGTTAAATTATATCCCTACAATCTTTATCAGTTTAAAAAATATGAACAGAACAACAATAATATGACGAATAAATATACCTTGAAAATTATTTCCAAGTGCTCATAAACCCAAATTTTGAATGTAATAATAATAACTTATTATAGTAACCATTAATCGGTAAATAAGTGCTGCAAGAACTATCAAACGTATAGTTTATACGTTTAACAATTAATTAATGATACTAATCGGCTGAGAAATTTAAAAATTTACGAATTAAGAATATTTTATTTAATCAGAAAACGTACTGAAATAAATACAACTATTATAAACCAAATATTATTTTCATTATTTAAATAATAAGTCTCTTCAAATTCCTCAGGGTGATTTTTAATAATGTGCGTGTCCAATAACTCGTATATATTACAGTAACCCACACACACGTACGTACACAAACATTAATTCTGGATCTAGGCGTTGAGGGTCGAGCGATGTTTCGCAGAAATGGCAAGCACGTATCGTAGTGGCGTCCAAACATTCAGACTGGAAGGGAAGAATTTTCGTTGACTTCTCAAACTAAAGGTCCGGATTGGCTCTAATTAGCCAAATTTAACTCTCGGCCTCTTTCTTCCACAAAGAAAAAATCTTGCGTTTCACAAAGATTTAAGGTCTTCCAAAAAAAACATAGTTTGGAGTTTAATTGTGTCATGTTTCGTAAAGTCTAAGAGCTTCTTTGTTCAATATCATAAACTTGCCATGGTCAGCTTCAGTGTTCTATCTTTACATTTCTGGTGTACCAGAAACCATTCTTCAGTTACACATCTCTATTGATAAATAATACAGATTACTAAGTACATAATTTCCACTTGAGTGTGCTAAGTATTTCAATTAATCATTAGAGTAGTAGGATTTAATATATAACTTGGAATAAGATATTTTAGATCAGTTTGAAACTTTAAAGTTTATTTTGGATGAAACGAAATGAATTCTCTAAACACATAGCTATTTTATGAGTAAAATAAGTGAAGTTTGTATTTATTTTATTATTAGGGGTATATTACTAGACTGTTAAATTGGCACAAATTGCGCATTATGAATATAATAAAATCAGGATATTTATTTAATCTGATCATTTTCTCTTCAGTCTCACTAAGTTCACGTTAAATATAGATATAAACAGCTATAAAGTATTAAACAGTAAGAATGGTGATTCGTTCAATTATTTATCACACGAGACTCTCTCTCTATTTAAGATTAAAAACGCAACATTAAAAAGAGAGGATGACAAAAATGTTATTTTTTGTGAGTATCATTAAATATTCTGCGGCATTAAACGACAGAGGATTGACTTCCAATATTCACGCAGGTCATGATTCACTCTCTGACAACGGCAGCGTCAAACTCTATACAGACATAGTACAGAGTGTTAATAAATCCAGCGTTATCTACAATTAATTATAGAGTGCAATTATCAGAATTGGAGCATTCCACTCCACACTCAAATGGTTCATTAGGATGCACTTTAGTGTAACGTAATACTGACAAATTGCACGCACGTTTGATGTGACGTCTAACGATGCTGCTGCCTTTGATGCGAGCCATCAAGATAATGGACCGCCTGCCACCGTCACATCAGATGGCGACAGGCCGTGAAAACAACAGAGGTGAAAAATGCATAAATTTCTATCAATAATGAGCACTTCGAATCAATTATATTCAAAGATGTTTCTTCGCGTCCTCAGGCCAGTTTAATATTGAAATGATAATCCAAGCGGTTTCACTAGGTTGCAGATTAATGTATTTCAGGAAGGCTATTTTATTATTTCATAGTCGGTATAATCATCGTTGAGTTAGTATTTCCTGGTTAAAACTTTCGACAGAAACGTAGATCAGACATGAAAATAAAATATTCTGTAGCTATTACCGAATTTAAATTATAAAAACTATATAATATTCACCTGCTACAAATAATATCAGATACCGTGCGTTACCAAAACATTGTATTGCGTTATTAATATGTTTATACCTTTAAGTCAATCCATAAACACACCTGAGGGATGCCTATCTCAATAAATACAATGTCTTCTTATTTAATGTTCGTTATGAATAACAGTACCAAAACATTAAAAGTAATCTGTAGTGTTTAGAATACTTTTTCAGATAACTTAAAATATCAGTTACTTATTAAATAAATAATTAAATACTAATGTTCTTAATTATCAGAAAAAAATATTTTGGATGTTAAGGATTTTATCAGAAAAATACTTTTAATAAATTCAATGTACAAAATTATATCGCACTCATATTAAATTATTCTAAACTGTATTTTTTCACTTACTAGGAACGTATTTCTGCTGGATTCATTTATACCAAGTTCTTCACAGATTTTTTCATTTTAATATTTTCTTTTCTGAACGTTAAAATAAAAATCCTGGATTTTTAATACGCTGTTTCGTTCTGTAATGATCTTTCCTCTCCATTAATTTTAAACTATACTATCCGCTAATTGTGTTAGCTTTGACTTGTTGTTTACAACGAGACGCTATTCCTATAGTCCGAGCTACGAAAATGTATTATCAAGGTCTAGTATCCAAATGTATCGCTCTTGGCCCGTCATCATCATTGTTGCTAGATTTTCCTTCCAATTTTTTACCTATTAACGCATATTCGCCGCGCGTGGCTGTGTTGGACACTATTTGGGAACGCATATACGAAATATACGTATTAATACGCGTTATCGGGATTACATTGTCAAGACGCGGACCATACTTAAGTGAATATTTAAAATTCAAGGCGTTCCTGAAAATTGATAACTAACAGATTGTTGATAAAATATATAGAAACTCTGTCCCAAATGGAGTATTTATTTAGTCACCTTTATCATGTGTCTAGAATACATGCTTCTTGAAGTATACGTCATGCACATGCCGAATGTTATATGAAGCAGAAAAAATATTGTAATGCCTTGAAGAAAAGGCATTGTTTCAGATTAATGGTATTGGTCGTCGGAGGAAGTTGTAATGTTGTGTACTTAGGATTGGTATTGAGAATTCAGAGCAAGGCACATGCGGGTGGCCTGTCGCAAGATAAATCTGTTAAGGCAGGCATTGTTTCTGATTAATAGCCTGGACAGTTCAAAAAACAGTTTGTAATATTGTTTACTTAGGATTGAGGGTGCAGTTTGGGCGGTCTGGAGAATTTAGAACAGCGCACGTGCGTGCGGAGGTGAGAAGACAAGTTCAAAGTAATTGAGGGTGCAAACACAAATTAGATCTGTCTCGATGGTCGTCTTTGGGACAAGACAGAGTAGTGAGCTATTTGCTAACTAAGGAACTGCAGCTGCATAATATAAATCTCGGGATAATGGAAGAAACTGTCATCGGGCAGTTGCGACGTAGTTTTGGAACAAAGGAAAAAGGAAGGCACTGGGATATATAAGCAAGAGCGGCTTTTGAAAAAGTTAGTTGAGTTTTGGAGTCAGGAGTTGGAGTTAGAGTGGGAAAGGGAGAGGGGTGCTGTGAGCCCCGAGACTGGACAATTGTGAGTGAGTTAGTTATTCTGCGACCACCGAAGAATGACTAAGAAAGACATCATTTAAGGGAGGAGAATGTCTTATAAGTTACAGCCTGCGAGAGAAATAGTAAAATATTCAACGATAAACATTTTTGTATGCTGAAGTCTAATCTGTTGTAATATCAAAATTAGACCACTGTCTTCGATGGTAGGAGACCAGGACACTGCATCCAGCGTCGAGTAGTTTACACCACGAGCAAGTGATATGTCCTTCACGAACGGAGAACCAGCTTTCATCAAACCAGCAGTGTGTGTTAGAGTCAGTGTTTAAACGTCCAGTATATAAAGTGTGTGTGTACGAGCGAGCCAAATTTTCCTGAGTAATCGTAAGTTGAAATTTTATGTTATTAATATGTGTAAACCGAATTAAAAGATACAGTCAGATATCGTTCTTTTCTTTTGTGTTAATAAAATAAACTCTTTAAATTTAGAATCAATCTTGTAGAATAAGTTTGTCGATAATTAATGTCTATGTCTAGACGAATAAATATTTCTTTTTAATTTAAAAGCTAAATGTTGGGTTCTTTGATTATTTAAATGTTCTGTCCGTTATCAAACCCAGTACAGACCTTTGAGAGATTGAGATATATGTTTTTAAACTTGTATCATTGTTTCAAGTTTTGTTAAATAAATTTTGTTTGTTATAAAGTTTATAATTGCTCATTTAAAAGCCCATCATATTTAATTATTACATTTTGGCTACCACAACGTGGGGCAAATTAAAAAGTATCACGTAAGATTATTACAATATATACCTTTCACTCTTATATTAATTATTGTCAAATTTTATATCGTGATCCTACGAGCATTCGTATCCAGCCAAATTGCTATCGACTGTTCTGTACTTATTCGCAAACTTTGTTTTTGAAATTACTGTTCGTAATAAAAAAAATTAGTTTGAAATCATGAAGTGAATTTGCCCGTTCATGACGAGACAGGCTTGTATCGCACGTATTTCAGTTTTAATCTGGCGGCGCGAGGCTTTAATTACAGTACGCACCGCCGTTGCTATTTATGCCGAGGTGTTGTTTGGAATATCAAGGAGCTGTCGGGAACAGGCAGCCTTCCCTCGACGTCTAAAGCACAAGCCGCATTCACCTAAATCGAAGAGCTGCTTTGGTTTCCGCGGATAAAACGCTTCTGCTTTTGTTAAGTGCTACGCTTACATTAAGATGAGTAACCGCGTAGAACGTAGGATCTAGTTCTTCCGTATTGCTGTTGCATTGTAACATTAGCAGCGACAGCCAATACTCTTATCAGTGCACCCATATTCATAACGTCTGGAAGAGCGTCCTGCTATGTCAGCCTTTCACTTGACATATCGTTTACTGATTTCCTTGAGGATACAGCGCTGATGCTGAATATGGCTCAGGCATTACAGAGCAGCCTAAATGTATTATTTTAAGTTAAAAGTCTGGAAATATGTAAAACAATACATAAATATTGTGGTGACAAGATTACCGAATTTTTGTATCAAAATAATTGCTGTTAACTGATTTGTTTTTACTAATACATAATGATACAGCCAATAGACTGACAATGAAGTGATACGTTTTTGCAAAACTATAGTTCTTATTATTTATAACACCTGAATAAAGCAACAAGTTTGACAGAAATTTTGTGACTTCATTTTATCTACGTACTGTCTACATAATTTCATATTTGTTAATTTTGGCGAAAATTATTTATAGTTCATTGACCTTAGAATTAATTAACAGCGTTTTGAGTATTATACGAACACTTGATTATACTGGTAGTGTAATGTATCATTTATGGGCCAACGGCATTTTGCTATTGGTTGAATATGTTGAATTAAAATTTGTTGCCGACCTCCTGTGGTGTAGGGGTCAGTGAGACTACCTCACATCACAGAGGTATCGGGGTGGAATCCCGGCGTGGACAAGGATGTTTGTGTGCGTGAGAGAAAACTCTCGTCGAAGCAGGCCCCCGAAAATGGCAAAAATAAGTTCCCATAATGAATCGCCAATAACAGGAGTTGTTGATGCAACTGTAAACAAATTATTATAAAAAAATTGGCATTTGTAAATCCGTCAGCGAACATATGATAGAAGAAAACAGAATATCCAGGGAATATCGAAACCAGCGTTTTAAATAAACAGGATGATCGCCAATGTACGAATCAGTCAAAGGAAACCAACTATTGGCTCTATAATTAATTCAGAGATTTTAAAAGATGGTTACCACCTGACGGCTGTACTGTTGGTTGACGTCTGTAATTTCGTTAGTAGTTTTGGACTGTAACTATGGAACTGATTGATCGGAAGCCAGGGTCACAGGATGCTGTACCTACTAACAGGAAAGTGAAGCTGGAACCAAAGAAACTATAAATATTTTGTCGGACATAAGAGATTTTCCGTGAATTTAAGATAGTAACGATAGACCGTAAATAATTACGGACCTGACAACCAAAAAACCAAAACGATCATTCAGATATTTAGCTAGAAAGTCTTTGGAGGAAATTATTTGAATTTGGTAATTTTTCATCAGAGTCGCCACTCTAAATAAAGATCAAACCAATTCATCTACAACTCGAGCTGACTCTTTACATAAATTTTTCATTTTTAATTTACGTGAGTTATGAAGTGTATAACAAAATTTAGGTAAAATACTTTTCTTATCCCTATACTTTTTTGTCAATTTATCGATCTCAAGTTGTTATTAGTCAAATCATGTATATTCAGTGAATTCCTCGTACCCACCAATTCCACTGAGACTGGATTTACATATTTTATTAGTGAAATTGTGTTAATTTCTGAAAATAATTTAAAAATTCAACGAATAAATGGTAAATCTTGTTTTGAGTCATATATATAACATATTTTATCAAACCAAAATTCGAGGTGCAGCGTAATAGAAACAGTAGAAAGACAATGATCATGAAGGATTGGGATGATTACGAAGGGCCTGCAATCACAGAAATCTGATGGTGAAGATGCCATATTTTCAGTAGTTTAATTATTACAGCGTGAAGACTATCATAGATGTCTCAGTTTCTATAAAACTCGTCCTGTGTTTTTTCATAATCCAAAAAAATTATACAAGATTTTGGGAGTAATTAATTTTAAATTTATTTTAAAATAGATAAGATAATTTTTCAATGTAGTAATCTAACACATATTCTTTGGACAATCCTTGGAACCTGAATAGGTAGAATTACTGCCAGAGGTTGCTCGGAAAAGGTAATGACGTAATTAGACCCCGAGAATTAAGGGTTAAACAGCAACGGCAGGGACTCTAATTAGCACAGTGGTCTTCCAACTGATGGCCTCACGTTTAAGTTCATTTGTAGGTCGTCTAAGGTTAAAGGAAAGTAGCGTGGTTTCTTCTTTCCTTGACCCCTCTAACTAATCCGTCGTTGCAGTAATGCCAATTCAAAGTAACTGCAAATTTTACATTTATCATTTTATGACGTAATTTTATAGTAATCCATTCTCTTTCTCAGAATATATGCATAAATATATAATAAAATCAATAATAGTAAAATAATTTTTAAAACTCTATGGTCTGTCGGATTGTTCAGGTATATTGAATAATTATTTAATGTGACATTAAGTTTCATAATTTAATTTTGCTATGATATAAGAAGTACTGACCTAACACAATATATAAACTTTCACATAGATTTCGTAATATAACTACTTTTACAAAGTCAAACACTTTCATTAAAAACAAAGCTTTTGATTATAACAAATGCAAATATAAAAGGTCACGTGATTGTTAGCTGTACCTCAATGCTGATAAGCACATTTTCCATGAGGTTGTACTTACGAGCATGTTGAAGGACAATAGTTTTTTGCAGTATGTTAAGATAACAACCAGCGTTTCGTTCCAAAAAAAAATTAAGAATTGCGTAATTTCTAATCAAATGTAGTGGATTACTGGAATATTAAATGAGGATACGAAGTTGATGTTAATAAATTATCAAGTTTGTGTCTTTTACCTACTCGTACGTTTCTTCCTTCTCTGTCATACATACTTTATGATACTGAAAAACGTAAACGAATATTTAATTGGATAAATTTTTAACTATAATAGTTCTGTTTATTTCATTCCACTACTGTGTTGAATTCCGTGGTGTGACTTCTAAATATATTAAATACAATTGATTTACCGATTAGTGTGATAAACCTAAGAAGTTGTTTTAGCGATACAGAGTCGCGTTTATTTCCCCAGTTTTAGATACAGCAGTTCGTTTACTGTGAAATGTGGCCATGCTTGTTGCAGTTAATGAGCTCTGCACGTCTGCTTCGGTTACGTGACCTCGCTACGTGAGCCTCTTCGAGTGATTTAGGGATCCTCGCATTCATTACTTTTAGATTTACCGTTCAACACATCGCATGTCTGCGACAAATATGTATCGGTGGAAAACTAAAACAAAAATTATGAATAACCTAAAAGTCCTTTTTTCATAACTGTGTAATTTGCCGTTCATATGACTTATGAATTAAATTCTCATTATTTACATAACGTTAGGAATATTGTTAATGAAATAAATTATTTTGTATAACAATAACAAATAATTTTTAACATTAATTCAGAAAAACACTGTTTAAATAACTACTTTCGTCATTTGAATTTTCCGAATATAATAATTCACATGTTTGCAAAATTTTTAATTAAACAGGTTTTTATGGTATACGTTTGTCAAAGGCCTTGCAGACGTGTCATAACGAACGTGAAGATGTTCCCATATATCGTTAAAATAAGCTATTAAATGTAACGATGCTGGAAATGCAAAGATTTTATCAGTAATACACAGTACGGCTGTGTACAGATGCATCTCCAAGTTTTATTTTACACCAGTGAGATTTATTGTTGTCGGGAGGGTAAGGAAGTAGCATTGTTGCGAGTGGTACCGCAGAATGTTGAAACGCCTCTGTTTTTCATGGGTGTTGACTTAATTGTTTTATTAAGCCCCGTATTGTTTTGCGTGCAAAAACGCATAAGATGACAGTTTCGTTTTTTTCCCCCACTAGTTAAAGTAAATTAATGTTCTGAAAAAACATTTAATCGAGAAAGTAAAGATATCGACAGCAAAGAATTGAGCGAGAATTTGGTTATTAGTCAGTTGAGAGACTCTAAAAAATAATTAAAAGTTGTTGACATATACTTGGTCTTCAAGGATAAATAGTGACACTGCCTCAAAAATAAAACGCTGTAGAGAGACAACAGAACAAGCGCAGGTGAAACTACTCACCGTCCATTATGTGACAGATAAAAGATTTAAAAGTATAAACTTCCCAAATATTTTTTTTACAATTTCATGAAAATAAATTCATATTGTTTAATAAAATTTGTGTAATAGTATTTAAATTATTAATGAATCGCTAATATTTAGAAATTACGTTATCATTTTTTTAAAACATAAATGTTACACTAATACCGCCGAAATTATTAGATTAAATGTAAATGTTGTAAATCGTTTCCTTCTATTTCCATCCCTAGTCACCATGAATAAATTTTTATCAAAATAATTATAATGCAATTTTTCATTTCCAAGGATTTCATTGTTGCGTGCCAGTGCTTCATAGCGGTTTAACAGATATTTGTTTCCAGGAGTCGATAAACATTACAAGTGTATGTGATAACTTGTTTAACTCAGTGACGTAATATCCTTTTTAACATAAAAGTCTTGATTGTTTGCTTATTATTTTTTTCTACCGTTCCTGCATGGAAATCTTTTCGCCCTTGCACTTTACATTTCCGCAATAAATATGAAATATGAATATGAATGGTCCTGATTTCCTGTTTCTATGCACAAAAAAACGAATAACTAAGAACATGTTGTGCTGATCATTTCTATCTCTAAATAATTTAATTTCATTCCATAATTCATCAGACAAGTGGAATAGTTTGAGGTAAACCTGATATGATTGGCCCTCAATAATTCAAGTAAACAAGGTTTGTTTTTTTAAACTATTTTAACGAAATTATTTTCTTTCCTACTGGTGATTTGTTAACAGCAGAGAATTAAATATAAGAATTTAAAAAATGTTATGTCACGAACGATTCCAAGGTAGTATTCAAAGAAGGTACAAGTTGGATTCAAGGGCACACGTGACCAGTATTGAGGAGTCTGATCTTGGAAATCATTTCCTTAAAGGTATTCACTGTGACCTTGTAAAGATCACTAGATTTTGAAACGTTCCTTGGGAAGGAGAACAATAAAATACGAGGACGAACTACTACTTCAGGTCTACTCGACAGAAATCTAAGACGTGTTTTTATTATATTTATCTCTAGCGGTGCTTCCCACTCGTGCCATTAGTTGTTGAAATTTGCCTGAGACTACATCGAGAGTGTCACTATTAATCGCTGCTGTCCCGAAACTTATTAATTTGCTTTGGAATTATTTTTAAATAAACCCTAGTGCTGCTTGAGGTATGTTATACTCAGAGTGATTTTTTTTCTGGATCGTAAATAATAGTGCACCAAGTTTTGTTCAAATTGTTACATGCATTAAAAAAATTTTAATTAATTAGATTTTTAAGAGTATTTTCAAATGGTGAAAAATAAATGATACGAATTTTCTTGTTTCCCATAGAATAATTTGTAACCCGACGAAATTTTTGGAATAAATATTCATTATATTGATCTAATCCAGATTCAGATAGTATTTCATTATTTTGTTTATTTCATTGTTCCCAGCTATCTTCGTCTGATCTACTAGAACGAAATAGCATGTCCTGTCTTTAATAACACTTGCCCTTGACGAAGACGTAAGACCGTTTGACAGATAAATTATGTCGATGACAATACCGATGCCTCGGTTGTTTTTCACAGTAATCTCAGGGACGGATGACACGAAGTGTTGTAAATCAACGAGGAGAAGTACACGTCGTTGAATAGATCCTTCTTCCTCGCTAACGGCATGCACAAAGCCGACGCTCTTGTCACCGGAGCCAGCCGCTTAGTACGAAAACGCCCCATTTCGCGCCTCTAGTCGTTAGCGTCAAGGGCCTATGAGCTTCTTCCAAAGATGGGGTTTTGCTATCCTTAATGGCCAATCCCTACGCGCTCTACACCACAGATGCTTCAGGTCACGAGTCTTATACTTCGTTTAGCCTATTTTGTGCCAGGACCGTACTAATATATATATATATATATATATATATATATATATATATACCTCAGTTTGAAACATATTGTAACAAATAATACGGGGATGGATTCCTTAAACAGGTCAACTACCATATAGTTTTTTATTATGCAATAATGGCCAAGACGATCTGGAGGATCGGTACATTAACTGCTTTTATTATCAAAAAAATTTAATTCGTTTGAAGTACGTCAGCAGTCTGACTAATATTAGTCGATATAGTCGACATAGCACATTACATACTACTACCATGAACAATCGTTCATTTATTTTCCAATATCTTTTTCGCTATACACACAAAAAAATTCTTTTCAACCAGCACCAACTGATTATAAATAAGACATTTGTAATATATATTTTTTCATATCTCCTAATTTGTCTTTTTTTTTAACCACGAGTTCCACCTGCGGGCTTTGCGAACGTGACAGCCACTTAAAATGGGCAGAATTTGTGTCGGGAGTGTGAAAACCTCGAACGCTACTTCGTATTCGTTTCACTTTACCGTATGATTTAAATTTTACTGTAGGAATCCATGAACTGACAGATCTAACAAAATTTTCCTTTTAAAGTTAAGTAATTATGGAAAAAGTAATTTTAAAGGTACGGCTTAGACTAAATTGTTGTTGCAACAAAAAATGAAAAAGACTGGGCGTTTCTGAACACAAAAATATAAAATTATAGAAGCTTAATATTATAACAAGATAAATTTATTAAAAAAAATTATTTGCGTAACATTTTTGATTTACTCATTATTTTCTTTATAAATAAATATCTGTCGGTCGGATTGATAAGTTGTAATTTGACTGGAAATATTAAAATTAAAATTAATCCTTGTATTTTCCATTAATAAAGTTATAACATACACTATACAGTTTCCTGAACTTCCTGATACGATTAGAGGAAAGTAAGATTATTTGAACTTTCGGCTGCGGATATTTCTTATGCAATATCATTAATAATGCTATGGACTCAAAGAACCCAAGGACCATTATTAGAGATACAAAATATCCCCTACATCATTCATAAATATATTGGAATCTTTTTACCCACACTTAAATGATAAAACAGCAATAAGTAGAATAAAAAGGCTCATAAATTTGGTCAAGAAACAAGAGAGTGATTCAGAAGCAGACGCCTCCTCCTAATAAAAACAGACTATGACCACAGTACAGTGGAATCTGCAACAGTCGCAGCTTCAAGCAAGTTAACATAATGAATTATACAATTATTATGATAAAGGATTAGCAAATGCAAGTTGTAAAATGTAAATGTTAGAAACCCACATTTGAAATGTATAATTATTCTTTCAAACTGATCAATTGTATTTATATTATTGGAATCAATGTGAATCGCAGCATACTTATGTAAATAAGCAGTATTCGTAATTTATTTATGGGTCGCCAATGACCAAGTTGTTATCGCGACCATTATAAACCTTTAATTAAAAAATATATCATTAACACTTTTTATGTAGTTATTAGCTCGTCAAAGACGGAAAAGCGTAGCTTGTTTCCCTGGAGCGCCATAGGACAGCCCACGGTAAAGTCATTGGCTGAGGACTTATTTACCCTAAAAATAAATGTAAACCTTCATTTAAGTATACTGCATGCAGCGGATAATATGAATGAGAAAAGTTTTGATATTGGTTATAGTGAAGGACCTGATGGGAAGATGCAAAAGGACGAACACGTATTCAAATTAAAGGCACTGTGAAACATAAGAATATTAATTGACTACAGTGATCATTAGACGATCACTAATATTAAGAGGCTTCATATCACACAGTCATTAGTCTAAAAAACTTCACACAGTTGTCGAAGCTATTTTGCGAACCTAACTTAATAAGTCCTCGGCAAAAGAGAAGCGCTTGTGAATCGAGAAGGCCTAATTGAGGCTTGCGACACGATTTTTGAATTAGCCGGGTTGTTATGGCCATTAGCTGCAGATCATATGGCGTCGCGACGCTTCTCACCGCAGAGCGACAGACGCCATTACCGGCGCGGGACGCGTCCACGCGTGGCTGAACTTGATTAACGACGCGCCATCATAATTACCAGGCGCCTGTTGTGGTGGTTTATATTTTATCGCGACTATCCTGTGTGGGTCGTAGGTGGTTTTGCGGTCGCCTCGCGGGAGCTGTTAACGGTGCGTAGGGCAATAGTAGAGACCAAAAGGATATTATGTACCTCCCAAGGCCACAATTGCCCTCAGAGCGGCAATGTGAGGCCCGTTTGCACGTCGTCTGTCGCCGTCAATCACGAGGAATGAAATTAAACACTATTACTTAAGAGATGGCTAAAACGATTCTAGAAAAAGATAAGACACGCTAATAAAAAATTACTTAGGAGACAGCATCCAACACCAGTTGTATCAAACTGTAAATTTCTATATAAGACGTAGGAAAAATTAACAAAATTGTTAAAACGGAAAATTACATGGAACATATTAAACAAATAGATCACTTTGCAGTTAGTAGACACCGTTTCAGTTCTATATTCTGTTAAACTGTATAGTAAGGAACTGAAATTATTAATAACTGCGGTAAAGAGAAAAATAATAATTAGTATTATTCGTAACATAATATAAATCCAGTATTCATTATAAACAGAAATGTTTTTTATATTTTATCCCGGAGGATTTTGGGTCATGTAGCAGAAACGTTAGTAACAGCTTTGGAGCCCTAATTTTTAGAAATATTATCGAGGTCGGACAGTGCATACACATAAAACGATTAATTAACGTTTCGTCAGCCCGCTGACGTAAATTATCCTTTGACACCGGGCAAAAGCCGCTACTTCAGGCAAAAGGTCAGACTATTATCAACAATTGTTTTAAAATTTTAATTTAATCGTAAGTTTGAAGAAATCTTTTCTTTTCTGCGCTTCAAAACACAAGTCATATGTAATTTTCTTATATTTTTGTCAAGATTTTACTAGTAGAAAAATATTACTGGCAGGAATTTAATCCGAAATCTTTACATGGCAGACATATTTAAAATGTTTATTCTGGTTAATATTTATAACAAATAAAGCAAAATTAATAGAAATTTAATCAAAAAATGTAATATTATAATTATACAAATGTTATTCTATAATGTGATGTATAAATAATTTTTATGAAAGTTAACAAATTGTTACATAAAAGAATCATACTAGAAATCATGGGTACGAAACTAAATTTTTTAATATGCATGTAATTGAAGAGTGAAATAAATGTACTTGGAATCAGTAAAAACTGACATCGGAAGTTATAAATAGATAAGTTCAGAGTATTCGATGAAGTTTGTTCCGCCTGGACAATGTTGGTGTATTTAATTTCGCAGCCAAACTTTGACCGTGCTTTCGCGATAAGTCAGACCGCTATTCACAGAAGTGATACACGAGACTTGCTAGTAAGTCTTTTTGCTGACGTGAGTTCCCGGGCACAACTGCTACGTCTCTGGTTCCATGCAACTGTTTGCTTAGCACACCAGTGGCTATTTCCCCCTCCACATCATCTTTTAGTCTTTGAAGAGCATCCGGACTACGAAGAGGGGCGAGCTCTTTATAAAAATGACATGAGCTCTTCAGGTTATTTTCCGAAATACCTTGTTTGTAGTTTCGTAAGGACCACTTCCCTGTAAAGTTAGGTAAGAACGTCACAACTAAAATCTTTCTTTCTCTTTGCACGAAATAAATTACATCATAAATTCTAATTTGTATGAGTGATATAAATATTAATATAAATTGTAATTAATAACTATTTATAATAAGCAAACAAATAAAGCTAAATACAAAGGAGGCATTAAAAATAAAACATAACGACCAAAAAAGTGTGGTTATTTTATTTACAAATAATAAATCTATATAAATGTTTCAAACCAACATATAATTAAATGTAAGCTGTTTTGAATCATTTACGCATGAAATTTAAGAATAAGGTCAAAATATCATTTAGCTTCAATTTAATTTAATGATTGCTCAACGTTTTCAATGTATTCTGTGTTTTCAATGTGTTCTGTGTTTAAAATATCAACACAAGTTACATAGAGTATCTGGGCCACAAAATCTCTATATAATTTTGTTAATATCGTCAGATACTTCAAATAAAAAAATTATATCAGATATGACATGAAAATTATTTATTGTTATGCTTATACGGCATCTATTATCAGTCTCAAGTTATTTGTACCTCCTATTTTAAAATTTAATCAGGAATATAATTTTTTAAGTTCAACTTTCAATTTAACGGTAATGAATATACATAAAAACGGGCCAATTTGTCAAAAAAACAACGCGTCACGATAGCATATTTACGGGAATTTTAGTGGTGAAAATCTATTAAATTTACACGCGATGGTTTGTTATGGGTGGTTGGCACGTGGCCACGTATAATCACGAGTCCTGCACAATTAAACCACATGTGGCGACAGCATCACCGGTGACAAATTTACGCTAGCCCAGAATTTCATGATTATTTACTTTTAAGTAAAAGCGAACTCAAATGAAACATTCTTACGTTAAAAATTTTTCTTCTCTGGAAACTAAAATTTTATTTATAAATAAACAAATGCACAGCCCAGGTGTCAGATTTTTTTTTTTTAAAAAAAATACGATTTATCTTCTTTTCTTGATATTTTATATACGATTTTGAAATTAGAAACATAATTATTTATAATGTTATACGAATTTTGTAAATAATTATCTATTTAAAATTTTTTAGAACTAAATAAATAATTACTTTTCTAATAAATATGTTATTAATTAATAAATTGTAGATTAATCCTAAAGAGTCTTTAAAAAATGTATATATAATTATGTTATTAATTTCTAAAATCTACATTAAACCTGAATATATCCTAAACAAGACTAAACGTCGTTTATTTAATTCTTTGTAAATAAACAATTTTCTGACATGTATTTGTTTATTTATAATATTGTGAATGTCAGATAATTTATCATAATTATCCTGATTTTTATTTTCTGACAATTTCGATTCCAGATTCCATCAATTTGGATGTCGTTTTTAATTATGTTTATTTTACACACGTTGACTATGAAAGTGAAACGGAATGCAAGATTGTGTCAAATACGTCATAAATGATATGACAATAATCCTGAAGTAACTCCGAGGTCATAATTTTGTTCAAGGCAGATTTTTTTGTTTCCTTATCATATATTTAAAATTGTTTCTATAGAATCAAGAACGATGTTACCACAGACCAAACGAAAAACAAGCAATAAATTCTTAATTTTAGTTAGTTAATAATCTGTAATTCGTTTACAGGGAAATGAATTTTTTATTTGAAGAACGTTTCGGTTCATACGCTCATTAAAGACTCGTCAATGCATTTTTACATTAAGCATTAGGATTTATTGAACAACACTGAGATGAATAGAACAGTGAAATTTTATGAGATCATAAGACACATTTACGGTCTACGCTCGGAAAGATTTGAAGCACAGATAATTTCATCACAGGATGCGTTCGAACAATAGAAATAAAAACAGGAGCGCTGTAAAAAATACATAAGGATACGAGTTGTTTAATAGCAGTGATGTAATCTATATAAAGATATGTTGGTGAATAGGTGACGAGAACATGAATCAGCGTAAGCATTTAGGACAAATAGAACTAACAGCTTATCTGGTTACCAGTTCCCTTGCAGATAGCAGTTGGCGAGGAAGTCTCAATGCTGAACGCAGTCTAATTGTGCTTCGACCGTCGCTCTCTTCATGTCATTGTACTACTACGAATAGGTATGTTACGTAGAATTTTAATACCTTGACTCATCTCAAAATAAATTTGTTAAATTGCGATCACTGACATTTTTCCTTGGCAACAATCTTCTGTGATACCAGAAACGTAACAAATATTTCTAACTACTTAATGAAAAACATTTTATTTTATTTTATTTATAAAAAGTATACTAAATTCCCTTGTGTGTTTTTTTCAATGAACTGAAGTCTCGTGATTTTTATTTCATTTGTTACTCTATTCCTTTATTAGTTCGAATTATTTGTATAAAATACTAACGTTGCAGATGCGATGCTTGTGAAAATATTAAATTAAATTTAATCACAATTGTGCTAAAGTCGCAATTGTTCCAGTCTTCATAACAGCTGATTGTTGTTTTCGAGTACTTAAGAAATCTATTTTTATGTTAAGCTTCACGTGTAGAATGAATGAAACATTCTCGCAGACTTCCTGCTGCCTCTGTTATCCTTATTACGCTTTACAAAGGGAAAAATCCTTGAAGATTCGTAAGATGAGGCCTTGGCACGAACTAATTTTCGTCACAACTCACGTAGTTGTAATAAAAATTATTAAATATAATAATTATCTCAACTAACAAATAGCCATGGTTAGTACTTAATTATTATTCCAGAAATACGTGAATTTTAAGTAAGGGTCACTGAGTAAAAGAAAAGTTGTTGAAATGATGATTGGTGTAATCATCTTGATCCCTATTCGTTTAAAGTATGACATATGTATTAGCAATTTAATAAAATTTCGACACGCATTAATAATTAACTGAGTGAAGAACATAAAATTAACTCATTTTACTATTGCAAATTTGAACTTAAAATTGCTAAAAACAAATGATAGGAACTTTTTGCGATACTCAAAGAGCCTGGCGTGCAAATACTGAGTAATTACATTTATTGATTATTTATTTGACTTCGTCAACTTGTACGGCGTGTAGTCCTTACGACTCTTGTGAATTTTGAACCGCCTGACGCAAGCAACAAGGATTACAGAAAAGTTGTGCAGTGTTTAATTTAGAACTTAATTTGATAAGTACTTTGGTTGTTTCTTTATCTAATAAAAATTATATTCATTTGTATCTTTTAAAATTTTGCGTTATCGTATTCAGTAAGTTATCAATTTCTTGATATTTCTTTTCGTACCTAGTGTCAATAAGTGCTTGAACTTAAATTGCCATTGATGCTCCCATTTTTCTTTCTACGTAACTATTTGGCTCATTCATTTAACTTTCGTTGTCGTTAGTCAGAACAAGAATAATCAGGCACGAAAAAATCAGGAGCTGATGACCTCGACCGTTACGCTACGTAATAATATATTTGAAAACACTAGGATTTAATTGATGGACTGAGGTTAAATTAAGAACAAAATAAAATTTAGAGGTTAGTCGCTGACCTTGCGTTTTCCAAATCAAACAAAACACTTTCAAGGTTCTTTAACAATGACGTAAACATGCTAAAAACAACTTTAGCGATTCTTGTGAACCGATAACTGAATAATTATTAAATTCTCCTTTTATGCTTCAAAAGAAATGTTGTTTAAAATATTGTTGCTAAGGACTTCTGAATAAGAACTAGTTTATTAACTCCTAAATTCATCTCGTCTCTTTTAGAAATGTCTTCATGATATTATTTGTAATCCTGTGGCATAGAATGTGCTTCATGCAATATAAATTGATTTTACAATGAAATAATTGTAATTAAAAAATTAAATTTTTTTACAATTAAAAGTTATGACATCCTGACAGACCCCTAGTGAACACAGCCGGGAATTAATAAACATCTCCATTAAATAAATAACAAAATAATTTTTGAGAAAAAATTCTAGTATATTTGAAATGTCATGTTTCGTCGATTTGAAAGAACCCGGAAGTTAAGAAAAAGTTGTATAAATTTGTATAATCGCGTTGATTACCAAACACTGATATAAAGCGGAACTTTAAAATTACGAGGTAACGAATTTACATAATGTAAGAATAGTGATAATTTTCCTTTATATCCGTGCAAGCGAAATATTTGTTTACTGTAGCAAAATTAATTTTCCAAATTATTTTGTGTATATAATTGAGGAATAATTTACTTTATTTGGTTATTGTGCGAGAGAGAATCGAAAATCGTCTTTATTCTTATAATTAATTACTCGTAAAACTACGAGAAATTGATAATCTAAGAATACGTACGCGGGAAGTTTCACGTAATTTTTTCTAAACTTTTTATTTCTTTATTAGATATGCTGTGCGGCCTGAGGAAGTCATGGGCGAGAGAAATTCATCGCTATTCTCTTAACCATCTTTATGAGCCCCCAGATGGTAAATGGGGCTTTGTGGTGGTGGTTTGTGCCACATTTTCCCTCGTAAGTATAACACATCCCTGACTTGCCTTTCCATAAAGTTAACGCTAAACTCTGTTCTTTATTTTTACAGATGATGTTCGCGTACGTACAAGCCACATTCAGTCTCACTTTTGAAAGAAAGTTGTTATCTATTGGATACGAAACGACTGGAGCCGCGTTAGTGCTTAATGGCTATATCGTATTTTTCTTTTTGTCAGGTGGGTTTTCCTTGAAAGTGATAAAAATTGGATACATTGTGACGGACTTGTGTGTCATACTTAACCTTCATAAAAGTAAAATCGGATCGACTATGTTTAATTTTTGCACAAATGTATCACTTAAATGTGACAGGAGTGTTTTCCAGGATTTTCTTGACTGCAAAATAATAAAATAGAACGCTGTTGTGAATCACACGGAATTCGAAGTGAGAACGTCTTTTATTCATTAAAAATGGAGGAATAATTATATATATTTAAATTACGAGTGTTTTTCTAACTTTCTTAGTAAATAAATTCATTTATAGTATTAATAATTTAAAATAAAAATAAAATATAAATGGCAACAATAACAATTGCTTTCCACTAGAAGTTATATATATATATATATATATATATATATTACTGAATATAAAATATAGAAATATGATAAGCAATTTTGAACAGAATATCGGAACTTCTATCAATTATAATTATATGACTATGTTCTGCAGGTTTTATCTTCGGACCTTTAATGAATATATTGTCATACAAATATGGCTGTATTTTGGGAGGATTCCTTTTCTTTTTTGGTTTACTTGGAACAAGTTTTGCTCATGAGATGTGGCACTTTTTGGTCATGTTCTCCATAATAGCAGGTAGAGTAAAGTTACTAATCTGTTATAAAACAGTACTATAATCATATTTTTATGTTGAACATTACAAATCGTAATATATTTTCATACATTGTGAACATCAGGAGTTGGGCAAAATATAAAAACGGTATTTTATACAATTTATTGGTAAAATCATTGAAAATGAACGTCCAACATATCTATTAATAATACAGATTATAAGGGGAATTTTTATCCTTAATAGTAATAATGCTTAAATTCGAAAACAAGTAGCAGTGTTTTGGACTACTTTCTCTTATAGCCATAGATCTCCAAGATGCTGTAATCAACTAAATTAAATTCCTGTGTATATCTTATATTATCCTATTTTGTTACATCTTCATTTATGAATATAAACCTCGATGAATTTCACTAAAATTATCATCTTTGCATTGTGAATTTTCGTTTCAAGGTTCGGGATATGGCATATTGACCCTGTCCAACGTTCTTGCTGTAAGCACCTATTTCCTAAAGTGGCGGACAAGCGCCGTCGGCGTGATGATGGCTGGAGCCAGCACCGGACAAGTCCTCTTCAACCAACTCGTCTCGTATTCGATGCAGAACTTGGGATTTAGGGGAACTGTCCTCATTATGGCTGCAATGTCCCTGCACTGTGTAGTGATGCCCTTACTCTATCACCCGCTGTGCGAACACGGGCAGAAAAAGACTGTAGTACTAGAACAGGAGATGAAGCCCCTCACCAATGGATCTAGAGAAGATAAGGACGCAGTGGAAGAACAAACAGGTCTTCATAACTATACACTGAAAATTACAGAGTAATTTCTTACTTATGAAAATACATTGTCTTAAACTTCCTAATTTGTGTCTGTCAACTAACTTCATCTCTATTTTTACACATATATTATTTTAAAAAAAATTAATTTCTCAGATTTTCTTACATATGGTGTCCAATTCCTAAGTCTTGACATCTTGAAATTATCTTTTTTAGCACTATCAGTATTTTAAAACAATGCAAAGCAAACAATCTACAATGGAGTTTTTTTATATAGGAAATTTTAAAATATTTCAATCCAATCAAATGTAGTTTAATACTCAAATCCTACGTTTCAATTACAAAAATACTTTAATTATATTTAATTATTTGTCAAAAATATTTATTTGTAGGACATTTTTAAATAATAATCAATAATTGATCGTATTTGCTATTGTTCTGCCCTTATTACCACAGAACTGTAACACTTATAATCAACTTGTAACTAAATTTATTAACAGTACGTTTTTCTGTGAATGGTTAATGAAGAATAATTAACCTATTGTGAAATCAGTTTTTACTGTAATATTATTATTGTAAAATTTTTATAAAAGCATGTAGCCTCCACGGAGTCCAGAAACGTTCTGCTTCCAGATTCCTCCACATAAATTTTTAGCGTTTCCCGCGCACATTGTCACTGAAACGACGCCGGGAATGTATAATAAAATGTAACATGACTCTCAATCGACCACGGTCCATTATCCTGTTACAATATATGTGTACGTATAAGTTAAAAATAAATTATGTAGACTGTATGCCAATTTGGTTAACGCAGGTATCAATTCCAACTATTTCCGTGTATATTTATTATTATTTACGTACAATTAGTTTTGAACGTGTTATTAAACGTTTATTTCGTTCTTCACAGTCGAGACGTCTTGCTGCAGCAACTTCAGTGAAATATTTAATTTGAAAATTTTGAAGGATCCAATATTCCTCAACATTTCCTTCGGAATGATGACGATGTTCACGTGTGATGTGAATGTGTTTTTAATTATCACTCTTTACATGCTCCACACGGCGGGATTGTCCGTCCAGGAGACTGCTTTGTGTCAGACTGTTCGAGCAGCGAGTGATGTCATGTGTCGCATATTGGCAACTTTCATTTTGAACAAGTACAACATTCCTGCAAGATATTGCTTCGTCGTGTCCCAAGTGTGTGCCGCATTCCTCAGATTCGGTAAGCAGAGGCAAAATAAAATTAGAAAAGAAGTACAGGGGATTATTAAGAATGCTTTGAATTGTCTGCGTACTGGCTAGACGCCACAGTTGATTGGAATGTGATTGGAGTTTTTAACTTTCTAATGTCACTTATGTTTACAAATCGAAGTTTCTTAATTATACTTTTGTACGAAAATAAAATACAATATCTTAATAGAACGCAGTATTAACATTTGTGATATTAATAATTCAGGTTGAAATTCTGCCGTCATACGTATTGTTTTGGACTTTTTTATTTGTAGGAAATGAATTGAAATACATAAAATCATATTTTCATGGTCACAAATTTAAAACAAATTTTGAAGAAATATTCCTAATAAATACTTACATTTAAAGTCATTTATAGCAGAATATCTCTTATTCCGCAAGGAATTATTGTCGAAAATTCATAAGAGTTTTAGTATATTTACACTCTAAAACTCAGAACCACCAAATTTTAAGTATAAAAATTTAAATATAATAAAATAATCTTAATATCATATTACATTAGTTCATTTATTTAAAATATGTCAAATTATTATAAATAATTTAGTTTTGAAAACTTTTTATGGTTACAATTTATCAAATTAACTGAATTTTAACCTATATATTAATAATCCAACCCCTTGTTGAAAAATAAATACACTATACCTTAAATTCACTACATGTTTCTGTAACTTCATTGGAAAATTATTCAGTTTATTAGCACTGACAGTTATGAATCTGTGAATCAAAACTGACCAAAAACTGTTTTTTCTTTGAGGAATCCGTAAAGTCCCCTTTCTAACTCTCGAAATTAGTTACTAAACGGTGAAGTCCCAAACACATTAGTTTAAGTCCAAGATTTATTTTTATGTTTATTTTGAAACCAGTCCCAAAACAATTCAAATAATAAATTAAAGAAAGAATTGACCTCCTATGTTGCAATAATGAGAAGACATAATACCCACTAAATTTTTCCATGAATGGTGTAAATTCAACTTGTCAGTACGATCTTTGATATAAATATATCAGAAAATTCTATTGAAATATATTACCTTCCGTTTCAAAAGACCCAATTTTTATCTCGGAAGATATTTATTTCTCTAATCGATCCTTAGGCCAAGGAATAATAAAAATTGCCCTCTGGACCAAATGTAGTTTCAATAAAGGAATTATAAGACGCCTGGGGGTGTTTATCTTACCAACGCTTGTTAAAATAAAATAAATAAAATGTTTCCTACCTGTTTCAGGAATATCGACAGTAAGTGATTTTACCATCCTAGGCGTATTGTGTTTCATTGAGGGAATATTTCGAGGCGTTGGTTTCGCATACTTTTTCTTGTGCCTTGCTGAATACTGCCCTCAGGAGAAGATGGCTGCTACCCTCGGTCTCTCCAATTTTCTCCAGGGAATAGGCTGCATGATCTTGGGACCACTGATAGGTAATTCAGTTATATTAAAATTGTTTACGATGTATTGTTTTACTTTATATAATTATTTAAATCTATCTGTCAACAAAAATATCCTGAAAGTCGTGTTCTAAACATTTAAGTTTAGGCGAAAATATTTATAAAAATTACGTCAAACAATATTGTCACAGTATGAAATGAAAATATTAGGCTTAATAATTTTTTAATATTAGGCTGAATATTATGAGTCATTAATTCAGTATTATTTTTGTTACTGTGTTCAAATTGAAACTTTGTGCTTTATTTAAGAGCATGCATATTTATTTAATAACTCCTTTTTTGTATATTTAATATTTCTACTGTTATTTAGGTATACAATTAATTTTCGCTATTTAATTCTAATCTTTCTAAGGAATATAATAGTTGTCTGGTACTTAAAATAAGAACAACTAGAGAAATGTAATTAGCATACTCAAATTTATGTTGCTAGCTTAACAATCAAATATTTCTATCAATTCCCCTTCGCTTTCAGGATACCTACGAGATTCAACAGGCGACTACGCTTTGTGTATTTGCGTCATGTCTGGTTTGCTTTTCATAATTTCTGCCATGTGGGTTACAGAGTTTTATTTAGTTCGGAAGAGAGTGATAAATAAATACAGGACAGTAAACAGAGGAAAGAGCATATCAGATTATGACAAAGATGAAAATTTAAGGTAGATACAACAGTTATCTACGCAAATTTCATGATCGTAGATATTTGGTGCACAAACATTTTCTTCGGTTAATTCCGCTACTGTAAAGCAACCTGATAATTAATAAGTACAAACAATAAGTGCTTTGAGCAATTATTACATTTTGTATTGAAACTTAGTTATTAACAAGACTGTTTTTGTTATTTATGTGAGCAATGTTGTGTGTAGAAATGTCCAATAAAATTCTGTAAAACATGAATTATTTTTTAATTATAATTGCTTGTTACTAAGCGGACGGTCTTATATAACGCTCTTTCAATGACTTGAAATTTATTTAATTTTATTAAGTTGTTAATACGTACCAAATGGAGAACCAAGGAGGTGATTTTTAATTTTTTTTATTTATTTTAAACTCCCAAGACTATCGCAATCGAATATTAAATTTTATCCTATAATTGTATGTTTCTGTACGGGTTTTCTCTTACAGTTATGCAATTGCCCCAGAGAATTCTCTCGCAGATGAACCATCCCAGAGAGCTCTGGCTGAGGCTACCTTTGGGGATGCCTTCACATCTCTCTGGTTTTTTGAACTAAGGTTCCCATATGCCGAGGCACCTCGGCCTGTTTTGAGAGGTGTATGTTACGGGGTCACAGATTTTGGGCATACGGTAAGAGTTGTTCTCTGTTCCCATTGGAACAGTCGGCCAGTTTCCTCCTAAACTGGCAGAGGCACGGAGAAGGGAATGCTGCGTCCCCACAGCAGGCTCCTCTCCCGCTATCGGAAGGGCGTGGGACAAGTAGCAAATACCCGACCTACCGGATGCAGGTTTTTCTAGGGTTTTCCCTGCATTTCTTTAGACGAATGCCGGGTAGGATCCTTAAAATATCGCCCGGGGTCCCTAGTTAACCCTTGGCTTCCTTCCTCTACCCTTCCGAATCCCCCCTTTCAAATCCCTTCCTATGCTATTAAAGGGGAGTTGCCACCATGTGGATTACCTTCATGTAGCCTATTACCGTAAAAAAACCTTGTAATACCATATGAATCCTCCATTTATAACCCTAAATAAAGAGAAGTGTTCACAATGTAGATTGCTCTCAAGAAGACAATTTCATAAAAAGATTCTTAAAATTAAATATTCCAAAAATATTTATTTCAGGAAAAGTAGACACATTTTTCATCTCGATGATATTATTTTAAATTCATTTAAGCATTCGGCTTGCTTCAACGAACAGATATTTTTTTTCATTCCACAAATATTACAGTAATATTAATACTTTATTTAATATCGATTACAAACAATTGCCTAATTATTTTTTAAAATTTAAAATTATATTTATCGATTAAATCTGAGATCGCTTTTTATCTATAGAAATTACTTCCAATTTCTGTTTATGTAGCGCATACATGACGTCCACTATAACCATATTGTAGAATATGTCTTATTCCCCTAACTAGAAAACTGAGACAAACTTCAAGGATATCTCGTTTACGGGTATCATTAAATTTGAAAGCTTATCTATTATGCACGGAAAACGTGCTTTCACTTTAGATAAGAAAGTCGGTAAACGGCTCACTGTTCAGTTTGAGTTTGGAAACGAGAAGAAAAACAACGAGTTATTTGTTTCTCGCTATATATGTTTTTTGTACTTCGTTTTAACCGGTAAGATAGTTAATGAACATGTCTGTTACAAATGATTATGTATTTCTCCAATAATTTTAGTTTTATATTGTTTATTAATACAAACAATCATAGCATATTCGATAATAAAGCTAGTTTTCAAAACAGAAATTACTGAAAAAACTGTTATTTCATCATACGATGGTGTGTAACAATACATTAATTATTTTCGTTTGTTTTTTAAATATAGGTATTATTTTTGTAGTCTCTATTGTATCAGTTGATGTGACAGTTTTATCGCACGTGAAGTCTGAGTTCTATGTTCACTTCTATTTTTCTTCCGGACGGACTGTGATGTAGCCCAGTGCTTGCACTAATTCAGCAGAAATTTATTAAATTTTCGTTGGGAATGTTGGTTTCGTTGATGAAAGCATGGAAGAAAGAAATTCGGCGCTTTTCACTGGACCACCTATACAATCCACCTGACGGAGGATGGAGCTACGTCGTTGTGATGTCCGCCACAGTATCTTACGTGAGTGCGTCTGACATCTCAAATCAGCTTAAAGGAAAGGCCTGAACGTTTCTTATACTTACAGGTGGGATTCGCTTACATAATGGCCACATTTAGTTTAACATTTGAAGACAAGCTTCTATCCATTGGATACGAAACAACAGGAGCGGCTGTGGTGTTGAATGTATACACAGTTTTCGTGTATATATCAGGTATGTTCAGATTTCAATGATAAAACACATGAATAATATGTTTATTACAAAAAATATTAAATTGATATTATATTATAATATATTTCAATTAATTGCATATAGTATACATTAAATTCTAGAACTTATAACAGTTTATGAAATATTAAACACAAAATATATTCATCATTATGAGTATCGGTCATCTGAATAAAAATAAGACTTAGAGCCAAGAAAACGTAATAATAATATGACCTTACCGATGTCAACAAATTACAAAACTAGAGAAATGCTTCAATAATTTTAAAAATATGACTACGTACTGTTTATCAATTATTTCCAATGTTTTCACACAGTCTTATATTTTAATAAGAAAACAAATGAATCATTTTCAAATAATTTAATTTTTGAATTTGGAGCTTTCGGAAATATTGCCACAGTCAATTGTATAGAGAAAAAAAAACATAATTTTACAAAACACATACAGTGAGCAATGATGATTCTACGAGGCATCAAATAATTTTTTGGACAAACTGAATATTTGTGTAATAAACTAAATATATGGGTCAGTTTAACAATTGAAAATTAATATTTTGTCATTTTTTTGGTATGAAAACTGTTAAATTGTCAACGTAATCTATAAAATTATATTTTTTCGTTCCCTGTACAGAGAACGTGGCAATATTGCCGAAAGCTTCAAATTAATTTTAAATATTTTGAAAATGAATACTTAACTTTTATAATTTAAATTCGTGATTGATGAATTCCTTCAATCTCATTCCCTATTAATGTCTTACAATACATTCTTTGTAATTATTGTAATTCTATAATTTTTGAGACGTTAATATCCATTTCTGCCTTCACTGTCACTCAAACGTTTCGGGACTCCCTCTGAGCATTTTACAGACCTATATAAATAATCGTGTATCCATTACAAACAGTTTTATTCTAGTATTTTGCAGAATATTTTATTCTATTGGTCAATAAAATGGTCTTATTTTCTCTTCAGACTCTAGAAAACAAATTTACGCATTGGTAATAGAGAACTTAAGGAAAATAATTAGACTTAAAATGGCGACTATAATAAACAAATGATGAAATTTTGTCATTAACCACTGATTTATTTATAATATTTTACTAAATTCTTAGATTATTTTGTGGAAGGAATGTTTTTCTTATCAAATTAAAATTATTAACTAAAATCTCTTTTTCTTACCTTTAAATTTGTAAATAAGGGATTTTATGAATACGATTCTGCAGATAAGTGTAATATTTTTTGATTCACCTTAAATAAACATTTATGTACCAAAAGATTTGTACAATTATATACTTATAAATGCTTGAAACTTCGTCCGTGATCAACGAACCTAACGTAATATACTGTTATGTTTTGTCCTCAGGTATTATTTTTGGACCCTTAATTCATTCTTTATCCTACAAATATGGTTCAATTCTTGGAGGTCTTTTCGTCTTCACCGGTTTGTTTGGCACAAGTTTTGCTACGGACATGTGGCATTTTCTAGTAGTGTTTTCCGGTTTTGTAGGTAATTATTTTTTTGGAACGGAATTCGTTTATATTAACATTTGATCAAATATGTTCCATTTGTATATTTTTATCCTATAATTACCAAAATACTAAACATTTCGTTATTTTAAAAACGAAAACAATCCGAGAGAAAAATAAATTTACATTGTGTTAACATTTCAAAATAGATGTTCACAGTTACGTTCATTTTATTTTATCACTTTATTATTACTGTTTATTGGATACTTCTTTTTCTAATGTTTACACTATTAACACATACGATGTAAAATTGATTTTATTTATAAGGATTATTTTATATTGATAAATTTTTGTTACGAACAATTTAAATTTTCAGTAACATACTTTGAGAAAAGAATTTTTTATAATTAAATTTTCTTTAAGCACAGTGGATAAGAAAACCAGTTATTTATCTTAACACATTTGGATACATTCTTTTTAGATTATACGAATGAAAATTAATATTCTTTCAATAACATTATAGAAGTAGGATCATGCCCGTAATACACCCAAATATAACGGTAAATCTGTCTGGTTTCAACTACTTTTTTACCGGTACATGTAATTACTTTGATAATTTTGGTCCTATAATTGGTGCCAATTAGTAATTGCGGTGACGTTTGGGGCGTTTAATAACTAAAATTAAGTGTCACAAAACATTACTAATTAAGTTCGTAAATATTACATCACGAATCTGCACAACAAAATTATTTTTATAATTTTTGTTTCTTAAGTTTAATTTATTTACGTAAAACCAATTAAAATCCCGTACCAGATCATCTTTATCATAAAGTCCAGATAAACAATTTTAATGATCACATTTGAGCATTTTTTTTAAAATTACTTTTTAATTTTATTTAAATTTCAGAACGTAAATTTTCTTCGTTTAATTAAATACCTACAAATTTATAGTAAACTTAAATTTTTTAGATTTATTTTCCTCTTTTGTTCTTCGTTTGGAAATTGTTTTAATTATGATCCCTAATTATGTATCATTACTTATTATACTTAACCTAATATCCAATCTTCAAATTCAAATTAAGCTCATACATGAAACAGTATTTATTAAAAATGTTAATCCTAATTTTTATTATCTAAAAATCATTGAAAATGAATGGTAGTCCTAAATTTAATTACGTTAACATGCGTTAACTGTTTTAGGAACTGGTCACGGACTTTTATCTCTGTGCAACATGCTGGCAGTTTGCACATATTTCTTTAAATGGCGAACAAGTGCTGTAGGACTAATGATGGCTGGAGCCAGCGCCGGTCAGGCTCTTTTCAATCAACTCGTCTCATATTCTATGCTCAGCTTGGGATTTAGGGGAACTGTCCTCATAATGGCTGCATTGTCTCTACACTGCGTTGTGATGCCATTTCTGTATCACCCACTGTGCGAACATGGAATGAAAAAAACAGCAAGTTTAGAACAGAAAATGAAACCACTCAATGCTCATTCAACAGGCTCAAATGAAATGGAGAAGACTACCGAAGTAGTGCGAGGTATAGGCCTCAAATCAGTAATAGTATTATTTTATTTTTATTTTTCGTATTATGAAGGCGTGTGCCAGTTATATTGTACTTCTGCTGCAATTTTTTAACTAAGGAATTTAAATTCTAAAGCATCACATATCACGATGTCCTTTGTAACAACAAGCAGTAATCATAACTCCTTACTTACGCACACCGTAACATATAATGATCTGAGTACACGCAACGGGAAGTTGTGTAATTCAGACTGAAAATTATAGCAATCATTTCATGGCTTTGTGTGTTTCAAACTACGAGAATATGTTGAATTCAGGACCACGAAGAGCTTTAGTTCCCATGGCAACGTTAAATACGCCATTACACTAATAACAACGTAGAAAATCACGGAGGGTAGGCAGAGTTTCTTCAGATATAAAAGTAGGTCAAAAGGCAATTACTGCAGACTTAATGAGGTTGTTGCAGATATCTAAAAACAATGCAAATATACACTGTATTAAATGAATAATTGTTCATCTTCTTTAAATATATCTTATGTCACTAATTAGTAAACTGAAGAAGTACTTTCGTAAACCTGTATTTATTTGTGTATTAGACGAAATAAAATATAATACTAGTTTCCGAGAAGCATGTTTTAAGACATTTCCTCGTACACCTAAACTTTTACAATGAACAATAAGAAAAGGCATAATGAAATTAAAGTGTGACGTTTTGTAATTGTCAAGCATAATTATTTAAAGTGAAGCTTGACTAATTTTTTGTTGCAAAAAAAAGTCTGTACAGTTTACCAAATTTTATAAATTAGTTATTAAGTAATCTTCGCTTTCAGAAACTTCAGAATTTTTTTTTGAATATAAAGACCATAAATAATTTGTCTAATTTTTTGTTATTTTTGCGGTGTTTGTAATGTGGGAGTTTTTGTTTTTGAGCATATATTACGGGAAATTATAACGTTTATTTACATATAAAAATAAAACTTTCTTTTAAACATATCCATTTTAAAATAATGCATTCAAAAATGATCTATTTTACTTGAGATTTTACTACAACAAAGTCTTATAATATTTACAATTGTCTCTTGTCTCCTTTTGTTTATAAATTTAAGTTAATGAATGTTATTCTTTTTCAGAAAAGACTTCACACTTCAGAAGTTTCGTAGCTCAATTCAGTCTAGAACTACTGAAGGATCCTATATTCCTCAATATATCCTTCGGGTTGATGACCATGTTTATTTGCGATGTAAATGTGTTTCTTATCATCACCCTTTACATGATCCACGATGCAAAACTAAGTGTGCAAGAGACGGCTACTTGCCAAACCGTGCGAGCAGTTAGTGATCTTATATGTAGAGTTGTAGCTACATTCGTTTTAAATAAATACAATGTTCCAGCGAGATACTGCTTTCTTTTTTCACAAGTGTTTGCAGCCTTCCTGAGATTTGGTAAGAATTACTAATGTTAAAATGAGTATAGTGCGATTAAAATTAGATGTCACTTGACTGGTATTTTCAATGAGGGGTGTGACCTTGAATCAACCAAACAGAAAACCTAAAATAAAGGGCAGGAGAAGCAGTGTTGCCAAACAATCGCGACGTTTTTGCTGTTTTCAGTGAGCTGTCTGTTTATGAAGTCAAGTCAAGCGGTCTCAGTCAACGCGGAAATCCCAAGTTTTATCTAATTTTAATCGCACTTTAATATAACTGACCTAATAACGCTTAACCAGTCATATTCAAAGAAATTCTACTATCTGGAAACTTATATTAAATTTTAAATAAAGATTTTACGGATATTCATAATCATAAATTTAAGAAAAATAAACCTGCATTTTAATCTGCCTGGCGATTGAAATAAGTCACACGTTCGTTGAATGATTTTCCGGACTAACCACTTTTCTCTTAATAATATCTGTCTTTCTCTGTTTCAGTCTGTATCTTATTTCCTTTATTGACTTTTTTGTATTCCACTACAGTAACCTTTATTTGTTTTCTTATTTAATACTGTCACAAGTTTCAAATCAAAGTAGGATTTATTTTAAAATTGATAATAATATGTCGTGGTAACCGAAACTTTCTTAATTATCATACATTAGAGTCGATTTCGAATGAATGCAGTACGTGGCAAGAACCACTCATATTATCAAAAATGATAAAGAATACACAATATAATCCAACGTTTTAATATAATTCTATTCCAGGTTTTGAATCAAACTAGTTTCTCATTACTGAAATATATAGACTTAATATGAAATAATATAATAATTACATTTCTAAAATTTAAGCATTTGGAAACAAAAATAATTAAAATACAATTTCATCCCAACTTCAGGTATCTCTGCTGCAAAAAGCTACAGTGCTCTGATCACATTGTGCTTCATTGAGGGAATTTTCCGTGGTGCTGGATTCGCCTATTACTTTTTGTGTCTAGTGGAATACTGTAAACCTGAAAAAATGGCTGCCACTCTTGGTCTTTCAAGTTTCATACAAGGAATTGGCTGCTTGATTGTGGGGCCGCTAATAGGTATTATATTCTAACATTCACTTGCCATTCTAAACATTTCCACTTCAATTGTCACTGTATCAATTACCTCTGAATTATTCACACGACATCTCCTTAACATTTTTTTAAAATTTTGAATTTATATATTATACTTTTAATCCTGTCCTAAATTCTACAAGAACTTATGCTACCAATTTAAATTTGTATTATTTATTTGAAATAGAAATCTTTCGGGTGTATTTAATGGAATTAATGTAACCGAAAAACATTTTAATCTACGGGTTTTAGGACTGGATTCTATGACGAGATTTAGCATTATTTCTTGCCTTCGATAAAAACAAATATCCGAAAAATAAAATTGGGTTTCTTGACTGAAAACCTAAATATTTTAATAAATTCCCTTAAAATCATTTTGTTCATGGTTAATATCTTAATAAATATAAAAATAAAATATCAATATAACGTTTCTCCGGTAAATGAAACAATTTAAATTAACAAAAAGATAAAATTGAGACTATATTTATCAAATTAGGCTTTTAAACAAGCAATTCATTTAATTTAATGGTTGATAGTTCAAGTAAATTATACGTAATGTGACCATTATATATAAATAATTGAAGTATCTATTATTGCAGGAAAACTTCGGGATTCCACTGGAAACTATGCCTTGTGCCTTTGGGTCATGTCTGGTTTTTTACTATTGTTTTCGACTATGTGGGTTTTAGAGTTTCTCGTCCTACGTATGAAAGGAAAATTTCGCTACAGCTCAACTAATCAAACATAGTTCTGTACTCAAACAAATTAGGCAATAGTATTTTTCTTCATACCTTTGGTAAGACTGACGAAACTGCTAACTAATTAACCGGGGGAGGAGACGGGGGCAGTTATATCATTTCGGACAAATATTCTACGAATAGTTGAATGTAAAATACAAGATCGTTAATAAAAAAAACCTATTTCCTCCATTCGTTCTTTAATTATTGACTGTTCCACTTGAATTCTAGAAAAAATTATATCATCATGTTTGCAAATGCTTCAAGTCATTGACGTATATATACTAAATATTTTGCTGCAACTCAGATCGGACTGGTGCATGAAAAATATTTTAGCATCTTTTTAGAAATATAAACAGCACCCTCCTAGAAACCATAAAGCGAAAGTTCGAAAATCTGAATTTAATTGCTTGACCATGGATTTTGTTCACTTTACTGGAACAGTTTCCTTGAACTATGCTCTTCATTGCCTACTTGTCTTTCTGGACTCAAGATCAGTACTCCTTCTATAATTAATTCTCCCAGTTTGTAGAACGACACGCGACTATGAGTGCATTAATGGCAGAGGCATGCTATCGAGCGCCTGTGGTGCGGGCAAGACTATCTTTATACCTCACATTATCTTTATCTCGAGGAACAATCCGTTTAGCAATTCAAGTTCGCGGTCACCGTATGCTTTGTCATTTCCAACAAGCCCTAAGACATCCTATTGACGTAGAACTGGACTGGTCACAACGCTTATCTAATGGCCAAGCGGTAAGGATACAGCAAAATAGTTTTATTTTTTCCTTCATTACTCTTGTGATGAAATACGATTCATTGCCCGTAAATACGTACAATAATACTAGATAAAGGTATACTTTTTATAGTAGTAAAACATTTAAGTCAAACATCATTAGATATAGATGTTTACTTAGACTTTCACAAAATAGAAAACCTAAGTATTTTATTTACTGAAAAAAAGGTTTAAATGCACACAGACGATGTTTCACAAACAGTATTTGACAAAGTAAATAAAAATATATTTCAGATTTTATTCAACACTTCAATATTTACGATTCATATAATCTGAATTTATTGAAACAGTAAGGGAGAGAAGTGGAACGAACACAACAAGTCAAATTGACTTAAATAGAAATAACAAAAATCTCGTGTCGCTTGAAAACGCTCAAGCAGACTCGAAAAGATCCGCGATCGTATGAGGACACTATTAAAACGGAATTGGTAGAGAACGGACAACGGGGAAGAAGTTACTTGGCAGTTTCTTGAGGCACCTGGAGGAAGAGCTAGCTCCAACTAGCCGGCGTACTACATTTGCAGAACGAGAATATTGATCGGACTCCCAAATTTAGCTCGTAAGACGAATTTGATTAACGTTAAAGTTACTTTTAAGCATTTTTTGACATTTTTAACTCCAAAAATATAATAAATTAACTGCACATTTACGTATTAATTTGAAGAATTAATATAAATTACCTGTAACGAACAATATATTTTGCATTCTGTAATTATCATTCGAAATTTGAAAATCTTATTTAACACAGCAGGATTTCGTCGTCTCGCATAGTTAATTCTTTTCTGAGTTAATTCCGGGAATTTAACACTTTTCCGGATTTGAAATATTGCAAGAAATCCAGGAAATATGCGATGATAAGCTAAAGCACATTATCAGCACGACGGCGATATCCAAAACAACTTGATAATTCAAGGACGACCTTTCATTTCAACGAAAGTTTCCATCCGAAAAATACGTTTGAAACAGAAACACGTTGCCCATGAAGTCTGGCGTAGTAAGTATTGAAAAATTATAGATTTTATTTATTTTAATATATTTGTTACAGACAATAAATCTAATATGAAGAAAATGATTACGTGAAGTAATGAGAGAGACAAGCATTGCTTATCTTAATGCAAAACTTCGTTGATAAACGACAACGTGTCATTATTATGAAAAATATTTTGTAAATGTGCGTTGAAATGTGTATTAATTATGTTAGTGCTAATTTTCCTCTTAACCTGAAATACAGGAATATATTTTAATTTGGTTTAATTGTTTATTTCATATTATTTCCTTATTTGGAGGAAGTTTAATTTTTCTTCCATTTAGACACGAATGTTTGACTTACAGAAGCTTATGGAGATAACAAAGTACTATAGAAACTTGACGTTTCTCTTCAACATAAAACTTAGGGAACATGAATCCCGCTCGCGGTTCATGTGTAATGACTTTAGTGACTCCATAAAATTTAGAGTAACAACACCTGAGAAAGATCTAATGAGTAATTGATGTTGTTATATTCAATTTCAGATAGATCAAATTGAAAAAAATATTGGTTTTAGAATATTATAATTCACGTAGTGAGAGTTATTCTTCCGTTCTACCAAATGTGTGGTTTTCTTTCAGGGAATGAAAAAGAAATTCAGGAAATATCTTCGGCAGTTTGAAAAGAATGATTTGTATATTCCACCGGATGGTGGATGGGGCTGGTTGGCAGTGCTTGGAGCTTTCGCAACATTTGTAAGTTACATCCTGTTGCATAAACCAATATAAATACATTATAATTGTAATATCTTTAAAAACTTCTTTCAGACTGCCTTCATGTACCATCTAACTGTATTCAGCATTATCTTCGAAGATACCATTTTGAAAATGGGATACGAAACGACCGGTGTAGCTTTTATCTTTAGTGGAATGTTAGGCGTTTTATACTTTTCAGGTAAATAAAAATTATAACTATAAAATCAATGTTTATAAATAAACAACAGCCAATTATAAGTCAGAAAAAAGATTTCATGGAAAATTAAAATAAGTTTTGTTGCTAAATTAGCGAAATATTCATGTTGACGTTTAACACTGCAAAGCCTAACCAAACAAATACAAAATAACATATTTACTTAAATAATCATAAAATAGATTAGTTTAATGTGTCAATTTGAATGTAGAAACGAGCTCGAGATTAATGAGTGAAATGTTATATATCGGATCACGTAAAACGGCTATTAACTAAATTTATCACTCTATAACAATATACAAATTAAATATTACAAAAGGAAAATTTTAAGTTCCTAATTGTTTTCATTTTATACCGCACTCAATAGTGTAACTTAGTTGTTACTGGTTATTCTCGTTTTAATTTGTGTATTTCAGCTACGGCAGTCAAGGAAGACTTTTAAGTCCACCTAAATTTATATTGTTCGTTATGTGCCAAATTTTTCTTAAAAATGCTATTTTAATCATTTTATTTGTTTTTTTAGGTTTTGATGTTTTAAGCATCAACCTGAAGAGATTGAAAATTTAGCGACAAAACGTAGTTTAATTTTCCATATATAAATATATTTTTTTACTTCAAATTGACTGTTGTTTATTTATAAGTTGTCTCAATAGTCTAAATATATGTGTATGTATATGATTATAAAATCAATACGTTTTTAGCATTCATAAGAAGTTTAAACATTTTTGTAGTAATATAATGTACTATTTTCAACTAAAATTTAATACTCATGTATTTAACCAAAAAATTTACATTTCAAACATTATTATTCTTGCTTAAATATACAGAATAACATATTTTTTGAATATTTTAACATACTAATATACTGTAGACCAAACTGTAATGCTTATTTTGTGCATTATTATATTTAGTTGATTTATTATAGCTTGTAAAGTATTAATTCTTCATGGATGACTTCATCTCTCTGATTTTCTTTCATTATAATTTTTTTCTTAAAGGTATAATGATTAATTACGGAGGTGTCATATATTCCATTACAAAAGACAGTATCAGATTTTATAGCCGTTTTTAAGAGTCAAACTGTTAAGGAATGCGTTGTAAGAGCGCCTGCAGAACTTCATTCCTCCACCCGCATGTTCCGCTCTATCACATCTCCAAACAACACGTCTTTCATTAGAGAGTCCTCCATTCAGTGACGATGCTTTGCTTCAACGACGACTAAATTTGGGTCACTAGTTTCATAGCGAAGTAAGCGAATAGTAGATTTTCAATTGTTGAACGCTCGTTTAAATTAGAACTTAGATGTGGGACAAAATTCAAAAACATCCATAATATGGAAGAAAAATAGTAGGAATAGGAAGAGGTTAGGAAATAAATGTACTTAATCATATTTGACAGACAAACTCAGCGCTATTTTGAATCGTTACATTCTTTGGTAAATACTATAAAAAAATTACAAAGAAAACCCTTGTCATATTAAATACTTTTTATAACTATATAACTTATTTTTACCCATGGGTTTATAATATACATATATTTTATCTCTAGAGAAAATTCTAATCTAAAATCCATTTTTATAACTACCTAAATTTAAATTTTACTTTTTGAAAATAATTTAAACATTGTGGAAATGTCATTGTCTACTTTATCAACCTTTCTTGTTTCCAAAATACAGCAAAGAAAAGTTTCGGTCCAATTAAATGTGGTCATTTTGAGCATATTGTGTATGAGACAGTCCTTTTCTTTTTTCTTTTGAACTTGTTCATTTCGTATCTTTCGTTTTCGCTCATTTCTTCGTGTCTCAGTTTTTTCTGATATGTTTATACATCACTCTTCTTAGAGCACTTGATATTTTTGTTGGTTTAGAATTCATTTACAAAATTGAATAGGACAAGGTGTATAAAACGATATTTTTTCTTACTTTCTTTTAAAAACTGCGTAGGAAATACTCGAAAACTGGGCTGTATAATAAGAGATTAGGCCTAGTTTTCTACCATTAGGTCATTTAATTACGGAAGTTAATATCTAAATTGAGTTCTTGTTCGGAAAAATAGTAGATACTGGTGAACTATGTAAAGATGTTTCCTTCGACGGGAAGTTAATAGTCAATAATTAATTATTTAATTTCATTAATTGTCTTTTTAAATTCATTACTACAAATTTTAATAAAGGTTATTACCATTAATTTTCGTTGAGTTTCACTTGGCTTTTGTGATTGTCTTTTCAAATTATGTGAAAACTTTTTATGTTATAATATTTCATATCATAAATCCTGGCGGCTTCCTGGTGAAGTTCTTATCTCCTGACCCGATTCTAATTTGGAACTCCATTCTATATCTGAATTTCAAAAGTGGACTCATCTAGATAAGACATCGTTGTCTTACAAACTTCCTATAAGCATCACTACTTGCTTCCTCGTACAAATAGTCTCTTATCGTCGTATCACCTTGTCCTTAACCACAAACTTCATCACACTAATGACCTGCCACCATCGCAGATTATCTATCTATTCCTTTTGACTTCAGTAAGTTTTCAACTTCATTATTTCGTAAAATCAAAAACATCGTCCTAACTTCTTGAACTTCAATAACATCGTGTGAACAGCTACAGACAGCTAAATTGTAACTTCCAACAATATCATTCGAGAAACTAGCAACGATATTCATCACTATATTTTTCTCTATAGTTTTAGATATAATTTTACAAGTCCCTGTCACTCGAACAATGTTGTACTAATTACAATAAAAGTTAGTTCCTTTACAATCCAACCTGAGTTACAAGGAAGCCTGCGAGAGGATTTCTCGCAGGTGAACCTTCCCAGAGAGCTCTGGCGGGGGCTACCCTTGGGGATGCTCTCACATCTCTCTGGTTTTTTTTGAACTAAGGTTCCCACATGCCGAGGCACCTTGGTCTGTTTTGAGAGGTGTGTGTTCCGGGGTCGCAGACCTTGGGCATACGGCAAGAGTTGTCCGCTATTCCTATTGGAATAGTCGGCCACCTGCCTCCTAAACATGCCAAGGCATGACGAGGGGTAAGCTGCGTCCCCACAGCAAACTCCTCTCCCGCTATCGGAAGGGCGTGGGGCAAGTACCCAATGCCCGACCTACCCGATGCAGGTTTTTCTAAGGTTTTCCCTGCATTCCTTTAGGCGAATGCCGGGTAGGATCCTTAAAATATAGCCCGGGGGCCCTAGTTAACCCTTGGCTACCTTCCTCTACCCTTCCGCATCCCCCCTTTCAAATCCCTTCCTATGCTATTAAAGGGGAGTTGCCCTAAGTGGATTACCCTCATGTAGCCTGTTGCCCTAAAAAAAAAAAATCCAACCTGAAACATATTGTTGTGGCCCTGTGAAGCCAAGAGTAAATGTTGTAAATTATACGTACTTCTCAATTTTAAAAGAAATTCAATATCCATTAAAACATTTAAAAGAATTTTATGTTAATTTCAAATGTGTACTGTGTTATAATGCAAAATTGGCCTAATTATAACCACTCTTTTTATTGAAAATGATTTTAGGACCCCTGACTGGTGCACTAGTGAAGATATCCTACCAAATGGCCTGTGCTGTAGGAGGAATTTGCATTTTCTTCGGGATGTTGGGATGTTACTTTGCTTCTCAAATCTACCAACTTTTCTTGGCATATTCTATTCTCGTTGGTATATAAACAAAGAAATTTTTATTAATGTTAATATTATTCTTTAATACTGAAACCATTTCTATTCATTCTTAGAATTTAAATTTATTTTTCTGATTTTTCATAAAGATTCATTTTTAGAGACTTCTTTTTGGTGGGAGGGAATTGTATATTTATTTAGACACTATATATATATATATATATATATATATATATATATATATCAGCGTATAAAACTGAGTTGATTTTTAATGACATTTATTGGTTTCCCTATAATAAAATATTAAATTCTCGTAGCAATGTAATTCAGGGATGGTTTTTTTTTTCACTAAAGATAAATGGACGATTATTTTTAGTCTGTGACTTTGTCTCCCTTTGGGACTTTCATATCACCGTGTTTATGTGACACAAAGGACTTCTATCTCATACCTAATGTATCATAATATTCAGTGAACATTTTTTGTGACAAATTACAATTTCTTAAAAAAAATATATGGATCATTAATTGATATGATAATATCAATATAATAATATATAATAATCTGATGATTTTGTTGACGGTGTTCCAATTAATAAGGTATATGAATGTTGGCCTAAAAGTCAAACTTTTATTTAAACTTACCAACATTAATATAATAAACGTTGCATTGTTTTTCAGGCATAGGAATGTCACTCCTGTTCAACTCGAGTTTCTTTGTGATAAACGTTTACTTCCGTAAATGGCGGGCAACAGCGAATGGTCTGGCCTCCATTGGTCTTAGCGTGTCTCCGATCATTTTCACACCCGTCACAACGTACCTCAGAAACGAGTACAGTTACTCTGGGACGGTTTTAGTTCTGTCTGCTGTTTCTCTAAACGTCGTCGCTGCGTCGCTGTTTTACGACCCGTTGTGCAAACATGCTAAGAGGAAAAATGTGCCAAATATTCTGGAAATGCGACCGCTTTGCGTCCATGAACCAAGTAAAATAAATGGTTTAACTGACGCAGTAAAACACACCATATTGAGTCAGTAATTGATTTTTAAATTTTCTGATTTCTTCATTTGTATTTATGCGTTAACTGAATTATTTTAATAATAATATAATACAAGTTAACTACTTTTTCCCATAAATCTAAGATGTTTCTATTTGTAGAGTGCTTCAAGTTTTAATTTATTTTTACGTTTCAAACGTTAGTGGATACGAAACCGATGTAATAAAAATTATTGTGTGTCTGTTACACTGATTTAATTCTCTTTCGTCAATGAAAAAAAAATACTAGATTCTACATATATATATATATATATATATATATATATGTAGATTCTAGTATTTTTATATATATATATATATATATATATATGTAAAAAAACATTATACATTTTAAAAATATAATTTTTATTAATTAAATTATAAAGGTTTCTTCCATGAACGGTACGAATTAATTTTATAGTTCAGTTATATTTACATATAGTAATTTTAACTTCTTATAAAACTAATCAATTATTAAAATTTTGCATATATATTACAAATAAAAATATTGGTGCTAGTTCATTTACGTAAAACTTTGAACAGAAAATAATCTAATCGAATATGAAGTTAATAATATGAGAGCGGTGACAAGTACGGTTGGATATTTAATCAACTTTCTTTAAACAATAGAACGGCACAAAATAATTCTTAGATTACAACAAGTGTTTTGCAAGTTTTTATTATATATACTTCATATTATTACGTAGTTATGAACAATAATATATCTTAACGTAATTTATTTTTTTCTACAGAAAAACAATTTCTGCAAAGACTTGCAAATTTCTTCGATTTGGATCTAATGACAAATTTCCGGTTTCTTATCATCATGTTTGGCTCCGTGACTATAATAGCATGCGACAGCATAGTCTTCATGCTCTTAGTTCTCTTCTTGCGTCACGTCGCCGAAATGGGACCTGACGACATAACGTTGTGCCTCATTTTGAGGGCGGTCGGAGAAATATGTTTCCGATTTTTTGGTACGCTGGCAACCGACCGATTTAATATCTCAGCCAGAAATGTGATACTTTTTTGTACAACTATCTGCGCTTTCCTCAGAGTGGGTAAATAACTTACATGTACTATGCCTACATTTTTATGAAACATATATTTTCATTTCTAAAATGACAAAAATCTTGCTTCTAACCTTGTGCGTTATACCTGTTGTATAACTGTCAAAATATGTATTGATTTTTAAACGAATTAAAACTCATAACCCAACAAATAATTTTCAAAAATCTTATTTAATTTATAGTTCCAAAACTATTTCAAGTTTTGATACTCTTAAAATTAATATATTTTCAACATGTAACGTAGATGTGCAGTTCTTGGAGGAACTTAAATTCATTTCATGTTTCTATCTTCAACTTTTATTCTCCAGCTCATGACAATTGGTTTTGTAACATAGAATTATTTCATTCAGCCATTTTCTTCGCAGTCTTTCTTTCCTTTCCAATTTAACATTAAAAAAATATGCATGCTATACTAACACAAGCATACCCAATTGGAAATTCATATAAACTAGAGGTTTTGCCATTTGGCCTCATATAATCATTGTCGTATATAGTTTTTTAAAAAAATTATAAAACTATATTGAAGAAAATTATGCCATTCGAATAAAAACTTACTGCATGTCTAACTAATTTTTTTTATATTTGTTCAGCTCTTACATTTTCCCGAAGCGTCCCCTATGTTGGTTCAATTCTATTCCTGGAAGGAACAATGCGAGGTTATGGTCTGGGATTTTGTGTCCTCGTTCTAACGGAAAATTGTCCCATAAACAAAGGTCCAACAGCAACTGGACAACTTTTCTTCTTCATTGGTCTTGTAACTGCGATTCTCGGAATTCTTACAGGTATTGTACATTGTGAACGTTAGTATCTGAGAACTTAAGTATAACTGAAATATTAAAACTTAACTAATTTTTTTGGACGAAAGGTACAAAATAGATGTTAAATTAAAAATTCAAACATATCTGAGTACATATTATGTTTTTAGTTTGTTATTGGTATGTGTATCAAACCAATAACAATTTAAACATGATTTAAATTATTTCATACCATTGATAATGTAAATTAAACTATAAACTTTTAACTAAAATTCTGTTTCCCAACTTTACAGGTTACATAAGGGATAAAACTGGAGATTATTCGTTGTGCATATACATACTATCCGGGTTACTAATAATATCTATGATGGTGTGGTTTGTTGAAAAATGCGTAAGTGCGTGTAAAGGTGGGGATCACGGAATATTAAACCTTCAGAATTAGGATTTTATATCTACTGATTTGAATTAAATTTGGCTCAACGTCGTAGTAATACGTTGGCAAGTGAAGTTACCGGTGTACTGATAATTAGTATGTTATATTGTGACAATTTAATACAATAAATTCAGACATGACACGTCTATTAAAGGAATATGTTCTATTTGAGGGTAAAATTATGGCTATTTATCGACACTTACGATGCCTTACAATAATTCATTTACATGAATTTTTATAAATTTAAAATATCTGAATAACCATCTGGTGAACTATGTTTTAATATATACGTAAACATAAAATATTAGAGAATAAATAAATTTATATTGTAAAATGTCAGAATATATTCATACTCAAATATTTTAGACTTCGCAAAAAAAATTCAAATGTAACCTAACAAAATTTGACACGGAAAGAAATTTATAACTTTGAATAAAAAAAATAAAACTTTCAACGAATGGATTTTTAATTTACCGATTTATAATTCTTATTAAATTAATTCCTACAATTAGGCATCGGACGGCGGCGCTCCATGACTTGTGATAGCTCTTCGACTCGCTCTTTGCGAAGAGTCAGTCATTGGGAGTCGTTCAAAGTAACTACTATAGTAGTAATAGTAGTTGAACTTATTTTAAATTCAGTCACTCAAATATTATTTAATATTCATGCATGGATGGAACATGTGGACCAAATGAGAATTGAAAGAATTGACTGCATCAAAATTGATATTAATTTGTTAGTTACTGAAACATTGTAGAATTGTATTTAGTAGATAAGAGTCGTAATAAGATACCTCAGAGAATTTTATTTGAATGGTACTTCACAACTGAGTTGGAGTCAGATGAAGAGTCGAGACGCACTCGAAACGTCTACATATTTCAAATTATAATGTTAAAAATTAATTTCTGATTCTTTGTCTGTTATAGGGATATTTTTTCTTCCTTAGTTAAGAATATAATTACTATGGCAATTAATATGAAGACAGCAGTTATACTCCGATAAAATATATTTTTAAATAGGTTTATAATTAAAATTTTTATTCAACAATAGTTAATTTACAACATGCATATTAGTCAATGGTTGGTTACGTTTTACAAATTTTTATATTGGACTCAACGGAAACCATAGTATTCTCAATCATAGGCCAAGGCAGGTATCCAACTATCAAGTGATAAGTCGTAAAGTATACTGGAAAAAAACAGTATTGGATGTATTAAATTGATAAATAATATATTTTGAGATATTTCAGTTGTAATGTGACATGAAATGTATTTTGGCGTTTAAAATTCGTCATCCAAAGTAATATTCACTTTGAGAAATTTATAATTCACATCAGTCTTATTTAATACAAAAATCAAATAACCTACAATATCATTGATTGTACATAGATAGGGGACTAACACGTAAGTACTACTAAAAAAATAGAAAACAAATCGCCATAAAATTCTAGAAGTTGTATTGCTGATATCTAATGGAACTTTTAGATTAAATCTAAATTTTTATGTGTCTTAATAAACGTAAGTAGACTATTTATAATTATAACTCTAATACCCGAATCAGATCTGAGCAATATAATACTCTACTAAAGCATTTGAGATGTAGAACCATAACCGCAATGGTGTCACTACTGTAGGTAAAGATGCCATGAATGTAACGATTTTGAAATTTCAACGGTTTCATTACAAAAAATCCATGGGAATGAAGAATTTTTGATCACGTAAGTAGATCTGTGACTAAGTAGGATCATTTATTTGGAAGTAAGTAATTGATCAAAACTTGTATGATTTAAATAGAGAACTCAAATTTGATTTAGTTGCATTCCAACAATATAAGTAATTTTTTTTTTTTTAGGGCAACAGGCTACATGAGGGTGATCCACTATGGGCAACTCCCCTTTAATAGCATAGGAAGGGACTTGAAAGGGGAGGATGCGGAAGGGTAGTGGAAGGTAGCCAAGGGTTAACTAGGGCCCCCGGGCTATGGTTTAAGGATCCTACCCGGCATTCGCCTAAAGAAATGCAGGGAAAACCCTAGAAAAACCTGCATCGGGTAGGTCGGGCATTTGGTACTTCTCCCACGCCCTTCCGATGACGGGAGAGGAGTTTGCTGTGGGGACGCAGCTTACCCCTCGCCATGCCTTGGCCTGTTTAGGAGGCAGCTGGCCGACTATTCCAATTGTTAATAATAGTACATTAAAATAGTTCATTCGCAGATTTACATGAAAGAAATATATTTATTAGTTAACAACAACCACGCGTATCTCTGTTCTCGGATATTAATGTTTACATTATCGTAATTTGTCATTTACGATCCGGAAGTACCGAAATTGTATTCACTAAAGTGAATAAATTTTCAAACACTCGATTGCAAAATTTATTCATTTTAAATACTGCGTGCGTCTACAATCATTTTTTTAACCTTGAAAGCTAGTTTATCACGAATGTGATAATGCCCTGCAAATTGAAGACGTTGAATGTGGTGTATAGTAATCCATTCCTCCGTGTGTTCTCAGGCTGCCTTTTGTAATGAGTAAGTTAAATTTTACCATTTATATTAAATGTAAGGTTTTGTATTCATATAATAATTGGCTACGTCATCTTAGACTGACAGTTAATTCAGTTTAAAATTAAATAAATTTATGAGCGTATACGATTATTTCTGTTCTATTAACAATGACATGAACTATATTATGCTTCAATAAAAATTTTAGATTTACATCAATGTATAGTACGTTTATTTATGTAAGAAGACTAATTTAATATGAATAAAAATTGTTTATTGAAATATATTGATGATTTAAACCGAAAACAGTTTACGGAAAAATTTTGAATTATTATTTTGATAAATAATTATCAGAGTACGAAATAGTTTTATTCTACCTCAATATAACCTCAATTTATATATTTTTTAACTTAACCGTGGTTACTTTTCCGTGTGTCTGCTTCAGAATTAAATGGGTTCGATGCCTCTCCGACAGTCTCTGAACTTATACAAGACAAAGAGAGTGTATTTTATATTGACATAAAGGTGCTTAATTATTTTTTAGTTTTATATTGACTTGTATACTTTATCTACCATCCTTGGAAAAATATTGAGATTTTCGTTACAGCAATTTGGACTCAATGGTATCGTTATCGACAGGAATATAGAAATGACTCGCTATACGAGAAAATTGACGGTGGTTGGGGCTGGGTAATCGTGGTGGCTTCTTTCGTCTCTTTGGTAAGGAACTTGGAAAACTGAATAAGTTCCAAATTAAATCAAATTAATTAAAAAAAAAATTACAAAATTTCAGGTTTGTTTTACTTACCATTTGAGCTGTTTCGGACTAATGTTTGACAATAAGATATCTTCAATGGGATACGAAACCACTGGATCTTCAGTTATTTTCGGCAGCATGTATTTATTCTACAATGGTTTAGGTAATAGCAGTATTTATTGTTAATCAAATATAAAGCACAAACTTAAAATAATACCGTTGTTATTCATAGGTACTGAAAAATTATTGTGCTTATAATTTAAACTGTAGTTCTGACTAAAAATAATTTTCAAATTAAGCGATATACTTGTAAATGTCTAAAATACTAAATAATATTTATGTAAATATTCTAAAGATATCTGATGACCATATAATTTATTGCATAAATTTTAAATTACTTTTGCTCTCAATGACCATCGATGATAAAAACGCAATGTTTATTAAAAGTATTTGAAATAATAGAATAATGTAAAGTTCTGAAATTCCCAGCAGTAAAATAATGTGACAAAATACGTCACTAATAGTAAAAACTGTTCACAATTTTATCTTATAATATTGTAATTATACATATGTAATTGATCAAATTTTGTTAATCATAAAAATGTACCACTGTTTTTTTTTTAATATTTAGTTTATTGTCACATCAACCGGCATGGTTATTAGTGACCACGTGTCACCACTGGGTTAACTGAAATATAATTTGCGGTTATCTATTTTCTTATAAAATAGTACCTTCAAATTCATTAAGAAGAAAAAAATACTAATATATTTCATTTATTGTGGTATTCTTAATTTAAGTAAAATATAAGTCCCGCACGGATAATACTATTTTTACATATATGTAAGTTCGGAGCTTTCCTTACACTATGTGACAGGAACAGTATATTAATTTCATATTTCGCATAAACCTCGCTGTGGTCAAAAAATAAATTAGACTAGTTTTACGATCATCTATGTTATACGACTGTATTAATGTTTCAGGACCGTTATACGGTTACGTTGTGAGGACTACTACATATCAGTTTTCAGCTGTATTAGCTGCACTTTGCATTACATTGGGAACATTTGGAACAGCATTTGCAAGTCAATTATGGCATTTGATACTATCGTATACACTAATAGTAGGTAAAATAACGTATATTTCAATACTTCAATAGTTTGTATTTACATTAGGATTTGAACATTTTCAGCAAGAAGGTGTAGGGGAGTATGTTCGTCAGTTTGACGAACGGAGAAGAAGCTGCAACAACGCTACTACCATTTTTTAAAACATTAAAATTATCTCGCCTTGTACTTATCGTCTCTTAACTTTTAAGGATGTGTACAACATATCCTGAACAGAACACATGCGTCAATGCTTTCAGAATAGTTTTTACAATATCGTGTCTTAGTATCAAAGTATCGTGTCTCAGTATCAGAGCTTAGGCCAACCCTCTACTACAATTACAGGAAATTGGGCTACTGTGCAACTTATCTTGGCACGACTTGCTATATCTCACGTCCGATACTTTTCCAGTAGACAGGCTATGTATAGGGTAATCCACATATAGGCAACTCCCCTCTTATAGCATAGGAAAAGGAGTGAAAGAGGGGAAACGGAAAGGTAGAACAAGGTAGCCAAGGGTTAACTATTTTTTTTAGGGCAACAGGCTACATGAGGGTGATCCACATTGGGCAACTCCCCTTTAATAGCATAGGAAGGGATTTGAAAGGGGGGATGCGGAAGGGTAGAGGAAGGTAGCCAAGGGTTACTAGGGCCCCCGGGCTATATTTTAAGAATCCTACCCGGCATTCGCCTAAAGAAATGCAGGGAAAACCTTAGAAAACCCTGCATCAGGTAGGTCGGGCATTGGGTACTTGTCCCACGCCCTTCCGATAGCGGGAGAGGAGTTTGCTGTGGGGACGCAGCATTCCCTTCTCCGTGCCTCGACTAGTTTAGGAGGCAGCTGGCCGACTATTCCAATGGGAATAGTGAACAACTCTTAGTGTATGCCCAAGGTCATTCAGTTCTCGTTCTTAAACTAAAACGTATATGTATAAACGAATGCAAGATAAAATTTGTTTTTCACTATAACGATTGGTTTTCCTGCAATTGTTTTTTTGTCTATTTTTTCTTTGTGTTCAAATAATATACATATTTTATGTTTGTTTCAGGAATCGGAATGGGTCTCTTTAATACCGCGTCAGTAACCGTAATTAGTAACTTCTTCGATAAGTGGAGATCTACAGCGATGGGGTGGACTTTCGGAGGCTTTTCAGCCGCAATGTTTCTGTTTCCCCCGCTCCTTGCATTTCTTCACAATTCATATGGATATTGGGGAACTCAACTAATACTGACGAGTATCACGTTCAATGTCGTAGCGGCTGCGTTGTTGTTCCACCCTCTGAGTAGACATAGCCAGAAGAAAGCGGAATTCACTTTATCATCGCAGGTAGTACCTTCGAACGGTATAAAAAATAATGTTGAGGTTAACAACGTGGATAATCAACGGAAAACAGGTAATAAGAATAAAAATCTATTAAATAAAGCTTGTATGCTCGCTGAATGTCATCGAAGCGTCGAGTGTTATCGACGACTTTACCAGGCTGGAATCCCGAGAAGCCTTTATCGAATATCTGGAATTAATTATCTCAAAATATTTTAAGAAACAATGCTAAAAATAATTATGATAAAATAATTTGAAGATCTTAAGAAAAAAATGCTAAAAGTAACAAAATTGTAACATAAGGAAATATTTCCACTGTAAGTTGAACTCTAATTATTTGATTTTTCAGCTAATTATTCTACGTTTATAAATGGGTGAACTTAATAACACAGAATTTTTATCGTGATTTTAATAACGACTTATTAAAATATTCTTTCTTTTTTTTCAGATAACAAACCTTTTTTAAAAATGTGGTCATCCATGTTTGACAGCGAGCTATTAAGAAACCCGGCCATGGTTGTTGCTTTTATTATTTGTTCTGTAACAGTTATTGTGGATAGTTTCTTCAACATGTACGTCAGTACATATTTACGCGGAAAGTTAGGACTTTCACAAGACGAAATAGCACAGTGCTTTGTGATAAGAGGAAGCGTTGATTTTGTTTCACGTTTTATCATCCCCATTATTATTGACAAATTACGCATTAGGCCAAAATACGTCCTCACAGTATGCAATGTTGCAGTAGCGTTACTGAGAATTGGTAAGTATCACAAAATGTTGATTAATTTTTCATGTAAAACTGCAAATAATAACTTTTTTAATAAATCTATATTATAGTATTTCTCATCATTTTGCGGTGATTAATTTTTTATTTATATATGGATGCTAAATGCTCTATGTTAAATATTTAATATTTCTTTTTTCACTTAAAAACGTCCTGTTTCTTGAAAAATCGCAAGACTATTTCCTCAACATTACTTTTGTGCACGATTCCAGAAAATAGTTTTTCCTATGTCGCAGCACTTTAATTGACTAATCCCTCCTTCTTATTGTCACCTCTATAAGTGTGTCGTATTATTAGTTTCCCTCAACCGTTACCTACAAGTGCCAGGGATTCATTTTGTTACTCGCATTCACTTATTGATAAATGTCTCACTAAGTAATTTCAGATCAGGTAAAACTCTTATATTAATCATATTAAAAATTATACTTACACATTTTTAATATTACGAAATTATTTGTCAAGGTCATTCATGTATACACGACGTAATGTAACCGTATTTCATAGTTTCAGATAAGTAATTTTGCAGTTCTTAGATGATTACATTTTTCCATAAAAAGTACATAACATATAAAAAATATTTTATTCGTTTCACTCATGGAATGTTCCTTCTAACGTGAATTACTTTCCGTTTTTCAGGTTTAACTTTAACTAGCAGCCTCATCAATATTTACGTAATCTTTGTATTTGAAGGGCTACTTAGAGGGCAAGCATTTGTATTTCACGTAATAACTATTGCGGATATTAGCCCACGGAATAAAATATCCGCAGCTTATGGACTTAATTTACTTTTCCAAGGAATAGGAACTTTAATATGTTCTCCCATTTTAGGTACAAAATGTCTTTACCCATAATTTTTCCAAACAGTCATATATATGACCAAATTACCTTTACGCATGATATATTTAAGTTCAATTAACATTGTGATTTTTTTAACAGTTTAGACGATAAATTAACACACTAAGAATCACGTTCCTCTATTTATTTTTCATACTTCATAAAAGGTATTTATTTTGTTCCAGGATATATTAGAGACTCCACACAAAACTATGACATAGTTATATACATTACGTCCACTTCACTTTTGTTATCTGTTTCCATATGGACAATAGATACAATAGTTCATATAATAAGGACATGCAAGTATGAAGCGCCAAAGAATACCGTAACAGATGAAAACCTGTGATATAATACACACTGACAAAGCATCTCTATAACATTAAAACGGATTGCGTTGACAACGTTACACATTTTAATAACTAGTTCAGAAGATTTCATTGAATTGAAATGATTAAAAAGGCGGGTATTATAAAGAGTGGGCCACAGTCTGAAATTACAATGCCCCATTTTTAAGACAAACACTTCGAGAACAGGTTAACAATGTTTCATATTTTTATTTATTAAGAGAAGACTTAAGTAAATAAAAACCGTCGTATTGTTGTAGAAGGATCTAAAATTTATTTTCAAAATTGGTTATATCAATTGTAATACTTTATAAGATTCAATTTATCCAAATTCGTTTGACTCTGAATTTCTTCATTAAATTGAGACAAAAAAAAATATCAGGAAAGTAAGCAACTTTGAAACAAAGGTATAGTGCAATAACATAGGATGGCTAAGTTGCAGAGATAAGGAATTAGTGTCATGGATATACACGAAATTAATAAAACCAAACTGATCTGAAGAGAATTTCTCGTCTTCTATTTTACAACAGCGTTTGTTGTACAACTTGTGGGTGGTAATGAGGAGAAGTCAAAGGTTCATGATGTACGCAATTCGAAATAGATTTGAAATTGGTTGTACGTAACCTATCTAACTGCTGGGTAGTAAATTTTAATTATCTAAAATGCTGAAGCTTAGAGTAATTTGGAAAAGAACTATAAAGGGTAACAAACAATTCCATGAGGTACTACAACATCAAAATTAGGATGAAGTGCATCGATATTCCACGGTCCTGTCATTTGAAATAAGAAATTTAGGAAGTAATCTTTTATGCAAAGTTAGTGTTAATTTCTAAAATTTTCTTCCCTTTCTGGATTTTTTCGTTTTCCACTATCTATATGATAGAAATAATTATTTATTTTGGCATAATTAGTATACATTATTTTTATTCGTTTAATTGTCCTATTTATGCTAAAAATTATACTTCCGATCTTTGAAGGTCGACTGACACGATTCAGGTAATGGGGAAATTAAGGAAATGCCCACGGATTCTGGTTCCAGTGGAATCATGACATGTACGAAAACCTCTGATTAACCTCGGAATGTTCATAAAATTATTATTTCCGTGAGGAGAGGAGAACTTTGTATGACGTATGGAGTAGAGTAAAGGACGAAATAAAGATAATAGATGCAGTAGTAGAGTGAACTTAGAGGATAGACTCTTGCGTGGGAATGTGTAGGAATGGTAGAAAGGTGTTACTAGTGGACAGTAGCATGAACTACATTACCTCATTACCTGGTTACCATATTTGTATACTCTGTTCAACTATTTTTTTAAATTACAGTTTAATGTCGCATTAACCTTTTGGTCATTAGCGACTTACATCTGTTAAGTTCTACATTTGTATAACAATTAAATTACTTTATACAATTCAGTTTTCATCGTAAAGTCTATGAGGTTGTTTATTGCTTCTGATGAGTTGCAAATCTCCATCATTGAATGTGCGGCTATGGTTGATCTTCTTATCTCGATATATTTGGGGCAGTCAAAGAAGATATGAGGAATTGTTGTGTTGAGGGCTCCTTGCATGAGCTGCATACCGGCTGCGGAGATCTGGAAATCAAGAATGAGTGAGTGAAACTGGAGTGCAATATTCTGGTTACAACAACCTGTTGCCTTCGAGATAGTTCTTTCGGGTGTGATTAAACATACATTATTTTATGTTTGCTGTTACTCTATCAAATTACGAGTTCGGACGCCGACAGCTGATTTTTAATTCATTAACGCATTAAGCTCAATAAAAAAACGTTTTGTATCCTTTCCTATTGAAATTAAATGTTTTAAACATTGGTTAACACATTTAATGAACACTAAAATATGTATGCCTATTTTATTTATTTAAACCTCACAAAAATGAAAAATAATAGCACTGGATCATTAATTCAATTACTGATTTTTACGTCTGTAACAAGAATTATTTACCTAAAATTGGTCACGTTTCTTCAGTCAATTGATACACGTACTCAAGCAATATAAAAACATCTCAACGGGAAGGAACCTGTCAAAAAGACCAAAAAAGAAGAAGACAAATATTTCAAAGACCCAAAAGAAGATCATAGATTTTAATTAGAGCATTTGTGTCACTTTTAAAACCGAAAGTTTAAGTATTATTCAATCTAATATTGATCATTTTTGAGATTATTATGGCATTATCGTTGGTTTGAATTCAATTAAAATTGTGGTTTTGTAGATGACTATGCTTCGTTTAGTGTTATTTGTTTGTGGCCCATAATATATAAATAAAAAAGGATATTTACTTCCAAATTTCAGTATTTTTTACCAAACATAATTGAAAACCCGAATATAAAAAGCTATGAACTGAAATAAATATGAATTAAACAACAGTGAACAAAATATTATACAACTGAAAAATTGGCGTATGTTTTAAAGTGTATTTTCCGTTATTTAGTAAGATTTAAGATTTAAATATTTATTTTAAATGTGAGGATTAACTTTAAAGTAATTATATTTACTTGTAAATATAATTTCATTTCGTTATTATTTGTAGAAAGATACTTGAAAAGTAAAGGAAAAGGTACGCTTTTTCGATACATACAAACTTTTAAAAATTCTACTCCTAATAGTACTTATAAATCTAAATTTATTTATTTAAAATATATCTCAGAAATAAATAACAGAAAAACGTGACCCATTTCGTTTCAGACGTACAATAAATTAACTTTTACACATTTTTGAACTAAAAACTGTAATTATTATTGGAAATTCGTGACAATCGACGATTGCAAGCATTTTGAAATCTAAAATAAATACTTAGGATTAAATTTCAGGTCTCTAGCAAGATATGCAATTTCGTACAGTTATGACTTTACTTTATTGTTTTTATTTTTAAGATATGCATCATAAATCCACGTCAAATGTTTAATTTAATTTTCAACAAACACACTATTACTATAACTGGATTGTTGTGAAAGATATTGAAGCATAACCATTATTTTTAAAAGCCAATTCCGTTTTAATATTATAGGACAATATTAAAAGGACATACTGAGGATACTATTTACGTAATAACACAAAACTAAAACTGACAGATGGTGTTTTAATTAACGCCTTTACAAAATAGTCATTAAACTGATTTTTTGTAAAATTACTTGATGGTATACAATATAAGTAATTAAATGAATATGTTATTTATGTGAACTGTTCATTGACTTCGAATGGGAACTAGTAAAACTGGTCTTGTTTCTTATCACTCCTTTTAGCCTTGACGACGAAGATAAAATTCCGAAATCATACAGCCTTATTTTTTAACACATCATTCTTAAGACTGAATTGTTCTTACTAAGACGCTTCAAATGTGTAAGTGTGTATGTAGTTTCATTATAATTTTACATACCCTTAGAATTTATTGTTTGATAAAGCACTGTTGGTTTCATCGAATTCATAAAATTAAATAATCGCATTTATTCTGCATGTTAAAAAACTGTACGTTGATTAAATAACTAACTTCAATTACTTTCAGCATTTTCAAAGATTTTTAAGTATATCTTGATACCGTAGATTGTCATATACATTTAACGGATAGTTGCATAGCAGCTAAAAATAAGGAAAATATTTATTTTAGAGACTGTAACTTAAATTCTAAAAAGATACGTCTATATTAAAACCTGGAACGTATATGAAAGTATTTGTAATCAAATTACGTCATTTTATTTTATTCCATTATAAAATATACAACAAATAATATTTTAGTCTTCATGACTTGTCACCATATTATAAATTGAATGGTTATGTAAGATATGTTATTTACAACTAATTTTGTTGAGAACTAAACAATTCCTTATTTTTTGAAACAGAAAGACAGTCATTTAATTTTTTAAAACAATAAATAACATATAATTGTTAAATACTAAACAAACAAAACTTATAAATACGATACAAATTAGCATTTCATGTATTCAATTGGTTACATATGCGTATAATATATTGAACAATTTCGTTGAGTTAAGTAATGGAAATATATAGTTTAAAAATATTTTTTAATCAATTACGAGTAATTTAAAAATTTAAATTTATTAATAATTATGTATATGAGAAATGGAGCCACTAATTTTAAGTACGAAGCTCTGTAGTGAAACTAAGGCATCAAACTATGAACAGACAGTTTATGTTCAAGCTACATATATAATTATGTGTCTGCCATTAGTTGATTCTTACTACAATAATTCAATCCCACACAAGATAAAGTCATTAGTGATTTAGGTGCTAAAAACGAAAAGTATGTCCTTAGGGAAAGAGTTTCATATATAATTGATTGTAGTGTTTTAATAATTAGAGTAATATAGAGTAATATAACGATTTTAGATCAATTCGTTGACGAGTACTTTTAATAACCAAATAAAATGGAAATAAATAGTGTTGTAGTACTGATATATTTTAATAGTATAATTAAATCAATAAAATTAATTTATTTTAATTTATAAGTAACCGCAGATTTTAAATTAGACAGACATAGAAAATAATATTACAAAAAATATATTGAGCAAAGTAATTATTTATTTACATTTATAAGTTATATAATATGGAGTTATTAAATTAAATTAAAGAAAATATAGTGTTTCATTTAATTTTTTTTATATATAAGCGTTCATATAAATTTAGACACTAATATTGTTATGCAGTTTCTATTGATTATGGAATGAAAGTTATGATTGTATAACGGCATAGGTAATTATAAAAACTTTGAAAATTAAATTCTGTATGGATAAAATACATCTGAGAATGTTCCACGCAACCTTTTGAATTGTTACAGCTCTCCTGAAGAAGTGGAATTCTTACCGTCGTGATTACAGTTATGACTGGATGTACGAGAAGCTTGATGGAGGTTGGGGTTGGATAATCGTGGCTTCCACTTTCATCTCTCTTGTAAGCCATCACGAAAACTGGTAAATATTCCACTCCAAAGAATTTGTTTAGTCAATTTTGTGACGTTGCAGTTCTTCTTCGCGTATCAATTGACCTGTTTCGGGCTGATGTACGATAACAAACTTTCGTCAATGGGATACGAAACAACGGGATCTTCAGTTATTTTTAGCAGCATGTTCTTATTCTACAGCATTTTAGGTAATTGGTAATTACTCACTATTAAATCTGGTATATAAATATGTTTTACTGTATCATGCAATTTGGAAAACAGTTATATTAGGAATAGTCGTTTGCAAAATAAATTTTCGTTGCAGTTGAGGAATTTTATCTTAGAGACTTTGAAAAAAATAATGCGTTAACGAAGAAAAAACCTGATTATATGAGGCAGTATCATGAAAGTATTCCAATTAAATGTTTGATTATTTTAAACCAAAATGATTGTGTTTGAAATTAAATATCGATTAAAAATACTACAATTAGATATAAAATAACATTCATGCAGTAAAACTCAACCAAGGACAACTTTAAAAAATATTTAAGAAATCTTCCAGAAAAAAGAGAAACTATACACAATAGTCGGAAAATATATCTCGCTAAAAAATAAGTCATAGAAAAATACAAAAATTGAGAAAATAATAAATTTTAAATGAAAAATATATTGGTACGCTGAAACATTTGTTTACGGAAACTGTATTACATAACTGTGGTTGTTTTTACCTGCAATACGTACCTGTAATAAGGTTGTGAATAATAATATTATCATGAAATGATCCTACGAATTAAATGAATATTATATTTAAGGGTGAATCTGTTAAAAGTACATCTTAAAAATATTAAATATGCACTACAATATTACTTTTTAATGGAAAAATATTCATTCCAGGTCCATTCTACGGCCACATAGTGAAGGTAACCACATACCAATTCTCTGCAGCACTAGGTGGCCTTGCGTTTGTCTTAGGACATATTATATCTGCTTTTGTAAATCAATTTTGGCATTTCCTCATTTCGTACTCCCTTTTTGTTGGTAAGTATATCCTCAATAATTCATAATTTATATCTTTAACGTTAGTGAATATTGTTATTATGTCTCGAAAATGAAGGAGCGTCTCTACGAAAATAGCTTACTCCTTAAAACAAACTGTTTAGACAAGTTTAAATAGTATAACTGGTTGCCTCAAATCCAAATATTTCAATATTAACATATTTTTGGTTGTGCATTAGACTACTTATTAGAAATTTATATTAAATTTTTTTCGTAAATTTGAATTTAATTAAGTCAGAAGAAAAACCTATTAAATTATAACAATAGGAATATATTCTAATAATTATTTTCAGCTAAAGGGAATATTTGTATGTTGGAGTACATATTTTTATAATCAATGGAATTTTTTTGGTTTTTAATATTGTAAAATGTTTTACAGCTTATTATTTAAAATTCGTGTAGTACCGTACTGAGCCATTATGGTATTACATGGTCAAATTCATGAGTTTATATAAACTCATGACGTGTATATATCCTCATGAATTGTATGTAATCATAGGACACATTTCATGGCTCTAAATTCAAATCATTGTATTCAAACGAACCTTTGGCTGAATTCATCAACATAATTTCTCTGATATTTTAGCTGTATTGGTTATTTATTAAATATCAGTTCAGTCATTCTCTGTTACTGTTGTGACTACTGAATTACTGCAAAGAAAATTGATAGTTAATCGTAATTCACGAATTCGTTATGAAGGTAATGAACAGGTATTCTCCAAATTATGAGTAGGCCTAATGTTGAAAAAGTAATTTTGATGGAGAATATGTTAACGACCAAGGGAGATTACATCATGAATCAGGAGTTGAAATCTACTAATAAGTAATCTGAATTAAATTTTATAAGAAACTGGAGTTTAATTAACGTGAACTGATAACTGTTTTATAAAAATTTCTAATGTATTGAATTTATGAATTTCAGGTGTGGGATTCGGCTTGTCATCGACCTCCGGTATTGTAGCTATCAGTAACTATTTTCAGAAATGGAAATCTACGGCTGTTGGACTGGCATACGGTGGATTCGCGTTATCCCAATTGGTTTTCCCACCCCTTATTGCATTGATGGAAAGTATGTATGGGCATTGGGGAACTCAGATACTATTAGGTGTCGCTGCTCTGAACATAGTGGCGTCGTCATTACTTTTACATCCTTTGCGATGGCATAGCCAAAAGAAAGAAGATGGTTCTGCGGTATTGGCAAGGCGTCAGTATGTGGGTGGTGTAGAGAATAGAGGAAAAACAACACACAATACAGGAAGCAAAGTGAAAGGTAACAGAAAAGTTTGAATCAGAGTAAACAGAATATAACATTTTATTAGTCATGATATTATATTTTAAATTGTAAAATCAATGGTCTGAAATTTTTTTAAACGTATCGCAGTGAATCTGTAAAGCTCGTATTCTAAATTAATTATCACCTCTCATAATAAAGGAAAAGTTTAAATGATATTTCTGCATTTGTGGTAAGCAAGGACTACGAATAAAATGTTAAACAGATTCTTATTAAAAATGATAAGAGGTATATTTAAATTATTAAGTTCAACTGTTATTTTTATAATTAACCATATCATTTTATCGTTTCAGAAACTTGCTCTCCATGTGCCATATGGACTTCCATGTTCGACTCGGAAATATTAACGGACAGAGATATGATATTTTACTTTATTGTATGCACAACGAATGCTGCAGCGGACAATTTCTTGTTCATGTTCCTAACCACATATCTAGAGAAAAAATTAGGAATTTCACAAGAAGATATAGCACAGTGTCTTGTGTGGAGGGGCAGTGCCGACATAATACTGCGGTTCGTATTCCCGTTCATCATAGACAAAATGAAAATTAAGGCGAAGGATGTTCTGACTTACTGCATACTTGCAGTAGCTTTTTTCCGGTTGGGTAAGTATCCACTAGCATAATATAGTATATGCTGTGAATTCAGAAGTATAATTACTCACCTGTAATACAGGTATCGGTTCGTGCATTCCAGAAGATTCGGGCCGGCGGTCGGGTATACTTGTCTTAGTACGGAAGGGATAATGTCTTATTCATATTAAATATTTGTTTTGTATACTCAAATACATGCCTTTTATAATACAATCCATATTAATGCTAATACAATGCTAATAGTTACAGAGTTAATGTGCCAAGTGATAGAGGTGGAAACGTCAATAATTAAGTTAGAGTCTTCAAAGCCGATATTGGAGTATTTTATAAATAAAAAACACTTTAAAAAATTTCCACTATAAGGACATTAAAATTACATTCAAGAATGGTAGCCATCAAGATTATGGTTCCTTATCAGTTGTTTCTGTTTCTGATTCTTCTTGGTTTAATTGACGTTTGATTTTACCCTTATGTTTCTCCCTTTAATCTATATCTTTGCAAGTGGTAGGTATGTTTCATTTATCATATATAGTAGATGTTCTATATTAGTTCAATATTTCGCTATAATGAATGGGTTCTTGAAGCCAAACCAAAATATTTTTGTATTGTTGAAAATTTAATGAAAGATTATCTTTTTCATTTATTATAAAAAAATTTTTTGTTTCCAAAGTTTTTTCGGTGATATAGTTGCTTGATTGATTTTTGGTTTTTTTTTTGTGATGGTTTTTGCTTTTCTTTCTTTCGATTAGTTGATTAACTTTCACTTTCTTGTATCATTTTGTTTGACTTTTCTGCAGGATGTACTAATTTTGAAAGTGGAATGAGATGACAGACCTCTTTTGGTAAGAGATTGTCATTGACGACGGGAAATGGTATACGAGTTGAAATCCGGGTTTAGACGTTACTGCTTCAATGAACGTGTTGTCATTTAAACATTATATTACCTACCGCATCCCCCCTTTCAAATCCCTTCCTAGTGGAGTTGCCACCATGTGGATTACCCTCATGTAGCCATCAAGCTTTACCCTTCACGAAAAATTTTATTTCTCCTGACAGAACAATATTATGAATTTGCGAACCGTTAAGGTATTGGCGGAAGCGTTTTCGAGCTCAACAACGACTATAATACGCGTAAGCAAAGACTACGGGCATATATTAATTGCAGGCTTGTTTTCAATTCCCTGTCCACGATGTGCGAAGAGACACAATAACAAATATTTAAGGAGGTCAAGCTCTAACCATTTGTTGGAGCTGTATGGCTGTATGGCTGTATGGCTGTATGGCTGCTAGATTAATGTTCTTTCTGCACAGGAGTTACTACCTCCTCCGTGGAGGTAGTAACTCCTGTGCAGAAAGAACATTAATCTAGGCCGCCCTCAAACATGACGCTTACTATAGCAGGGAACTGAATCCATTTCTGTTGAATCGAATATTATTCTATTTCCATATTAACCTTCCTTAAAATCAACAGTTCCCTTGAAAGAATTGAAAGAATTGAACTGAGACTGATTACATATATATATATATATATATATATATATATATATATATATATATATATATAATCAAATCCCAATTATCTCTATGCGAAACAACTGAAATAATATTTGATTTAATATTGAAATTGATAATATATCATTGATCACTTAAATATTTTCTATATTTATTCGTTTGATAAATACAATTAAAAGATTGTATTGATTATTTTGAGAAATTGTTTAAATACACTAAAGCACTTACGTAATTATTTTGCAGGAATGACTTTTACCAGCAGCTTTACCACTATTAACATTATACTTGCATTCGAAGGATTATTTCGTGAACAAGTATACGTTTTCCATATAGTCACAATATCGGACCTTTGTCCCGAGAAGAAAGTTCCTATAGCATTTGGATTAAATTTACTTTTTCAAGGATTAGGGTCATTTATAATTGGCCCAATTCTAGGTAAGTAAATATTTTATATTTATACATTAACATTTGCTAAAAAATACTTAATATGTTTCAGAGAATCCAAACGTGGAATTACAAAATTAAATTAGAAATTTATTTACCAGTCGTGGTAAATGAAGACGAATTTTGTTTATCAAAAATTATTGCTATTCTATCGTTTCTCACTCAATTTTCAAACTGATAAAGTACTATTACTGAATAAAACTTTTACATAAAATAAGTTTGTTTGTTATGCAAATTACTCTAATAAAATCTACAATTGTCACATTTACTTTGATTAATCAATACTATCCGTTTCAGGCTATATCAGAGACTCCACCAAGAACTACGATTTAGTAATATATATCATGACTACTTTACAGTTACTGGCTGTATCTATTTGGGTTGTTGAGAAAATATGTTGTATAATCAGGAACCACAAATATGACTCTCCCATACATCAGCAACATGAAGAATGTGGCTAGCGCATTTTCTTCCATTTATATTATCAATTTAAAATAATTAATCATTCAGTTACGAAGATAAAAATTTTTTATTCGCTTTTAAAAGTTGCTTCCAAACAATAAAGTATAAAATTATTATTACCTGCTTTGCTTACGGCATCGAAAAATAAGTAAATTTGTTCCTACTTTGGAATATCTACATGTAATATCTGTGTGTTTGTGTGGAAGCTTCTGAGCGATATAGCCACAGAAAAGTGAAATAAATCAAGAAGACTCGTGCTGGAAGTTTATTGTGCCAAATTGTTTACTCTAATAAATAAGCTTGAGCATTAATTTTAGTTGTTAACTATCTTACGTTAGTATGTGTTTGTTTATTAAATTTCTTGAAAATTAAATGTATTACTTAATAAAAGTATTCAAAGATCACACTGAATGATAATATTAACATTTTTGTAAAAATAAGGAAACTACACAAATCAACAGAAATTCTCCGATAAAAAGATACTGCAGGGTAAAAAATAACATTAATTCTGTAAAATTTATTTATCAACTGCTATTATCTAGTGCAGGAATTATATATATATATATATATATATATATATATATATATATATATATTCGATCTACATGAAGGCCAAGAATGAATTTTCTGCTGATAAACTATTAGGTTAAGAAATTTAAGCACCCAGTAATGATAAAACTACATACGTTCCGTCATCACAGTGTGATAAAAACCCTTTTATTACATCACGCTTTTTGTTGCATGTCAGATATTTTAATTCATCCTAAAAAAATTGTAAGTGCTAGATAACGAAATATCGTAGGCCAATTACGTGTCCTTGAAGAACTCGGCATATATGGGTCCGATTAGAACCGACGTCCTCAAAAATAATTTTTAATGTGTAAAAACTTAAGTACGTTAATTCTGATTCGTCTTAGCTTCCGTCGTGTATCAAGTCAAATTAATTAAGTGAATTAATATAAAGCTTCTAGCCTTTCAATACGTTCGATGAAAAAAAAAAGGTCATGAAGCAGCATTACAAAAGTTTAAATGTGATCCCACGTTAGTTGGCTATCAACTATCTACTTGGGTAAATTTCACAATCCATTACGAATTTCTTATTTCAGTCAATCAAACAAATTTTCTTAGTAACTGATATCATGAAATAAGTTACAGGTATAGGCTGAATTGACAGTTAATTATTTACTTCCAAATTCCACGTTAGATGTGATTTTTTCCTTGTTAGACTTTTGTTGTAGAATTTCCTTTCTATTATTACAGATAAAATTACTGGTTTTATTTTTATGTTATAAAATAAATGGAACATTGACAATATTTCATGCATAAAAATTTCTTACTGACAACTGAATATATATTTTTTTAATTAAAGGTTTATAATGGTAACGTTAACAACTTGGTCATTGGCGACCCATAAATAAATTATGCTGAGATTCACATTGATTCCAATAACATACATGTAATTGAACAGTTTGAAAGAATAATTATACATTTCAAATGCGGGTTTCTTACATTTATATTTTACAGTTCGCATTTGTTAATCCTTTAACATAATAATTGTATAATTACTTATTAACTTGTTTGAAGCTGCGACTGTTGCAGATTCCACTATACTGTGGTCATAGTCTGATTTTATAATTAGGAGGAGGCGTCTGCGTCTGAATATGAATCACTCTCTTGTTTCTTGACTAAATTTATGAGCATTTATATTCTACTTTTTGCCATTTTATCATTTAACTGGATTTTATTATCAACACAAACAGACTTAATGAATATTCCTAACAAATGAATTTTATTATAAATAGTATTTTCTAAAATATTCAATTAATATCTTCTAAGTCGTTTAAGTACACGTGACGGATTGTCAACTGCACTTAAATTCTGGGAACAAAGCAGGTGTACCAGGAACAGCAAACATTTGTTTGTGACAATGCACAAGTTTATCATACGAAAACAAGTTGCGTGACTTTAGTATTGACAAGAAGACCCCGAAGCTTTCGAAAGAAAAAATAGAAATAATTTTTCAGGGCGTTTTTGGACGAAACAATAAATTTAACCTTCTAAGATGGCACGCGTTTTGGGCGGTGAAGAAAGCCGACAGGCCAAATTCACGTCAGGCCAGTGAAGAATTGGAATACGAATGCCATGTAATAAGGTAGGAGAAGTTAAGTAAGTTTTCTTCAAATCTTGTCCAGGTATTTACACTGGAATTCTACGTCTTCACAGCAGGATTCACTTTTGCCTTAAAAATGGCGTAAGACGAGTACCTGACGCAATTTTATTTTTATTTTAAGTGCAAGATAACGAATTGGAATGAAGTGACGGAGAACAGCGAATGTAACAAGTAAGGTACCTTTTGAAAAATCATTTAGGCTGTTTTTGCTGCACAGGAAAATGTTTATCTGATTTTGATAGTTTCAGATTTTCTTTGCAATTGATTTTTTAATGATTTATAGTGTCTTATATTTTTATACTTAAATTTATTACTTCAACGTTATATATTTTTAAATATCGTAATTCATTACAGAGGCAACCCCAGTTGGACCAAATTTTCTTTCAGTACATTTTTCAGCCCAAAGTGTGACTGTTTCATTACACCGCATTGGAGAAATATAGCTGAATAGCTTTGAGCATTTTTAAATATAGCCCGTTTCAGCCGTTACACAATGAGTAAGTGTAAGAAAACTTACTTCAAAAAATAAATGTACTGCAAACGAGAAGCAATTTCTAGGGCTTTACCATCGTTGACATCAAGCTTTGAATTTACTATAAAACGTAACATGTATATTTGTTTACGTTTTCGTATCTCTCTTCATAAAATATTCACGAGTTATCAATTCGCTTACTTCGCAACAACAAAAATATTTTCTTTTGATTTGCATATTCCATTATCTAGGTTCCTACAAATCCTGAACGAATTGTTTTCTAAAAATAACATTTTTGTATAGCATTATTATTAATAAACAGAAATATTCCAGGCCAAAAAATTACTACAAGTTTTCTTTCCGATAATACAATACGTAATGGAGTTTAGACGGTAAGTATGACACTGCCAATCCCTTCCACATGTTTTAAGACGTTTCGTAAAGGAGGAGGTAGTAATGATGTTACAACATCGTAATATAGGAAGTCTCCTAGTCTCTAGGGAACTATTTCCCTTTTAGGTAGCACACCACTTAAGGCATACTACCATAAATTTTAGTGGTGAGTTTGAGGGTTCAGTTATATGAAGTTACGTAAACTTCACGTCGAAACATTAGAATACGTGTTCAGATCATCAAAAATGATACAAATTATTCGAAAAGTCGAACAAAAGCCAACTATATGAACTCCTTTGAGCGTTTATAAAAATATTTCATATTAAATTAGGGTTCTTGTCATAAGGCAAAATTAGACACGAACGTTACGTTGAATTTGAATTAAAAATATTCATTTTATCACTTCGTTACTTACATTCCGTTAATCATAATGTATAATGGTATTTACAATAAATTGTTGTATGTCCATACAAATTCTAGGATAAACACATATAAAAATATTTTTCACTTTTTTATTATTTATTTACAACAAATAGTAAAATTTAATTACAGAAAATATGAACAATAATAGGTTCATAAAACTTCTTGGTTGATAATCTGAAGCTATAATATAATATTTTGTACGTTATATTTGGCATAAATCACAAAACTTGAATCAATAGTACATTATTATATTTTAAAACAATATTCTAATATATAAAAACGTTTGTCAAAAAGAGCTCCAAATGTTAAGTATTCATAATTTGTCTTGCATGTTGTATTGCAATACACAACACCGATCTTATTATACTACATTTAAACAATAGGAACGTTTTAGAATATAAAAACAAAAAATATATTTTATTATAAGAGTTACTTAAAAGAAATATATTAAAATACATCCCATAGATTATGTTTTTATAACAAACACGAAATTAAAAGAAATATAAATCAATATATTTCTTAAATATCTAAGAGTTTAATATTTTTCTAGTGAAAATAGAAGAACCACTTAAAAGTAATTTAGATTGCTAAATTATTTTAAATAATTCTCCAAACTTCTGTAGTCATTTATACGTAAAAGTATATATGTACAAAATACAACTTATTTTTAAAGGAACAATAATATAAATTGACTTATGATGTATGAGTCATTTGTACTAGTAAAATTGTACAAGTGTAAATTTGCTTAAAGAATTATGCTACACACTAGGAAAGCGAAACTTAACAGGTCAGTTTAGTTTACAATTAATTATAAAATTATAGTACTCATCGACTTTGAAACTGATGATATAAAAATAAAAATATTTACAGGTATCTTCTAATTTAATACATTACAATGTGGACTACAATTAGTCAAGGCACCATACAACGTTAAATTAAATCAAAATCTCTATAAAAATCAAACGTTTTTGAAAATAAAAAAATAATAGAAAATTTATTAATCACAGATCCTGATAACACAAAATATGAAATATAACGAGACCCCAGTCAGTTTCTTAGGAAATGATTTAATATAATAAATATTAGCACTCCATTTCCTAATTTAAAATGACTTATCAGTCATAATGTATCGTAGTCAATATCATTTTTATTTTAGTCTTACATTAATTTGGAGTAATTAAAATTAATCAAGCCTTTTCTGTAGTAACATAAGAAAGAATAAAATACTATTTTATAGTAATAAATGGCTTACAGAAGCGTGACCTCCAATATGTAGGCAATAAATTTAATCTTTTCCCCGAATCTATTGTTCTTTATTTTTGGTAAGTTACTTATCCAAGATACAGTTAAAACTATGACAATTCCAGAAATGACGAGTAGGAAAGGAAGAAAAACGTCCGTAGAATTTTTTGTATGACCTGAAATAAAATTATTAATAGTAAATAAGCGATGCACATTATTTGTGAAGCCATAAAATGTTTAGAAATGTCTTTTAGTCCTTCTTTCAACAAAGTCCATATTAATTTACCGAAAGACAACATTACATCGTTGATAAAGATAACAGCCAATATTAAGTTAATCTTTATCAATAAAAACAGCAATTGTTCCATTTAAACTGAACTCAAATGGAAATGGTTTTTTATTTCTGTAAATACAAATAATTAATTATGTGAAGAAAAAAACTCAAAGGCAAAGGCTGATCAAATGGATCAGTGCAGAATCGAGTGTAAAACGCTTTCAAGGAATGTTACTAAGTTTAATGCACATATAAATGAGAACGCATCAAACCGCTACTTTTCTGTTTACATAATGCTAAGTTTATGTGAATAAATTAAGTGTATTAATCGGCCAAATTTCTCTGTGTCAGAAACAGTAGTGCAACATACAAGGGAAATTCCAGATTATTCAGTTAAATTTAAAATATATTCTTTTCAAAGATATCTCACCTAGAAGAGTTCCGAAGAAATAATTCCCAACTGCTGACGCCACTTGTGTTCCGTTGCTGCTTCCTGGCAAAAAAACAGTTTGGTGGACAAATTCGGTGCATTTTGAAACCATCTCCGAAAATATTAGCAAGCAGATTCCAACCAAAACTCGCTGCAGTGGAAACACTGTAAATAGAAACAATTTAATAATTCATTTATGAGCACTGGTTAAACATTAATATTCTGAATAATCATAATAAAGGTAATTTAATAATAGTACTTCCATGTTTCGCAACACGTTGTACTCGAAAAAGTAACAAAACATGGAACAAGGAATTTAAAAATTTTAATGTGAAAATATAACCGCATCCGATAATGTTTTAGTGCTTGGTACTTTTTATATAATTTAAATCGTAAAATGTAAAAATTGTCTTTTACTTGATGGAGTAATTTTAAAATATAATAATAAAACAAAAAATATATAATATTAGTGTTTAATGTTACGACTGAAGTGAAATTATTTAAATAACACTCATTTAAATCTGAAATCAATAAGTTTTTAATTCAACCACTAAAATCCATATTAATGTATTCTGAGATAAAATATTGGAACCATACTATTCATATAAAATATAATAACTTTATTACCGAAACATATATTATTATTATTTTAGACGTACGTTTTTTCACCAATTAATTTAAATGAAACAAATTACACTAATTATTTAGTGTCTAAAATTTTTTTACATCAAAAAATAAATCGGCTTTACTTTGAACGTCGTCTGTAAGGATATAAAGTAAATTTATAATTTTAATTCTAAGTCAGTGGTGGATTTTATAAATTTTCAATGCATTTCACAGCAATTTGTCATGATAATAGTGTAGGGGACCGTTATTAGCTGTTATGTCATCTCACTCAATTATGCTGACACTGTGTGTCAACACAGTGCATATTATTTATTTCTTGATTTAAAAATATCTTATTTTAATTTTGGAAGATACAAAAGTTATTTCAAACTATAATTTATTTCATTTGTCACATTAAAATGAAATAGGTAATTTAAGACTCTTTGGGTCCAAGCTTTTACTTATTTATTACTTTTTATTATTTTTTAAAAACCTATGTAACGAAGTATTTAACAACATATCAGTGGAATATTTATACTAAAAATTTTCTGAATATACTCCTGTAAATATTACAAACACTGTTTTGTTATAAATTGCATTCTAGCAAGCATCAGTTAATGAATTCATTAAGAATGAATACATATAAGACATTGTAAATATTGGAACATTAGTTAGACGTAATTTAAAGAATGGTCGCAAACATTGTTGTATTCTAACTAGTTTACGACAGGCTCAAAACAATAACAATAAATGGAAATACTGCTCAGGTTATATTGTAAATATAATAATTATAATGTTACATTCAATAAAGTTCATTTACCGTATATGGCGACCAGGGGTTTCAAGAAATACGACAGCAATACAATCAGAACTGTCGTATGTGCAACGGAATTAAATTTATCCCTCGCCATTAGCTGCAAGAAGGAATCTACGGACGAGTATATAGACTGTAACCAAAAGACAGAAATTAGAATTTGCAGATAGAGTTGACAAATAAGATACATTTTTTTTAAAAAAAAATTATACTGACCTGGTAAAGCGTCTTTGCTGGACGAATTACAAGTTGTGAATTTTTACGAATAAGCATCTTACACTTATTCGATTTTTGAACTACGTGCCTCAGCATGCTTCTTTCTCCGTGAATAGACATTTTGTTTCTGTTCTAAAATGAAAATATGTTCCGTAAATAAGAGATACCACCTTATAGATAGCCGCTAATGACTAAACAGCTACTGCATTTAGTGAATTGTTTTCTACGTGACGGCCAACTTCAGACAACAACATACTTCCACAGAAAACGTGTACAAGTGGTCAAATAAATATAAAATTCGAGATCCTCCTATTTTACATAAAACAACCATTAAAAACACAGCATTATTTCCGTTTGCTGTATGTTCTTAATATCCAGCGATAAAGTAATCTTAGTCTGCATACGAATATGTAATTTTGTATTTCGTAACTGGTATAATAAAATTTAAATAAAGTTTAGAAAAGTCCTTAATTTCTTTAAAATCCAATTAATTCATAAATTTGTTGTTAAATATAATTAAACATTATTTATTTGCAGGATTGTGACAGAATCGTTAAAACCACGAAATAATCAAGTAAATGATATATCACTTCACACCAGTAATATATAAGTCAATTCACTGCAACTGAAAAATTATTTTATAACATTTAATTAGGTCTTCCCATCTTTGGCTATTATAAATATTTGAAATTTCAAGCAAATGTTTGTCTAGCCTGCACAAATGTACTTATATCAAAATTTTATGCAAACGCTTTCTGATGTAGATAAATAATGAAATATTTGACATCTGAATGGGATATTATCAAATATTTGCTAAGTATGTGTGTTCAACGGACTATATAGAACAATTTAAATATCCCTATTTTTTCTACCTCGCTAAAATTTTACGGACAGTTGATAAAAGTGGATAACTGAAACTACTATGGCATTATCTATATAAATACAAAAATGAATGTATTGTTGTTTTTATGTTTGTTCCGTGTGCGTTTGTATACCATACATTCGATTGCGATGAAACTTTGGTGGGTAATTGTCAGAACCCCAGCGAAGTTTCCCGTGATCCCTTCAAAGTGTTAAGAAAATCGCCAGGGGTCAACTGAGGTGGAATTTTTAAAACATGCGGAAACGGCTGATATTTGCGTCTAATAACTATTTTTCAGTGTCAATACGATTTAAATTTGTTCTCCCTATGTTCTTGTGTATAATTTCAACCCTTTTCACCATTGAAAACGAGAAACCTCAGGGTGGAGAGACGTTTCGTATAAATCATTCTGATTTCTTAAAAATCCGATTATAAATTGTAGTTCAAGCCATACTTGTAGGGTTATGAAAAGACGGGCGTAATAGCCCCATTACATAATTATAATACGAAAACAACCGAGATAGCTGAAAAATTCTGGGTTATGAATTCACTGAGTTTACTTCTGAAATTCAACATGACGATGAAGTTGTAGTACAGTCCCTAGGAGTGGGGGTGGACGAGAATGGAAAACCACTCCGCGACAAATATTAAACGCGGGGATCAATTTCCAACAGACTTTGTACACATGCTATTTACGATCAAGGATCAAGGTTCGCTGAAACTTAAAATGGTTAAAGGGCTAAGGGAATATTTATTATATTTTTGTCTCTCTATTGAAATTTAATCTCGACATCTTACGTTTACCAATAATACATGTAAAGCTTCAAAATATTCTAGGTCATCAGTTTTGTTTGTTAATGTGTAGTGGGTGGTCCTAAATTCATATTCATACAACGGGCATAATTTAGGTCAATTTTATATCTCACAGGATTGTTCATCTAAATTAAATATAAACAGTGCAATTCGAATTGTAGTTTTGGGAAGCAAGTTTCGTACATGAGACATTGACACGATTGGCACACACAAACGAATGTTTTCCACGGCCACGCACGTTACTTTTATCACCTGCCTTGAGATAACCACAATCAGCATGGTGGACGGATTGTAACACAAGTGTTTCGGCCGCAGAAACAGAAAACTCACAAAAATAAGGTACGTTTGTCTCTTTATTAAATATAAATATCCCTCTTTAATATTTTCCTCTTTATTTTCTATTACATACATTTATTTATTTATTTGTTATGGCTAAATAATATAAGATTCAAATATAATTTTATAAGGGGGTAGATCTCACGCCAAAAAACCTACTCTAATAACAACTATAAGTAAAAATAGTTACCGAATAATACATTTATGTGTTTTGTTTACCGTTTTCAGTGAATTTTCCATATTAGTATCAAATTTATGAGTTACGGTTGTGAACGTCTGGTGACATGTAAATACGTATATGCAACAATCGACAAAACTAATTTTTTAAATAATAGTGCAATCGACAGTAAATTTATTTCACTTTACGTGCAAATTTTAATACCTGATATAATAATTTTCTTACTATATATTATTGGTAAACTATTTATACTTAAAATCGGTGAGATGAATATATAATCAAATACAACTGACGACCAAGTGCTCAAAATATCTATTTCATAGAAACAATGCTTCTTATAAAATACAGCAAGAAGCTTTAGGCCTTGGGGCAGATTAATCAGTAAAGAATAATCAAATTAAATGTCCTGATATTAATTTACATCAATTTTTCTATATATACTTTTGAGGTTTTATTACATTTTATGTCTTTTAAATAAGAATATAGTTTGACATTTAAATGCGTTTATAGTCATACATTTCACATATTTACTAGTCTCTTAACAATATTACAGAATTTTTTCTTAATTATGTACCATATAGGATGTGAGTTGTATTCATGCACAACAAAATATTGTAGAAAAAAAAATACATTTTTTAAAATATTACGAATTTTTTATAACTGTTCTTCTATATGCATTATTTTCAGAAACACGTAATTAATTACCTATAAATAATTGTTTAATTTTAGAATCTTGTTTTGTTACCCTTAATGTTCCAGCATATATTTTATGATTTTAAAGAAAAACCGTTGAATAAAATCAGTTAACTGATGCATTCTTTTACAGGCAGAAAATGAATTCAGTACTGAGGCACATAAGGAAGTTTCGCAAAGACCATTTATATGAGCCTCCGGACGGTGGCTGGGCATGGGTCGTAGCAGTCGCCGCAAATATATGCTATGTAAGGACTCACAAATGTAAAATTTAGCATTAAATGAATGCTCATAATTAAAATTGGTTTGATTTTAGGCCACGTTTGGTTATATCAACATAGTTTTCAGCATTGCATTTGTAGAGACGTTAGAAAATATGGGGCACCAAACAACAGGAGCAGCATTCATATTGAGTAGTTACAACACAGTTTCTAGTCTCTGTGGTAAGTATAATATATTCGTAAGGAATAGTACATAAAAATAACGGAATAAGCGTTCATAAGAAATGAAATACATTGCACATTTACCTATGAAAATACTCAAAATAAACATCGTGTTTCTAATAGTTACACTGGAAAAAAATATTCACTCAAATGGATGATTCAATAATAATGTCATATTTCTTTATCAGTTGTAATAGACGTATGTGTTTATTATACATATTCACTCTGTTACCCAAGAAGAAATTTGATCAAAATTTAGTACACATTTGACTTATAATACAGAAAAATAACTGAGACAGAAAGAAAGGAATAGCATAATAATAATAATGCGAAAATGTCCTCCACTGGTGTAAAATAAATAATGTACGGGAACGCTGAGTGTATTTCAAACCATTTTCTGTATGAGATAGAGTGAAATTGGTTAATAACAAAATATCCAAACTGATCATTAAAACGAATGTCATACCCCATCCGGGTAAAGGGGGAAAATAAAATGTCCAAATAATTCCGATGCTGGAGCAAACATCTTAAGAGCTGATTTTAATTATAAAATATCCAAAATTACGGAAATTCGTACCAATTTCATAAATTTTTGAGCTGATAAACTAATTAGTGCAGTCTTTATAACGTGCCTCATTACGGGTACCATTTTATTAAGGTAATAGAGAAACATAGAATAAATAATATTTAAAAATTACCAAATTTGGTGTCAAATTCAATGTTTCTCGGGACTCTTAAGCTGATTGGTGTCAGACCAGACGTCATTTAAGTCCAATTTCAGCTCACGTCCGAGTAGAGAAATAGAAGGAAGTATTATAAGTCCAAAATAGGAGATACTAGTGTCAAATCGCTAAGCTAATTGGTAAAACTCACGTTTAGTAAAATAGAAGTGACTATTCTTATAATGGGAAGTATTTTCCTTTTTATCTTTAAGGCACGAGTCCTTCCTTTTATATTGCAATAATCTGCAAATCATATTTATAAAAGCCAATTTAAATATTATGTCATCTTAGACTGTTTTCATTGTTATACTAGTAAAATTAATGAAAAACAATTAATTTATTGAACCGTGAGTTTACTTTAACTTGTACACATCACACATAAACACAACGAAAAATATGAAAGGTGAAACAAAAATTCAAATGGGTTTAAAATAATCTACAAAAAAGTAAATCGATTATTATGTTCAATTATTTAAATGTATAGGAAACGTAACATAATTTATAACATAATTAAAGTATAAAAACTTTCTAATTTAAATCAATAACAATTTTGGTTCTTGAATTGTATGAAATTAAAACCATGTTAATTATTCATAAAAGATTTATTAATCAATCAGAAATTTTCGGAAATTTAAGCCATAATTATCTGTTGCTTAAATACATTCTCATTAATGTGCACAACGTATAAAATTAATTTTAATCATTAGGTATTTAAGAAACAGTTGATTGATTAATTAATCGTTCATGAAGACTTTAAACGGGTTTAATTTATTTAGTTTCCATTTTAATATAAACATTGTTCCCAGGTATTTTCTGCGCCCCGCTGATAAAACTCATCTCGTACAAAGCAACTTCAATTTTGGGTTCCATACTATTATCAATGGGATTAATAGGAGCCGCATTTGCTACTAATATTTGGCATATGTTCGTTTCCTTCAGTTTTGTAGCAGGTAATTGTATATATACTTAATATAGAATACTATATTCTTTTAGCACAGACTAATAAGACAATATTATAAATGTTATACATTTTAGATAGTGTCTCATTTTCATATAATGCTATTAGTTAATAGGTCAGAAACTTGTATTTTACACGTTTATATTTTTTATACTGCTGTAAGGATAAGAAGTTGATATGGTAAATATTTCCTTAAACTTAATTTTCAATAACGTTAAGAAGTAAAACTTGACTTGTCTTTTCCACATCAAATGTTCTTTCTGTGTTCTTTGTTCTGAACGGAGAACTGGACGTTCAGAGCCTCTTTGTCTACCGCTACAGTATTATTATTTTTATTTATTATTCGTATCACAGCTCGTCATTATGGTTGTCCAATCATTTTATCAGGCCTCGTTAGTGTTACGCTTTGATTATTGGCATTTGTTTTGTTTTATTTAATTTAATTCCAAATTAACTTCCATCTTTTCTTTCCAATTTCTTTCAATTAGTTCAAGGAATGTGCGTGATTGGTAGTAGAGACTGCCTTTGCATTAACAAGCTGTTTGATAGTTGTATCACTTCTATATCTGTTGTAGGTATTGGAAGCATTCTGATTAATTCATCTCTGTTAGTTTCTATAAACACGTACTTCAAGAAGTGGCGGGCTACAGCCCTAGGCATAGCTTGCAGTGGCGTGTCAGTGGGTCAGTTGGTTCTACCACCTCTTGTAGTATTCCTCCAGAAGACTTACGGACAGAGGAGTGCAGTTCTGTTCCTCGGAGCACTGGCTCTCAATGCGTTACCAGCATCATTACTGTATCATCCTCTAAGCGATCACAGCTACAAGAGACTCAAGGAGGAAGCTGAAGAAATGTATCCTCTGAATGGAGAAGAGAAAAAGCCTGAAGAAGAGGAAGAACCCACTTCAGGTGACATAAAAGATTCTTGGACGCCAATCCTAAAACTATTATTAATATCCAGTGAATCTTAGACCACAAAGTAAAACCTCGGGGCATAAATTTAATTTATATTTGAATCAACTAACATTCTATTTCTATTATTTAAACTTACTGCATTACTTCAATTCAAGCTGCCTATATTTAGTTAACTACGACAACATTTTGAAATTTAATCCTCTATATATGTTTAATCTACCTATACTTAATTACTCTTAAGTCGTACTATCGTCTAATGTATTGTTCCTTCACCTAGATAGGTGTAACAAGATTAAAAGAACACTAAAACAATTATAAAACTTTAAATCATAATGTTGTCACTATACATAAATTAGAACAAAGCCATGAATTTAATTGAAATAATATTGAAATTTTATATATTGGACAAAATTTATTTAAACTTAATCTATCAGAAATTTTTCATACCAGTCGACTTTAAACAGACTGAATTCACATAACTTTACAATAAATTTAAGTAATATGTATAATCAATATTTTTAATATTGTTATAATATAACTCATTTTAATTTGAAAAAATTAGGAACATATTCACTTCATGATTGGTAACATTTATTATTAAATTGCAAGAATGTCGAAAATTTTAAATATTATATTGTTTTAAATTTTAAGGTAGAAGAAAAAGAATAAATAAATGTTGTAAATTTCTGATTTAAAAAATTTGGAAATAATTATTACCATAGCAATAAAATAATCTGATTAAAATTAAAACTTGATGAAAATATAAAAAGCGACTGAAACTTTGTTCTTATATTAAATAAAATATTTTTAAAAGTCTTGAATACGGGTCTTTATTTTATTTTATTATTTCATAGGTTTTCAGTTACTTGTTAATCAAATAAATGGGAAAAAATACATTTTAAGTGAAAAATGTAACACTTATTTCATTAGGGTATAAAACTTATATAATTTATAAAATTCTGTGCCAAAAAATATTAGGATTATCCGTTGTTAATAAATGAAATTTTACAATGCACAAAAATATATTTTAAAACCAAATTATGCCAAGATATTACCTATGCAATTAGTAATCCGATCATTGGAAAATTTGTTTTTATTGCATATTTTCACTCTTTATTGACATGTGTGTAATTTTCCGTAGTAATTAGTTAGGAGAACAGAAAAGTTTTCATCTTCAAACAAGTGTCGTTATAGTTATACCAAAAGTTACTTAAAAACATGATTTAAAGTTTTTTAAGTTACTTATCCATATTTACTTTGCAGCCATTAGTGTTTTTTTAAAATTACATTTTAATGTCGCATTAACATTTTGGTCATTAGCGACTTACATCTGTTAAGTTCAACATTTTTATAACAATTAAATTGTGTGTTGTTGGCTGTGTTGTTTGTGATACATAATGGTCATTCATTCACCATTAATTTGTTATTGTTATATAATTAATTCCCAGAGAGCATAAAACAGACAAAATAGCATGAAATCAAATTCAGAATAGAGGTAAGAATATATTTTCCTAGACATTCATAAAATGATAATATTGTATTAATATAAAAATATAATTTTAATTAATATTGTTAGAGAAGACAAAAATTAAATTAAATTTATAGCTAATATAATATAATGAATAATAATTTTGTATTTTTGTAGTTTCTGTATAATTAATGAATTTGTGCTTAATCTTGAAGCCCAACGTCTCGATAGGGTTATTGAATTTGGCCTCTTACTATGTTGTTGAATTTTATCATTTCAACACATGTTTCACTGGAAGATATTTTTGATATGACAATAGTGATCGATCACTTTGATATAATATTACAATTTAGTACGAAGGATGTTATCCGTCTCCATCATATCACCCCTTAGAACTTGTAAACGACACGATTTTCAAATTCAAATGTAAATCAATAAAGGCTTGTTACTTTGTCAAATCTCTTGTTTGACGAGCACATATTTTGATTGTTTCAGATTCGTGTTCTTGGTGGAATAGACTTGTCTCTTTCTTCGACCTGGATCTTCTCGCCGATCCAGTGTTCGTCAATATTTTAATTGGAATCACCATAGTCTACGCTTGTTCCATTAACTTAGGCCTGATCTTTCCTCTCTTCTTATATCATGGTCTTGGATTTTCTATGGAGCAAACTGCTATGGCTATTACTTGTAGATCCGCAGGTGATCTGCTCTCACGTATTGTACTACCACGGATATTCGACAAGTTTTCCTTCAGAGCAAGACAGTCCTTCCTGTGCTGTACCATTCTTGGCACAGCTCTTCGCGTTGGTCAGTCAACTGATTGCCAAATATTGTATTTGTGAACAATTGATGATTGATGAAAAAAATTTTTATTTTCAGCTGCTGCTCTTCAGACAAAATTTATAGTGATATGCTCAGTATTTTTCGTGGAAGGGCTTTGTAGAGGAATCGTCATGGTGTACTACTCATTGTGCGTAACAAACTATTGTTCACAGATTCAAATTCCTACAGCAATCGGTCTCTACATGTTTCTCCAGGGAATTATGTCTCTTATTATAGGGCCATTAACTGGTAATTATTAGAGACGAGCTAAATAAATTACTATCGTAATTTAAATGAGAACTAATATAAAAAATATTAGATAATTATTCAAAAAAAATTATTTGACACTAAGTTAGTTTGCAAGCATTAATACAAACAGTATACATACTTTCATTTCATTTTATATTCTTTACATTTTAATTTAGTGATGTGTGTTCACTGTAGAGGCATACAAAACAAGAAATTCTGCCTCTCTTTAATGTACCATAATCAATTTTTCCCTTTCAAAAAATCTGCGACAATAACTTTTAAAAAACTTATTCAGGAATTAGATACAAAAAAACAGTTTTCCTTACATTAAAAATAATTAATGAAGTAAATAATTTGAAAATCTATAATATTAGCATTCTTTTGCTGAGTTTCATCTTGATATCTTGCTGCCAAACGATGAAAATTATTTTATATTTGATTAATAATACATTATAAATACATTATTTTTTCTATACTACTCATTAGAAAAATACGTATTTTGAACCGAAGAATCAAATAAAATTTATCGTATTCTATACTCAACTAAATTTTAAAGACAACTTTTCAATGAAATTTAATATTAAATCAGTATATATGTTATATAAGACACATATTAAAAAATAGAGAGTAGAATGCGATATTGAAGGCTTGAAACGAAAATGTAAATTCCGTTAAAGATGATATATTTAGGTTATTTATTAATTATATACGACTTAAAATTAAAAAAGTAGTTCATAATTAAATGAAAATGAAAACGTTACCAGAATTCGAAATTGAATTTTCTACCACAGTGCCGTTAAAAATATACTTTTAAATATACCTTGGATAACACATATAAGAAAGACAAACAGGAATTGAAATTAGCATTAACAATAAGAAATAAAAAATAAAAAATAAACTTTAAAGATATATTTTCAGTAATTGCATAACTAAATATCTCATAAATACCACTTTCAATTAATATCACATATTATTGTAACAATTAGATTTTTTATTAATGTTTTTATATTGGTTTAACAGGATACATTCGAGATATAACAGGAGACTATTCCTTAGTCATTTTGATTCAATGTGGACTTATGGCGACAGCCATGTTGTCGTGGATCATAGAGATGTGCATAACGGGATATAGGAAAAGATGCAAAACAAATCACGTATTTGTCCCAGTGAAAGAAACGTAATAGAATTTTCACAAAGTAATCCTGTCTCCGAACGTTTTTGAAATTATTATCCTTACTGAGTTTACGTCTTGGGGACTCTTGATAGGGCTAAGATGTTTGTGTTGAGAACTCAAGAATGATTTTGAGTTGTTTATAATCAGTGCTCAATCTTCTATGTAGTCTAATTCAGTTATAAGAATAATTATTTCGATTTTATTCGACCATAAACTGACCAAATACTCAAATACAATAGAGTATAAATATGCGATCTCACGAAAAACAATACCATTAATTTATTCCGTAACGAATGTGAGACAAAGTTATCGTTGAAATAGATAGTTTTAACATATAACATTAATTGAAAATATTTAATGAATTATTATGTAACATATTTACTGTTTATAAATTCTGCAAGTACCATTTTAAGAAAAATAAATAGAAGAAATTTGACAATTTCCTGCTTGAAATTTTCTATTATCATAAAACATATTTATGTACACATTTATTTTAAATAGCTCATATTATATCCAGTTTTATGATTCCTACTTCAGTAATAATTTGGCCTGATTTACTTCTTTAATACACGTGTTACTAATATCCAAAAAAAATATTTTTAAAAGCTATGAGACATAAAAAAGCAATAAATAAATAATTCATATATTCTAAGAAGAGTTTGAGTCAAGTAATATCTTCAGCTGCACTTCATATTAATTTAAATAAATATAACTTTTTTAATTTCTAACATTTTCAGTGGAATATTTTACGTACAGATTTTTTAAATATATTACGTAAATCCTTTTCCTACGTTTTTTACAAGTTATGCCCTTAGCCTTTTCTTTATTGTGTGAAAACCATATTTTAAAAATATCTACTGAACAATGTTAACATATAAAAAAATTTAATCAATCGAGTTAATTTTGTAGCACCAATAAGTGGAAATAAATACGTCTTATAAAGTTTATTCCATTATTTAAGGCCAAATAAAAAAATTATTCAAATACCGAAATTTCGTGTGAAGATTAGTGAATTTTGATAGGTCCGATGCCAGCTGAATATTATGTAGTAGTGAAAATATTTTGAAAACTCAACTGACGGTATTTCCATCTTCAAAAGATAGAGCATATTTCTGTTTTTTAACGTTTCTTGGTGTGGGGTGTAGCACTATAAGCAAGTTTGTGGTCATTGTAAATATTAGGACAGGCACGAGTGCAGTAAAGGGTTTCTTAATTCTTGATTGTACTCGTACTTGCCATAGTATCAACCACAAAAAAAAAACTAGACTCGCTTGCTGTGTTACTGGAATTACCAGGTTTGATCACATTAAAATATGTGAGGCAACAACGCCCATTACAGATCTTTATCGTCAGCCGGTCTACTGACAGAGGTCGTCATCATTCTAATAATAGACACGAAAAACATCCAATGCGATCATTGCCATCTTTAATTTTATGTCAGTGAATTTAACATGTGAATATAGGTAATACGTAATTGTCTTTCGTTCACAGTTCCTCAGCACCCACCACATCTGTGGAGTAAGATCGTAAATTTAATGAAAATAGTGAGGTTAATTCAGATGTTTCCCACTTACGTTTACATTCAACAGACACAATTATTCAGACGTGTTGTTTCCGGACTTTTACATAACGTATCTTAAAATGCAGTCGTTCGTGTATGGCCACGTTTTATTTAGGGAATATTCAAGATATTTTACTATTCTTTTACATAATCCTGTGATGGTGAATACTAACAAACAAGTGCAAAGCGTGATTCTATTTTGAAATCATTTATTCGCTTTTCCGCAGGGATTCCCCTTACGTAAGGAAATTCTCCTTGTCTTCTAGGAATGAGATAATATTCTTCCTCCTCCCGTACAGAATATTGATCTAACAACGTATCGTGACGCAATTTTCTGTCTCACAAAAGAAAGCGAAATAGTGATTAAACATTAATCATTAATCGCTCTTAAGTAACTACGCCATTAAACATGTAGGCGTTTCATTTTTTATTAAAATCTCAGAGCAAGGATAATAGACGAGGTTCACGTACTCTTTTAGACGCCATTTCAAAATGTATCGCAAAGTTATAACCTTTGAGAGTTATTTTTTACCTAATAATTTTATTGACCTACTAGAGGTAACATCTGGGTTTCAAAACGGTGTTACATAATATAAAAATAAATTTATCACAGCTGAGTAAAATGAAGTTGTACAAATAAAATAATCCTCTACTCTTCCGCATCCCCCCTTTCAAATCCCTTCCTATGCTATTAAAGGGGAGTTGCCCAATGTTGATCACCCTCATGTAGCCTGTTGACCTAAAAAAACGGATATTAGTATACTTTATTAAATGCAGTTAATTTTTCTTTTGTAAAACTTTCCTTTAAGTAGGAATTTATACTTGTCAATCTTAAAATGTTATTAATGCAAAGTATTTTGTATATAAATTTTGTAACAATCATATTCATAAAGTCAGTTGTGTTAATAAGGCAATGTCCGTTTTCGAATTTTGGTTTGAAGTTTTTATTTTGACTTTTAATATCGCGGATGTTGTGCCTTACAAAAATATAAACAAACTGTTTTTGAATTCCTTCCATTCGATGGGCCAAGAAACACACTTTAGAAATTTTTTGTGTAGATATAATTGATTTTATTGGAATATTGTCTCTGTTGTATGAAGCAGCTTGTCTGTCATCAAACATAGTATCCATCAATGTCCCCCAAATGTTCTGAGAAATTTCCATTTTTTTCTCCCCTGAACGGAACACACGTGAAAAATGTATCCCATAAAGTTTACTCTAAGCTCCACGCTATATTATACGTTTATCAACCTGAACGACCTTGAGTAGAGAATATATATCACGTTTTCTAATATATATGTTCTCCTTGTACTACTATTCAGTGAGTTATTTGGATTGGTTTCTTTGAAACGCGTCTATGTACGAAATCTTAAAGTCGTGCGGACGCCAAAGTCTTATCATACTAAAAATGAAAAACTTTGTATCTGGACATATATCTTCACAAGTCACATTTTACAGCTTCTGAAGTATATCCTTTAGATTGTCATGAAAATAACATGCACTATATATCATAATAATAATGGCTCCAGTGTCTACGCGAAAATAGAAACACTGTGTTAGAACTAAGTATGAAGTAGTATAATGTAAAATTAATCACTCTAGATGTAAAAATTTAAAGTAAACTGGACATAAAATTCAGAAAATAAAAGAGTGGTTCTTTATCAAGTCGTTACTTTTGAATGTATGATCCTACATAACTGATCATAAATATCGCATTACTTTAAGCTGTAATATTTAGACATGGTGGCCATATTACGGTTATGGAAACTCCAACTAATGACCACAAATATGTTCAATTGAAATAATTTTTTTAAATAATTAATAACATTATTTCAAAAGCAGACATTTCATAAGATTCATTGAAATTAAAGAAGATAAAATTTGGAACAAATATCAAAGACAATTTAAAATGCAGACCTTGTATAATTTCTTCACATGAATATTTTATTTTAAACTAATTAAGCAAAGTGATAAAGTTCAACCGGAAAATATGAAGAGTAAATAATAGACAGAGAATTAAAATCTAAGCTTAAGATGACTGTAATAACTGAGTTGATAAAACTAGAATAGGAAATAGACCTTCAACAACTGTTTAATTTCTGAATCAGTTTTAATTTTTACGTAAAAAATGTCGAAAAATAAATTTATGATTTATAAGTTGTTTTTTTGTATGTTTTAGCTGTGTATAAAACTCCGGTTGTCGGAACTATCTTAAAAATTGATGGTGACATACCGAGCTGGTTTATGTATAATAAACAACAAATTATAGCCGTGGCTTGTGTACTTATAATTTATTTGCATATCTTTTGCCCAATTAGTTTACTGACCGTATAAAATAGTTACATTGTATCTCAGATAAACTTAAAATTATTTCATTAAATATTTGACCAGAAATACAATTAATTGATAATAAAATAAAGAAAAAGTTTCTTAGTGAATTTTTTACAAAATTGGAGACATGTCAATAATTTTTATTAACACTGTTTTGGAATTTAGACTTTTTGTAAGGAATTATATGAGCTTTGCTTAGTATTTTAATGACGCAACTTCAAGGATAGAATTTTATCAGCTCGTAAAATTTACAATACTATCTAATACCTCAAATGATAAACATGCGAAATATGAAAATTATCGAACAATTTATAATTATATATTACTTATACAAGTATGTATTTTTATTATTACTTTTCGTACAAATTTAACGGAAATGTCTAATTGACACTTGCTGAATTACCGAGTACAGCGACTGGCTGTAAATTTAACTGATTATACGTAAATTAAGAGAATGACAATCATATTCACGAATGAAACAACAAAATATTTAAAGTAATAAAATATTTAAACACGCTCCAAAATCACTTTCAATAAATAAATATTTCTTTTACAAAACATGAAATATAATTCTGGTCGAAAGCATAAGTAAATTTTTTACATTTTCATCCGATAATTACTTTATGTAATACAAAATACATTAAGTGTACGTCATATTATCAAACACTTTTATTGATTTGTAGCGGAATATCTAAATTTACTATAAATTAATCAATAGAATTTTTTAAATTCAATATGAACAAAATGAAATGCGTAAATAAAAGTAAGTAATTTAACTTATGGAATGAAACAACTTAAAACTATTGATAATATACTTTTGGATATTGCATTGTCTATAATATCAGAATTATGAGAATTTGTGTATAATTAAAAATAATTTTCCCCGTCTAAGAGGGTTAGGAATTGTAGTTCCTCACAAATGGGTTTCCTTCAGAAACGAACTTGTTAAATCCAATTTATTAAAAATTTCGAAGATTTCGCATTTGATTGTAGTCTCAATATCAAAAGTAAAAAACATATAGTTCAATCATTAAATTAACTAAATTTACAGTATTTATATTTTACGTTCCTTTCTATCAATAGGTTCTTGTGAGAAATCGGTTATTTTTAATAAGATCATAAAAAAATTATTTATATTGATCAGGTGTCATTAATTAGAAAAACATTTATATTTCTACTTTTTTATTCGCAACAGCTTTTAGGCCTAAGTTTTGTGATTATAATATAACGTTGAGTGTCAATTGATATCATCAATTCTCTTTTCCTTGCCAAAACGAATTTGAAAACCGCGACATTTTCTTAGAATTTGGTCTTGCATGACGACATATCTGTCCAAAATGAAATATTGATCGAACCCATATTAGAATCGTGGATTCGATAACAGTAACTAATTATATCTCAACATGTATACCGACAATTTTCAATTTTTTTCAGAATATTTCAGATTATAGTCAGTATTCTTCATTTATTTATTAATTTTAATACGTAAAGCCTTAGAAATGGAAACACTTTTAACAATCAACTTCACAGGGTAAAGTTTTTTCAGTTGAAAAATTTTAATCTTTTTGTTTATTTTAGTGTCCATAAATAACTTTTAAAGATGTACAAGACTATAACTCACACCTAAATAACTTTTTTTACGTCGCCTATTTAAACTAAGATATATTGAGCGACATATCCCTTTCGGTCGGTCTGCACCCAATATTTTCTACATTCAAAAACCATAAGTACCCGCCATCAAAAGAAATAATTGCACCTTTCAGCGTCTGTTCAATGAAATATAAATCAAATTACCATTTAACGCTGACGTAAAAGTCTTAGTATTTTTTTACTAACGCTATTCTGTCTACAAGCTATAACAAAGTGCCGGAACCTCATAAAACAATTAGAGTTACACGACATATGTTACTCTGTTGAAATTCTTGATAAGATTGTTTCCTTCCAGAAGAATGCAAGACTCCACGAACGTTTGCGTAATGCGGGGGATTTCCGAAAAATAGGAATTGTCGTTTAGAAGGACACGAAATGTTTATGAACGTTCGAAAGTAAGATTAGATCGAGTGACGAAGCATTTCACACAATTGGAATAATTTTTATATTCGGTTCTAAGGTGGAAGAACAGTCTTTCGAAAATGAATATTTTATATGGGATGGAAAAGTCGTATAAATGATTACTATAATGGTGAATTGCGATACTTCACGAAACTACAGTAACGAAAATTTTCGACGGTATATATTATAATGACGGGAGAGACAAAGGAAGCCTTCTGTTTCTCGTTTTGAAACGAGGGACCTCGGTCAGTTTGAGTGTTGATAGCTCCGGGACCACAGACATTGTAATACGGCTGTACCGTTAGAACAGTCGGCCAACTGCCTCCTAAACTCGTCGAGACATGGAGAAGGCAATGTTGTGTCCCCACAGAAAATCCATCTCCATTCATCATTGGATGGGCGTGGGACAAATCCCAAGACATCCAAGATATTTGGCTGTATTCTAGGGTTTGTTCTGAATTACCGTTAGGTGATTTCCGGAAAGGATCCATAAACTATAGCCTAGTGACCCTAGTTAATCGTTGGCTACCTTGCTCTACCTCCGTATCTACACTTTCAATTTTCTTCCAATGCTATTAAATAGGAGTTGCGACCATGTGGAATACCCTCATGTAACTTGTCACTCTCAATATATATATAATGTTTTGACCTTCTCTCCATATATTCATCTATATCTATATATAGTAATATATAGATATAGATGAATATACAAAGAGTCAGTTTTCCTTGTGATGTAACTCTGAGACGAATTGCGATGAATCGGTTAAGTATGTTCCTGGAAAACGAACTGTCGTTTGTCTTCCTCCTAGACTCCAACTTAGTGCATGACTTGCCCTGCTGGGGGTCGAGCTGTAATCTACGAAGACGCCGCCGATAGGATCGTCTTTCGTCACATTTTGGGCGTAAATACTTCGGCTCTGTAAGCGGGAACTCTCACAATCGTCTGTGCTGCTGATCCAGGCAAGTAGTTTCTTTTTCGTATATTTCTGGTAGGAATGCAGTAAGATAATACTTTCATTTTGCATGATTTGAATTAATATTCTATTTCTAACATTAATACCAATGTTAATTGATCAATTGTATACATAGTGATCGTTCCAAATTCTAGAAAACGTATATAATATCATTTAGAAAATTTCTCTTGTTATATGAATTTGTACCACTAGGCAAAATAGCCATGTACATTTATCCATTAGCCGTTTATTTCGTTTTTCCGAGTTATGATTATATTATTCATGTAATATCGCTTTATAAGTTAAAATATAAATCAACAGAAAAATCTATGATGATAATCGAAACTTTTGCGTCGATAAGACCCAAATAGAAGGTTGTGTCTGAATTTAATAAGACGTAAGAATAATTTATTGTTTACATAACAGTTGTTGACAGATTATGGACATTAAAAAGTTAGAATATTACACAATTAATTTCTTGGTACACAATTGAACGTAATTTCTATCATGAGGTACAATTTAAAACAATTAATTATTGTCAGGAAAAGAACTTGTACAGCATGATTTAAGTGTAATAATATCACATTATACTTAGAAGGAAAATAATCTTGGTTGGTAATATCTTAGAAGTGATAAGAGTTTCTCCTCTATTATCTTTCGTAAGATCTATGCAGATTGTCAGTTTTAAATTTTGTACGCTGAAGAATGTTACAGGATGTAAATGATATTAAATTTATCTTTACTTGAAATAATATACCGCTATATACAAATGTAATGAAACATATTTGAGGTGAGGTAGAAATTCTGTATTCGACATATAATATTTTGAGTGTTTCATTTGTAGTAAAATATTGAAATTTGTCCACCAGTCACACATATGATATCGGAATAAATATTTAAAAGTAGAGAATAAAGTGCTTTTTTCATTCAAAATTATAACTGAGACATACTTCGTAGTCCGAATTTGTATATAATGAATATAAGACTGTAGTCTGAAGACAGCGGTAGAGAATGACCGCAGAAACGTCAACATCGAGAAATCTGAACCTGGTGCTTAACCCCGAAAAATTTATTAATAATTAAGAATTTGTATTATTTTTCATTCTCAGATACGGTCGTTGGTTTTGTAATAGCGATTTATGGAAATGTTATACACGCTCAAGGACAAATAACTACTGGATATTTTCGGACAAAAGGAATTCAAAATGTCGCTTAGTGTAGTTATTTTTCATGACAAGTTTACATGCGTGCTGCGAATTGGCGTAGGCAGTGTTACATCATACATGAAATAAATATTCATCGCGTTACCTCACACATTTGCCCACTGACCTTGCACCGTTCCAGAGTAAGGCCGTTTACGTTTGGGCTACACAGAATCATTATAGTTGATTCACAAGCAACGTCTCTCTTTTAGCTGAATAATGCATTATGGGTTTAGTTGCCGAGAATACAATACGTAAGTATAACACACACAGAAAGTATATTCAAACCATTGGAAGTATTTTAGTAGATGAATGATATAAATTTAAGAATATATTTTCCAAGCAATTCGTCAGATACTCACAAAGTAAAGTGATAAGTTGGTATATAATAATGATAGAAACAGAGAGAGGAAGAAAAGTTGTTGATAGTATTTTTACCTTTAATTAGATATCGGTTTCTTTAAAACTATTATTTATTGTATGTACTATTTTATTATAAATTATTTTTATATTTTATCTATTCTACCTATGACGTCTTTTTAATGTCAGGTATCAGGTAGCTAATGGCCTCTGTCTCTACTAGTTTTCTGACTTCTAGTTCAGAGTCTACCCTCTTTGAATTAATTGTTTCCTAATACTAATCGTTACCGACTTTTTGGAATAATTATAAAAGTTTTTTCTATAAAATGCAGTGTCTGTACTCCATTTTATCTTCCTCTTCATTCTATTCGCATTATCTTTCCAGCTAACTCCATTACCTGAACTGGGACTTGAGTGATTCAAAGTTTTCTCGGCTTGATCACTGGGAATCCTTTAGAACGAATCTCACATAAATATTCTACTGTTCCCCTCAATAGTAGATGTTCCAAGGTGAAATTTCAAATTATGTTCTTCATAGGCCATACTTTAAATTTAATACAATAAATAGTTACAGGTCAACCATAAAATTCCCAAATTAATTAAACAAAACGGCCACTCATTACTCATTTTAAGTGTGGTGGATAATCTTCGTAAATATTTTGTAGGTGTTTACTGAACATCAATTATATCCCAGCTCGTCTAAAGGCTTAAAAATTGCTCTACATTTTATCAGAATAGTAATCTATAATGTGGCAAAATTAAATTATGTTGATTTGTTTTGTATTTTTGGTTGGGGTACAAAATATATTAAAACCATATAATTTTCAATTGTGAACTATAGGCGCTTTTAATAACAATAAAGTATAGTTTATTACTATTATTATTAATTCGAAATATATTCTAAGCATATGCTTTTACATTCTGAACCACGGTCAGGGTTCATATGAGTAATTCATAATTTTTAAGAGAAACAGAGCAGATGTGCTTTTCCGGAAATTCGTTTTAGAGTACATACCTTAACACTTCGACATGAATAAAGGAATTAATAAACATATATTATAGTATCCAATAAACATACAAAATTAATAATAAAGATAATTACCAGGCAAAATTTGTTGCATTTTTCAGGTGTAAAATTTGGAAGAGCAACATGCGGCAACAACACAGACAAATAAATTTTTATACTTATTTTCGTAACGATGGTAACTAAAACACGAAGTATCTTTTGTTTTTAGCTGGTTGTGTCGCGTTAAGTTGAAAACGCTCTTCTAATATCTACAACTGTTTGTCTATTTATTAGCTGCTTTACTATCCATTAGTTAATTTTAAACTTTTAATTTTCTTGTTTAAATAAAATTAGCCAATACAGATGTAGAAAAATTCAGAATTTATTATAAATAAAAAAAATTAATTTAAAGCAACTCTTTGTTATTGTGAACTTAAAATTTTATTTATTATAAACGTTACATAGAAATAGAAAATAATTAAAAACTTAATATATATAAAAAATGAAATCCTTTACTAATGATAGTACAATTTATTATACAATTTTAATTTATTTTTTAGGAAATTTTCGTTATAGTGAACCTAAAATTTTATATATTATAATGGTGACAAATAATAAATAGAAAATAATTAAAAAGTTAATGTAAATAAAAAAAGTTAAATATTTTAATAACGATGGTAACTAAACCAGAGAATAGAATAGAAAGTTGAATTACCTTAAATTATTATATAAAAAGTGTTAGAATTCTTTGTGATAAAATTGAGAATATAAATTTTCTTTCCAGTCTATACAAGTACACTGCCAGTATTATTTACTGCTCGAATTCTCTGCGTGTCTGATGTATCTCAGGTGGACAAAATATGTGAAAAAATTTCGAAACGACCACCTCTACGAGCCTCCAGACGGGGGCTGGGGGTGGTTTGTTTTACTCGGAGCTTCTCTAAGCTATGTAAGTACATTAATCACTGAAGTAACGTTCCCTCTTTCCGTGAAAGTTCTAACTGTTTTTTTTTTCATTTACAGTCTGTGTATGCCTATATGCTGTCTATTTACAGCCTTCTGTTTCAAGATAAGTTATTGTCGATGGGATACGAAACAACAGGGACAGCTGTCGTCATAAGTTGCTTGATGACCGTCATTAATCTCTCAGGTCTGATAATACGCGACTGTTTTGAATATGTGAGGATTATGGTTATCTATGACACGTAAATCGCTCCTTACTGCTATTTATTTAAGGAATTAGAAGTCATCCACAATACCTCCGATACAATAACACACATATACAAATAAGAACTAGTAATATTGATGCTCAATTACCGTACTTCAACTAGTGTGGTATGTATAATTTCATCACAATTTTTACTTTGTCTTTTCACCACATTTTTAATTATTACTAAGCTTATTTATGCATGTGTAAAATTGTAGGTAAAATTGAAAAAAAAAATTGTGACCGTTAAGCAAGTTTCTAACTATTATAATTATTTTTAAGGTCTTGTATGCGCTCCACTCGTCAAGACGTTTTCGTACCAAACCACAGCAATTCTTGGAAGCTGCCTATTCTTCATTGGAATGGTTACAACATATTTTGCGTCTGCAATTTGGCATCTCATTTTATCTTACAGCATCATAGTTGGTAATGGAAGTTTAAATATTTTATATGCATCATTTTTCGTAACGTTTTTCATACTTCTTCATATTAGAACATTTTATGACCTGGACGATTCGTAAAGCAAAGAATTGTGGACTAAAATCAAAAATACACATATATAAGAAATCTACAAATACTAAACTGAAAAAAATTTACGTCTTATTGAAAATAATGAATAACATAGATAGCCAATACAGACAAAAAAGGGTAATATAAATACCAGACAACGTTTCTGGGATCCTTGTCCCTTTTCTTCAGGGGCGAGGAAGAGCCTAGAGAAGCACAACTGAAGTGGTCAGTTGACAACACTCAAAAGCTTCTTCATATATAATTCATAAGATTATATATCTTTCTTATTCATCTACAAATACTGTTAAATTTTAATGTTAAAATGTTATACATATCTTCAGAAATTTATTCATTGCCTTGTCGCATTTATGTCATTTTTCCGTACAACTTCTCATGCTACTTTTTCATGTTCCATTGTCAATAATAATTCTTTAAAATTTATCAAAAAATTTTCCAGTAATAAAATAATAACTATCAATACATTTAGCAACATATTTTTCATTTAAAACGTTTCTTCTATTGTGGATAATTTTTAATTACTCTTTAGTTTGTTATCCAGAGTCATATATCTAATGATTAATTTTTCCGAAAAAATATTCTGAAAATAAAATTGAAATTTACTGATAAATGTACGTAACGGATATATTTATGTATAAACAAATACTTAATTGTATTATTAAATTAACAAATTCAAAGAATGCTGCTAACGCAGATCTTAATAACCTAAGCAATTTAATTCAATAATTCATGTTAATTTTTCGTATTACGTGCCCTGAACCCTGCTAGAGAATTCTACTATAGGACGTCCTGTTAATGGCAGGACTGTGTACAGTGTTTATATAATGAGCTGTCATGTTTGTTGGGATGTCGTCGCGTCGACCGACTGACATATTTCACGACGTTGACGTGAACTTCCACTCCAACCTGCGTCCACATGCACGCTCATTAAACAATTGTTAAATGTAATTCTGAATTATTTTTTTCTCAGGTCAACGAAACGCTTTATGTTTCAGGTTTCGGCATGGGTCTGTTGACATCATCGAATGTGATAGCCCTAAACACTTACTTTCTGAAATGGCGTGCCACGGCTATGGGCCTAGCTTTCGGAGGCACCAGTGTGGCGCAGATGTTCGTTCCTCAGGCAATCGTTTTCTCTCTTAAAGAATACGGTTTCGGAGGAACAATTCTCATTCTAGCAGCAATGAATCTGAACGCTATACCCGCCGCTTTGCTTTACCACCCTCTGTGTATGCACAGCAAGAAGAAAGCTGATTGTACTGGAGAGGAAATGGTTCCTTTGAAAGGAGTTGATACTGATAAGAAAGAACCTGAGATAGGTAACCACTTATTATTATTATTTCAACGGTACATTTATTAAATTTTCAGTTAATTTGTTACAAGTATGGTGACACACGAAATTATCCCCAAAAAATTTAATACGGGAGTAGCTCAGTAAATGTTTTTGCATAGTTTCGATAAGCAAGAGGAAAATCAAAGCTATGACATAATGATCTAAACATTAAATAATAAATTCTATATTACTGCGCCGAATGGTGCAAATACCATCAAGTAATGAACATATTAAATTAAGTAGATTATTACTATAAATAATTTAATAAAGGAAATTAAATTAATTTACGGGGAAGAAAATTATTTTTGTTATTATTTTTTTCAAATTATAAATAATTTATTAGATAATATAAATAAATTAATATAACTTCACGAATATATTTAAAATGTATTATGTCTTCACAGGTAATGTACTACTCAATTGATATTAATCAACACCACAGCCAGAATTCTGTTTGTCTTTGAAAACCCTCATCAATCTTCTCCTAATAAATAAAATTGAATTTTTGCTTCTGCTTTTATGGGTTGTAATGTGTGTATGTTCCACATAAAAATCTACACCCGTAGAACAATTATGTAGAAATGTCATACACGTGTTCCTTTCGAACCGGAAACAAACACTGTTGGCGTAAGACACAACTATGATTGCAAGGGGAAAATGGGGGGGCGGGGGGGGGTGAAAATTTTCATACATTCTAAAACAGCCTATATTTTATTTGCGTCGAATAAATATTTTCGGGATCAATGAAAGTTATAATGTTTCTCCCGATGTTGTTTCAGTATAATTTCAACTCCTTTCAGCAAAGGAGAGGAACATCCTTCGCCAGATGGACTAAATTCCGGAGTTATAAATGTCGCTGAGTTTAATTATGTAAACCTGGGCAATTCCGGGCACCCAGACCTTTAACTTCTTAGTTGTTCATCTCCCTCTTTCTTGATGATTAACTCTTCTCAACTGTATTTCACCAACTCTCGTCGTCTCCTCCACGATTTCTCACCCCAACTCCACTACAATTTATTTCACAGAAAATCCACTTGTTTCCTTTGTCTGCCGTCTGAAATTTTTTATCTCCGTTCATCTGCGGACCACCGCCAAAATTTTAGGCAGCAGGTCGATCAATCACTCAACGTAATATTATGGCATTATATTACGTTTAAATTGTTACGCATGTTTATCAATAGTAGAATTGTTGGGTAGTAATTAATCAAGAAACGATTTATTGCCTATGAAATAATAAACATTGAACAATAGAAATGATTTAGTTTCAGATCGACGGACTTTCCTTCAACGAACAGTGGCGTTCTTCGATCTAGATCTCTTAGCCGATCCAATATTCATCAATATCCTTTTCGGAGTAATGATTTATTACTCGTGCAACACGAACATGTCCATGCTTCTGCCTCTATACCTGCGAAGTGCCGTGGGTCTTTCCAAGCAGGACACAGCTACATGCCTGACAGTCAAAGCAGCCGGAGACGTTGCTTCCAGAGCCATAGTGCCCTGGTTCTTCGACAAGTTCCACTTCATTTCCAGACACATATTCATAGTAGTCATCATCTGCATCGCTATAGTGCGAATTGGTGAGTCCATTATTAAGTATTGACCATATTCCTTGTTTATTTTGTTGTGTAATGTCACGGAGACTTGTCCGACTCAGTTAGATCTATCATCTATAATTGATAAGTAATAATACCAATGTTATTTTAAAAGTGATAATGAAAATAAATTCTAAATACCGTTATGTTGCAGCTGTGGCGGTTCAGATGGACATGGTTGGACTGTGCATCGCACTCTTCGTGGAAGGAACATTCAGAGGACTGGCTGCAGTGTACCACAATCTTTGCATTTCTGATCATTGTTCTTTACAGAAAATACCAGCAGCAGTCGGCCTTAGCATGTTCTTCAAGGGCATTGCTAACTTTGGATTGGGTCCAATCATAGGTAATTCATCCAACACTTTCATTTTATTGCCAGTTGTCTACTTAATTTTTAATAAGATTGTATAATCATGCGGTCTACAACTACCAAATTTTTGTTAAGCCATCTTACTTCGGTCATCAATTGTAATTTTATTTTCAATTCATTGTATTCACTACAGAAGCTTTCGGCCTGCAAGCCATATTCATCTGTAATTTTATTTAATTTTTTACAACAAACTATTTTATCCGCAATGAATTACATCAAACCGTTATTACGATCGTGGGTACACAACTGTAATGAATATTATAATACATTTAAAACTTCATCTCCGGCAATGAGGCAATGATCACATGGGCACCATGACGTAACCTAATACTCTAGTCATTTTGTTTTAATTATTTCTGTTCTTTGTTTACATTTTATATTTTAAGTATCCTTTAAAATTGTATTCTAACAAACCATTTATTTTTTAAAAAATATACTTTTATAAATTCAGACATACATTAGCTTATAATTAAATCTTTTATGTCCCTTTACTACATTTTAATTTATGACTTGATTTATAAGGATTATCTACTTTCTTATAAAATATAAATTGAATCCTTACCTATTTTACAGATGTTAAATTACAATTGAAAACAAATTAATTAACCGGTTAACTTAAGAAGTCAGCATAATACATGTTATATTCATAATTTCATTTCTTTTGATATATATATATATATATATATAATTATATTGACATTTAGCGGTAAAACGTACAGTAATTTATATTAAATATTTTTCTAACTACAAAAGGCTGTTGTTTATTTATAATTTAATTTTTTGTTTAGGAAATTCTGTATATTTTTATGAATATATATTACTTCTAAAAGTCTCCTCTTATAAAATGATTTCTCAATATTGAGAACTTCAAAAACTGTCCCAATCTCCATAAGTCTTTTATTTCAGTAGGTGTAGGAATAAATCTGTATTAGTTTTATCTTTTAATTAAGTATTATTTTCATGGTGAAACATTATCGTTTTAACATTCGTTTTTGTCATTCCAATATATAAGGAATCACAGTCTACATTTAACCATATGGTTACCAAAAGTTTATATCTTATTTTCATGCTGTTAATCCAATATCCTGCTGTCCTTTTAGGTTTTTTAACTAATTTTGATCTCATTAACCCAATTTTCTTTTCAAATTTTTCAACATTTGTAAGACAGTTTCTTAATATAGGTAACCCCATAATAATTAACATTTCTCTTCCCTAGTATTGTCATCCTTTTCTTCTTCCTCTTTGGTATACTGGTTATTTCCCCTTTCCTTTATATAATTAATGTGAAACGGTTTAAAGCATTCATACTAACCTATAAAACTCTTATCATTTTTTACAGGAAAAACATTTTGAGAGATAATATTTCGGTAAGATATGTATTGATGAATTCGTATCTGATAATTCATATTAATATTTCTATTTACCTTTACTCGTAGGTGTAGTCAGAGACAGCACTGGAGACTACCCTCTTTGCATCTTCATATTATCAGCGATTATGGTTGCATCTATGGCGTTTTGGATAATCGAACTAGCTTCAGCACGCCTGAAAAAAATGTGCCAAAATACTAAGAATATAACAACAGCGTAATTGTTCCTAAACCATTTTATATAAATAAATCGTAAGTCGTTATTTTTAATAAAGTTATTCAGCTAAAATCCACAACTTCCACTAACGTCAAAACCAAATTCCTATAGTTCTGAATATGTGAATCCAATAAAAGTATACCCCAAAATAAGATATTACTACAGACAAGTACGCATTATTACCAACGATATTACTGTAACAGATATTAAGGAGGCAAATTACTTATTTTTTCCAACCCACTCATATTTAATTAAATTCTACTTGTTTTACTTTTATATTTTTACAGAGCCACAAATAGTTCTTCAGAAATTTAACCAAATTTGCACACATTATCAAATCATGCTAGGTTTACGATAAGCCAACAAACTATTTCAATAACAACATAAAATGTGAAGCAAACAGTTGAGTGATATCTTGGAAAATAACTAAAATCAAATCCATTAAAAAATATTATACTATTAGGAAACTTTTTCTGCTGTTTATTCAACTAAATAATTTATTATTGACCAAAAACAGTCCGTTTATTTGACAGAGGTAATTGTAAATTTATTATGATTGGTATATTTAAATTATAACTAATAATCATTTTGAAATCATCTTTTAATTAATAATCTAATATTAAATTATATTTGTAAAAACATACGAAACTTAACGTGTTTCGTGGGAATAATAAATTGTATCATTATATGCAGATATAAGTTGATATTTATATTTCAAAAACAACTGAATATGAAACGTAAAAATACCAAAATAGATTGGAACCATATGACTATACTTTCCCTTGCCAATTACGTACCATATTAATTGAAAATGAGGAGCACTTACTCGAAAATTAATTAATAAAAGACACCATACCAGTTTATTTGTAATGTAGTCAGTGAAATTCACACAACTATACAGGATTTACGTGTATTGTTTCTACAGCTAAAACAGTATATCAATATCAATAAAATCTTTTGTACTTGGAGTTTTACATTGAAATCCCTAAATTCCGTTACCAACGACCAAAAAAGCTTTATAAAGTATTTTTTCCGAGTTCACAACATATTTCCGTACTGTCCACTTTTTTTATTGGTAAAGTTGAGAGGTGAGACAGCCGCAAGGCAACAATTCCAACGCTACACAGTGGAGTGTGCAAAGCTGCTAGTCTATAAAAAACAATTCCTTTGTAAAACCCATGATATAAAACTTTTTAACTTATTACAAAGGAAAATCATTTTTGTCACGCCCGTAAAATCATTTATTTGCTGCGGAAAAAACAAACAACTAATGAAGAGAATACAAAAACAAAATTCTAATGTCATTCTCAAGGTATTATATAATTTAATATCTCATTAAAGAATTTAATAATATGTTTCTGAACATATATGCAAATATGTGTATATTGAGTAACTACAATTTTTATCACAAACTGCAGGTTAAACATGCGGTATTTGTTAGTTCTTCTCGTCACATTCTCGGAAATATTGTTGCGAATTGATAAACCTGTTACAGTTCTTCCAAATTTGTCTGCTAAAATATATGGTTTGCCAAAACGTATCGGACGATACTGTTTGTAACAAAATTCAACTTTTATCTAACAAAGTTAAGATGGTCAGTAACAGGATTCAATATCTTATACTTCACGTTTTACATTTCAAATTATATATACACTGTGAATTTAGAAATACTTCATAATAATTGTTATGTTTTAGATATTTTCTTAATAATAAGATAAACTAATAATAGCAATTCTGATTGTTAAGGAAAGCGAATGTAAGTAATATGGAACAATTACAAAGACACTTATCTTCAGGTGTATGACAAAATCAACATCACGACCGAGGTAGCCCATTTCTCTGACGATATCAGTCCTACCAGTAGCTCTGTAGTTAAGGACAAAAGATAACATCCAAATACGTCGGCAACAAATGCAAATTCGAAACTATCTGAAGACATGTAACGAAAAATTATCGCATGTACATGGTGTGCGGTACCGTGTAAATCGTACCAGTTTACTTACATGTAGGTAGTCTTGAAGGTACTCTTACAACGTTCAGAAGTTCTTTAAATGATGAGTTTATAAGTAATTTATTATATATCAATGAGGCAAGATCACGTTCTATGTAAGTTTTAATTTAAAATGTTGCTAACGCAATCAGCATAATTAAGTTAGGTGTAGAAAAATTTATTCTCTTCAACGTGGAAAACCAGCATGTTCTGTGAATGTTCTGGAACAACGAAGTTGAAAACACTTTTGGTCGTACTTGATATGGGATTTCCCGGGTGCCGCGTCAATCATCCAAATGTTGATTTAAGGTCAAGGCTTATAATTATGCTGAGAATAATCAGCAAAATTCCAAAATGTGACATTTAGACCAAGTTGGTAATTAACGTTCGTAAATTGTATACAAAATATATATAAAAAATTTATTTTATCACAAAAGTTCTGTTTTGTTTGCAGTGGAAAGAAAAGATTAAACGCTACTTTGATAGTGCGTTAAAAATTAGTCACATGCACGTACACCTTTCTTTGAATACTAATTCTATTTTTATAGAACATTTTTAAATCTTAGTACTATAATAAAATTTAATTTTGTTTTCCTCAATTTGGACTTGTATCAATTGATTTTCCACTTAAGTGAAAATTAAGGCTCTTGATTTCGCCATCTGGTTAGTGCGGTTGTGTCTATCTCATTTCTTTTGCGTTTTTAATCACCTAACGAAAGTAACAAGATTTGCAGAAATGTTGTGTGGTATTTATATGATAAATTTATTTTGTTTTCTTTCTCAATATTTATTCATCTAATTTCCACTTCAGCACCTATAATTTTAAATTCTTTTGGAGATATTAAATGAGACTTTGTTTACCAATTAGATATTTTGTATTATATATGACCTCTTTAACGTTTTATTGGAGGGTAAAGTAGTATATAGCGGGACCGTGACGGGCCAAGCGTCACGATAGTAAGTTTATAAGTTATATATGTATATATCCAAAGCGCGTTGATACATTTGTCACGTTTCTTTGATAAATATTGAAAGTTTTTTTTTCAATCCTGAACGTTCTGGTTGCATCAAAATCATTAGAAACTTCAATATGAAACCTACTGCGCTGTTTTGAATTCTGTAAACTATTAACTGTTTAATATTTATAGTTGTCAACTGTCCCCGTATAGTTTTATATCGCTAAACGTGACTGTACTAATTTTCGCATAAGTGGAAGAATGGTAGCAACATTTGTAAGACGCTACATTCGACAGTATAGGAAAGACCACTTATATCAACCCCTAGAGGGAGGATGGGGTTGGATTGTTGTAGCAGCTACTGCATTCAGCCAGGTGAGTAACTACTAGTTATATTAAGTGAAAAGAATAATTTATTACATACTCACACTGAAACATACTTTTCAGAGTTCGTACGCATACGCAATCGTTGCATTCATCTTACTTTATTCTAATCAGCTCGATGAAATGAATGCTACAACGACAAGCATTACAATGGTTGTTACTATGTTTACCACCATGCAGTGTATATCAGGTCAGTACATGGTTTCGTTAGTGCTACTTTTAAATTTTTAAATCATGAAATAATGTTAAATGAACGTATGCGTGTGTGTGTGTATGTGAGAATGTATGTATGTGAATTTTCCATACACACTCTGAGACTTCGTAGACACACGAATGACTCACAATCAGTGAAAAATAACTTCAAGCACCGTAAGTAACAGGGTGTAATGGGTGACTTGTAAAAAATTTAATAAACTACTGATATTAATGTCGAATTAATAATCTGTTTCTGGTTCACTGACCCTAATAGTGACACTACGGATTCATTTTCAATTCCTATCAGCATGAGGCGTGGAAGTGACTTTGTTGTAAAATAACGAATATGTTACGAAATGTTCTGAGAGGAATTTAATAATAATAACATTTAATAAAAATAATTTAATAATAAGTTCAATTATGGAAACATTTTTTGTAATCTAAATATCACTATAAAATTCCACACTTCCATTAATTTAAATTAACTTTAATATTTATAATTTTTAATCTTCTTTCATTTCAATATCTCTATTCACCACAGTAATATATATATGTACTGACCTGAACATTTATTACATAAACACTGAGAGAAATAATCTGAATAATGGCAAATCACGTTGTTTTTGGAATTGAAGTATTTACAAATTAAATGTTAAAAATTAATATTTTTCCACACATACACATTTTAAGTTCATATTTCTGTTTTGTATTTTATTTTACCTTTAAAAGTTGTATTCTAATTCTTCTTTCTATGGAATTGTAGGTATTTATAAACTGATACTCCATGCATAATCATATTCTTTGCTTTTTGTGAGCTTCTTTATCTGCCCTTGCTATCACACTGCTGCTTTATAAAATTATTCTCGGCGGTTTCTTTCAAGGTCCTTCTCTCCTTCGTTACCATTTAACGTATTCACTCTTAATGCATGGACTTGCACTTTCTAACGAAAAACGAACGAATTTACTAAAGAATACTTGTTCACGTGCGCTGTGAGATTATTATACATACAATTTTAAATACCATTCACATCATCTTCAGCTCTTTATCCTGGCTCCATATCCATATAATTAGATCGCCCTATTCGTCCAGCTCGCAGCTCACAGCAGTGCAACATTTTTCGTCGCAGACGCAGCACTTTCCTGCGAGTATAAGACCAATAAATATTATTTTTGTTCGGCGCACAACTTTGTTACTGTGTCATGACCTTTATCGGGTTCCTATAGCGAAAATTTTAAAATCTCTACAATTTTAAAATATTCCTTATTACAATACTGACCGATTTACCCAAACAATTGCAGCGCATGAGAATTTTTTTTATAAATAATGATATTGTTAGAAAATATACAAGTGTCTAATTATATTAATACATTAATATATGTATTTGAAATTGAAAGGAATGAAATAAACAACTGTAATTTTAGTATTTAAGAAAAAGTAAACTTATATTGTAAATATTGATTATATTGCTGCACATAAATAAATTGATCAATATTATAAATAAATGCAATTTGAATCGGAGAAATTTCAATCTTAATACTATGTCGTGTTTTTAGTTTTTAAATTAATGTACTCCTCTAATAGTGTTAACCGCTTCGACCGCAATAAAAAAACGACATATAATACTTCTTATCATTAAATTAACAAAATGTATACATGTTTTGGGTTTTTTTCCGTTCACTGTGCGCACTATATTTTGCAGTTTCTACTTTACAGGTTTAATTGGTGGGCCAATGATCAAAAACGTCTCGTACCAGTGCACAGCCATGTTTGGAAGTATTTTATCATGTCTCGGATACGTTGGGTCAATTTTCGCCACGGAAACGTGGCAACTTGTTTGCACATATGGTTTGCTAACGGGTGAGGAAACAAAACTATCTGAACACTGTAAACAATATCAATTTTTTTATATATTTTTATAAATTGTAACTTTGATTAATTCAAGCTTCACTCTTCTGGAGGTATAATTTTATTTTGAGAGAAAGAGACTCTATTTGGCTATCACACGTGGTGCAAACTCACCCTTAATTCCATTTCAGTGTTTATTGCTTATTATTTAATATACTGCGTTAAACCATGTATGTAGTATGTGGTCAATAATTTAAACGTAGCTAAGTCTTATTTCTCAAAAGTATTATTCTATTAAACTTTGATAATACTTCTTATCATTTAATTAAAGGTAGATAAATAAATTAGTTAATAATTAGATAATGAATAAGATTGCCAATACAGACAAAAAAGGTAATATAAATACCACACAGCGTTTTGTGGGATCTTTGTTCCTTTTGTGAGGTGCTAAGAAGAGCCTAGAGAAATACAACTGCACTGGTCAGTTGACAACACTCAAAAGCGTAGGCTTTTTTTTGTCTGTATTGGCTATCTTTCTTATTTATTATTTTCAATCAGACGTAGCTTTTTTCATTTTATTATTCTATCGTTTGGTCATATTGATAATCTTTGGATTTCAGGTATGGGTGTGGGCCTTATTTCAGCCTCTAACTTCGTCGTGGTGAACGTTTACTTCAAAGAGATGCGAGCCTGGGCTGTGGGACTGCAGTTGACCGGAGGCAGTATGGCACAAATGATAATGCCGCAAGTTATAGCTGTGTTGTTGCAACATAATGGATTTGTTGGGAGCGTATTATTTGTCAGCGCCTACGCGTTTAATTCTGGTGTTGCGGCACTTTTATACCATCCTTTGTGTAAGCACAGCAAACCACTCCCGGACAAGCTTGAGAATGAGGAAGAGATGCAACCCCTTTCGGAGAAAGGAAACGTCGAGAGGATAGATGGAAGCACTAACACGAAAACTAAAGGTACTCCAAACATTTTTATACACTTCAGAATTATCTTTGACCTCAAATTTAATATTTCTCAATTATAACGCGTATCCATTTTACCGCATAGCCTAAACCAAATCTAGTTGCCAGAGCGTATTAATAAAAAGTCCAAGAGAATTCGTGCAACACAACATGTTTCTGAGTTACAGCATCAGTATCGTTCTTCTTTCTCTCCGACAACATATATTCATTGTTAAAACTCAGTAAGTGTGTGCATGAAGCCACCAAATCTATAAGCGGAGTCTCTAATGCATGGCCCAACATTTCCTGATGAAGTATGGGGTAGCAAGTGTACAAACTTCAGAAAATAAATTATGGTAAGGAATAAGACTATTAACAATTTAAAAACACTTAAGAGGCTAGTCTTTGGTATTATTCAAGGTACATATAAACGATCCTATTTGTACTATTTATTGTCCACTTCCTTCAATCTATTCATCTGAAATATTACCGCACTTATAAAATATGGCAAACAAAAAACGAAACGATTTAAATTTATAATTTCGAACTAAACAATAAAAGTTTGGAATACATGACATTAAAGTATACTAGGGAATTACCCGAATAGTACTTGAAAGGTCAAAAGTTACCGAAGACTACATGGGAAAAATTGTTATCAAAACTCAAAAATATCTCTTCTGGACGTAATGTGAGATACAAAAATCTAGTTTGTTCAGTCTTTGTAATGAAGTAATCGTTATTCTAGAATGATTTAAATTCTTTTTTTTTAATAATTATTTGTTTTTGTTTAACTTACACGTTACGCTGCTTATTATGTAATTGACTGCCGGATTTTGTGCTATGTAACTTAATAAATTTAAGATAAAGTACTTCTTAAATTTGAATGGTATAAGGTTAACGTTAAATAAATAATTTTATTTTGAACAAAAATATGTGCATGAAATATAACGTGTATTCTATTTTCTATCCAGGTAATAAGGCATTAATGGTCAAAATAAAAAATATATTTGATTTGGATCTTCTCTGTGATCCTATATTCCTCAACATTTTATTCGCCGTGTCAATGTCGTTCGGTTGCAACGGTACATCCGTTTTGATGATTCCGTTGTATCTGTTCAAGACGGTGGGACTGGACACTAAGAATGTCGCCTTATGTATAACTATTAGAGCTATAGGCGACGTAATGTCCAGAGCAGCAATTACTTGGGTACTCAACAAACTGAAATTCAGAGCCAGAAACGTCTTCGCTACAGCTGTATTACTTCTAGGCATTTCAAGATCCAGTAAGTGAATGTCATTTTACATTAGTCTTCTAATTATAAATAATAAAACATAAACAAAGCTAGTCCCGCGTTGATCACCCTGCTAAAAAAGAGAACATCTATTGCAGCTTTCGTAAATACTTTAGCAATATGTATTCATAAAACGATTACTATACAATTCTCTGGAGCTAAACAATAAATAGTTCTTTTGTTGAATTGTAGAAAATGTAGTATCCTAACTAATCATTTATTACATATAAATCTTGGAGGACAGAAAATTAATTTTTTCGAATACAGTTTAGAACGTAAATACAATAGGAATATATTATTTTTATAAAGGAAATGATTGAATTATGAATTTCAGGAAATACATAAAACTTGGAAGCCTGATTATTTCATTAACTAGAGAGACCTTATACAATTTATATATATATATATATATATATATATATATATATATATATATGTTAGATTCTGCACTCTAAATTTTATTAAGAATTTTTCATTGGGTTCTTGTGAGAAATTATCAAATATTTCACTCTGACATCATAACAATTGGTTTAGAAGCTTAAATAACAAAATTATTCCATGAGAATTTGGTATCTTAAGGTAATATATTTTGTTTAACTAACTTCAAAATTACTAAATATCTTTCCACAAATTTTCTCAAATATTTTTAACCAAATATTCAAAATTTTTTCGTATATGAACAAAATAATATTAGAACTAAAATCACTCATATGTTATAAATATATATTTTTTCCTGACTTTAAAATTGGTTGTTAACTTACAATACATCAAACAATTAAAGTTTTCATATGTATTAAATTAATTTGTGAAATGACACATTTCTAAATAAATGTGTTATTAATACTTTTTAATACTTTCAAAAAGGTCTAATAAAACGTTCTTCATAGAATTGCTTTGGTTTCCGACGTCTAAAAAAAACGTGGGAAATGAATATAAGCTGTTGTAAAGTTCTATACATACAATTTTTCCGGGCATTGATTTTGTTCTGAATTGGATTTCATGTTTTTGAAAGAGTTTTCATACTTTTTCATCTTTTATATAATTTTAATGCTTCATTAATGACCTGGTATTTATTTAAATAATTAAAAAAATTAAATAATTTATGCATCTAGATTACTTTAGTATGAAATTAAGTCTTACTTTCACAATAATGATCACAATAGTGATCAATAATGATCGCAACCAGATACTTATTACAATGTTACTTAATATATCGTTGAAACAATTTCGCACATAGTTACTAGACTTTTAGTTATACTTGTATATTACTTAGAATAAATAGTGTTCTGTCCGAACAGTTTATCTTCAAAAGAAAGTTATTAAAAGTGAATTTTTACACAATGAAGTATTAATCAAATTTTAGTCAAGGATGAGGTTGTAAATAGAAAACGTATAAATACAATTATAAAATTACTGGCTGGTTGATGTACTGGAAATCATCATCTTCCGAAGTATAATTAATTTATCAAGTGCACTTTTGCAAGAAAATAAGTATTACTTGTAAAGAAATTTAAAATTAAAAAAAACTCTTGCAAGAATCAAATTTAATTTATTTTTATATTAAATAATATGATGAATTTCGTCTGTTAACAGTTATGGTTGAACAAACTGATTTGGTTGCTCTCTGTGTGTGTTTATTTATGGAAGGACTCTGCCGAGGGATACAATGGGTCTACATAAATCTCTGCTTTTCCGAAAGATATTGCCTACAGAAGCTTCCAAATGCGATAGGTCTGTCGATGTTTTTCAGAATAATTGGAACCTGGATAGTTGGCCCCGTTACAGGTAACAGTAACGTATTGTCTCAATTTCTTTACGATAGCCAACCGAATTCCTGTTACATCTTTTTACAATGTCGATAATACGATCTTGATTAAATATAAAATATGGTTATTACAGGCGATATAAAATTATTTTACTCGATGTCTATTGGAGTGATAATTTCCTTTCATAATTGGTCTTTACCAACACGAGACTTTTTTACTTCATTTATTGAACATTTAGATTTTAAAACAATATTTCGTTTAAATAGTTTCATAATAAATCTTTGTAAGACACCGAACGTTGAACAATGTATTTAAATGAGTCCGCATGAATATCTTTAATCAAGAGTACTGAATGTATGATTTTGTTTCTGAAATCAATAAGAAAAATGTAGATAAACCCAAAATGAGGCTTTAAGGTTTGTGGTCTTACCAAATCCAAAGAATTTCTTGTCAGCAAAACTTGAATAACCTCTGAGATTTTTTATTTTCTTTACTGCTTGTAACTTATATTGTAATACCTCAATGAAATAAAGTTTCTTTCAGTTTAATTAAAGTTTTAGTAAAAATATTTTTATATGCATTGTGTTACACTTTTAGGTCTTGTAAACTCATAGAAGCTCGTCCATATTATGATAATTATTTACCCTTAAATATTTATGGGTATAAATGCCATGATGTTGCATATTTGCACCGCATTACATACATTTATTTTTACATTATATGCTACTCATAAACTCTATTTTTGTTTCAGGTACCATCAGAGACGTGACGGGAAATTACTCAACGGCTGTTCACGTAATGAATGCAATGCTGGTGTTTCCATTAGTATTTTGGTGTTTGGAGTATTTTATTTTGAAATTTAGAGGAAGTAAGAAACAATATAGAACCGAGAAAAATCGTAAAGAATGTGATACATAATATTCGTTAATTGTGTATCAGGCTCAAGTATTGCAAACCATAAAATTATAAGGTTATTTTTCCATACAAATCGTAGCTTTGATTTTATGAAAATATTATTGTTAAGCGTCGCCTTTATAATACTCTGTATTTTATGTTGTAACAAAATATCAGACGGAAATGTATAAGTAAATCCTCCTTCTATATTCCTATTAATAAGTATGAGTGGATATAATTGAATTATAACATAACATTCAGTAACGTAATATATACTTATTCTAAATATTAAATTTGCATCACATTGTTAGGGAACAAACTAGTCATACACTTTATCATTTGTTAATTGAATTACTTTATTTTAACACAACTAATATTATCAGAATTTGTCTTCTGTCTTATTTTCAACTAAAATTAAAGCATTGCCTAAGACATATTATCAAAATACATAAATCTTTCACAATATAAGTAAACTCCGACACCTGAAAAGATCTGAAATATTCTAACGACGACAAGCGATAAAAACTAGTTTTTTAACTCTAAGTAACGTAACTTGCGTGTTTACTAAGCTATTGTCTATATGATAACACAGCTCAGTCGTAACGCACTTCAAGGTCCATAGTTATAAAATATTTAATTTATTTAAATTTAACCCATTTAAAATATCTATAAAGATATGAATAGGAAATAAGCTTCCAAACGAAGCAGAGCCATATAGAAGATGAAACTGAATTAAAAGAACAGAATGATCTGGAATCGAACCAAAGGTTGACATGCAGGTGCTGTACCCTCCAAGTCTAATCTTAGCCTGGACTCTGAAGTACAAGGTGGGGGAGCCGGATTCGATCCTCGGTCCGATCGAGATTTCTCCATCCCGATACTTTAATATATAAAGACTATCTAAAATAAAATGTATATAAGAAAAAATATGTTTTGGCCTCCTTATTTAAGTGAAGTATAAACAGTTTATATTTTATAAAAAATATTTTTAATATGCAGCAAATTGTAATTATATAATATATATATTATAGATTACAGTGTTTCAGCATAAATAATATACGACTAAAAATAGTTCATTCTCTAATAAAATACATTAGTATTAAAGCCCAACAATACGTTACGCAGTTAATGTATATTTAATTAACAATAATATGACGAAAACATTCACACAAAATAATATAAATGGTAAACATACGAATATCTTCAAATTTTTTTTAAAAATATTATTCTAATTGGTCAACAATAATATTATATAATAATATTAAGAAACGAAAAACATGGTAATATTAAAATTCATATGTCTATGAATATTATAAGTGGCCATTATAAAAGGAAAATAGAATAACTGTGAGAATTTATTAAAAATCGATTATGGAGTATCTACGTTAAGATAAATTTAAGAATACTGTTCTTCCAAGTAAATATGTGAAATCATAATAAAATAGAGAAAATATTGAATTGGTGATAATAATGCAACAGTTTTCTCGACAAGTTACAAATATGAAGAAAAGTGAAAATATGTCCATCTATTTAACAATTCTAGCAAAGGGTTTGTAACATGCAGTACATTAAACTGTCAGCCTTATATTTTACACTAAAATCAAGTCATAAATAAGTTAGTAAATATACTTATTTTATTAAAATCTTAGTAATTCTTCTGTTATGTTCGGGCCAAGAGATTTGAATGTTTTAGGTTTGTATGAAATGGTCTAAAAATAAAATGATATTGCGGTGAGTTACTAATGACAGTGCATTTATTGTGGTAATAGTAGGATTAATTTAAGAGATGCAGCAGCACAGTAGCACAGACAGCTGAGCTCACGATAATCCCAAGCATTTCGGTGAACGGTGCCCATTACCACCAGAATTGGCGTTACGCTGCATTTGTATTCACAGCGCGATATCCGTACACTTTGCCATAGATAGGATTGACATGGAAACGTAGGATTCCCTTGGATCTGACGCCCCAACTGCTATTCTCAGGCACGCGATTCAGGTGTGCTAATACAAACTCTCTGGAAACACTGAGGTCAGCTGACGAGACGAGAACGTGCGAAGTGGTGAACCAGAATATTACATTAAAGCTCTTAAATGGTGACAAACCGTTTTCGATTACACGCTTAAAGCATTTCCTCTTTATTAAAATGTCGTTAGTCCTTGGCTCTAACTCTGTATGAAAAATAGGGTATATCAACAGAATAAAGTGTATAAAGAGGTTGCCATAAAACCAGAACACCTTCACTTCCCCTGAAGTCGTAATATCAGTCTTGATAATAAGAATAATATCAAAATGAAATCCATCAGTGGAAATATTCTTTCACTATGATCAGTCCTAGGTTTTAAGAAAATTTTGAGTCTATTCTCGGAATAAATTCATTGTTTTCTACACATCCATTAATTCCAATCTGTTTCAATGTATTGAGGTGAATAAATTCAAACTATATAATTTTTAGGTCCAAAAATTGCTGAATTTTTTGGCATGAAAATTGACCATTCCTCTCAATGGATATTATAGGCAAAAACCTCGACGCGCAGAATTTGTTATCGACGCCAATAGAGTGGTTTTCCGTGGACAAAATGGAGGAAGTTCAGGTGGATACATGATATCACCAGAAAGGACCCGTGGTGGATGAGCAATTAGAGTGATAATGAGTGTGAGAAATTAAGTTATTGGATAATGAAGGAATTACCGTTGAATAAAGAGTGTTTCCAGATGGTTAAAGAAGTTATTATTATTTTTTTAATTGACAATCAGAATTTTTAGTATTCTATGAGTCCCACTGTTAGTTTAGTATCAGAGGTGCAGTTTTACTGACGTTGGCAGGAGTCTCTGCAGTAATAGTCTCTCTGATTATGATGGAAACACGCACAAAATATCCGGGATTCGAACCCGGGACCAATGCGATGCGTGGCTATGACACTTAATATACGTTATGGATTAAGGGTGATAGGTACTCAGATCAATAACCTTCCATTATTTTAAGTCACAGTATAGCAGTTGATCCAATTACTATACTCCTCAGAGTATAATAAAAATTCTAATAAAAATTGTAAACGATACGTCGCTCTTCTTAAAAATAATAAAATAGAGTTTATTTTCGATTCAAACGTATTAAAACACTACATTGTTATTTTCACTAATAATGTAATGGTAAATAAGGCCAGAACTTCAGGAGTCACCGCATTTATCTCCTTGAGGAAAAAAGATAAACTAAAAAAAAAATAGTAAGTTGCGTCAAAAGATACAATTGTTCACCTGACGCAAACAAAATAAATATGATACTTTAGTTGTAGTTGTTCATATGCGAAATCTCGGATTTGGTTATTTTTAATTTGGATGTCTATTTCCGTGTTTAGGAAATTTGACATTTAGCGCCTATTCTTGGTTCTCTCTAAACATAATGCTCCAGCACAAAAGTAATTTAAGTTTGGTTTCTTAAATCTTTTGTGTGTTCCACAAGTAAACAGAACAGATCATTTGTGAAGCTTAAAACCTGTAGTTATCTTTACACGTGTGGAACAGGGTCCATTTATTTCTCGCGGTCACAATACTTCTCTCTAAATTACCATTAACACTCTAAAATTGTTTCTCTTGATTTTTTAGTCTTTTACAGCTTTTTAAAATAAAAAAAATATTTAAAAACTGAGAACTGTAACGACTCTAGTCTCCAATTTTATGTATTTGAAAGTTCGTGTCTAGAAATTGGCACACGTGGAACTTTATTAACATTTTAATAGTACAAGATAATTGATTTTAATTGAATGACTCAGAAATGTAAGCTTACTTGCTGATAAGATAAAATTATGTGACGAGGTATAGATCAATATATATATTAGCTTTTTCAAAGAAATAATCATCTGTGATTCCATTATTAGTAGAGAATTAAATTAATTGAGACTAGAATAAATATAAAACTATTATATTGAATCTCTTAAATAAAGAGAAAACAAATAAAATGAGAGAGAAAATAAAATGAGTAAACAAAAAGGCGCAGTTCTTTTCATAGATTGCGTAAACAATAGAAAATGTGGTAGTAACCTTGAAAGAAGTGGAAAATTTTATTGTATTGTCTGAATATATGTCAACGTTATCTTGCTTTCAGATAAAATATTAATACCTGTATACTATTTGGGTTTTTCTGTAACTGTACAAAACATTACTCCCACGAGTATGTAAAGTGAATTGAACCACAGTAAAAAGTAACACGATGTTCAAATATATACTCATAAATAATTTAAAATCAAGAAGTATTCAACAAAAGTTTAGATATCGTTATTATTGTGCAGAATTGCTTGCTACAAAGAAACAAATTCTATAAGAATCATTCGAACCAGCATAATTAAATATGTCCTTCGTCAGCATGTGGATTTGAATAAGTGATATTTTTTAGTGTTATCAGAATATCTGTAATGGATTACGCGGATGATGTGAATTACTGTGCCTATAGGTATATTCAGGTAGACGGTATGGTAAGCTAGTTCTTGGATATATGTTATAATAAATAAGTCTTTTGTAATCTAAAATGCAGACCTGATCAATGATACGTATTAATAGTCAGAAAATTAAGAAACGACGTGATAGAGGCTCAAGCACTTCTTGCATCTACATAAGGGAATTTAGAAGTCCCGTAATGATGATTCCTTTCTGTTAGGTTTAATAATTAGACACATTCCAAAAATTTCAATAAAAATAATCGTATTTATACAAAATTTCACCTGTACAGAAATAATATGACTGCTTTGAAGTGTGGTGTTTAAACCCATAAAAAAAATTCACGTCAATGTATTAGCAGATTGAGGTTATGGAAAAGGCGAGACTTTATCAACGTATGAATGCAACACGGTAGCATTCAATGACTTCATGTTATTGATTCAGTTTAAAGTTAATAAAATTAATATTCACGCCAAGTAAAACATAGCAGATAATTCTAGAAGTCTGCGTGAAATAAAAAGTTTTATAAAACAAAATATTATCTTACAAATTATATATTAAATGTTACTAATTAAGATAGCATCGCTCATAATGAGCCATTGTTTGGTAGCAAAAATTCAATTATGCATGGCTACGTTTTGAATTCACGACAAATAACTAACACATATAACATGTCGTTAATCGCCACATATTAAATGAAATTTTTTTGAGTAAATATTTCTTAAAATAATTTCATTTAATTACTCAGGTACTTACAATTTTGGTCGCTCGGGTAATGTACCGTTAGAAGGTCGCTTAAAATAAAACGGTTGTGCTTTTACTTTCACTTTTTTATCTGTCATTCAAGACTCTAGCGGTGACATCTATCAGGAAAACTGATTATCTGAATTTTTGCACGAAGCACGTTCTGTTTAGACATGACTTTAGTCGACCTGAAACTGGTTGTATAACCTAACGATAGGTACGTGCACGCTTTAAACATTCGTGTAATAAGGTGATAGAGAATCGAAACTTATTTTTTGTTTACGTAAATAATCCTATTACGTTCAGAATAAAGACACGAAATACGATTTCCTGTAACATGCATATGATTACTATCTAATTTAAAAATGTTAATACTTGTGAAATAGCATTTCTACTGCAATATCAAGAGAAACTTTTCTTTGAACATAAGGTGAGTAACTTTTATGCAGCTCTCTGTTTGTTAAGCTAAGCCTTCACAAACTGTGTTCATTGTTAGAAAGTGTAATTAAATATTATAGGACCCTCATTAAATGTATAAATGTTGAAAGTTAATATAATATGTTCTTCACTTGTATTTTTTTAAAATATGATGACTACCTGATTAATATATTTACCTTTGAAATTTATATATATATATGAATATAACGTTTGATTATGTTGCTGCATTTAAACACAAAACAACTTGCTTAAAGAATAAAATGTGCGTCACCACTATGCTTTTCATTATCTCAGGATCTTTAAATTTGTTACAAGAATTTAAAAGCGAAATATTGTTTTACAGTTTGCTTAACTTAATTTTGAAGACTTATTATAAGTGCCGCTAATATTTGTACGTTTCCTCGGACAGGCACCGTTTGCTGTATATTGGAACTCGTTTCCCGACGTCCAAAAATTCTTAATGGACATTTTATACAATTACCCACGCCTTCATAGCATCACATTATACTCGTTGTTGTCCTCACCTCCCAATCATTCTCCTAGATTGTTGAATTATTCCTGTGTCTCTGTCGATAAGCCGTAGTCAAATATTTCTCGTCTTCAGCTTCCGACCAACATCTCAACTTATAATTCTGGTGAATACTCAAGCTTTTTATTCCGACCCTGCATTTCTGGTAATTTTTTCACTCTAAAAAGTTCCCTACTGTACTTATCCTTTTTATTGCCACGACTTTGAACACTACTGCACTACTTCGCCGACCCAAACCGCCTCTGACCATTTGGATTTTCCCTGATCCATCGGGCATGACTATATTTTTTTAAATTTTTATAGTTTTGCACGTTTTCCATACTGTATTGTCAGAAAACAGCTACAGCAAATAATAATATACATTTTGACTTTAATGGTGTTTAAACCTGTCGCGTGTTTCCATTATCGCAAAAGTAGTCGTCCAGATTTCTGATTAGTAACCCATTATAAATTGTTTTAGTATTACGTATCTTATTTTTAAACACATCGCGATAATTTTCCTTCAAATGCATATTATGTTGATTGTGAGGTATCTTATTGTAATTTCATCTATAAATAAGAAGAAACACTCCATACGTATTTTCAAATCATATCCATCAAATATTACAACAGGTTGTTGACTGTAAATAATCACTTTTATTGTCAAAATTTTTATTACACCGCGTTTGCTAAACTTTCCGTTTAATAATTCACCCGCATTAGATTCTATATCAGAGAATTCACAATTTACATAATTGTTTCACTCCAAATTTCTTGAAATATTTAGACACAATTATCAACTTTATAATACTTTGACTCATCAATATTTGTTCCGTCATCACAGATATTTTAACATAAAATAAAATCTGAAGTGAATTAAATTATAAAATTGAATTCACTTCAGATTCATGATTACCCATATTAATATTTTTATACCACAAAACGCTTATAGAAGACTGGTTTGTAAAAATAAACTACAGGAATAAGTCTAAGCGGAAACTGACGTTACGTAGTCGTGCCGAGATGCTGGAAGTCCCCAAAAGGATGTTTTCTATTTCAGTAACGCCTAACGGTACTTCATATTTAATTTTTCTAGAAGACAAGTGAAAGGTATACCGGACCCCTTGAGTATGAAAATAGTATACGCGAACACTCAAAGGTTAATCATGCATTGTTCGTAAATGTCATTCCGGAGCAGAGAATATTTCTGTAATTGTATTAGTTAGCAAGGGATGAATAAAAGTATTTTTTAATATAACATGTGTAAGTTTTCTAGCACAAAACAAATAAAGGAATAGAAGATTCAGAAAACAAACTGTTATTCATTATATATGTTTCAAATATTTTACGACAGTGAATGATTAAAAAAAGAAAGATTCCAGTACAAAATGCATCAATTTCTATTAAATCTAATATTTTTAAAAGACCTTAATATTTTATCAATTTAACAGTTAACAAATTATTTTTTTTACCAGCAGTCCGTTTGTTCGCTATTAAAATGAAATACTCTTGTATAAAGAGATATGTAAGGAGATACAGAAAAGATGCCTCTTACCAACCTTTAGATGGAGGTTGGGGGTGGATTGTTGTTTTATGTGCAGCAATAAACCAGGTGAGTAAACTACGCTTTTTCATGAAACCAAATGTATAATTATAGATGTAATGGAATATTTTCATTTACAGGCATCTTTCTCATACATTCTCTCGTTATTTAGTTTGATATTTTCCGAAAAACTTCAAGAAATTGGATCGGGATCTACTGGAGCGACTATGGTAATAACTACTATATCAGTAACGTTCGGTATTTCAGGTAATGATGTCAACAAATATTACTATTTCCACTCTTGCTCAGGAACATTCTATAGTACAATATATATCCTATATTTTATTTTTATTCATTTCCATAAAAAATAATTTATTTTCAGTATTAATATTGTCCGTATATGAGTTCATAGTACTAATTATACGTATTATGTCTTCATTTTATAATCCTGAATAAAATTTATTTTTATATATAATTTATATATATTTCCAAATATGTACAGTATATAATTATGATATAATATTGAACTTCGTTATATGTCGCAAACATTAAATAGGAAAAAGCATATTTATATGTACAGTAATATTTGTCAACTACTGGCTCATATCCTGGTAATAATTTAGAAATAACACTCAAACGGGGAAGCTAACATAATGTGTAATAAAAAGTAAAAGATGCCAAACGTAGAATCCAATTTAATTTTTAAATAAAAGAGTATGTATGTCAATAAATTACAGTTATGGAATTTACATGTAATTCTATTAATTTCCGTAACACCCTAGAATGTTCCACAGAGCTTATTTATTTTATTTATTGCATATTGCATATATTTATTGAATATTCTACCGACACCGTATTACATTCGTTTTCACAATCTACCAAGTTCTATTCATTCTACTCGACTAAACGGAAGCCTTAATGACAGATCGATTCCCCTAAAATGAGCTGATCGGTCCCTAAACCTATGCTACCGATTATTTTTACATCACCCCTTAATAATACGGTATTTTGTTTACACACTGTCGGAAATTTCAAAACAATTGATATAAAATTTCGCACACAGTTTCGTCTTACATCGTAGGTCCTCGTTAATAAATTACTGTCGAATAAAATCACAGAGGAGTGAGAATGATGTATACGTGTTAATTAAATACTAAAAACCCCTATATTGTTGTCGAATCCATATTTTTAGTGTCACTAAGTGACGGGTAACAGCAAGGTGTCATGTAAGTTCAATTTCAACCCCTATCGTTATGGGGATAAGGAAAGTATCCAACATTCTAGAGGGCTAAGTGGACATGTGGACAATGTAATTGAAAAGCAAATATATTAATAAAGGATTAAACAGTTTTTATCCTCAGATACTACTGATTCTGGCACATCATCCTTTTAACTTTAAGATATAGTACTTTCAGGGTTTCTTGACTATTTTTCTTGAAAATATTATTTTACATTGTTCCCTTGAGGCTTAACCCAAAAAATGATCCTCAAGATGGACCAAAAATGTTGTTTATATTGAAAATAGAGTTAATTAGTATTAATAATTGTTTTAAAATCGTATGTCCATCCATTGTTTGTCACGACTCTAATTCATTTTTCAGGATTGATCAGCGGCCCCTTAATAAAATATGTTTCGTACCAGGTTACGGCAATTTCCGGGGGCATTGTGGCGTTTCTGGGATACGTGACGGCGTATTTTGTCACAGAATTGTGGCACTTGATCATTGGATTGGGCGTCTTGGTTGGTATGCGATAAACAAACTTACGCAAATAAAAAAATTCGTTGTTAAAAGTAATTCGTAATTTATTATATTTAAAAATTATAAAGGCTTCAATATATTAAATTTAACAGTGCCTGATCCACATATTGCTGTTTTTAATTGTGAATCTAATTATTACCAGTCTTTATAAACATTTGGAGTCATCCACTTCTTAACAGGTTTAGGTACTGGATCCATTTTCAACGCCAACATCATCGCTATTAACAATTATTTCGAAAATAAAAAATCATGGGCTACCGGACTTTCCTTTTCTGGAGGGAGTATTTCCCAAATTGCGATGCCATACATAATCGCTTCAATGCTTCAGACGAATGGGTATGGAGGAACAGTGCTAATGGTTGGAGGTATCTGTTTGAACACTATAGTGGGGTCGATGCTTTTTCACCCTCTTTGTGACCACAGTAAAATAAGGAAAGATAAAAACACTGACGTAGAGCTGACTGAGCCACTTTCTGGGAGGAAATCAAAGAAAATACGTAATAAAAATCCGAAACGTAAGTAAAAACCATACTAGGATATATTTCGCATGGATTTATTTACGAAGTATTATCTTCATTTAAAACACGTTTTTAATTATTTTCTTTTAGTTCTACAAAGTTTCATGAACCATTTTATAATAATTGGATAAAAATAATTATTGGGAACAAATTTCTCCAAAAAAAATTATATTTCCATTCTAACACCTAGAAACCATATTCACATTCATAATACGAATTTCTTTAAAAACTGGCATTGAAAAATCAGCAGTCAAAATGTAACGAAAATATATTTCCATTAAGTAATAACCGTACTATAATGCATTATTTTTACATATATATTAGGTGTTAACTCCAATTTACTCTAAATTGCCTTATAAACATAATTTAAGAATAATTATAGCTACAAATTTATTTCGTTTCAGACAAAACATCTGTTCTTCAGAAAATCAAAAATTTTTTCGATTTGGACATATTAATTAAACCTTTATTTATCAACATAACAATTCTCACCGCTATAATATTAACAGCTAACGTAAATTCTCATCTTTTAATACCACTTTACCTCAAAAATGAATTTGGATTATCTTTGCAAGGAGTAGCACTATATATTAGCATACGAGGTGCAGGAGATCTTGTTTGTAGAGTCGTGATATCCTGGTTTTTGTCAAAACTGCGACTGACGGCAAGGTTTTCAGTTTGGATCAGCGGAGTGATGCTCATAATTTCTCGATCAGGTGAGATATTTCCTGTAATACCCATCTAATGTTCTATAAGTAGTTAAATTTCGTCGTCAACCATTTTTGTTGTACTCCTTACTTTTTATGTGACACACACAAATCTATTTTGTTGTTGGTCTAAACGATGTTAACATTTCTTATTCCGTAAAAGAGCGTAATTATTGAGTAATTATTTTATTACATAATTTATAATTTGTCTTATAAAATAAGAACAACCTTATTTAATTAATTAATACGTAACGGATCCTCCTCTGTTATCGTAATTGATTTTACACACCCGCGTAACATCATCTTTCTGTCTGAGATAGTGAATCGAATTTGGAAAGTGATAACGAAAATTTTACGAAATAAATATCATAAAAATATCTCTATTACAGCATAATTGAATAATATTCACTTTCAGGGCTGAGATCATTTGTATGAATACAGACATATAGGATTATTTCAGACCAGTCGCCTCAAATTCTGTAATCCATTTTAACTTCATTCCTATTTTGTTTAAGATTCCTCTAGTCACTTTTTTCAAAAAACATTCTATTAACATAAAACCTAAATAAGATTAACGAAATCGCTATTTTGATATTATAAAAACGTTTACATTACGTCGTAGCCAATTAAAAAACAAAATTAAGTTATAAAAGATTTTAAAGTGATAATTTATTGAAAAACATTAAATGAAGTGATATTCACGTCGATATTCAAATAATTAAAGACGCGTTGAATTTAATTTGAATAAAATATTTTATAATGTTAATAATAGAAGAAATAAAAAATCTTTTAACAGTCATTTATAAAGTTTTATTTTAACTCTTTTGCATTAAATCTTGTCGGTTATTTAATAAAAAGAAACTTACACATATTTATGTCATATTTTACCTGGGAGATTTTTCTACGTTATAGTTCAAGATATTTCGTAATTAATGAGAAGTAACGAGAACCTATTTAATAATTATCATTACCCGTTGCTGAATATACTAATACAGTTATTTATTGATTGAAAGTTATCCAGCTATACAATAGAAATTAAGAAACGAAAACAAGTTTTACGATTAGACTATCTTATTTTAATTTTCTCTGTTCGTTTAAACCATCGATTCTGTTAAAAATATTATATTTGGATGTTACAGGCTTGGTCTCAGTAACAGACACGAATGTAATGTATTTTCTTGCCTTCATGGAAGGAATTGGCCGCGGTATATTTATACCAAACTTGAGTTTATGCTATTCAGAAGAATTCAGTCAACAACAACTTCCAAACGCATTAGGTTTATCCACATTTTTGCGAATATTTGGAAAATTTACAGTAGGAGCATTAATTGGTGAGTAACCTAATTGGAGTTCTATTTATTGTCGTGTTTCCAGTCGGGCGGCGTCGACATATTCCTGTTAACCAGAGAATACTTACAACAGAAAATTTATCGGGAAAAAAACCTTAATAGTGTTAAATATAATTTTGCTATAAAACTAAAACTTTATGCAAATATAGGTATTATTTAATAATTTGTAATAAAATAATGCGTGATGAAATATTCAATTCTAGCATAAATTTTAAATTTATTACATACCAGCGTTGCCCGGTTATTTATTTACGCCAAACTAATAAATTGATAGAAAAGGGATTCCTTCGAAACTTAACCCATTATAATTCAAATATTTTATAATTAATCCCTCCTAATCCTGCTCAGCGACCCTCAATTAAATGGATTCTACACCATAGTAGTAGATATCGTTCTATTATTATTACAACTCCTTCCACCCCTACCCACGCTCCAATATCATGACGTTAGGGTTTGAAATTAGACTTAACCTACGCCTAGAGTGACACAATGAAGCTCAGCGAAAAAGGAAACTATGTATCTGTATCGGTCACTTTGTTATTAGTTTTAAATGCCCAATCCGGCTCATAGGGTGGTTTGGGGTGGCTAGAAATTATTTTTCTCGTGAATATAAGTGAAGGCAACTTCCAGGTTTGGTTGAAACTGCTTCAATCATAAACGACATAAAATAATTTACATTTATTCAGATTATAAGAGATTGGATAAAGATATCTTAATTATTTAGCTTCTGTAAATATATTTTTTTAATTCAAGAAAAAATGGAAAATGTGTATGATTCTGAGCTGATTGATGTATGTCTCTGAATTTTATTTTGTCGGTTCTCAAGAAAGACACTAATTGCAGTTAATTTATTACAGGTTACTTGTGCGATTCATCTGGTAGCTTCGCGACAGGAATTCACGCTTTAAGCGGAATAATATTATTTGGTTTAATAATCTGGGTTCTTGAATATGCAATGTATTTTATAGTTAATAAGAAAATGAAGCCAATCAAATTAGTTATAATAAAAACATAGTAATAAATAAAATAGTATATACAATTTAAAGGTTTAAACTTAAATTGGATTGTTTTTTTGAGAATTCATTGATCCCAATAATATATTTTTAATTTATTAATTTTTTATTACAATGAAACATTATTCAAAACTAAATTAAACAAAAATAAATTTCTATAACTTGGTGTTCGGAATTTTAAAATTCTTTTTCGGAGAACATTATAGGCACAATTTGTCGTTATTTATCTTTAGGGGAAAATGTTACTGGCGTCATATATCTCGAACTGACTATAGCACAGTGGTGTTTCATATTAGACCTTTTGATTCTACGTCAACAATTATTGTTTCTACTATTATATACTAATCATAGTTGTTCTTCCAACTTTATCCCCGATATCTGCTTCCGTATAATTTATTTCATATTGCTTCTTTCTTAACTATCTCCAATAAAAAAATCCAAGTAATTATCAATTAGGTAAAAACCTATTAATCTAAGTCCATATTTATAACTTCACTATTTCTTAGCTCGCCTAAATCAGTTCATCAATCTTCCCAGACTTATTCTCACTTCCAAATACCTACTGCCATATCCTTCGTTTTTATCACTGCCTCAAACGTACATATTTCCTTCAACTTTGACCACGGTGATTCATTTTAATATTTTATTTAATTTTTCCGTGCCAAGCAGAAAAATATTTTTCAGTTACTTTTTAGTCCCCGGAAGCAACTTATTTTTTTTAATAATCTTGTGAACAAAATTAGTATTTTAACACCTAATTTTTATAAGGTAAAATGTTCACAATTGCTTATTCTAACTCTAAAATTAAAAACTGCTATGTAGTTAAAATGAATGATGTCACTAAAGTCAGTTTGTGTATTTATATCTAAAAATCTTACATTTCTCAAATGTTAAAGACATTTAAATAAACATAAGTACTACTGAAGTGGAATGGAATAACTTGTAATTTTGTATTATTTAAAAAGCTCGTAATTTTAAAAAATACGCAGAAAGATGATGCACGTCAAAATGTTCAACAATAAATCAATCATAAGTAAATCTAACATAAGTAGAAATTGATCATCTATAAAATGTAACATCAAATTAAATTTCATTGCAATCTCACAAAGCAGAAATATTGTTTGTGGCAGGACGGAGGGTTGTTTTTATTTGAGATATAAACCCGAATAAAAGTCTTATGTATGAAAATAATAATAAAAATTCATATTTCTCGTTACATTGTATAAGCTCATAAAATAATTTCATTACGAAACTACGTGAGCCTCGGTGAGTTAAATGATCTTAAAAAAAAATTCTGAATTATTGGCACTGGAAGACATCCTTGATGGAATAAATATTATCATTTTTAAAACTATTTACGAATTTATTTACATAATTTGAAAAAAAATGTCCCGTGATTTAATTAAATATACGTTGATGAAAACAGAGCCTGTATTCAGTTACTTTTGCGTCGTTCGGAAAGAAATTATGGTATTTTGTACTATAAAAGCTGTGGATGCGTGGTCATTTGAAATATTAAATACAATCAGTATTGTATTAAAACAGTCGTTTACAAAAATTACTTCCGACACATTTCCGTTTCAAGCAATTTCATGTATCACAAAACCAGTTTTCATTTGACATTGGGTTGTCAGTGAATCAAGTTTTGGCAGCAGATAAATTTAATAGGAAGGTTTTCCTGGAAAAATTGAGCGTGTGGTGAGTATGACGGCAGTCCACGAACGATGAAAGCTCAGGTATGAGGTAAGTGCTGGTTTTCGTAATTCTTAAACATTCAGAGGTTCTAGTTAAAAACAGAGCGTTCTTATTTACTTGAAATGAGCTTCATGTACCATCATTAAAGCTAGAACTGTTCATAAGTGTCCTGGTGTCGTACCTTCAGATCCTTATTTAGTTGAACAGCAATGAATATCCCATAGAAAATAGATACAAGTGTTTCATGATAATAATCCAAGTCTATAGCATATATTACTTTCAATTTTAATTTGTTATTGAGATTAGTGCATGGCTTGTAATTTCAGGATAATATTATATTAATATTTATTAGATAAAATTTGCACGCAAGCATTACAGGAAGAATGAGGAAATCGTGGATGGAACGGTATAAAAACAAATACAAGCAGGATTGTCTTTATCGGCCAATAGAAGGCGGATGGGGATGGATAATAGTTGTTGCTGCAGCGCTGAGTGTGGTAAGAAACTAATAAATGTTTTTATTAATGTTTTATAAATGTTATTTATAGTTATATATAGTAAATTTATGGCTCTCTATCCGTTTAATACAATGTAACAGCTACGTATTGATGGTTTGGATTTCACCGTCTTCGGTCTTGATGGCGTCACTGTTTGTTATTCCCCTGATAAAAACCATAGAACCTGTTTATAATTATCCACCCCGGAAAGTCTTCGACTTCTAACAAATTCATGATATAAAGGTCAGAAATTTGTATTGCAGGCTGCATTTGGATTTATCATGCCTTCAATCACCTTTTTATTTACGGAGGAATTGGAGGAAATGGGTTCCGGTACTGGCGGAGCAGTTTTGATCGTGAACGTTTGTGCAGCTTTTCTGAGTTTATCAGGTAACATACATACTTTTTCTGAAAAATCTCATTTACAATAATTTTATTTTTTCCTAACTCATTCATCCATACTACTTCAAATTCTCATATGTTATTAATTTCCATTATTTCATTGTTTCTTCCAGAATTAATACAATATTATATATATATATATAGTAGTGGTCTATAATAAATTTTCTAAGTCGAAATATGTATGTTTCTTATTTATTTTGCAGGACTCGTCAGTGGACCTTTAATAAAATATGTTTCTTACCAAACGTCCGCGATATTTGGTAGTCTGTTGGGATTTCTAGGATACGTATTAACGTATTTTGGAACTGAAACTTGGCACTTAGTAGTTACAATAGGTATATTTCAAGGTAAGGAATCAAACGTTCTGACCCAAAATATGCATTTATTTCGTCAAGAGATATTACAAATGGTTTTGAATCAATCCTAAAATCTACAAATCAGTTTTTGTAAGTAAAGTTTAATTGGACAAGTGACTCCAAAACAGTCCATTAATAATTTTTTTCGGGGGAAGGGGGCGTTTTAAATTATTTGGTGTATACGCGTACATTTGGTTGGAAGTTTTTTTTCAGTTGCAATTTGAGCGACCGTGTCAAACGTATCTGTAAAATAGTATTCAATCGTTCTAACGGGTTTTATAAAATTAAAGTGTGATAAACTGATTTCCTCAATATATGCTGAATAATTTTTTTTAATGTTTTACGTTTATCTCCGCAGCAAATTAGATAATTAAAGATGATAAATGACAAAGTACAAGATTTAGAGTAGCATTTTAATCAATCAGGTTAAAAATTATTTCTGAATGAAAAACTATCAGCCTACTACGTCATAACTTTATTATGAATGGAATTTTAAAGCCATTTAATATAAAAGAATATTTAAACAAACACGAGGATCCCTCCTTATTTCCGGTGATGTAAAATTTAATTAAATCATATAATTTTAAACATTCGTAATAATTATAACATGAAATGTAGAGGAACATAAATTTCTAAGTTGTATTTTCCTCACACGTAACGTTGATATGTCTTTTAATTAAACTTTACAGCAACTGAAGAGGTCCCGAAAAATTAGGGATAAAACGTCGTGTTTTTCTATTGTGAAGTTTTGAAATTTTATTTATATCTTGCTGGGTGCCCGGCGTTGTCCCGATAGTGGTTTTTCCTGGTCACATGGAAAACCTGTTCGAGATTTGCTCGACGGGTGTAGATTTGTATGGGGAACGTACACACACACACACAAACACACTGTTTTTATAAGAAGAAGATAAGAGCGTTTTCGCTCGTTTTTCCCATTATCGTGTACGATATTTTCTGCACAAAAAATAATAGTTATTATTATATGTAAGTAAAAAATTAATATAACAGCCTATATTAAACTATATCAATTAAAAAATATTTTAATAACTTCACACTGAGATGATTCTTTTTTGAGTTCCCCGTGAGATTCAACTTGTAAATACTCCTGTTTCATTTTGATTCAGCCAACTAGGAAAAAAATTTTTTTTTATTATATTATTCATATAATTTAAAAAATATATTATTTAATGATTCAGAATCCACCTTTCAATTTGCTTAAAATGTATTTAGAAGATTCTCGACTATTATGTAGTCCCTTCCGTTTGTCTGACCAATCAGAGTTCAATATTTTTTCCGGACTGGACCCTCAAATGAGTGTTATTTATATATGCCATTTTCCCTAACCCCAATTTGTCTCAAATCTTTGTAACTTTTGCGTTATTTTTATGGAACGCAAACTCCACCTCTACCCCTAAATGTGTTCACCTCCCATTCGAAATTGTGTTCAACTCATTGACCCTGAAATAGTTTCATTCCACGAATATATCGCTGTTGGTACATGTTCTAAAATTATACACACCCGCTACTGTGGGTAAAACAAAATTCGGCCGGTTACATTGGTTACAAAATTTCTTTCCCCAACTTAAAAATTTAATTTCAGTTTAGTTACATATAAAATGAATCAATACAAAATGCCTTGCAAATATTTATTATATGGTTATTACACACAGTACTATTTCAAAAATTTATTATATGGTTATTACACACAGTACTATTTCAAAATTTTTTAAACAGGTTGATGTAATTGATTAACCGTTTGAATATACTTATAATGTAATTAATTTACTTTGAGCTATTCCTATTAAGTAATTTTACTATATAACTTCATTGTATTTTTACTTGAACAGGTGTAAGTACCGGATGTGTTTTACAAGCTGCCTTCATTGCCCTCAATAGTTATTTTGAGAAGAAGAGGAATTGGGCCGTCGGATTAGCTTGGTCCGGGGCCGGAATCTCGCAAATGATAATGCCTCAGGCAATAACTTACATGCTGAAACAAAACGGTTACGGTGGAACTATACTCGCTATTGCTGGGATAACTCTTAACGCTGCTGTTGTAGCAATTCTTTACCACCCACTGCGAGATCACAGTAAAACGCTCAAAATAAATGAAGGAGACGTACAGCAATTGCGGCCGCTTACCAGACGAACTTCATCGAATTTTTCTCACAAAGGTAATTAGGACGACTATCATGTAGTGCTATGAATGGCTCTATAAGGGTCATCATCAGACAGGGTTAAGACGTCTGAAGAACACCCCGACTTCACATGATATTAATTGTTACTTAAATGAATCTTTGATCTTTTTCATTTCTCAGCATTTTTTCATTACATAAAATTAGGTATTTATTATTTTTTAACTCATTCTAGACCTAGAATTTTTGTGAACAATTCATTAAATTATTTGAAAAGAGTCGTTCTTCGCACAAATGTGTGTTTAATGAAATATTAAAAAAATTATTTTTATTTTCTTCCATGCAGGAAGACTTTTTAGTTTGCATCACAAATGTTTCACAGAAAGCTGAAAACACCCTATGAGACTTAATGTAAAGTTTACTGCCAGAAAATATTATAAATTGTATATTTGGATTAAAATAGTTTTTAAAAAATTTTAAGCTGTGATTTAAGAATCTTTTGGAAAGGAAGAATTTTTTTCACAATAAGTAACCGAAACGACGACATATTGAATTAATATTACGGTTTATGATACTAAGATTTAAAAAATGTGGGTAATAATATTTATTTGATAATTTATTAATGAAATTTTATACTTTTGTTTCATTAATATTTTCATACTCCAATCACATGCCGAATGGAGTAGAAAGTGGGGATGTCATCATATATCTCAACGATTGATTTCTACTGTTAGTATTATTTTTCTCAGTCCTCCTAATAAATTTACAAATTAAAGTGATAGTAAATATATCGTCTTAATTTTTTTTTGGTTTGATATAAATATTATACCTAGACGAACAATATATGTTAGAAATTTAGTAGAATGTAGTAGGATTCAAGAGTTAAAAATATTTTTATGAATTAAAAAATTTTAAAAAACGGTTTTTTTTACAAATTGTAAGTCTTGTGTATAACAAGTATGTTACGCAATGCTTTTCAAAGTTGTACTGAAACATACACATTTATATATATATATATATATATATATATATTTAATTATAAACTAATTTTTGATAAGAACATAAGGGTCAAAGATGCATATTACAATATGAATTTTCCTAAATTAAATACTTAATGTAATTTTGTTTTAATTCCTTAATTTTAGGTAAAGTTGTGAATGCATTAATTTTGCTATAGTGCGTTGTTCGTCTTATGAAAATTAATAATAAAACGTTTACAAACACAATCAGGGTCTAAGAGTCATTAAAAATTATTATTGATTTTCAACATTTTCCAGTAAAATTCCTGGACATTCGCACCGTATGTGATGAAGCGATGATAATAAATTAAGTAGCATATTTTTCCAATTAATGTAAATTTTCTCAGCTTTAGGAAATTAAACTTTCTTGGTCTTACACTTGTATTGGATAACGAATCCTGAAAGAACCACAATTTTACACCAATTTATGTTTTACTTTGACAGGAAACAAAACCTGTTTCAGAAGATTTAGTGAATTTTTCGACCTTGACGTTTTAACGGACCCGGTGTTCCTTAACATAACATTTCTATTAACCGTTGCGCTCACGGTAAATGTAAATTCTCACGTCTTAATACCACTATACCTCAAGCAACACGCAGAACTACGCGTGGAAGATATAGCCACGGTTATAAGTGCCAGAGGAATCGGTGATCTCATTTCAAGAGTTGGAGTCACGTGGGTGTTGGACAGAGGACGAGTGACTGCTCGATTCTCTTTGTGGTCATCTGTCGTATTGATGTCAATTCTTCGATCATGTAAGTTGTTTCAAAAATGCCTTGGATCTGTATCTGATCTGTAAGTCGTATTTTCTCATTTATAAACCAGTATCCAATTTTATTGACGTACAAGTATGTGAAAGAGCAATATTTTATTAACTAAGTAGTTATATAAATGATAATAATGATAAATGAATAATAATAGTATATTAAATAAGTTTTTGTCTGAATTATTTAATTTACAAAATTTTAATATTATTTATGCTGCACATAATTATACGATACTTCTGTGATTTTCAGGCATTGCTACGCAGGCAAATATGTATGCACTCTGTTTTCTTTGCTTCATTGAAGGAGGTACATGTGGTGTAATGTTTGTTACCTTATTAATTTGTTATTCCGAATCATTTTCACAAGACAAGCTTCCGAATATTATTGGCCTGTCTACATCATTCCGAGTTTTGGGTAAATTCGTAATTGGACCACTTACAGGTTAGCAGGATGTTCAAATGCATCGTTTGAAACAATGTAATTAATTAACTCTTGTTCAATACAGTTACTACAATTTCTATAATTACTTGATTATAATGGTATAGTAACAAGATAAAAATTTATTTTAATTTAATTGAGAGAATGCTTTAAATTCGTAATTACTGTAATGGGTTAGCTCTAATTACATTTATGTCTAATTGAGAAACAAATGAGTCTAGTTGAAACAACTGTGACTTGTCACTTTTCTATGTTTAAGGTATCTAAAAATAAGCTCAAAAATTGCTAAATATATTACAAATTAATGTTTGTACCCATGCAATTTATTTTTGATCTAAAGGGGAATATAATTACAAAATTTGAACAACGGTTTTGCATAACATAGTCTACTGTAGTCTCACAAAATTTTCTATATCACAAAATTTTGTGAAAAGTATTTTATTACACTATATTTACGATTAAAATACTGTGTGAGATAAAACCATGCTTCCCGCATTTGCAGTAATTCCTACGTTTTATTTTGCAGGATATTTGAGTGACACCGTAGGTGACCAGAGGCTGGCGATTCATACTTTGAATGGGTTGATGCTATTTTCTTCTGCCTTCTGGGTCTTAGAATACATTATTTATTACTTTAAAATGAAGAAGATGAAGCCAATTATTAATTCCTAATAACGTAGTACGGTGTACAAATAATTTAGACATTAGAACACAATTGTGTGTCTTCAAAATAATAATTGTGCCATCTTTTTCGCGAATAGTCATAATTCGTAAAAGAATTAATATGCAAAAAATATAGTTGAACAAAACAGGTGAATGACTTTTCGGTCAATATAACTTCAAAATATTTAGAATTTTAACGAAATTATACCTCACATGACTCTTTGCTAACGAAGACATATTTATACTTTTCCCTGTAAACTGCACATACATATTTAAAATTCGTGTTTTGTTAATTTTGATTCCAAAAAAAATCTTAAACTCCTGAATCCTATTACATTCTTCTAAATTCTTAAATAATATTGTTAGTCCAGGTATTAATGTTTATATCAAACCAAAAAATAATTAAGACGATATATTTACTATCACTTTAATTCGTAAATTTATTCTCCGGTTTTTCTAAATACATCCACACATAAATATCAGTGCATTGATGTGCCACTTTTAACTTATCGCATCCGCAATAAAGTATAATATTCACAATTATGTGAAATATTTTCATACTGATCTCAATTTCTCGTGTTCATTCGCGTAGTTATTTGGAGATTATTTAAAAACTACAAGTCATCTTCAACTACGTTATCATACACAGTGCTGAAGAGAAAAGAAACGAGATTTTATCAAATTAATTGCGGTGAAAGTAATCACAGAATAATAAATCTTGCACAAATAAGATTTATGATTATACTCCCAAAGGAAAATGTAATACAAGAATTAACGTTTTGAATAAGAACAAGGAGCTTCCTACAGAGAAGGTAAATGACCTTTCGTACTGTGTCTTGTCTACTGCTTGGCACTAAATGGTTATGTGTAATTTATTTTCCCATATGTTTTGCAGCTATCTTTAACGATAAGTTAGTACGATTACCTTGTCCTCAATACACTTTCCTTTTGTTGAAAACTACCTGAAATGTCATGTTCATTATGTTATGCTTAGCATTTTCTGCCTTTTGGTAGGAAAGTATCATTCAATACGGATACTTTAGTTTCTTTAAGGTACTTAAATCTGCTTTCTCTGAACAGGTAAATTACAATAATTTTAAATTTCGGGAAAAATAGTCAGTATAAGGACTATTTGTGTGTTATAATGTATAGAATTAGCAACAAATTCAATAAACAAGCATGTGAACACATAGTTTATTTAATTCTGTAACTAGTAATATACGTTAATGAATGATATTGAATCGTCCGATCAATGACAGAAAATATCAGAAAGACTACTTACTGTAGATAACGCATTTTAGTTTGAAAATATTTGTAATAATATTGAATATTAAAAGTTTTATTGAACCAAATTGACTTTTTAATTATGAATTTAATTGTTTCATTAAATATAATTTAAGTCAAATTTTTCAACAATATATTTAATAACATAAACTAAAGCAACCGTATTGAAAAATCTCGACCTTTAATTAACTATCGTATTTATTGCACAGACGAATTTCCTTATCTCACGTCCCAGGATAAAACAAAAGCCTTTCCTATTCGACGAGGTAATGAAATATTTCAAAATGAAAATTTCTGAAACGGATAACTTTTAAATTTAAGACTGTTTTATTTACTTGTTGGAGAGTTAGATCAAGAGAATAAAATATTCGAAATATTTAAAATAAATTATTTATTTAAATTCCTCAGTCACGTTTTTAAATTGAATGACGAATAATATTACAGTATTTGAAAAAATTTTCTACGCTCGTTATTAAACAGAAAGTGTTTATCTTTATTTTATTATTAAAATACAACATGCATGTTTTAGTTAATCACTAAGCAAACATTATTTGTAATTTACTTATTGAATTATGTATTAAGAATTACTTTCTTTTCTCATCAGACTATAATGATCCAAGAACTCACTGGAATGGCCAAAATATTCTGAAATGTCTGATTTATGATATGTGTGACGATTTTCGAAGGTATTGCTTCTAGAAACTGCATCTAAAATTTTAGTATTATTTCAGTAAGTGGCATAATATGAAAACGTTATTATTAAATATGTTCACAGTGTAATTTCACAATCACTGATATTGATTTACGTGACCAAATTCTTCATAAAATACGAAATTTTTTCCTCATCTCCGACTCTGTAATCATATACAAACCAAGTTATATGGCATTGTGCTGTGAACTTTCCTGCTTTTAGTTTTGAGTGTTTAAATGCACTATTTTGAAAGTCAAGAGTAAACAGATAAGTTAATACAGCTTTAATTGGTCTTTGTCTAGTGTTCCAGTTAAAACAGGATTGCGGTTCTAAAATTTTTTCCAGTGTTTAAACGGGTATCTCTGGAAGAACTCTGAGCTACAGTTTCTCCTCTCAAGCATGTTACTTTAATTTATTTAAATATTAATAAAAATTAGTTTTTAATTTCCCAAATTGCATCCAGTTTTTAAATTGTTTTATAATTGACCTGAATACTTAATATTTAGGTTAATTTTCTGTTAGCATACGTCTATCAATTTCACGGCTTCAGCTCAATATACTTTCAAGGATAAATTACGTGTAATATATGTTTCGTTTCAGCTTTAAACATGCATTTGCGTTGCATAAAACGACACTGCAAAAAATATCGTAAAGATCACCTTTTCCAGGCGTTAGATGGAGGCTATGGCTGGATAATAGTATTAAGTGCTGCCATTTGTCAAGTAAGATTAACATTTATCGAGTAGCTTCAAGACGACCGAACCATTTCTGATGTAATGTATCTTACTTTTACTTCAGGCTTCATACGGATATATGTTCGTAGTGTTTGTTTTGCTGTTCGCCGGGAAGCTTGAACAAATCGGATCTAGTACGAGTGGAGCCGCTGCAATAATAAATTTATATGCATTATCTATGTCCGTTGCAGGTACGTATGTATTCAAATGAGCAATATAATAAACTTTACAGACAATATAGAACTACATTATTTAAAAATTTATTATTTTTAAACGTGGTTTTCTGCAACAGATATAATGATATCTCAAACACGTTTTGTTTCTTCCCCCTGATATTCTTGCCCTTTTTTTGGTTTTAGAAAAAGATACGTGCCTTATTTTAATGTAACACTGTTGTTGCGTCAAATGTAAAGTATTCTTCATCTGAAAAACCGTACTTCTACTCCTTTAGTTTTCAAACTTTCTTTTATAATAAAACTAGAATTTTATATTTATTGGCACAACCTTTTTCATTTCTGAGCTAATATTTTTATTCGCTCCAACTGACTTTCCGGACATTCTTGTGCACCAGAGAAATAATTTGTTTTTGTGATGCATTATAATTGTAGAATATTTTTAGGCTAACATACTGAAGACTTTTACTCGTTGGTAACAATTTTAAACCATATTTTATATATATATATATATATATATATATATATATATATATATATATATATATTACTCGTAGCTATCTATATTTATTTTAAATGTTTCTGAACTGTTAGCGGATACAACATATTCGATTAATTTAAAACATAATACTACAATATACATATTCCTTCCTTATTTCTTTCCTACCAATTGGTTAACAACGAGGATGATCAAAAATATTTTTTCTATTATAAATATATTGTAATGCATTGAAGGAAAGGCATTGTTGCCGATTGATGGGCTGGGCCGTCGGAAGCAAGGCACATGCAAGGTGGCCTGTCGCAAGATAAATCTGTTAAGGCGGGCATTGTTTCTGATTAATGGCCTGGACAGGTCACTTGTTTACTTCGGATCGAGGGGCAGTTGAGCGGTCTGGAGAAATTAGAAACGCACACGTGTGAGTGAGGGTAAGAAGACAAGTGCAAAGACAAATTAGACCTGTCTCGATTGGCGGCGTCGGGACAAGACAGAGCGGCTAGATATTTTTCTAGCTAAGTAACAGCAGCTGCAGAATGTAAATCTCTGGATAATGGAGAAACTGTCAACGAGCAGTTGCGACGTAGTTTTGGAACAAAGGAAAAGAGAAGGGACTGGAATATATAAAGGGTAGATAAGATTTTTGCAGAGTTTTGGAGCTAGGTGGTGGAGTTAGTTGAGTCTTGGAGTCAAGAGGGGAGTGAGAGTTGTGGAGGCGTACGGCGAGCACCGAGTATGGAGAAATTTTGCAGCCTGCGAGAGAAATAGCAAAATTATTCAACGATAAACATTTTTGTATGCAGAAGTTCAATCTGTTGTAATATCAAAATTTGACCACTGTCTTCGATGGTAGGAGACCAGGACATTGCATCCAGCATCGAGTAGTTTCACCACGAGCAAGTGGGATGTCCTTCACGAACGGAGAATCAGCTATCGTCGAACCAATAATATGTGTTAGAGTCAGTGTTTAAACGTCCAGTATATAAAGTGTGTGTGTAATGAACGAGCCAAATGTTTCTGAGTAATCGTAAGTTGAAATTTCATGGTATTAACAGGTGTAAACGGAATTAAAAGATACAGTCAGATATCGTTCTTTTCTTTTGTGTTAATAAAATAAACTCTTTTAAGTTTAGAATCAATCTGGTAGATTAAGTTCGTTCATAAGTTTCGTCGATGTCTAGACGATTAAATATTTCTGTTTAATTTAAAGATAAATGTTGGGTTCTTCGATTATTTAAGTGTTCTGTCCGTTATCAAACCCAGTAAAGACCCATGAGAGAATGAGATATATGTTTTTTATTAACTTGTATAATGTTTCAAGAATTGATCAATAAATGTTGTTTGTTTTAAAGTCTATAATTTTTCATTTAAAAGCCCATCATATTTAATTATTACATGTTTGCTACAATAACGGCGGGCGAATTAAGAAGTCCCTGGTAGATAATTACATTTTTGGCACCACAACGTGGGGCAGAATTAAAAGGTCTCCGTGTAGTATATTACAATATATAATGTACCAAATATCCACTTCAGTGGTTAAATGGACCTTACCATCAGCACTATGATTAGTCCGTAATTTAATACTTGATAAGATGAACATAATAACAGTCGTGAAAGATAAAGCCTTTATTTTTAATTGTTTTTAATCAAATCAGTACTGTTGAATTTAACCTGGGTTTTCAATTTGTAAGTTCCAAAAAATATTTAATCAAACATAAAACAAATTTTAATATAATTTAAAATGCATGGTCTGGCTTTCAAGTTAGTTGTAACTGTCAGATAAAATTTTATTATTGTACCCTGATAAATCGCAGTATTATCTACATTATAGTGGTACCAATAAAGTAATTAATTTTTTGATACAGCATTTACTTAAACGTAACTACTTTAATTTAGTCACGTTTTTAAGGAAACATAAGCTTGACTTTGTTGGATAATTCGTTTTAGACTTAGACTAACACAAATATTTTGTCATTTCAGGTCTGATTAGCGGACCAACCATAAAGCACGTATCGTATAAAGCGACTGGTATATTGGGAAGCTTTATTTGTTTTCTTGCGTACGTTGGTGCTTATTTTTCAACAGATATCTCGGGACTCATCTTCACAATTGGCATTCTTGGAGGTGAGTAAGTATAGATATCCAATATTTTCAAAAACTGTACACAGTTCAAATAATGTAGCTTATATTATACTAATTATTAAATTTGGCATTGAATTAACATTTTAAGATATGTTGGCTCTCAAAATGGTTTATCTAATATACATGATATGGTATAACTGAAACCAGGTCTAGGTGCGGGATGCGGTGCGAACTCCAATTTCATCGCCATCAACACGTATTTTAAAGATAGAAGAGGTTGGGCCGTCGGTTTGGCGCTGACTGGAGGAAGTATATCACAGATGGTGATTCCTCAAATAATATCCGTACTCCAGAGAACTCTGGGGCACAATGCGACAATCCTTGCGTTGGGCGCCTTCACTCTAAATGCAGGGGCGATATCGCAACTGTATCACCCACTCTGTGAACACGGCGTGAGGAAGAAGGAAACTGAAGAAAGCTCCGAACAACTCAAGCCACTTGCGGCGGAGGATCAGACATTAAATGAGAGAAAAGGTACGCCCGTAAATGGCAAAGTTTTAAAAATATAGATCTTAGTGATTTTAATTTAAAGTTTAGTATTAATTAAGTTAAAGAGTCATAAAACCCGCAATAATTTTTATTCAATATATACCATTTAAAATAAAATTATTTTCGTAGTTAGCATTGAAACTGTGAATATTCAGCTGTCGTCAGCAGACTTATTTAAACAATTTGTTTTTGGACAGTTTAATTGTTAGAAATTTATAAACGGTGTAGATTTATACTCGAAAATCAGTGTTCATTAAATATTACATTATACTATAACTTGAGCTTATTATTTTCAGGGTACTTGTCATGTAAATATTTAAAATACTAACAAAGGCGGCAATAGAATTATTCTAATTCAAATTCTGTGTGAAAACTACATTATTTGTAAGACACGTCTCAAAGCCAATTAACAAACGGAGGCAAAATGTGTGCTGCATGTTGAATTCACAAAGGGAGCTAATTTTTCCTGACAATGAGTTATTGAATGTAACATTATTTTAGAAAATTAAAATATACAGGATATTTATTTTCAGAAGAAACTGCCTTTCGTATATAAATTTTCACTATTAATAGGGCGTTTTCTCTTTATAAATATCAATATATAAATATGAATAACTAAGTATGGGTTTATTTCAGCGAAGTTTACCACCGTTTTGCTTGTAAAAATTATTATGAATTATTTTCAAGTCCAAAACTTTTTTTTTTCATCTATCCGCTTATATAGGCAGCTAGGCGTCCTTGTTTACCTTGTGTCTGGCCGTGTTGTTTTGTAGCAGATATTTTCATTTTTGTCCCTGATACAAGCAAACCACAGGAGTCTGTTGAAGTTAATTATGACAACTGTGAATTATTACCGCTATTAGCAGCAGTTTAAGACTAATTTTAACATTATACAATATGTTTCAGATAAAAACTACTTACAGAAGGTGAAAGATTTCTTCGATCTAGACCTGCTTTGTGACCCAATATTCTTGAACATCTCTGTTCTGTGTACTATTGGTGTGGCAGTGAGTGCTAATACTAACTTTCTGATTCCAATGTACCTCATGAAAAATAAGGGAATCAGTCCGCAAAATATAGCACTTTGTTTGACAATACGAGCAGCAGGTGACATAACTTCTCGTACAGTCATTTCATGGATTGTTAGCAGGTTGAAATTAAGTGCGAGATTTGCTTATTTGCTGTCGTCCTTATGCTTGGTCTCTGTACGATTTTGTAAGTATCTCCTTTTCTTTATTGACCCAATTTTATCTGAACACAACAACGTTTCCTACTACAAAGAATTTTGTCAGATCCTTCATAAACAGACAAATTTGAAAGATATATTTAATATTCTAAGACAACCCCTACATATAACTTATAAATCTTATTATTGTGTTGATATTCCATTCCAGGTGTTCTGTATCGAACTAGTCTTATTGGCATTAGTCTATGTTTCTTCATAGAAGGAATAGGTCGAGGAATTTCTTTTATATATGGCAACATTTGCTACTCAGAACACTGTTCACAAACAAAGTTGCCAAATGCTGTTGGACTGGGATCGTTCTTCAAATTATTTGGATTTATTTCCATCGGACCTCTCAGTGGTAAATCAGAAAAATAAATTGATGTCGTATTAATTATTTAATACTGTAATATTAAATTCATGTTTCCATATATAATTCAATAAAATCACGGTCATCCTTTTCTAGCAGTTCTAAACAATATAATTACAACTACAAGAGTTATGAATAATAATTATATGGTGTATATTTTCCCGTTGGGATATTGTCAATCGGATGCCATATTTTTAATCACATCCAAATTTGCAAATATACGCATACATTTAAAGTTTAATGAATGAATTTGTTCATACTAATAAAACGAAATGCGTTTAACGTGTATTCTGGGCACAATAAGTTGAGATATGTAGCCAGTTCGATTACAATTGCATATATTATGCAAATACTGTAATATGGTAATCCTGATTAACTATTTTCAGAGATTGTGTTGTTTTCCCACAGTTGTACGCAGTTCATTTGTATGTAAATATTCTCTAGCAATACTGGTTACCTTCCTCTACCCTTCCGCATCCCCTCTTTCAAATCCCTTCCTATGCTATTCAAGGGGAGTTGCCATAATGTGGATTACTCTCATGTAGCCTGTTACCCTAAAAAAAAGAAAAAAACTAAAATTGTAAACATCTTTTGCGCGTAAATAAACATCGTAACCATGTTTCAGATACGTAGGTATAATTATGTTTCACTTGATGATTTTCATGTAAAAATAAATTACTCTTACACCTTCGTGAAATAAATTAGAATAAAGGCTTCCTTGAATTTGTAAATACTTAAGCGAAAGCGATATAAAACTTTAATTAAACATTCACTTTTTACGTTTGGGTGATACTTTTATGTAACTAATTTTAAAATGGCCATGTTTAATTGGAAAGTAACATCGTAGAAATTGATTCAGTGGTCGGTGATGTGTCCAGATAGAACATTAACGAGAATTTTTATATATGATAGCATATATATAATTACAATAAAATATATACGGTTTTCCAACTAGGCATACAAATGGGTTGAGCTTGTGTGGTGATGACTGTAACAGTATGAGTGTTAAAATATACATCTAATAAAACATTTTTCATCCTCTGATGTATTACTCTTCGCAAAAAAATTAATTTATATTATTTTATGTAATGTTACGTGTTAGAGAGTCCTAACCTAACACATATGACATTATTTACTTAAAAATCCGAATTAGTGGATAAATGTTTATAAAGCTTTCCTAGCAGTAAATTTTACAACCTTCAAGTAAACTTGAGACAAACGAAAAGGGTCATTTCTGAGTAACTCTTCCTAAGGAAACGCATTAATTTAAATTCGCCTGCGTAAATTCTCAACAGAATAAGAATACTTTCCACTCATATTAATTATTTTAGTAGATTTAAGGAAACATTAAGGAGGACATATTTACTTAAATATATTTACGAAATGTATCTAAGCAACATCGTACCGAGACATTTGTCTTTAACCCACATTTTACCGGTTTTTATTTATAATTATTATTATATCACATTTAAAGAATTAAATTAGAAATATTTTATTAGAAAATTGGAAGAACTGCGAAATACAAAGTAAGCATTCATTTAAGCCAGGTATATATATGTAGCCGTAAAATGCCTTATATGAGTACATTTTACTGCATAATCTAATATGTATCTTTTTTTTACAGGATACCTGAGAGATAAAACTGGAGACTTTATTTTAACAGTCAATGTATTAAACTTAATCATGTCAGTAGGAATAGCCCTTTGGTTCGTAGAGTTCATAGTTTTCTTTTACAAGAAAAAAAGTAATAAATTATTAAATATAGGAAAAATAAATTATTAACTTGTATGTATTTAACGTACTCACAAATTAGCCTCTGAATTTTTATTTTTTTCAAAAGGCTAATCTTAATGGATTCAAAAATCATGGCTCAAGGTGGTTTTATCAAGCTGAGCATAATGGTTCTCGGAAGCATGAGTTATATAAATCGTACATATACGTAGATATTTCAGACCCAAAAAAAGTTGTATTCAGGATGTAATTGCTTAGGAGTGGTTCCTAACTAGAACTGCTTTTTCTGTAAATACAAATCGCAATTTTTTCTACTGCGGGAAAGAAATATTAGCAAAATTGCGATAGCAAATTGTTAACTTATCAAATGTTATTTTTATTTGATTTGATTTATATTATTCCATTAATCCTCGTATGAGGAAATAATATAATTATTGTATGCTGCATTTATAAACAATTAGAAGTTAACATAAAAATACTAAAAATCGGGAAAAAAATTCCCTGTAAAACTTAAGTAAAAAAACTATATAGTAATAAAAACAAAAATAATAATTCTTTAACTTTACTGAGTGTATCAAAAATAATAATTCTTTAACTATACTAAGGGTTAACAAATCAGCAAAGTACAAAGCAATCAGATTTTAGACTCAGGTTATTAGTGGGATTGATGCATTGGCAAGTTGTAATACAATCGACCGACGACATAACCAGCTGGCCTGAAATACGAATTTACGACCTGTCGCGACACGGTTGTCATCTGCTTCCAGCGCCACACAACTTCTGGCCGATATGCGTAGAAACTCAGGTCTCAAAGTCAACTTTAACCCCTTACTACTACCAAAATATCATTTATTCCTAACTGTTATCCTTAAACAGCTGCTCAAAATTGATTCTAAACTGCAAAATTGACGAATTATACTTTCACATTATTTATTTCGCACTCGCATGCCACCATTACACTGGTCAGAGTTCACAAAGGGCCAGAAATATGTCCTCAAAATTATAATTTAATTTATATTTCTTTCGCAATAGGCGTTTACACTGTTAGTCTTAAAGAACATCTCCATGGTTATTTTCTATCTCCCCTCCCCCTACCCGTCAAAGACCTGGGAAAAATAAAATCGATGACCTTATACAGAAACTTTTTTTATATTCTCACGACGTTTCGATACCTTTTTGTATCTTCTTCCGGTATTTTCCTACAAAGGACTTATTTATAGTACAATTGTACAAAGTAAACAAGGTAAACGTCGTGATAATATCAATAAAAATGTGTCTGTATAGGGTCATCAATTGTATTGTTAATTCAAAACTGACGTTAAATTAAAACATTTAAGACCTGGGAAGAACTCTGCTGTTCATCACGCATGAATTCCCGGTCTCATGTCTCCAGTCCCGTCATCTAACACAAAATCTTAAAATAAATACATAAAAAATGCTCTGCAACAAATAATAATCATAATAAAGTAGAACTATCAAAATTTTGTATCATAATTGAAGTTTTAAGCTTCATATATCGTTTTAACTGCTCGTTTACATATTTTTAAATACGCTACAGCATTACGGAATTAATTTGCTCCAAGCGTAAACAAACACGGTCATTTTAGAGTCATTCTAAACATATCTGGTGTCAAATACTTTTGGAAATAAACCTATTTTATTCCCTCAATTATTTTTTTTATAAATATAGCTTCCAAATTCGAAAATCTGGTCAAGCTGGAGTTAGTCGTCAATACGTAATCAGAAACATTGGTTAGAAACCGATGGTTAAATGATTATTTGCTTCCAGAGAATCTTGTGGGTCTTTGATTAACGTATCCTTTACCAGTGAAATCTTCCAAACGTTTCTGGAAGTTGTTATAGTTATTACCGAGTTTACAAAATAAATTACTAATTATACAGGGGTGTATTGAAACGAAAACGAATGACCGGTACTCCTTCCGGAAAAATTCAGCTCGAAGGATTCTGCAATTATTTTCGTGCCTAGCAATCATGCAGAACTTGAAATCTCACATTGTATTCCCGTATTCGAGCAAGCACGCCTTTTGCTTATTTTGTTCCGGAACCCTTTTTTTTTCATTCGCGGGTCGGCGGTGAGAAGAGGGAGTCTCGGAGTTGGGGGAACATGTGGCTATTGTACCGCCAACGATATTCACAGGGGAAAATCTAATATGCATTGCTGGTCGACAACTGAAAACATCATCGCGCCGCCGCAGTGTTTTTAAATCCCCATTAGGCCGTTTGATGTAATTAGCGCGAATGTTATTGGCGCGCCGAGCTAATTGCTCGTGGTAATGGTGGCAATACTGTTCGGTTTCGCCCCCTCCCTGGCGAATCGCTTCCACTTTTCGATCGTGGCGTCCTCCCTAGCAGTGCTTAAATCACGAAGCCAGCGGCGCACTGGTCAGAGACAATGCAAGCAGTAAAAACTATTCATTTAAAGCCCTACAGTTCATTACAACATAAACGAACCTATATCTAAATAATCTACAAAATGCAGTTTCTCTGTTTACATTGGACAAAGTCATCTACAACTCAGACTCAAATTAATTTATTTCGGTACCGTACAGTAACTACAACCAGCAACGACGCATAAATTTCAAACCGATATCCATCGTTACGTAACTCAAAATTTATTAAATTTTGATCGTCGACGCTGTATACTAGCTTATAAAGGGCGCAAATTACTGAGTTGTAAAGAAAAGAACAATTTATTAGTTCAAAAATATTTTATGTTATTCAATACATTTAATATTGTCTGCGAAATCCGGAATAAATTTTGAAAAAGATCAGAAAAAAAGCAATAGACTACGCAGTTCAGAAACTCCTAATGGAAAATATTGGTATTTATTATCAAATTCTTATTTCATTTTCATTCAAGCTCCCAAATCAGTAAACTAAATGGCGAAATTTAATCGTTTCATTAAGATATCGTTTATACCGAATTCCTAAAGTCAACTGAGGAAATCAGGGAAACTAATAATGGTGAACTGGTAAACTGACAATAAAATATAAACGGAATGTGGACAGCAAAACTCTAGTCTGTACATATTGTTTTTATTACTAGCGGAGGGAATGTCTCCTGTAGATATTTCGGAAAAATGAGCACTGCTTCTGTAAATTAAAAACTTGACTCACATATTCGTAAATGTGTACCATTAATATCACTCATTTTGTAACATAATTTTAATGGATGTACATTAACTAATTCATTGAAGTTTCAGGAAATAAAAATACTTTTTCGATTGTTGTCATCCCCGTGTTATGAAAGATTACAGTGAAACAAGATATAATAAACATATATACATATACACATAATATGTCAACTACAACTTCGCAGTGAAAATATATTGAACTTGGTTTTGTGAGTAGGCCATCCAAAGTTTATTTCGTTATTTGAGAGCAAAGACTCAATTGATTCCGTTGCGTGGAATATGTTTTCCTGCACATCCAACGAAGATTAATGGTCTTCGGAAAGCCGAGTGTCGGTTGGATGTGGGGTTATGGCGACAATATTCTAAGTCTCAACTCACTTTATGCTCATGTTCAATAAAACAGTATTGGAAGGACGGCTTCGCCCGTGTTCAGGAGAAGTAACTTAATGTTGTTTTCGGAACATTTCTTAGGGTTCGGTGAAGCAGTGAGATGTATATTTTGCACGATATGCGAGTTTGTGGTAATTGTTATTCTGGGACGAGGCACGAGTGCAGTACAGTCTTTGTTAATTATGTAGAATGGTCGTTCTTCCGTTAGAATCCACCACAAGAACATAAGGCTTGCTTGCTACTATGAGCTATCAACTTTAGGCTTAATCATATCTCAGAGCATCAGATGACAACGTTGCATCATACACCGAAGTCAACTACCAGTAGTATTCAACATACCAAGGATACGTAAGCAAACACATGTTTATTTATATAAATATTTGGTTATTTTGTGAATTTATCATATTATCCTAATCCATACTTAATTGTTTACGCTCGCCAGAAACCGTATCAACATTGGGAAAAATAATATCGTAAATACTTGGAACTATTTAACGCCCCAAATCTCATATTATTTTAATTATGAATAATACACTGGAATGATATTTTTTGAATTTACTGTTCTAGCCAAGTATTGTTGGAAAACATTATTGAATACGTGGAAGAATCGGTTGTAAACACAGCGCACGTATTGACTAGCGCGAGAATCGTGAACCATTCCCTCGGGATTTGAACTGAAGTGCCTTAACGTTGCTAACGTCTTGTCATTGAGCTGATCTCCCCTTAGAAAAATTGTTCATGACAGAACTACAATTTCCAAAAAAAAACGTCATTTTGAACTCTTAAAAGTATCCGTTTTATAAACAGAACTCAGAGAAACAATGAAGGATAAATATACAAATAACTAAAAATATTATGGCAAATTTTATTATACATAAATTTTTTTAATCTCAACAATTATGTTGATGCAAAAAATAAGGATTCTGCCAATTAATTACTATCTCGCATTAATTTGTCTTTACCAATAAATTATTATCATAAGTCGTTAATCCTATTTTTAATTATTTTATACACTTTGTGCACGTCGCTGTCACATTTTCAGGCTAATTTCACAAATATAAATTTCTTTTATATGTTCGAATGATGTTTAATTGTGCAAATCCTGCACCAACATATTTCACGTCTTGCTTGCCTTTGTGCTGTGCTGATATTTCCGCTAAACCACAACAAAGTATTGCACCATCCGCATCGTGTGTCGCATTAATACTCGAATTCAATAGTTATTTTTCGTTAAAAAGTGACCAGTAAATTATCACCAATTGACAAGAGCCACATTATGGAAAATTTACGATTAATGAGGTTTTAAATTAGGTCTGTTTGTAACATCGAACGAGGTTCTACCGCAGAATAATTCAGCGCTGCATTCATGCGGCATGCTGCCGATATATATCTTACGAAACGACACTCAAGTGGAACAGTTGCGTATAAAGCGATCAATAAATCCTGCACAAGTGAGCACGGAACTACCATCCAATTGATTGTATTCTCAACGAGAACGATCCTCTGTTATTATTATTACCTTCGTCCATTTACTGATGACATTAGCTTTATATAATGCCTAATCTTTCCGTAAGATAGTATATGCATTATTAATATATTCAATTACCAATAGATAATAAATTGACAAAATAAACAACATTATAAAATTTAATAATTTTTGTAAGTAAATTACTATAAAACCAAAATTAAAACGAATCGAAGAATAATCGTTTTTGAATATTTCATAAATTTAATTAATTCCATTTTATTACTCATCATTTTTAAATATAGTTTTATATTTATGTATAAATATATAGATACAACATGAATCAGTAGTACCACAGAAATTCAGGTACATGTAGTATCATGACGCATCGTCTGTCACGGTCATGATTTATACAAGTTTAACCTGAAATAAAATATTTTAATTTTACAATTTAAAAAAGTATTTATTTATTAAAATACACGTTCATTCACTTCCTGATTTGTATTGATATATCTGTGTATTTGGAATAAATGCACATACAAACAAATACAACCAAACACACTACAGTTCATGATTTCTGTTCTACGAGTTATTTACGGTTTATGTAGAACTTAAGAAACGTATTAGATAATAAAATAAGTATTACTGTTACCGAAACTGAGATCAATTCCTTACGAAGTAAGATAATGTTTACTTGTGAGTTAAATGTTACGAGTTAACTCGTTAATTCTAATTCTTTCACTCAGGACTAATAATGAACAAAGCTTATATTTAAAAATGACAGCTTCTTCAAACAACCAAAATATGAATCTCCAAATAAATTTATTTTCGAAATATAATTATGATTAATGTATTTCTTTCTGGCACATTGTCAACACAGTCCATTTGTAACCTCTACACTAAGTAAGAGAGGCAAATTTGCGTGGTTTTATTAAGACGTTGGCACGCTTCGCGATGAGAGAGTCTATTAATTACAGTCCTATCATGCCCTACGATCGCATTAGCGTGTTACTGCAGCATCCAAGGTAAGTTATGAGCCCTTTTAATGCTCTGGTGGAGTCGTCTGTGGTTTAGACCTTCTTAGGCTTCAGCCAAGTCTCCCACTAAGTAAATTCTGTTACTTCTCACACCTTCGTGACGTGAAAATTTAAATTTAAAACAGGTGTAAGACACATTCAGAATCAAATATGAGATTTGATGTTTTAAAACTAATCTTTATTGAATTATTAATTTTTAAAATGTAAAAAATCGAATAGAAAATTATTAAGATTCAAGAAGGAATTATTTACTATCGGAATCATTAAATTTAAATAAAGTATTTCGCCATCTCTTCCGTTAATTTTTAAATTATTCCAAACAAGACAAATATTTTTAAACAATTAATAATATTATAACTTCCTATGACTAGCATATAGACTATTATATAGAAATTCATATTGTATATTTCATTAATTTATTTATTAACTATTTCCCATTTCAGTGAATGAATTTAGTTATGTGTTCAAACATATGAATACTGAATTAAGAGATAAATTTATTACGTACACTTTGGCAAGATTTGAAATGCCATATTTAAGAAACCTCAGGTAGGATTTAGAGTCACAAAACTTACAAATATTTGAGAGGAAACGTGAAGGCTTGCATTAAACAGCTGGCAAGACCCACGATCTCTTTGCCCTTAAGAAGATTAGGAAGCCATGTGAGTTTTCTTTTCGTGTTAAAAACACCTTACCTTCTAAGCTTGGATCCTTCTCACTTTAGTTTCTTAAATAAGCCTCTGCTTTAAGCACATTTGTGGTGCTTTCCCTCAACAATCCCGAAACATCTCACGTATACTTAAGTCAATTCATTACTAATATTTATTTTAAGAAATCTTGAAAATATTTTTTATTTCAGTTAAATGTAATTTATTTAGAAGAGTTGGATTATTTATAATTTACTTCGCAAAAATAAAAACCTTTAGTACAGCCACGAATATTTATGACATTATTTAGCTTTCAATATAGTTCATTAAATTGAAAAAAATTAAATGTTAAGTAATGTTGTATTTAGTACTTTAAAATTTTACAATTATTTAAAATTATGACTCTTAAATATTCTTAGAATTAATGACGTAATGTAACTGAAGAAATAAATATTAATTGCAAATGTGTGCTGTCATACAGATGGGACTTGACTGCAAATAATACCTTATCGAAACTTATCAGACTTTTTTTATCACGAACTCAATTTCTTCTCAGTTAGGAATGTGGCAAAATAAAGCTGATTATAAATAAGGTAATCATAAATGAAAGAAACGTTACTTCCAGAGTATTTAACTTACATCCAAAGTGGATTAGAATGAAAAATTGAAAGCTGTTAATTCAAATTTCTACGTAAAACTCATATGTTACCTAACCTAAAATTAAGACTATTTAACAAATTTTTTATTTGCACGAAAAACGTATTTGTCTCACTTATTTCAATTTCCCTTGGCTCATTCGTAATCGTGAGGCATAATAGCTGAATAAGACATTAAAAACAATTTAATTTTGTTATATGCCCATTGAATAATCACAGTTTCTATTCACATTCTACATCTCATCAGATTTTATTTTTATTTTCATCGATTTTTAAAAAAAAACGAGCACGGAAGTTTATGAATATTACTGAAATATTTTGCATGTTTAAAGCGTTAAACCTTTCATGAATGAGAATAATGAGGGATTAACGAATTGTAAAGTCTTAGTTTAAATACGCTTAAATTATATTTTGATGTATATTCGTAAGCTCGGCTATAGAGCTAGAAGCTAATTAAGTACCTGAAGGAAATTCCAAGGAAGTCAGTCAGTTCGTCAATTCTGCCACAGATAGCAGCACAGAGACGCCAAGTTCAAACTTCCTATTCTAATGCTCTGGTTTCATGCATCTGAACATTACTGAAATCGAAAAGAAAAATTATACATTTGGTGCTTCTCATTAAAACAGATTAAAATCGCAAAACTTAAAGAAAGTATATTACATTGTTTACTTTGTTCTGTCAGAAATAAATTGTACAAAGAAATAATGTGTGAAAGAATTGAATGATATTAAGGTAATCGCGATTGTTTATACTGTATTATCAGTTTAAAAAATATAATCACAAACTGTCATTAATTTTAGCGATAAGCTATGAAACGCAATAAAGTTGCTCCCCTCTCACTCCACTGAACTAATAAATCTTAGCAACTACAGATAGTGTGTCCTAAGCTTTATATAATTCAAAGTTAATATGTTCACCATCACGAGAAACAAATTTGTTTCATGAAATTTGCAAATAATAAGAACAAACAACATTTGTGCCACTGTCGTGTTTGATGATGCGAAACACTTCAGCAAACAAAAAAAATCTGAATAAACAAGCAGCTGTTAAACACATGCCGTTGAAGTTTGCTAATGAAACAGTTGATTGAAAAACAAATGCGAACAGCCCTCAGAGCTAACATAACTGACATGTATTTAGTACGCGAGCAAATTTTGCGAAACTAACTGTGGGAGACAACATAAGTTAAATTGGCCACTCCCAAAAACTTTTTTTTTAGCACATAATGACTATCAACTTAAAAAGTCGTTATTAATTATACTTAAAAATGTGTCACGTAAGTATTACCACCATTCAGTTCTTCAATTATTAATTCATATTTACTCACAAATTTTCAAGAAAAATGTTAACTGAATTATATTACACGATAATTAAAAATATAATGTAGTTTAGTACTATATATTTTAAGAAACTGTTATTGGTTTAAAGTTTAAATTTATTTTATTAAAGTAAAAAAAAAGACGTTAAAAATATTTTGAAATATCTTTTTATTAATATTGGGTAAAAACATCTGTGATTTAAATCTCGTAAACATTTGAAATAATTTCGTAACATTTAAATCAAAAAGTAGGCGCTAAAAATTAAATTAATAATATTTTATTTTACGTATGTTTTATTAATATGTTAAATTAACAACCATTATGTCAGACAATTAAAATATTTTATTCAACACGACGACATTTTTCCGCGTTTTTATTCTTTAAACATGTTATTTAAACTGATTTCTTCTTTAAAAAATTAACCAGTTGAAAGAACGGAAAAAATTGTTAATATATTTAAAGTAAATACGCATATTTCTGCGTGTATTTTTAAGACAAAGGATTCTTGTGTGCAAATTGGACCAACTTTCCTAGCAGACGATGTAATAGAAAGCAGGGATGCAGAAGGGAGAAGAAGGTAGCCAATAGTAAATTAAGATTCCAATAATTGAATGCACACCGCGCACTTTTATAGTACTGAAACAGATAAAATAATTAAAGATTCTCAACACAATTTTAATAATTCAACTGCAATAAGTCTTCAACATTTATTTTTACTCAATAGATTAGGTTATTTAGTTTAAATAAATAAAGGGGCGAGCCCATAATCCCCAGAAACTGGAGAAAAATTTGATAGAAAATATGAATTCAGATGATTATGACTGGTATTGCTGATTCTGTCGGAATATGTGACGTTTGATGGGGAAAAATGTTGTTTTTGATTCTTTAATTTAAATCTATTTGTAGTTAAAATGTTACAGTGGGTAAAGTATAAAATTCTCGAACAGTGTAGTTGTCTTTTATTATCAATATGAAAGTTTCACATAATTTGATTCGTAAGTTACGGTTTGTTGTTCACACACCCATTTCCTTAAAATTTACGATTTCCAAACATGAAACGTAGAAGCAGAAATCACCGCACAACATTGAAATAATCTGGAAGAGTTGCGAGGCCGCCCTTCATTAAGTTGTCTTGGAATGTTCTCGAGACGAGGCTCTGTGTGAAGTACTAGGAAGATTTAGGTGGTAGTATAATCGTCACGCAGCGTCAGCAGTTGTGAGTTAAAGCTCACCACCAGAAGTCATTAACAAGTGCGTTGAGCAGTTGAACTTATAAAGCAGTCAGGTCAGAGAAAAGCCGTAACTAACCAGCCGCCCTTTATTGAAAACGTGTGCTTCCAGCTAAACGCATGCACGGAGCTACAAAACCCAAGTACCAAGGGGATCCTGCATCTAAATGCAAAGTGTTCCTCGGCTCTCGTTTGCAGATAAACTTCACCGAAGAAAGAACGAGTGCTCAAAAACTTCCAAGATAATTGTTTCACTAGCAGCTCGTTTGTTTGAGTCAACGTTTCATTGTGGAATCAGTTAAGAAAAAAATACAAATAAATATGACGATTTATCTTTTCAATCGTAAACTAAATTTCAAGTTTAATAAAAGTATGAAAGCAGATCAATACAGAACGCATAAACGTCTCTTAATTTTATTTGTAACTTTGTTACTTATGGTATTACCTCTGAGATTCTTCTATTTCGCCAAAGAAAAGTAAAGTTTGTTAATCATTTCGAGAGAATAAAATGACGATACCAGATCTGAAAGGAACATTTAGAAAAATACTATTTCCAGAATGTACATTGACCCGTCACAGAGAATGCCATCTGAATTTATATATTATTTTTTTAAATGAGAGCCGTTTTGGTTGTCACCGAATAGGAGAAGAGACTTAGACGAACGTGAAACATCTAAAATATTCTTCGCACAAATATCTTACATAGGTTTATTTTTGTGATAAGCCGCAAGAACTGAATTTCCAATATTTCGAAAAATAATTTAGAAAAGCGTTTCACACCGCTATCTAGCTACAGAAACGTAAAGTAGGGAAGTGTTCTGTATAAAAATAATCTGCACTAACCCCTCATAATCTTTTAGTCGTCATAAAACAACTCAGAAATATTGAGGGTATTGTCTTACTTGAGCAGTTTAAACACAATTCATTATTAATTTTAATTAGGCATTTTTAACATTCCTAAACTTGAATTCTAACATATTCAGGATTATATTGTGTCCTATTTTTTATTTGTCGCGCAATATAAATAGAAAGGGATACACGATGTCTTGAAGAGTTGAGTCAAAACAACTATAGTGGTACATTTTTGTCGGCGAAAATCGTTTAAATCTACAAAGAAATCAATTACTATTTGTTCTCTTAGTAGGTCGATAGAATAAATTTAGGTCAACAAAACTGTCTTTTCTTAGCTTTGTCTATAATATGGTAAGGGCCGTTACTATTTGCACCCTGAGAGTGGATAAACCAGTTGATTCTATGGAGGAGTTGATAGTTGGCAGTTGTGAGGACAGTCGTGAACAGTCAGTGTTATTAGCAAGAGTTTAAAGAAACGAAATATAACGTTGTAAATACCTGAGATACTGGCCGAGGCTGATATACCATCCAGCCCTAATCATCAAGAACCACGTCAATCAGAGGGATTACCTCCAGTGAACTAAAAGTCCCATCAATGGATGAATTTGTTTATGGTCAGTTTAAATGTTCATATCATTGCATAAAAAGGTCTTCACAATTTCATATATATATATATATGTATTGTCCGTGCAAAAAATCTGTATGCACAGATTATACCTGAGACAAAGTATTGCATTTTATGATTTATGGTAAATAAATTGTAATGCACATTTGAAAGAATATTATGTTTTTACTTTAATTTCTTTATCGCGTTTACACATTAATCTGATTACTCCATAAAGCCAATCAAATATTCGGATTGTGTGTGTGATACAGGATTTAGTAGCATTTAATCTCACGCATTAAAATGGAAGGTAAGTAAGTATCATTCAATGGAAAAATAACTGGTATTGACGTGATTCATTGGGGGGAAAAGTGACAGCAATAGAAAGTAATAAGTTTTTGGACTTGACACCAACCACGGCCTACGTAGTAATGCAGGTCGGCGCCAATCAGACGCAAGCAATGTTTGTTTTCGTGCTTTGCTCACTTAATCCTGTGTCGCGACAAGGCTGAGGGAAAGTTTACGACTGCACGGGTAATTTTGGCAGGCCCGTCTTTTCCCTCTGGGATAGCGTGCTACTTACGACTGCGGTGGCAGAACTTGTTGGCAACTTGACGTCTTTACCGGGGCGGAGAAATGAAAGCGCTGGGGATGTTAGCACTGCGCCGATGTCGCTAACGAGGGCGGGTTCGCGTGGGAAGCGTTACCAATAATTGCCGCCACAGAGCTCTACATTGCAAATATTATATTAAAATTGTTTGAATTCAAGTTACACATACGTGAATTCACTGGGTTAATATCCTTCTTTCGCTCCAGGATAATATTCCTAAATTCATTTATTACATTTTAAACCGAATTTTATTTTTCTTCCGGATAAAACATACTTTATTTTATACCAGGAATTGTTAATATAGTATTATTTTAATAATATAAAATATTTAGAATACGTCTGCTATATAGAGTTTGTAACGGAAACAATATCGCCATTTTGGTTTGTCTATAAGTTATCAACCGATGAAAATACAGTAGTTTTACTATTATCTGGACTATTGTGAACATTTTTATTATTTATATCCTGAGAATATAAAATAATATAGACTCGGGGAATTTTGTTCCAGTAAAACAAAAAAAATTAATTATTCAATATTAGTACGTTCTACCCATATATAATATTGTAGCGACTGCTGAAGAAAATTATAAATGGGGAAGTTCAAGTCAGTTTCTAACATTTTAATACCTCTTGCTCTTACTTATAAAAAGTGATTCCGCTTCACGGCCGTGCTCCTTATGGTCGGTCCATCACCCGCTAACTGGCTACTATTGTCATTTTTGCGCTTAACTGGTCGAACACCGACTACTAACTACTTTAAATTTACTGCACAGTTCTCATACTACTTCTTGCTATTTACTTTCTCCTACATCTCCGAGTGTATCAAGGGGATCCTCCACGAAATAATCAGTAGCCTCAACAGGTCTCCTAATTCCAGCACCAGTAAATAATAGATGTGCATTCTTGTTCTTCAACAGTGTTAGCCACTGAGTGATCATCCGTTTACAACTTTCCAATAATCCAATAATTTGTGCACTATATTTAATTGACCAACTTTCACAGTATATTTGGAATTCATACAAGAGTGAATTATTTGAAAGGAGAATCATTGTGTTGTATGCAGTGTAAAAGCAAAGAAATGTGTAATAGAAATTTAATCTGCATATTTAACACGTACATGTAAAAAATGTAAACGGTCCAGTTGTACCCAGATTTTTACTAAATATTTTCACAACAAAATAACAATTTATTATATAAAACCACATATAATATGTTAGAAAAATAATAGTAATTACGGTTGGTAATTCATTAAAGTCTATATTACGTGATAAAAGTGTGTTTAAATATTATTCCTTACTAATCCAATAGTTATCCTAACATATAAGTTGTTCATTTGCTGTAAAGGGTTTGAATAAGGCGTTAACGGAAACAAAAATAAAGAGTAGAAAATGTGATAAATTTCCGTTGTGAAATCACGACATCGAAACAGACTTTAAATACATTTGTAAGACATAGATTTTGTCAAGTTGTACTAATTTAAATTAGTTTAAATTTCGGTCTAATTAATTCTTGAAAAGCAGACATCTTAGTCCGCCCATTGCTCGTTACGCATCTGTTGAATACGATTCACTGAATTGTAAATTCTGTCACAGCATTTCCCCACAGACATCTGAATTCATAATTATTCACTAGTTTCCGCTCAATTCACTTTACATAGAGTAATTACCCAATAGGCAAATCTATGAACCACAGTAAAACGCATACAGGATTTAAATTGATTGGAAGTCTACATAGACTCGATTTTTGCATCATCTACATCTTATTGAACGGTTTTTCTCGTACTTTTGTAATAACAATCCGATATATATTTATGTTACTAATTACTAGTATTTAAATTAGTCTGTTTAGAGTTCATTATTACGAGATAATAGAAAGTAGAAAATTGTAATAATTAATTAATGAAAACAGATCTACGAAAGACCGAATTTAAGTCCCGAAACTATTATTACTGCTTCTTTAAATAAATCTATTATTATAATGGAATGTATGAAACTTAGACTATATATACACAAATATATTCAAAATGTTACCAAATTTGTATAAACTAACAAGTAAACCGTGCTCTACCTAATTTTTCAATTCCTATTTAGCTCAGTGAAAACGCATCTAATTTTCAGTTATTCATTGTATAAGCTCTAAATTAGGAGAAAAATTATCATATAACTGTATATTAGTAGTAATATTTATCTAACGTCATTTAATTATAAGTGAATAAACCATCCGAATTTATTAGAGCATATTAATAAAATAAATTTTCTCACGTCGTATCGTTCCTTATCAGAAACCTCCAGGTACAAAAATAAAAATTTTACAATCCTAAATAAAAAAACATTTAGACAGAAAATGAACTTATAAACACGGTATTTATAATTCAATTTTGTAAAAATTTAATGGTCATTACTTTTAATATTTTTTCTTGAAATATCAAGACATATTTAAATTCTAAATTACTGTTACTTACACGATACTGTTGATCTTATTCTTGATATTTAAAATTAATAATGGAAATTTGGTTTTTATTAAATAGTAAAAATAATTTACAATTACAAGTATTCATAAATTATACTTAAATTATTAGTATCATTTCTGACATTAATAGCCTAATTATTGGTTGTATCTAATACTTTCGTTAATAAATGTTGAATATTTTCAAATAAGAGCTAGGGTTATTTAAATAAAAATGTTTCCATATGGATGAATAATTTTTAACTTTAAATTACTTTCCAATATTTATTTTAATAATATCTTCAAATTATTTATTTCAATAAAATATATTTATGACCATTGCTTATTGATTTTTAGCTATTTTAATATTTCTTTATAAAAATTAAACTTTCACATGCTGACTGACAAATCTCGAGTTTTAAGAATTTATTGGGAAAATTCACATCGTATTTTACGCATTCAAGTCTTACAGCTGTGCGTAAATATTTAAGTACAACTAAAAATTTTAATCTAAAATACCTTAATATTTTTCAATCTCTAATGGTGACATGTAAATTATTTCACTTTCAAAATTCCAGTCGGTATGAAATTTTCGATTACATTCCTTTCTACTGTTGGAGGCACAATTTACCATTCCGTAGTGTGATGAGGAGGAGAGAATTGCGGAATATTTTATTCTGAGATTCGTCTGAGAGCTCTTGAAAAAGTAAGCACTGGCATGTAACATCAGCATGTGAAAAATGGAGCAAGCAAAATATACGCCAAAAGAAGAGAGTTTGGTCTTGAGCAACACAAACCAACTCATAGTTATCGTATAAACGGACACTTACAGAGTACTTAGAGGTAAGTAAGTATTAATTACTAAATGTGAAAAGTTATGGATAAAAATGACGAAGAAATATGAAGATAATAAACTATGAAATCAATATATTTCTGGTAGGGCTTACTCATAGTAATTAAATATTATTAACAATTAGTTACAGAAATCTGATCCACGAACTAAAAACATCAGACAGTTTTACTTGATTTTCTGTATTACTTTATTTGAACAATATGATATTAAATATTGTTTGAATCGTATATACAATGGCGGACCAAAATTAATAATAACTGCTCCACCGCATTTTTTTTCAAAAATAAAAATTAAAAGTGAAAATTAATAAAGAAATATGGTTTATATATTATTCTGGGCAGATATTCAGTAAGTCTTGACGAATTAAAAAAAATAGGGACACTAAACTTATATACGATAGGGGACACACAGCTGTATATTTTATTTTATCAGTGATACGAAATATTCAGCATAAATCATATAAACACAGTACTCCATAGATGCACACTGTGAGGTGATAAAAATAAACCTTTCAAATTTAATAACTATTTACTCGTTACATGAACCACTCTTAAAATACTAGTTTAACATTGAGTCTCTAAGCAATGTTGCATTACTGTTAACTGTTGGAGCAAACTTTTCATTCAAATACTCAAGGATCTTTTTCAGCAGACCGGTCCTCTAACAAACTTTTACTGCAGCAGCTTCCGCTCAGCTCGAAGCTTTTGCAAAGCTTTGGTTGTGGCAACAAGAATTGTGTTTTAGCAAGTATTGGACAGAGCTGTGTTGAGCGACACTTTTCGTATAGTCTCTACTTGCATGATATTGGCCACAAACACAGCTCAGGGCAACGTAACTGAGAGCTTGTCCCGGAAGGTAGTTGTGGAACATAAAATTCGATACGTTAACGAGTTATTTATTAACATATATAAACTGTACTTTTGGATGTCTCTTTCAAGTATTTATCATCTTAATAATGCTTTTCATGCCATTCGTAAGATCAAACAAATTAACAACAATAGTAGACAAATTATAAAGACAATGTTTTGTCTCTGATTAGGACCTCTTTAGATGTAAGGATGTTACAACTATTGACGTATACAAATAATGTTGAGTTAGATAAAAATTTCTCAGGCCATGCATAAATATTAAAAATTATAATTATGTGATTTATATTTTAATTAAATAATAAAATTAGCATCCTTCTAGCCAGAAAAAAAAATTAGGATTCAAATTAAATGGTCAGATAGTCATAATTGTTAATATTAATGCATAGCCTGAGAATTTTTGCATCTAACTTAATATCATTTGGATACTTCAATAACTGTAACTTCCATACACGTGAAGAGGTCCCTTCGGAGGACGAAATATTGTTTATAGTTTGAATATTAAAAAAGACTAACTAAAAGGCTAATAATATTTTTATTTAATTTAAATAAAAGTCAAATATTACTGCTTGTAAAAACATTGAATTTTTATTTTGGATCGTATTTAACTAAATTTTTTATTTACAGAGAATTTAATATTTTAATGTTTATATAAATTGCTTGACACTGAATTCAAACATATTACGTATTTATATATTTATAAAACTTAATTACATTAAAAATTGATTTTCCACTTTAATTTGAGAATACATGCAATATAAAACAATAAAAGATGCTAAACTGTACTGTATGTTTTACGAGGTGTATGGTCTAGAATCGCAAATCCAGGGAAAACCGAAAGAGTTGCCCGAATTTCATATTAAAACAGTCGGCAATCTGCCTCCTAAATTGGTCGAGGCATGGAGAAGGAAATGCCGCGTCTCCATTGCAAATCCCCACGCGAGACATAGGAAGGGCTTGGGACAAATGTCATTAACCTGATGAAGATTTTCTACGGTCTTTAGATTTCAACAAGGATGTTATAAAATGTTTCTATGAATATGTAACATTTTCGCATAGGGTTTCAATAATAGCCTTGGACTCAAAAAAATCAAAGAAATATAAATATCACGTTTTAAGTTACAAAAAGTTATGAATTAAACAAATTAAATTATTATACATAATAATCAACAAATATTCTTACTATGTATATTTAAATATTAATTCTGAATTTCTAGAATGGAATGATTTCAATAATCAACGAACATAAAACTGTAAATAATGATAATTAACAATTAAATTAAATATTTAAAATATACGAAAATAAATCTTATTACCGTTCCTTTAACTTTGCGTTTCCTGTAGTCTTTCGCGAAAAGATATTCTCAGATCATATTTGAAATAGGTACTCTGTCACGCTTGTATTAGGGTCGTTTCCAAGACAGGTTTAACGGGTTGTTGAAGATGTCTGGCGGAGGTCCCGAAACGCCGAAATCTGGTATAAAATATGGGGCAGGTGTTTACCCCTGATGAACGAGCCACCTCGCCGGGGTGTTATCGGATCCATTATTCCATCTCACTTATTCATGGCCGCAGGGATTTTTCGCCCGACCCGCGCAGCAGGAGCAGTTTTATAGGAGTGTAAAATATTCAGACGTGGAGCGTCAAGGCAACCGAGTGCAAGGCACTGTGGTTGATTGGTCTCGCCGCAGACGTCGAGAATAGAAGGAGAAGTGGTCATATAATCATCCTGCCTCACAGACCACACAGAAAAATATAGAAAATAGTTGTTGATTATTTTAATTATTCGTTGTCATTAAATTGATTCACTTTTTTCTTATTAATGATAATATGAAAATGTTAGAAATTATGCAACGTCAAAAGTGTGAACCAGCCGCATGCAAATGTAACGAATTAGAATCCAACTAAGAAAAGAGTCACGTCTCGAAGGATCCAGTATCAAGTGTGCATAATAAACAGCACTATTATAGATAATTTTGATATTTCAATCGTGTGCACGATAACCAAGATATTGAGAAGAGAAATCTTGTTATAACTTCATTAATTCATATAATATTAATCGATGAGTAATTTTGTCCAAATTTAATTTATAGATCACATACAATAATTTAATGAAAATATTTCTATTTTAGAGCAAACGGTCATAAGATAAAAAAAACCTAACATTTTTTATTTCTTTCAAGTCTCAGTAATTATTAGTAATTTCCTCTCGTGAAATATGTGTCGGAGGTAACGTGTAGGTGGAATAATTCCCCAGAGACGGAGTTAATCTAGTTCCCTGCAATATGTTTTTTATTTATTTCTAGACCGAAGAATTTTGTAATAACCTCAGGTTTTATTCGTTATAGCAATGGTATTAATGTCTACAGGGAAACGTAAGTGAAATATGTTTTAGAAGCAGAAGTATAGTAATAAAAATCGTTTCCATCATTTAATTATTTTTGGTAAATAGTCTCCTAACTTAATAAATTATCTTCATTATAAAATAGTGTAATATTAAATTTTTAATATAGATAAATAATTTAAATTTAATACTATGATCCGTGAATGATTTAGAATCGACATTTATTCTCGATTCCAATTAAAAAATATTTATGAATTTAATAGCTGAAAATCGATTACAATGACTACTTAGACGAGTCACTTAATGGATTAAAAATGTATACGTTAGAGCGCAATTATTACAACTCAACAAATTTTTACAGATCTCAAAATTAGATTTTAAGAGAAGAATCAGTTTGAAAAAGCAGTAATTAATAAACCACTGTAGTTTAATACATTTAAAATATTTTAAATAATATTATTGACATACCACAGATAAAAGAGGACGATAATTTTGCAGAGTTCTGTACCAATCGCAAGTTACGCAAATATTTTTGGAAAGGTAAGGAATATTTAATGGCTATATTACGCGTCTGCAAGGACGATGGGTGACGCAGAATGAAGCACGGGTTGCCTCCCCTCCGTGTCAAGCGTTTCCACGATGCGCGGAGTAATCGCACACATGACAACGATCTAACGAGGTCAAGCTCTAAACGCTTACTGAATCTGATTGGTTGCGCCCCGGAGGGACACTATACTAGGCCGCCTAGAAACATGAGGCTTACTATAGTATGCCGATTCGAGAATAAAATAATGGCCTTGAACCCATAAGACGTCCCTTTATAAGACTGGGACAGTAAAAGGAAAAACATTAGGAAATGAATGGATAAAACTAGCACTATGCTCAGGCAAAATAAGATAAATTAGATATGACTACAAGAAATAAAACTAAATATTCATAGAAAACAATTGAAAAGGTGATATTTCAGATCACGAATGTTGACTTGTAAAATATTAACCAAAGTAAAATGTAAAAATTTAAAAAATTTTAAAATTGATTTAGTTAGCGTTGTGCATCTTGAGAGAAACTGTCTTTAATTCCTTTTCAACGACAGTAATTCTCTAAAATTTCTGATTAAATTAATTTTCATATTTTTATTCTTCTACAATCACGATTATTGTAGTCACTGGAACACTCCGCTTGAATAAAAGGAGTAGCTGTCTACATTTACCAATACTTGTGATTGTTTTTCCGCTACGTAGAAGTTTCCATACATTTCAACTTAAATTTTTATATTTTTTATTTTCCGCCCTGAGAAGGGTTGAGGGAGGGGGCGAAATATTAAATACGTAGTGAGTAGCGTGTTTTATGGCGCGAGCAGTTGCCGATCTGGCAAGGCGCCGAGGTTGGAGCGGTCAGCTGCGGTGTGCCAATTAGTGGAATTGTGTTCGCAGCTAGGCGGCACAGAACTTCCCAGCCAACTATCCAATTTCATGCATGCACAGATTTGTGCTCCGATGTTTTGCGACGCAGCCCAAGCCTCCACTAATACTGTTTATACAATAAATAACCAGTTATAAGCTCATTAACTAGTACATTAAATTAAGTGCATTAAAATGCGTTGATTATAAGGAAGGTTTCAAATTTCATAATATTCACAAAATTATATTTAGTGAAACTTTTATGTTGCCTAAAACTTTCTAGTTCAATCCCACCTGTAAAGGAAAATTTATCCTAATTCAAATTACACTGATGAAAATGAATTTCTTTCATATGACTGTTAGAGGATAGGCAATGGTATTAAAAACCAACCATATCCTTATTAATTAATAAGACGGGGACTAAGATTAGTCATATTCATATTCACTGACCCATATGCAATTAAACTTTTTTTTTATTTTTTCGGGTGGTTTGTACGTATTAAATATTTAAATAACAATAACCAACGTATTTACAACTTTAAAACCAAGCAATTATCCAATCAATTACTGTTTACAAAATTCAATCACACAAAATAATATAGTTCCATATTTTCTAAGGAAGGTCCATTTGTTACAACGCTCTACTTCATACATAATCGATCAATGTTCTCTATAGTGTATGATTACATAGTATATTTTTTATAGTTCCATCTAGCTACTAATAGTTATATTAACGAAGAATATCTTCTTAATTATGAGCCACACCACTCATAAACAGACCTGAGTTCTTCCAAAGTTTGAAATGTTTTTCACCGCGAATTCAGAAACGGAGCGAGTTTAAATGTCCGGCTGAGAGTGAAGCAGAGGACAGGTGGTCGTTTGCCGTACTTATTTCCGACATTGTGATGGGTATGCAATTAATTTACTGCGCGTTAATCAGAAGGAAACGCGACGAATTGGAAACAGGATGAAACGTGCGATCGATTCCATGGATAGCGCTGTCTGCCAAATTTACTATATTCTTCAATCATGGAAATTACTCCCGCTACTGAGCTTGCATGTGACGTCATTTATAGTTTACAACAATGTTGAGCGACAGTATAATTATCAGTTGATTTATATTTTTAATATATTTCTGATTAAAATAATTACTTGCTATTTGCATATACTAATAACCAATATATTGCAAACAAACTATGAATATAAAATATAATTATCCAGTTAATTAAAGTTGCTTCGACGCAGTCCTTGCAATGGAAACTATTTTCAACGAGAGTAATGAAAGTCGAAGTGAGTGAAGATCGTATTAAAGTTTTACTTCTAAGACGCATCTTTAAGAATTGAAAGAATAAGGGCTGAAGAGATACTAGACAGTTAAAGATTAACACATACTGCTAGAGCCAGCGGAATCTCTATGACGACCCAGTTCTGTGTAGTTCTCCGCAGGAGTTACCCCCTCACCTTTGCACAGGAGAAAAGTTTCAGGAAGCTTGACCTCTTTATATCGTTCCGCGCGCATCGTGGCAACGTCAACCTGCGCCACTCGTCTTCCTTTCTGACTCGTACTATACTGAAGGAAGGCAATTCAACATTTTTCACGCTCTGACACTAATTTTACTAAGCGGAAGGCCCATTGTTGACTTAATAAAGTCGAATCAATTTTACGAAGAAGAAGATATAAGTTCACACTTCAAGTTCTATTTTATTATTTCATTTTATTGCATAATTAAATTAATTTAATACAATACTCTATTCACCTACACGCTAAGAAGTTACAATTAATTTAATATCCGCAAAACATTATAAATAGTTCAATTAAATAATGCATGATATATTTTCTGCGATATTAGAGTAGAAAAAAATAATCCTACTAATCGCATTGACGATTATACTTACTAGTTTGTCTCACTTTTACGACTCCCTTTCGGCTTCCCGCGACGAGTGCGAGTGAACGACTCTCCCTTTCTTATATTGACGGTTCTGAATGAGTGTCTATAGTATCGAAATGAATCGTAATGTAAAACGTTAAGACAATTTATTACTGTAAAATATACTATCCAATTTGAAGTCACATATACGTCAGTTGAGCACTCTAAGCAGGTATTTTTGTAAAATGCGTTAAATAATATATAAATACGAATTTAACTATAAGATAATTTATACTAATTATCCTAATTTATGGCTAAATTAATTATTACTTTTTTTATCACGAATATGTTTTAAATTACAATTCATTTCACAAATTAATTTATACTTTTTTTTTCTATTCCTAATACGAGTCTCCTTTTAATGTAAAACATTAATTATTTCAGTTCATAAAATAAATCGTGGTTTTCAAAGAACTGAAATATAAAATCAATTAAACCCCCATTAATATAAAACGCAATAAAAGAATTAACTGTGAAAACATTACCGGTGCATTCACGAAGCATACAGCAAGCGGCGTCTTCTGCTTCTATGGTCTTCTAATTCCGAAGTCAGTTATTTCCTTATTTCTGCCAACATTTCCTGGGAATTCTACAGAAACTTTTGCGCCTATTTTTCTGGGTTTTACGTGGGTTATATGTGCAAAACTAACACTCATATGTCCACATCTCAGATAACGAAAAAGTCACGAACCTCTTTCTCTTGCTTCCTATACTTAATTCCGCACCTTGTAAACGTCCGACCACCTTTATCCCACGTGGTCCAGACAATACAGTTCTTCTGAGAAACAATGGGCTTCCCGGAGTCGGCACACGGCTGTAATTACTAAAGCAAATTATTCTTTTGAAACGTCTGAAGGATTTACGATGCTGGACACTTAACATCTGTTTTGAAGACTAACCCGGAAAATTTGTCGAAAAATTTTTACAAAGGAGGTACTCCATCGCACCACAACTTGGAATTGTAAAACAATACAGAAGACGTATCAGAACACAAAAAATAGTTTCAATTATTTTTATCGAATCAGCCGTCAATGTTCGCCGTTTGTTCATTTTTTCGGGGTCTCTGATTAATTAAGAATAAAACAAATATAGTATTTTTTAAATGATATTTTTAAGAGCCTACGTGAGGGTCATCCAAAACGGTTACGTCTCGCCTTTAATGGAATAGGAAAGGAGGAATGTGGAAGGTAGAGCAAGGCATCCAAGGGTTAACTAGGGTCCCCGCGACCTGTTTAGGAGGGACAAGTCCAAATTTACTTCTTTAAATGCAACTACGTATCATAATCTGCGAAAAGTTATTACAACAGTAAACTGATAAACGACAAGACCGTGGGAAAGTAAGTCAGCAGTCTTCGGTCAAAAATTTCGGGTCTCATTAAAAAAATTTGTCTACGTTCAGATTCTTCCAGTCGTTAGTCAACGTAGAGCGGTTTGGTGCAGCTTTTCTTTTTCATAATCTTTTATTAAAATTTATTTTTCACTTCGACAATTTTTATTTTTCTGAAATGAAAAGTATTACGAATCATTTTCCCTAGGATCGAATCATTTATTTAATTCCTCTTCTGGTCTCAATTCTTCCATTACTAAATATGTATGTATAACATCGACGTGAACTAATTGGAAAAAATTTCATCAGGACTTCCTTATTCAATAACACCCAGGTGAATAATATGAATTCTAGACTAATTTAGTATGTGGAACTGATCTCAATGTTACATTCATAATTCTTAAAAAAAAAACCGGAAATCTGAGTAGGCATCAATTTCACCCAAGTCCAAATCCTTGATATTTTGTGTTACGTAAGAAATACTTTAACGGTATCCATTAAATTTAACAACCTCGAGACTACCTGCTGAGAATAATGTTTAGATATTCAGAAGAAGGATGAAATTACGTATGCAAACGGTGCTTGCGGTAATTATTCTGATATTCCTCTCGAGGGACCTCAGTTAAAATAACAAACAACTGGTAGGTAAATCTCCTTCCGCGGCGAATTTGTGGAAACTCTTTCAGGGGAAATTATCCACAGCGGTCAGAAGTGTAATAAAATATTCATAAGACATACATATTCCTGAACGGAACTGTGGCAGCGAAGTGTAATGGAGAAGTTGTGTTGCTCTGTGAAAAATTAATGTCTAATTAATTATTCTTCAACACAGAGTGAGAGTTGGATAGTTAGTTACGAAATAAGAGATCTGGATGATTCGTTTGAGTAACGCTTAATAAATCGGAATAAAGTCTTGAAGCTAAAGAAAAATTTAATACTTCGTAAATTAAAATCTAGGCGGCTTTTCTTATACGCGTTAATGAACTAATATTTCAGAACAATATATCTTACATTCGCCGGGAGAATACTCATACTACATAAACATACTACCATCACCAGAAAATAAAATAAGTACAGATAATAATAGATGGAAAAACTATATCTTCTCAATTCTATGTAAACTGTTATTAATTCTTATACATAACCGTCTCGAGCACTCACTACGTTATAGTAAAGTCGAATTGCGTATATAATATCCCAAAAAAAACACTGTCTACGAGGCAGAATAACTAATTAAAAATGTGACCCACAAATAAACTTGAAAGTTTTGTAGTTGAAATAATTCTACTATTAAAATAAATGAATTATTGTTTACTAAACATGGATAATTATACTTTTCTGTTTCCTTCGGGAAAAAAAATGTAAACAATGTATTTTTATTAATGTCGTTAATAGTAACAAAGCAGCAAAATGAGTTTGAACTCGAGTATCGTTTACAAGAAAGTTTTCACAAAGTCTAATCAAATATACAATTTATATCCAGTAAAGTATTTCATTTCACAATGGTACTGATCACAAGATACAATTACCCAATATACCGAATCAGTATAATGTGCAGTCGGAGGATTATATAGATAATTAAGTGATATTAGCAATTCATTATAAATTTTATGCGAATCATTTGTCTGCGTTGAAGTATAAGAGTAGCACTGGGTCCTTAACCTGTTATGATTATGCTGAATAGAAACGCTAAACACGCCACAATTAATTCATTTATTGGACTCGCAAATAATGCAACTTCATAATGAGGAAAAACAAAAATATCTAAGACAATCGTGTTTATCAATTTATAATATGCTATGTAACAACCCTTTTCACTATTATCATCAGGAGTATATTCAAATATTGAAACTGTTATGTAATGTATGTTTAAATACTATAGGAAAAATGTATTTTTATGCGCGAAATGTGGCGAAGATAATAACAGTATGTAAATTACACTGGGAAAAAAGAAATAGTTCGTCCAATGCCACACAATTGTTTTTCGATGTTTGTTTGCCCTGGAATTAGAAATATTAATTACAGTCGGGTTATTAGTAATTAATCCTTTCTGTTGACAAAACTCAAAAGCAACATACGGGCTCTTCTTCGCACCTATGGAAAGGGACAAGGATCCCAGAAACGTTGCGTGGTATTTACATTATAACTTACTTTGTCTGACTTAATTCTTATTACTTAGTTCAATCAGACGTAAAAAAATTTTTTTCATACTGTACTGCAGTGTTCCAAATTTCTAACACACACAAAAATCAACGAACCAAATGTGGATTTACGACGGAAAATTTAATCGCTTTAGTTTTAATGTCAAGACATGCTAAAAAATGTGGACATAGAGTTGATACTATAACTGGTAATGAATATTTAAAAGTTATTCTTCACGCATTAATTAAACTCATATTGAATATAATTGTGTAGTCCACAAGAATGTCAAACTGAAATAGTTCTAAATGGGTAGAAAACTTTTTAAGTGTTGACAATTCGTTGAATAGGTTCTTCCTGTCTCTCACAAATTGAACTCAAATAGACATAACGTAGCGACTCGCTCACTATTGTTTGCGACTGTGTTCTTCAGACCGTGACTAATAAGGCACTTGCAAAACATATTGCAAGCGAAACTCGTGTCTAATTAGCCTAATAGTCCAATTAAAACTAAGTCTGTGAGCTGGCACACTGGAGGATTATGGGCGTCATGTCGCCGAGGTTAGCTGCACAATTGATAGCGCACGATGCCGACGCACAAATTGTGTTCACCAAGGGCGTATTTGTCTGCGGAGCCGCAATCCAACAATGGAGGACGAACAAATTCCTGTCTCAGGTTGTTCTCAGGCTAACTCACCTACAGCTGGATCAATAATCCATTGTTAACCTGCTGTAAAGGCCCGTATGTTGCTTTTCGCATTAGCAGTATCATTTGAATCAAAATTAAAAATATGATGAATAATTATCCTATAATTTCACTGTGAAATTCTTCACATTTCTTTGAAGAAATATTTAGCACCAAATTTGTTGGGAAGGAACAGATACTATAAGAGTATCGAAACACGCACTTAAGCTAACGTCAGTGGAATCCATTAAAAGCACAATCATGTAATACAAATGTTTTTTTATGACAAAAATTAAACAATTGGAACTTTGTTAAATAATACATGCTAGAAACGCATTAATGAATACATATTATCAATAAATAAATAAACAGCCTTGAGTCACGAAATTGTTTATAAACCAAAAATTAAATATAGTGACGTTTCATCCTTGTTTTATGTCCTTTAGAGATTTAATAATTTCATATATAAAACACAAAAAAGTTTCGATGCAATGTTTTGTTGCCATGCCTATTGCAACCGAAATGAATTTTTTTTGTATGATTCATATATGAAATTATTAAACCTGAAGAGGCCCTAAGAAAAGTACGAAAAGTCCTATATTTAATGTTTCGTTAATAAAAAATTTCCTGACTAAAGGCAGTTTATTAATTTATTGATAATATTACAAGCGTCAGATATTTTTTCATCCGTATAATGAATACATCTAACCACCAGTTCTATCGTCATTTTAATTATTTTTAAATAACAAACCTATTATATTAAATGAACAAAATTTCCAAACATTTCGGTCATTATTAATATGTTTCAAAGTTTTAAGAAATCTAACACAACATATAACAGGAGGGAGATTTGATTTTTAGGGTTAAATAAATAGTATTTATAGTCCCGAAAAACGATAACAACATTCTTATTGCTTCGTACATCCATAATTATGTTATTGGCAGTCGGTAGATACAACATCTTCTTACATAACCGGATTGGCCTTCTACAACGATATACATTTACTGATTCCAACAATGATACGCTCTTTGTAATATTTTCCATGAATCTAGTAAACATTTCCTTGTGTCATCTGTTTCGTCGTATCCGCGAAATCAGGAATTCCAAGAACCACACAAACATGGGCACCCATACAATTGCCGACAGGATGTGGAGAATTAGTGGATAGCTTTCTGTTTCGTCTCGAATATAACCTGCGGACATAAATACAAATGTACCAAATTAATTTATATGGAATTGATAAAATGCAGAATCGGAAAATAAGAATATTTGAATCACTTCGTTGTATTTCATCTCATCCAATAACATTGTGGTTGCAGAAAATTTTTATATATAAAAGTCGAAAAACATGTTAATCCATGATTCATTGGAAAATTGAGGTTGGAAGAAAGAAAATAAAAATGTTTTCAATTTAGAATAGTAATATTTAACACTAATTCTTATACTCATATCTTGAAATTATATAAGCTAGAAAATTATCTTAAGAAGTTATATTCTTCTGATTGCTAAATAACATTTAGTATTTTACATAAAATTCGAAGTATATTCATTCTCCGTTCTAATCGTAATTATGATAAAAGTCCTTCCAATAACATATCTTTAATTTTTTTTGCTAAAATACATTCATAGGGCAAGAAAAATGGAAAATTTCTTTGGTATTTTTGAAGTTTTCAATTTTTAATTCAAGGAATTATTCTATTATGATACGGACACACAACGGACTATAGCATAGATAATTAAAGTCAGTAATCGATAAAAGCTTAAAAATTTTCGCTTGTAAACTGGTCTCAATAATTTGTCTGCTATATGTGAAAACCAAACGAAGTTCAATTGTGTTAAAAAAAATTGTTTCGGTGACAATGATTTTAGTGTAACCAAAATAATATTGTTTTTATATAACTGACTTAATATAGTACCGAATCCTTTTTATATAATATTGGAATATTTTAACTTCTTTTTTAATAATTTATTTAATGATATATTGTATGCTGCATTCGAGTTGCTTTTAATAGCTGCTAGTAAGTATTAATTAACTCACCGTCACGCTCTGCAAAATAATTCGTAAAAAATACTGACGCTAATTACGGACTGATATTTCATGATTCGTGATCTCAAAAAAAAATTCAACTGCTAATTACCAAAATAATTTGGTATAGAACTACTGAGATCGTTCATAGCTCCTGGTCAACGTTAACAATTTTTTTTAAAACACGTGCCGTCATAATAATGGCAGGGTTTTAATAATTTCATCGGAATTTATGTTGCTGTATTAAAAGACCATAATAACTATATGCATTTTCCTCCTACTTTTGCTTTCTTACCTAGAAGTGGTCCAATGCTGAGTATAAAAATACCCTTGACCACCATATTGATTCCAACTGCAGCTGGAACCTTTTCCTTCGCTATGTGTTCCGACACAACAATATTCATGTTAACAACTGTGAGTCCTCTGAAGAATCCACTCATGAAAGACATAATGGCTAGGCCAGTCATGTGAGTCATCATAGCAAGACCTGTAAAATTTACATACATTAATACGAATACAGATGATACAAAGTGTTTCAATTTTATATATTGAAACTCAATAATTATTTACAGCGAACGAAATAGCCTCAGGAAATAAACGTTAGCTAAGGCCTAGAACCTCTACAATGAAAAGGGAAAAACGTAAGTTGCAAAAATGCATTGTGTTGCTTATCAGTCGATTGTAAAATATTTTAAACTACGTTATTATTCGTCATCCCTAGATACAGATAAAACCACATTAATGGTTACCAATTGACAAAGCCAATAATTACTTCCATATTTTATAACATACCAAACTTTAGGTTTTTTTTTTGTTCATTACAATATTCATTTACTGTAACATAAACATTGTGTAGTGAAGAGTTCAGTCATCGAAACGTGCCATAAATTGGGGGAAAAATTGAGAAAATAATTTTAACTGAGGAAATAATATTGAAACTGAAACCCAATATTACCTGTCCAATTTAAAAACAGTCCTTCTTTCTTATTCTTCTGTTAAATTTATTTCATGTTTACAGTAACTTACCCGATCTCATAAAAGCCATGCAGACTGCCGCTATGAGGAATGTGTGTCTTCCCTTCATCTTAATTCGATCTGTGATGGGTGGCAAGATGACCCTCGATACAAAGTCTGCCGCAGCCAATAAAGTCATGCATAACGCCGTGTCAGACAAGGATAGTCCTCTGGGTCCGCGTAGGTAGAAAGGGAGAATCATCGAAGCACTTATGTTGGTCGTGTAAACGGATGCGGATCCTATGACCAGCATCACGAACACAGGATCTTTCAAGAGGTCGAGGTCCATGAATGATACGAAACGTGAATACCAAGTCTTACGCTCTAAATACAAAAAAAAGAACGTGTATTATATTACTTGATGGTCCTAGTAAGTTCTTAAGTCTATAGGTAAAATTATATTTACATGTCTATAATATAGTTTGCACCACGGAAATATATAATAATGGTCACAGACTCATCCAGCTACGTGTCAAGCAATCTGTCAAATGAAAATCACGATTTGGCGCATATTACTTAACGAGTAGTGAGGGTTGGGATTCACAATCTGGCAAAACCGCTGGACGAATCTTACTTAGGTTAGCTACTTGCCCTGGATATTACATTTTCGTGCCTCCAACTATATAAAGTGAGCGTCTGGTTTCTGTTTCAAAAACCTAGCTACGGCCTACTTCAGATGAAAACCATGATTAAAAATTGAATTCATACGACCAAATCCCAAAAGCTATGATTTTATAAACAGAGGCAGGTGCTTTCTAAAATATTATATATATCCCTACATATTTTACGTTATTTAACATATGCAGAAATTAATGTGAGAGTTATATCGTATCAAAATTATGCACATTTTAGTATCAGTTTTATGAAACTACTACTGTGGACGGGCCAATTTCTGTAGAAAACTTTAGTGGAATGGTAAATGTCAATTTTATAAAATTATAATTATAAGAAACCTGTTTAAATATTTAATATCACAATTGTTTATGTTTAGATATATTATAAATATTTAGCTTGAATATCGAACTGTACGAACACCTACAAAATACTTAATTAACATTGAAAATGGACCATTCGAGATTAAAGTAATTATATATATATATATATATATTTGTTTGTATCGTTTTGTGAAAGATGAATCAATCCATTTTGAAGAACCGTCATTCGATTCTTACAACTTGAATCCAATTGCTTTTGTAATAAATAATTAAGTTGTATTCGGTGACGTATTTTTTTTTAAAAAAACTACAAAAAGTTACTTCTAATATTGGGCTTTCTTTCCAATAATTTTTACAGTCATAAATTATTTATTCATACGAATAACATTTATTCAGTTGATTTCCATCGATTTGCTTTTTTTGTAATTTTACTGTCTAACTGTTCTTAATTCTTATAATTGGTAGTTATTCATTTAATGTATCCAATTACGTTTGCTGAGATTAAGACTGATCACGAGAATTTCAACTTGATTGAGGGACATAATTTTCATTCTCTGAATCACGGAACATGAAGCTTAAATTTACATTAAAGACTTTTTGGACTATAAATGCGGATTGAGATCCTTGTCGAAATAACAATGGCTTTATAAGGAATGCTGATCCAGACTTACCGTTCTCCTTATACGGAGCTTCAAGATTTTGGTCAAGCTGAGGAGGATTTGACTTTTCCTTCTTCTGCTTTCGGTCTTCTACGTGATATTCTCCTAGCTCAATGCTCTGCACGGACACTCCGGAGTCTGAACGCCGTGGTCCAGCAGGATGCAGAGGCTCTGCTTCAAGGAGTCTCCTCTTCGCGTGCCACTTGAGCGGATGGAAGAGCATGGCACCGACGAAGGAGTGCAAGGAAACGGCCGCCAGAATCAGCGACGCTCCACGGAATCCATAGTGCTCCAACAGAAGTCGCACCAGGTGGGGCATCCACATCTGACCAACGTTGGTTCCTGCCAAGGAAAGTCCCACGGCGCGGCCTCGGTTCTTGATGAAATACGCGTTCACAACCACGAAGATGGAAGGCGTGATAAGACCCAAACCCAAACCTGCAACGACACAGACATGGCGCAACTTCTGATGTTCACTTCAAATAGGCAAACAGAACTACAGTAATTGCTCTTACTTATGTCCTAATGTTACATTACACGGATGAAATTTTGAAACTGAAAAACTAAGCAAATGGAAGGAAAACGATTAAATTTTACCAACTGTATTATTTTACTGAACTAAATATTTTTGATAATTAATTTCTACACCCACATTACATTCGGTTTTTTGAAAATATTCTGAAATATTTCTTCCAATGAGTTATTAAAATCCTAAAATACGTGATGAATACATCAAGGTTACGGCTCATTTTAACTCAAGACTGTTTTATTGGTTGTTTAAGTTCCGACCGTGACCGGTGATGCGGCACGATTGCCTTGTTACGTCAATTTTCATGGCCACATTGTCTTACTGGTACACAATGGTTATTATTAACGGTTCGTCTGTGTTCACGTAATATTCTTGTACATTAAACGGCATTTAGTGACAGTATCGAGGTTTAATAATCTTGGAAGCTAACTTAGTTGTTGGTACGAGTATAATAATATCAAGCTAAATAATTATTTTCTGTTGATAGCATAGCAAAGCAATATGCGTCAATGTTCACTTGTCCAAGCATGAATAATCATAAATGGGTCATTTCGTATTAATTTTAAAAATTTATTATAATTTTCTTCGCCGAACTTATTTACCAGATAATTTAAAGTTAAGTACTTTTATACATACCCCCTGAAAATACGTTCCAGATAATCAGATAACCAATATAACACGAAATTTTCACATGAATTAAATAATAATGAAGATAAATTTCTGTAGATGGTGTTTAGTTTTAGGTTATTAATTGTAAATAGTTGCCCCTTTAAAAATCAGAATTTCATATCCAAGATTATTTTTCGACCATTATACGCAATTGACACACAGATTTTCGTCCTACTGGACAAATAATAATAATAACATAGAAAACACATGCATTTAAAACGCAAACTTTCATCTAAATTCGAAAGTCGCATACATGCCACTTAACCTTCAAAATTTTATATACTTCAGATGATCGCTCTGTTGCGTTATTATAAAATGAATAAACATTTACACTATAAATAATGTTATACTTATATTAAAAACTGATATTTTATTGATGTGATTCCGTCAGCACGGAACGAGTCTGAATGATAGTTTCTTTTATTTTTTTCATAGGGAGTTATAAAAGTTACATATTCTATATACTCCTAATAATTGTTTGATAGTTTTTCTCGCGGTTCAAGGCAGGTATTAAGTAATTTTACTGACCAAGTCTTTAGTCTACATGAATTCTGCAACCTGTAGCCCAAGTTCTACTTACCAAAACATCTTCATCCTGGTAGCACCAAAGATCTGAGTCATAGTCTCCGATCCAAGGTGTATTAAACAAGACGCCACAGATGTACTTTTACCTTAAATACAGCCAAGCATACCTGTGTAAATACCATAAACTTAGTGACAACCAAGTGTTTATTATAATATTTGAAGATCGACTGAATTTACAACCTAATATATAACAGTTCAAATCATAATATAAAATATGAATAGAAACAAATTATATTCCTTGACACTATTTCTTAAAAATAGAAAATTAAAATTAATTTTTCATTTATGAATTTGGATCAACCCAAGTTCTTACCAATAAGAATATTGATATGCAGAATTGGAAAGATTTGAAATAGTTTGATATATTTACGAGTATCATTAAGCTGGTCTATTACACAGTTATATTATATATGTAGGCCTATTAATCTACACCTGATGATGATTTAGGTTCTGGACAAAGCTTTTCCTCACGATCGTAAGTAAAGGAGGTGATGTAGGTTTTTCTTTTGTCTCTACTAAATACCATTTAACAACAAATTAAAAACAACTAGTAATATAGTTATTAAAATCCAGATACACAGACTTAACTTAGGTATATTTTAATTTAAGAAGAATACAATAGCTTAATTTGTATATATTACTCTGTCAATGGGCAGAGGAACCGTTGTAGGGATTTCATTCAAATTTAACGGTCTGTAATTGGCCATTTTCCACATGTTAATATTTAAAACTGACAAATACTGTTCATTAAGCTGATGTTATCACCTGATATGAGTCCAAAGGCTACAATCATGTGCCAAAGCTCCGATGCCAGACTCGTCAGTATCAGTCCGCTTGCAAATATGACAGATCCGATGAGTGTAACCTGGCGATAGCTTAATATCTTCATCAGGGGACCCGTCACCATACCTATCGGAATATATAGTTACAAAATCATTTAAAATTTCTGGATTTATTTTGACAGTGATGTTAATCTACTAATTGAGTGGCCCTATTTCCGACTTACCCAGTTTTTCCCCGACAAGTGTTATGAAATTAGTTTTGTACTTGTAGTAAAAAAGACAACAAATATATTCATAACTCTATCGAGGATATATATGTACACAGACAAAGAAACAATTGCTTGAATACATTTATAAATGAGTGTTACCTTAACTACTCCTAATACTAAATTAAATATTAACTGGCATTTTTAAAAATACACTGCATGGCAGCAGTATCCAAAAACATAAATAATCTGATTTATTATCTTAATATTATACTAAATTGTCCTTTTATATACAGATCAACACCCCTAATCTTTACTAAAATTCCATTTAGGAACATTAATTATGTTCTCCGTATTATTATATAATTATGAAATTATATTCACACTTAACTAAAACGGTTGATTTCTTAAACTTTTCCTGATATATTTCCATCAATAATGAAATTCTTTTAGTATGATTTCGAAGCTTTAAACACCAGGTGGTATAAAAATATAATTTGCCTTGTAAATTCACCAGACAGTTATTTATTTCAACTGGAGGGCATTGTACCCGTTTTGTTGTTCGGTATTTAAACTTTTTTAATGATCTCAGATGATTGCAATCTTGAAGGAGATGCTTCGAAAGTTGAAAGGGAGAACAGAAGAATCTGAATGTGGAGACCGCAAAAGACGATAATTTAGCAGAGTGGAGAGAGAGAGAGAGAGAGAGAGAGAGAGAGAGAGACGAGAAAGTTAAGAGAAAGTACCATAGTTTTTAAAGATGTAGATATGAATAGTATCGTTAAGAATGTAAAGAGATCATGACGACTGTCACAATTTGATAGTGTAAGACAAACATATGTGGCTGTTTAAGTTGAAGCTCCTTAGAAGATAGGAGCTACACATAATATTTATTTACGACGCTGAAGCGAAAATACTTACGCCTTTCTTGAAATACAATGCAGCCGTCAGCCGATCCGACCAACAAATAACCAGAGCGCACAACAACGAACGTGTATCTAATAACAGACGCAAAGTAGCAGTTCCCCAAAATTAAATCCAAATAAATATCTACGTGCTTTCCAATAGACGTAAACTATTCTGCTGCTCACTAGATGCCTAGATGTCCTAAGAGAGTCATCAATGTAGAATAAAACCCTGAGATATTTTGAATAGATAATTACATTAAATGTCTTAAATAATATCTTTTTATAATTTCAAAGAATAATTATTAATAAACTATTACAGAAGAGTTATTAAATTACAGATAAGTCAATAAATTAAATTAGTGTTCTTTCTTTTATTTTATTTTTCCCTTTAGTACAAATTGACTTTTCTAGTATTATAACATGTTATTTATATACATGAATAACTGAAATTAACATATTAATTATTTTAAACATAAAGTCGACGTGGTATGTTTTCTTAGAGACCCAAATGAGAATTTTATTAATATATTATCAACGTAATTAGTTTTCACGATTTTCGTATTATTTTATTAAGTGATACTTCTATCATAATTTTTGGCGTTTCTCACCTGAGATCGAAGAAAACCGCGATTATTTATGTAAATTATTCTCCATGCTTCTCACTCAGGTAAAATTCACTTTCATGAAACTATTGATATATAACATTATCAAGAACAATTTGAAAAATTAAAAATAAATTCGTTGCACTTAAAATTCTTGCCTGAGAAATTTATGACAGCTCCAGTCGTATTCAGGATGAGTGCTGCACTTGTTGTCTCGTGTCCCATGGCGTGGAGGGTGTCACCAAAAAGCAAACCAAATACTGAGATAAGGGACTGGGCTGTCATCTGAAAATATGGACATTGTCATTTAAAGAAAATATTGTACGTATGAAATGTAAACAAGGAATTGTAATTACTGATTCCACGCTACTCTCAGTAATCCTAATATAGAAACAAGAGATTCTAGTTTCAGTAAAGTTAAGATTAAATTTAAACATGAAAACATAGGAACGAAAATGAATGAATAATAAATTATACGCATGTGATTGATAAGAAGCAGTTGTTACAAATACGTTTGTGTGAAAATGAATTTATTTTTGTCGTAAAACAGCATGAGAATTAAACAGTTCAGATTAAAATAATCAATAACAAGTTTACTAAAGAGCGTAAGTTTTCCCGACGTATATTCTGTACAAAGAGTTTTTTAAACATGTTTACTGGTGATAAATATCTGTTGAAATTAAATAAAATGGACATTTTCAAGGAGACCTCAAATGTGCATAGTAATTAAAATATTTTGATCCATACTTATCATAATTGCTTATTAAATACATCAATTATTTCGAAACAGTATGACGTAATAACAACTGATAACATCCGAATTATCAGTAAAATTAGAAAATTGGTCCAGCAAGATATAAACATTTAATTATTTTTATATTTGAGAATCAGTAAACGATAAGAAAGTAGCTATCAATCACGGTTATCAACCTTTAGATAAAAATAACCGGTTTACACCAACCCCAATGGTATTTCTCCTTCACGTACGAATCCTTGCTGTAGTATAATCATGCAATAAATATATATTACAGGATAATTTGGATCTTAAATAAGGATTTAAGCTGTCTGCGATGGCTATTCTCTCGCATGAAGAACCGCGTAGGGGAGACAGGAAGGGGCTACCTTTGGGGATGCCTTTTCCTCTCTCCGTTTTTGAACTAAGGTTTCCACAAGCCGAGGCACCTCGGCCTGTTTTGAGAGGTGTATGTTCCGGGGTCACAGACCTCGGTAAGAGTTCTCTGTTCCCATTGGAACAGTCGGCCAGCTGCCTCCTAAGCTGGTCGAGGTACGAAGAAGGGAATGCTGCGACCCCACAGCAAACTCTTCTCCCGCTATCGGAAGAGCGTGGGACAAGTACCCAATGCCCGACCTACCTGATGCAGGTTTTTCTAGGGTTTTTCCTGCATTACTTTTAGGCGAATGTCGGGTAGGATCCTTAACTATAGTCCGGGGGCTACCTTCCTCTACCCTTCCGCATCCCCCCTTTAAAATCCCTTCCTATGCTATTAAAGGGGAATTACCATCATGTGGATTACCCTCATGTAGCCTGTTACCCTAAAAAATATATATATTAAATAAAGAACCAGTTGACGGTTAACTTCACGATTTGTTGCTTTTATCATTTGTTTTTATCGTTCATTTGTGACAGAGAGAGTGAAATATACACATTTTTATAAATTCAGAATTAAAATACATTGTTACTCTTGTCCGGATAAAATTTTAAAGCGTGCGGAATTAAAATTCTGTTATATAACACCTCTTCAATTGAAAAATAAAATTGTTTTCTGTGTACAGAGGTTAACGTATCACGTGTCTGTCATTGTAGGTTATCATTGTATTGATAACTTATCAAACAGCGATTGTGGAATAAACATGATATGACTCGTAGCTGGAAGCATGAGAAGAATGTAATATCTGATGCTGCATATTCGCGTTTCTGATCACATAACTGGAATTCATTGAATATTTAATTTTCAACTAATTGATTTAAAAGTTAACACCCCGGCAGAATTTACTCTAAAACTAGGAAACCAACCACATTTTGAAATGTGTGTCAGATTGTGTTTATACACAAAATAATCTGAAAACTATTAAGAGTAAATCTGTCTACTACTTCTATTTATAACTTAAATTTCAACATAATCCAGATTTTTAAAAAATTATGATTATTTGTATCATATACGTGGAATAAATTTATCCTTATTTGTTTCTAAACAGATGACACATTTCAATCATGAATACAAATTTAGTCTTACTGTATTTAAAGCAACTCCTAGAACCACCATCCATCCCCAGCCACCATCTGGGGGCACCAGTTCGTAGTCTGGTTGAGATACTGTCATTCTAAAAATTAAATTTGCCAAGAATCAATTATGCATGTTTTGGAGTCATTTTACAATTTAAATGAAAAAATAATGGTAATCCTTAAAATCTAATTAAAAACTTAATAAAATGATAATGAAAATAATCAATTTAGTATAAGTTTAATAATAGTCAGGTAGATTAAAGTGAAAGCGTCTTATTTTATTTTATAATAAATGCAGGTTTTACAAACGTTATTTTTGAAAACAAATAATAAGAGCCGTATTGCGTGCTATGTTTTTTTTCCATCTTCAATTCAACATTTAAATAAAGATTACAAAAAATATAAGATGTAGTTGTTAATATTAACATTACCTATTACGTAGTTATCAGGGACATATAAAAATATTAATTGACTTTTCTTTAGACGACATGTAAATTTTTAAATAACCATCTTAATCTGTGAAGCTACAATTTTGTAACCGGAAGTACCTCAACCACTTTAATATCATGCAATAATAAGTATTTATTTAATAAGAATCGTGAAGTTAATATCGTAGTAAATTAAATAATGTACACTCCACTACTTTTCTGTTTTACAGTTGTTTACTAATTCATAGTTCCAATAAAAAAGTAGATCATTTATGACTTGTTCACCAATATAATATGTTATTATTTTATAAAATATAAATTAACTAATTTAATATTCTTCCATAAATCCTTGGGGTAATTATTAAGGAAGATGAAAACCAGTAGGAGTTCATGGTACTTTAGAAGTGGAAGTGTTATGTAAAACTTAAGTAAGTGGATAAGAACATCATTAACACATTAATATAAAAAATAGAAATAAAGGAAGATATTCCGGTCAACAATCAAAAAAATACTAGATTAACGCTATAATACTGGGTATATTTCTTCTCATTAAGCTATAATTTTTTCATTAGCATCAAATCAGCACTGTTAAAATTTATACGCCTTCTTTTGGACAGGATATAACTTGATCTCACAAACACTCTTCACTTCCAAAAACTTTTCACGTAGTTGAACCCAAGCCACAACTGTCTGTTCTCCATCAGTATCATTATTACTTTTTCTTCAATTAAATACCTCGCAGCAGGATAAACTTCGGTTGAGATGCAATTCTGGTCCATGACTGCTTTTATCTCAAACGCCAATAATATTACTATTATCCTACGAGTAATGAGCGGATCATATATGCTAGATGAGAAGAAATACCATCGTTTGCCATCCAGAACTCTTAAAAATCACTTCCTAGTTTCAATTATACATTAAATCATTGCAAATAAACTAATACTTTTGTTTGTTCATCGTCCACAACCCAGTGATTTTTAGTATATTTTTTTACGTTGCATGCATTCAGTGAAACAAAATCAAATTGAAACGGATGACATCTAAAATTCTGCTAGCACATTGAATTTTTTCGCTTTTCACAATAAAACTGCCAGAGCGATTTGGATGAAGCCTATTTAAATATTATTTAGACAAGACAGTTTTCAGAAATATAAAACGACTACCTGCATTTAAAGACAAAACGGTGACCTTCCAAAATATGTATTTCGGAAGCTTCAGAGTAAAAACTGTCCAATAATTTTGAATTTAAAAATTATGAATGATAACGTTTCTATTTCATTAATAACTGTATTATAATTAAAGACTCTAAAGTTCGTGAATCAAAGAATTTTATAAATATTATAAAATGACTGTTACATTTCATTATGATATCTTAGCACAGATGAAAGAAAAAAATTACATGACGGATTGAAATAATATTTTAAATATTAGACACCACGAAAAAATAATATCTTATACCTCGTCCAATGGTATTGCCAGATTATGCACCCCAATAACTACCTATCAATCTGGAGTCACCGAGGGTGTCTCTTATTAGACGAGATGCTTGGAAACGTAGTAACAGTCCGTGATTCTGGTATTACATTTTGTGGCACAATAGTAACAGACCAAAGATTTGTTCTTCTTTAGTGCGTGAAAAGCAGACAGAACGAAAGGCAGTAACAGAAACTCCGCTATTATACGTATAATCATATAAACTTAATTGCAATAGGAATAAATGAATAATTTGAAAATGAAATTTAACGTTATTTTTGGTTAAGAAGACGTGCCTGGTGTTACCGCATTACAAGGTCTACGTCCACATCCACGCCGTCTTTGGAACTCGGCGAGCCGTGTAAATCGCCTCGGCCACCTGTTGCGTCTAGACGCTCCCTCTGGCTAGCTCCGTCTCTTTCCCGCATCTGTCCTGCTAATTGCCGCCGTGTTGATAGCGACCTGCAGTACACCTTCCCCTCTCCCGCATCTCACCCGCCGCCAGCCAGTCATCTCAACTGCCCAGAGATACGGCTACCTACGTTTCGTGTTTACACTCTTACACACACACACAACAGATATTTCCTGATCCCCGATCGGAATAAATATTTGATAAGGCTGCTTACGAGACCGTTTTTATTTGTCGTCAGAGCACTCACTGGAATGTTTTACTTTTCGTTACATTCTTCAACGTTTTTAAGGAGTCTGTCGGCTCATGTACTAGTAAATTTAGCCAATATATAGTTCATCCTGCACATTAATTTTCCAACTAAAAACATTATGATCTATATCACGTAGATCCCCAGCATGCAGACCCTGTCCTAATAAAAATCATAATCCAATTCAAAGTTAAGTGTAGTGATATACTTTGATTATTCCAGGCAGTGTCTCTATAATCTTTATGCTCAAAAAAATTGCTGATCCGACAAACCTTAAATATTATGCCAATTATGAAGCGAATAAAATTTTAACTGTCGATGATCAGGAAGGCTATACGAAAAAGAAGTATATATATTAACTATTATCATGATGCAATTTCAAACTTTAATAAACACATGTACAAATTAAACAAATATATAGAAACGTTAAGTCGTCTATATTGTAAGGGAATATGATCCGTCACGATATTGCATTTACCTGCCTTTACGACGGTATAATGTATATATATATATATATTTAATAATATACCATTTATAAATATATTTTATTACGAGATGGAAGGACAATGAATTTTAATTGTGAACATATTTACATGTTTAAATATATATAAATTACAAATTACTTATAATCTAACTTACACTAACAATAATAATCTATTGTTCTTAGAATATTTGAATAATGAAAAAGAGTAAACACCGCCTGGAGTAATCAAGGCATAACACTTTAATGTGAATAGGAATATGATTATTATTAGTCGAGGGAAACAATTCATTTGCTTTGTTTACGCATATTCAACTTAAAATGAATAATATATAATTCTACGGTAACACCATAAATAAAATATATTTGATTCTCCTACTGGTGTAACCGGTTATAGTTCAATCGTTGAGTGGTTCGGAAACAAATACAATTGTTTATCTTCTTTGTAGAAAATCCGACCACCCGGGAAAGCCTTATTCTCCTAATTTGTACGCTACCTGATGTTCATGAAAAAAATATATAACCACTCCCATTCTATTGATGAAATGTTAGTTTCCAGGAACAAACCACACGTAGAATTATTTTATATGGGAACGCAGGTAAAGTAAGGTAACATTGGATTGTACTTTGAAGAAAAGTAGGTTATATTGAACTAATGTATACCTACAATTATTGATTATTACTTACAGAAATAAAAACAGAATAAATATCTGTAGAAAAATGTACGTATTTTTGTATAGGTCGTGGGAGATGCGTTGTAGGAGAAGGAATAATGGAGGGGAGTTTTCTAGTCACCGGAGAATTCCCTCTTGGATGCATTCTGGTGTAGCGCTATAATTCTTAAAAAGAATTCATTATATTCTTACGAACTGGAAATACAGACAGTTTTACCGACTTTTAATCACATTCTTATATTTATTACCTCCTTCGCAGATGAGTCATTTGACGTAGGCTACAACATATCCAGAAATGAACACATAATTCCTTGCATGAGTGTTTTCTGAATATATTTTACACTACCAAATTTACATACAAGACTTGTGTTAAAAATTCCTCCAGTATACCCTCACTATGATTCCATGCCAGTGAACGACTGCGTATCGTAATTTGACATTACTAGCTCTCCAGTTTTACCATACGATACCATTGTTTTTAAGATGATAATTGTAAACACTGCATGTTTTGAAAGAAATATATTATTATTATATTATAAAGTAGCATATATGACAAATCAAATCACATAAGATTAATAGCTTTCATTCACAAATGATTCGTCTGATACAGTGCCTGCATCCGGTTAGATTCATCAGTCTTAATTCTCCAACTTATTACTTATTTATGAATTATTAACCGGACTCTTGTTGGGACACGTAACAATATACTCTTAATTCATGAATTTTATTCTAAAAAGGTGACAAAGGTTTCCATCCTCTTCGTAACGTCACTTTTTCGTCCCCACTTCTCTCGATGTTATCAGTTCCACTGGACAACAATTTCCTTTTCCCACAATCTTACATTATCACTTGTTTTCCGGGCTTTCACTAACTTCTATTGTCTGCAATTTTCCTGCTAGGATGCAACCCACGTAAGGCATTCTTGTTGACAAATATAGATTTGTATCGCTAGTTTTACACCACTCTTTATCAACAACTAACAACAATTAAGAAACTATTACATTTTCGATAATCAATATTATTTCAATAGAAACCAGTACAACTAAGAATTTATTTTTGTTACATGTTAAGCTAAAATATAATAATTTATAATTTCAGTAATCAAACAAGGATAATTTTTTTTAAACAGTCTACAATTGAATTGTAACAAGTAAGTCTAAAACTAGGATTAAAAATAAATATTTTTGTCGTCTTTTATAAAGACAATGGAGTGCCTACAACACGTGTTTCCAACGCAAATACGTACTGGAACCTTTGTCTTGATATCAGGCAGCATAAAAACAACTAAACAAAGATAATAGTCGCTATGAACTAAATGTCCGTACACAGGTTTAAACAATTTCAATTTCTCTAGGTACTTAACGGCAAACAATTGGATAATTTTTTTGTGCTTGATACGAGTAAGCTGCAATTCACTGATCACTTTCGAAAATTCATTAATAGGAGACTATTTGTAGGTGTTAATATTTATGTTTTAATTTGAGAACTTGTACGTTAACAATTCACTTGTAATGTTAATTATATTTTGTTTCTATGTTTCCTCCATTATCTTAGATTGTTTAATTTAGGGATAGCGTCACATATTAACATGTAATTCGTAATTTTGTATTTTTGACATAAGAATGAGTACGAGATTTAATTGTGCAGAATCTGGATCATTTCAATACAGAATACATTCAGCAATGACTGGAAAATTCTACAAATAAACTCTTAAGTATCAATTATTAATAGTATATTCAATAATGTATGTGGACTTCTGTTATCGGAGCTTATTCGTCAGGTGTTCATTATCACATAAAAACTCAAAATAAATGTTACAGAAAACTATAATATGAGGTAATTTACCTTCAGCTGTTTCCCTTGTCATATTAATTCATTGTTGGGGAAAGACGCTTATCAGTCAGGTGCAATCATTCTGTAATTTCTGAAAGAAGACGAATGTTACATGAAAAATATATAGACCTGAGGAAGCGCATATTTATAAATTTGTTAATACTTTCAGTTTCTACACATTTCCAATGCCAAAGGGTAGTTTTCAATACAATATATATGATAATTTTTTCGGTAATTTATTAATAATTCAAAACAAAAATTCGTTTGAATACAACGTTCCGTCCACCTTTTTTTGGACTTATTCAGGTAAACAGGTAAAATACAGTTTCGAATGTAGGCATATAAATATACACGATCCCACATACACTTGACAACATGGTCACTTTACTTTTTGTTCATAGACTAATCTCGTTGCGAAAGCCTAATTTTAATGTTAAGAAACGCGGACAATTTTTTAGTCCTGCAGAAATGAGCAAACTAAAATTTATGTGTAATTTAAATTTGCGATACAAAAATTTATAAGCTTCTGTGAAAAGTGTAGATTACATGCAAACATTTTGTTTCACTGATCGTCTGACTTCGAATTTATAATTAATTTAATTGAGGAGTCAGAATAATGAATGGATCATGACTAAACACTTTAACGTTCTACAAATTTAAATATGAACGAATTGACATACAATAAGTTAGAATCAGTTTCGAAACGTTAGCCGCCCATCAACAAACTATGCGAGTTACGGTCTAGTCGATTCAGGTGTTGCGAAGTTCGCAGACTCGAACTTGCTACTCAGAATGCGAAATGTTCCACGCAGTGACCTTGGGGTAATCGTTGACGTCACGCTGTACTGTGCTTTTGCCGTATCATTGAAACACTCCAGACCTAAAGTTGGCGTGGCTTGACTTGATATTTACTGGCTGCTAGAAAACAATCCAAACGTAATTATATTACAGCGGGATCACGAAAATTCTGTAGGAATTGTGAAATATTTAATAGTTGAAATGAAGTGAATAATTTGCGACGTCATACGCCGTCATTAAAATAAAATTTACCTTGAAAGTGATAATCGTCTTCAGATAATCATATCACTGTCCTTGGTGTGAGAAGTGTGAGAAAAAATATCAAACTTCAAAATAATTAGTAACCAACTAAATTATAAATTTTCTTTGATTTAGGACAAAAAATTATTCCTCTGACAATACGAAGCTTTTCGGTGTTATTTTGAATCCTAAACTGAATTTTGCCATTTTTATAACATACTATAAAGTGTGCATATCGAAAAGCCGCCGTTGGTACTTAATAATCTTACAATTTTCACATGTTAAGGATAATTTTGTTAAACAGAATCTATGTTCTTCAATAATAATAAGCAAACACAGCCAAAATAAGTGATAATATAAATACATAATATAGAACTTCCTTTGATCCTTGTACCTTTCTTCAGGTGCTGAGAAGAAGCTAGAGCGACACAACTGCACTTGTCTGTTGACAAAACTCAAACGCCAAGAAAACGCAACGACAATGGGAGAGCCGAAGAGTTAGCGTAACAATAAGGGAGCAACGACAATATGAAAACAGAAGGTTTAACGTAATAAGAAGGGATCGGAGCAACTGTTGAGTTTCATAGTGTCAGTACATTAATTGCTGTTATGTTTGATTTTATGTGAAGCATCTCTGATATGAGTCTGGAATTGTACCTGGTGTCATATGTTCCTTGATAGGCGTAATAAGAGAACGTTGTGTTTGCCCTATTTAACATGAATTACAATTAGAGATGTTATTAGTAATTTTCAATCAGACGTAAATTTCTTCATTTAATAACTATTTATTAATTTGAAGATGACAATGATTCTCAACAAATATGGCAACATATTCGTAAATAGAAAACTAACTACATTATTAAACATAAAATAATTAATTTCAAAGATATATGCTGTCCCGCTGTCAATTAAATTTAATAAATCGTCAGAATTAGACTATAAAGATTATTTGGCATACTTATTATTTGAAATACTTGACTCTACATTGACCAACTTATAAGTCTGAAATCCGGTCATATAATACAATTAACGTGAAATCGTGTACTATGCCGATTTTAATACAAGGGAATGAAAGGTTAAGCTTTAATAACCTGTAAGTTGGTTTTCATTCTAATTGTATCGCTTATTGAATAAAAGACTGCCGTTTGACCTGTTTTCATTTCGACACCAAGATGGAGGTATGTCATCATTTATCGTTCGTTTTCCAGATAGTTGTTCGAATCACAAAAATCGACGATAATGGTACATCATATTCTGTGGTTAACTTAGAGATGCTGAAGCAGATTTATGGTAACGTATACAAATTTTGGCACTACGAGGAAGGTACTTCAAGGGTCAACGCCTGACGAGATGGAATGGGAGATCTGACAATAGATACAACGGCCTGCAGTGAGATGGTGCACTTCCTAATGGCCACCAGGAAATTGTATTCGGTGCGTATGAGCTAGCATACCTGTCTGGGTTCCGGATGGACGGCTACGATGCGACTGACAGTGTTTCGACTGCAATCACGTGGACAGCCTGGATGATGAAAGCGACTGCTTGCTTTGCGCGGATAGGAAACTACTCTCATGGACTTTCTCACGATAAGCTTCGGCCAATGGACAACTTACAGGCACTGCAATGAGCCACTTCGCATTTATCATTAAATGCCTATCTTTTCCTATAAAAACAGAAGTACCATTAGAAAAAATCAGAATCAGCTATTTCTCATATGATACCGTGAATATTAATAATAATAAACAAATATGAAATTGTGAAAATAATTAAATAAAATGAGTACGACGTGTAAAAAATTATCGTCGACTTTTTCCATTTCAGTTGTATGTTAATGTGGACTGCATTCCCGCATACAAATGTGTTTACTTAGAGTTGTGACAAGGAAACCATGGACATCAGACACGGTAGACGAGAACAACGATCGTGGCACGATACGTTCACAGTATAATGTGTTAAAATGGTCCTCGATTTCAAAATTGAAAACAATAACCGAATACAAGCCATTCAAGTTTTCTTAACAATTAATTACCATAACAACTAGGAAATGGACTCCAGGCAAGCATAATTTTTACTCTAGGCATTAATATATTTCGCGTGTTCTGTCACGTCAATTTCTTGCGATTAAATGTTACTTAGACATTATTATTAGAAATTATTATTTTGCATTACTTCTTCAAGTACAGATAATAATTTTTTTTACAAGGCTGCATTAGTATAATCTACATGATGGAAACTCCCCTCTAATAGCATAGGAAGAAATTTGACAGGGAGGACGCGGAAGGGAAAGTAATGCAGCCAAGGGCTAAATAGAAGCCCTCCCCCCCCCCCCCCCCCCGCCGGGAATTTGCTCAAAAGTGATACAGGGCATCCTCAGGTTGCTCGGGGTCTTGGTACTTGTCCGACGCTTTTCCGATGACGGGAGTGGCGATTGCTATGGGAAAGCAGCATTCAGCATTCCCTTCTCCGTGCCTTGACCTGTTTAGGAGGCAGTTGGTCGACTGTTCCAAAAGGACTCTTGACTTGTGGGAACCTTACTTCAGAGAGAGAAGAAGGCATCCCCAAAGGTATCCTCCTACATTTCTCCAGGAAGGTTCCACCTGCGGGAATTGAGACAGGCTTCCTAGGGCCCAAGCAATGTGAATTGTTAACGGAATGTGTAAAAAAAACCTTCTCGAATTGTCCTGCGGGCAGTGAAGATTTTTTATACTATCATTTGCCCTCTCTCCGGACTTCAACAAATGTCCGTACTTGAAATGTAAGACTACCGGTGCTACTTTGTGTATATAAATATTTGAATGAGTTTTGTGGATTATTAATGGTACTGCACACAGAATGCGTTCTTTAATTATGATATAATTATACGTAATTCTTTCTGGAAGCTCGTGATGGTAATTACCTTGAGAGATTCTACAAATTTTGCAGACTCATTACATATGTAATTAGCTTGAGGATAAGTTCTTTCGTGCAATCTACTGAATATTGTTATTTTTCTTGTATGGAGGTTTTTTAAGCCTCTTTATGAATTTAATATTATAGCAAAACCAGCATGCCCATATACAATTAATTACGTTTTACAGTAACCGACTAAATTACTTCATCAAAACGTTATATAATGTGATATTTCGTTAATATTTTGGAAAGTATTTTAAAATTAATCACTCAGCACGAGATACTTTTAATTAAAAAAATTTTTAATATAATTTTGCCCATTTTGTGAAGTAATATAACCAATACTCAGTTCATGTTAAATGGAAATTTCCTTTGGCAAGTGTATGAACTAACAGAGTATATCCACTTTAATGGCAGAAGAAGGAATGGAAAGGGGGAATGCGGTGAGAAAAGCAGTTTAAGGATTCTAAGTCTCAGCGATCTCAAACGCAAGTAATTGTAGAAATATTAATACCATAATATGCATGAATGGTATTTTTTTTAAATAGTATTTATCAACAATATTTTCTCTTGCAGCTTAGCATGTGCTATGTATGTACTGATATTTGTTTTGACATTGACCATGTTAATGAACATAGTACATCGCCGGCCTTGGTCTATATGTGGCTTGTTTTTGACTAAATTATTCGTACTAGCCACGCGTCCTCCATGTTAATAAGATCCACTTGACTCTTGTTAAGCAGCATGCGAATGAATCTATATTGTGTTTGCTGACGTAACCCTTACTTATGGTACGTAATATTTGAGTACATTAATGGTTTGGCATTGTTTCGCAGCAATTAAAATCAGCGGTAAATAAAGATAATGTTGTTGGATGGAAGCCACGACTAAATTATTACACTGTGTGAAACACAATTTTTTATTCAATATTTTGGAGATGAAATATGAAACTTATTATCCTATTGACAAATTCCTCATTGACGTGGAACCTACTTGAGCCGAAGACGAGAGAGAAGTTACACTGCTATGGATGCTTGAGCGAGTAAGGTCACGCTCGATGGTGAACGCCATGACCAGTACACCACAAGATACTACAAATAGTGTAAATCAGGAAGTTGCCACATAAAATTCGAAAACAAAACTTGGGCAGGAAACTGTAGGAGATGCTTCTACAACGAAACGAATTAAAATGAGCCGTCAACGCAATAATTCGCGCGTGTCGAATTATGCCATCCTAGCAGTCCGAACCAGAGATCAACGCGATGGACTGCTCGGGTAACTTCACGTTGAGCCATAAAGTAAAATGGAAACTTTCTTACCCTGTAGAAGCCGAGGTGCAACATTCACAGTTTTGAGGGCTATTCAGCTAAATTTACAAGAATAATTTTTCTGTTAAATAGGAAAATAATAAAATCACAAATTTCAATATTTAATTAAATCCGGAAAAAGAGTGTAAATTCATGAAATTTCATGGTGATATATAAAATTACTTGCATTAAAACTTGCTGGCGTCCAAGAACGTTAAAGACAATTGTGTTGTATATTATCAAATTCTGAAGTTAAATTTGGTATTTTTGCATAAGTAAATATTTGTGTTTGTGAAATTTTAAAATTTTGAGTGTTTTAAAAATCTTGATATTGTATTCCATTCATTCAAGTAAATAAATCAGCCGATATTAAATTATATAATTTTTTAGATTATTTACATCCACACGCCGATGGTTACTTGTCTTGCATACTGTGTTTACTTTCTTCTGTTACATTTTATTATTGTACATGTATTGGCGTCATATTGTATAAAACATGTTCATCGACAAATAATCATGTTCTACTGTAATGAAGCAAACTAAAATTTACGTATTAATCGTTTATCACGATAAATATTAGTTCAAAGGTTTAAGTTATTATAAGAAAATGTTTTTCAACAATTTTGTTCAAAGTATGGCATATTGTCTATACAATGTTTTCCTTCGTGTGTTCCACCCGGCAACATATATCTGTAGTTTCTTTATGTAGCCTAAGGTACGGCATGAAATAAAGCCGTCTTCTTCAAAGCTATTATTTATTGTAATTACCGAGTCAGCCTTGAATGTGACGTTACGCAATTTGCAGTAAGAAGTAGTTACAAAGACGTTTTCCTCTTTCCAACGCGAACAATTATACTTCTATCGTCTGCACGTAAACCTGAATAATGATGTCTCTTACATCAATACTTAAACGTCCTTCCTCAGATTCTCATCGCTTAACCGGTATCATTATTTCAAATTATCAAGAAGGTTAGAAAATTCATCTAATAAAAGTTATACTATTTTAAGAATAAAATAAATGATTGTCGGCTGTGATTATGGTCAGTATTTTCTGTATTAACACTTTTCAGACAGCAGCCTACCTATTAAATATTATTACCGTATTTCATTTAGTCTTGCTACTCATATTTTTAAATATACCTTGGCGCCAAGTGACGTTTGTTCGTTTGTGCAATGAAAGGGATTGAGGTAAATAAAATTAATTAAAATAAATAGACCAATACGATAAATTAATTTCCAAATCAATTATTTAAAACTTGTTTAAGCATGGATAAAGTGTCTGTATTATATTTCCAACTCCAAATTATTCTTTAAATTAACAAATATCTATAGATAAAAACATAAATCATAAGTTTATACCAACATACACGTTCAAGTGAAACAAACAAGGCGACACGGAAACATCAAACATATTTGTATGTACGTAAATATTAATTTTAAGAAAGTATTTTAAATACATTGTTACGCTTTTAAAATTAAATATAAGAGCGTTATTGTTTAAATCAAATTTCAGGTTAGAAGCCACTTGAGACGCTATTCGCATGGACTAATTACATTTTTGTTCTATTCTTACTAGAGTTTAAATCCACATGTGCTCATATTATTTTTATCCGAAGAACAAACTTCATGGGACCACACCCAGTTTGAATAAACGCTTTTATATTGAATGACAAGCATATGTGAATGTAAAACCGTGAAGTTCAGAAAAAGAAGACAACTTTTCCTAAACATAAGACATACTTTGTTAAAAAATAACAAAATATTTACTTCCCTACTATACTGGTTTCAAGTTGTGTAGCGCTGATATTACGAAATTACGTGAAAAATTCTTGTTCCGGAGCCAGTGCATTCTTTATACGTCACTTCTGACATTCCCCGGTGAGACACATCCTTTGCTAGACGCCGAGCGTCTTCGTGGCGTCCGTGGGTAAGGAATCCGATAATTAGCTTTGCTTCCAGTGCCACCCGTTTACCAGGAGCAACGAGACGAAAGCTTAGCTGACACAGATATTTCATACAGCCGCGACGATTCCTGGGTTTGACAGAGTCGTTAGCATCAAGACGATACCACACTCCTAATTAATTAGCTCGAAACGAGCCCGACTTCTCATTAACGGCATCCATTTTAATGGCTTCCCTATTTCTATTCCTAATTTACTCTCAAGACGATGACACAATATAAGACCCGAAAATATTCCTATATTTTTTCTTGAAGAAATCAATTTAGAATCATGTTAGCCAGATAAAAATTATAAATTAACACCAATTTATCATTTAATTAAATTTACATATGAAGAAAATAAAAAATTTTAGGGATGAAATGGAGCGTATATTTTATTATAATGTTATAAATTTTTCATAACACATTTATGACTAAATGGCTGATGGTTTTTCATTTAATTAAATTTACATTTACGATTGAACAATAATTATTTAAAATTATGTCTCATTTAATTTCTTACTGCTATTAATATAGGAGAAAATTTACAAACAAAAACGTCTTTCAGAAAAAAGGGAAACAAAACTAAATAGTATATTCTTCCAAATATTCATTTTATCTATATATACTGTTTCCTATAAAATAAATTTAACTACAAGTTAAGTACAGTAAAATCATAAATATATTTATCATGTTTCATTATCTCCCATATTGTTACTTCATCAAACAACGAATAAAGAATGTTGGTACAATTTAATATCCAGGTCAGTCATTTATGATTTTCTTGAATTCATGGAAAGAGAAAACTGAGTTAAAATATGGGAGTGAAACGAAAATCGTAAAACTATGGTTATTTTTAAAATAAATAATAGACATTATTATTTGTGTGATCTTTGTACGTGGGGTTTAAATGAAATTTCGTTTTTCAATTTAACTGCTTTATAATACACAAACATTACAGAAAAAATGTGAAAGAACCCTTTGTGATTTTTGGAGTAGGTAATTTTGTTAGCTGAGCATCGGGTTGCACAGTTCCTCTCCACACGACAAGCAGCCTGGCTTGTTCCGTGTAACGAAGATAATTTAAGTCTAACCGAGGAGGGACCTATAAAGTTAAATAAGGACCAACCGCTCTTCTGCATTGCGATATTAATTCCAAAGTTCTTCATTACTTGGTGCTGGCCCGTTCTTTCCTTGTTGCTTCCCTCCAGCGCCAGATGGGCGAAGCCTATTTTTTGCTTTATTTACGAGCGGTAGCAGAGTCTGTGCCCATCAGTCCAAGCTGCTGCTAGAAGCATTGATCTACATCAGCCTCTGCTTCTGCAACAGCATTGGCGGTTTTTCTTGTTCCCTCATTCCAATTTACCTCCGAACGCTGTATTCAAAGATTTATTTCTTCAGGTCAGTAGAGTAGACATGCAGCTACACATTGGAAATAAAAATTTAATGACATAGCCGAATGAGTTATCCATATTACGTTATTGTGGACATCCCCCCCATTTTAATTCACTGATTAAAACAGATAAGTGTTTTACTAATTTCATAAATTCACTCACAAAAAACTTTAATGGTTATCCTTTATATTAATATACGGTGTTAGTAAAAAGGTAATTAAAATGCAGCAATGAAAATAATAAATTATAACCGGAGATGTAACAGTGATTGCAGTTGATTAAAGGAACATTGTGTTATGTGGCACCACTGCATTTAATATTTATATCGTGTTATATAATACCGTGTTTAGTATAAAAATTTTTTAGTAGTTGCCAGAATAATGGCAACCAAGAGTTTTTCACAAAGAGATGGTTCATACCCGTGTAGAGGTCAGGATACTATTTTGAGGACCATTGGTTGTGTTGGGTTTGAAATCACGAAGGGAGAGGACTGATTACCAGGGACGGTTTGACGTCGAGATGTTGGTGGCCTTCATTTTTTCTTTCAAGATAATGTTACCCATTTTAATTTGAAAGAAAAAATGAAGGCCACCAACATCTCGATATTGGGTTAAAGAAGAGAAATATTCTGGGGATTTTTGGACTTATTTGGAAAGAATGGGAGATGGAGAATAAAAAGAGCTGTACACTCACAGCAGGGAAAGTATTTTTGGTGGGTTACCTAGCAGCGAGAGTAGAGATTCCTTTGACGAGTGACCCAGCTGCGACAGTGGTATTTTATTTAAGAGTTTCACAGTAGCGAGAGAATTTAGATCCGCTACCTAAAAGCGTGAATTTTTAGCCAAAGCAATGCAGCAAGTCCATAATAGATAAATCATATAAAGCCTTGTCATTCAAACCGGGTGCGCAAGAAACACTAAATTGAAGACATTTTTATGCCAGATTAAATTATCATTATTTCTTTTGATACATGTACATTATAACGATTGATATTAATCAGCTTAATTTAGGATGCTAATCACCCATAGGAATCGCAGAATTGGAACTGACGGTGTTTATTAATTATAATATTTGAGTCAAATAGACCTACAGAAATCATTTTATTAAATTTATGTTTCATTTAACTTCTAACGTATATGTACAATTTAATGTCAAGAAAACCATTAAAAACTAATGTTGAAAAAATAAGTAAAATAATTTAATACTTATATATTAAAGCGTATAACGATTCATTAGCACTCCTATCGCCTACAAATAATTTCACTATATTTAAATTAATGAAGTAAAATAAAATGTTGTAAACACTAATTAATTTCAATTTACATAATTAAAAGATTAATAATCACATGAATTCTGATAATGTCGTTAAACATAATTATGTATTTAAAATTAATTTAATCCTAATATTGCGACAAAATTAAATTTTAATAAATGTCGACTTATTAATACAAGATTTCTTTTATAACCCACCTATCCAGTGCATCCAAATATGCAAACGTTTCGTTACCAAATTGTATTTCTGAAAATGGAACTTGGAATTACCTACAAAACGAAAGAAATTTGTTTTTAATACTGAAATGAAATTGAATAGTGGTATAAATAATAAAAATCGAAAATATAAATAAAAAAGAAACGAACTTCTATTTATTAAATTTGCTATTCATAACATTTAGAAAAAAATATTTCGTTCACCTTTCAATTAATTTCAGTCAATTACAATTAAATAATTATATTAAAAATATATTAACTTCTCTTAGTGCGATATAAAAAATGTTTAATGGCGCTATACAGTTTCTATATTTAACATAATTCCTTTTCTGTTTTTCGTTGAAACATAAATTAAATATTTTATTATAATTCAATGAAAATTTTGTACCTTTTTTCTTTATGGCACAAAATTTGAGACGAGTAATAGTTTGAAAGAAGTATATTTTTAACCTTATTATATACCAATTTTCAAGGTTTTTTTGTTAGAAAATTTGTTTTGGTTTTGAAGTAATATAAAGTTTTAGTTATTGCCATAAAATAATGTTGTTTTCCCTAACACTTATGAGGAATAATATATTAAAATGATAACATCTGCAATATTGTGCGACGCACGACGGTCATTAACAAAACTTGAATGCCTATAAAAATTTAAACATTTAATATTTTGTAAGAGTAAAACTGTTTAATTATATATTTTACAAATAACGATTAACAATTAATAGAGTATTTTATATTTTTCTCTCTGAACTTGCTAAGCTAACTGTTATTTTATTTTACAAACATATATAGTTTTTATTTACGTAATTTAATCTTGTCCTACTCTCATGTTATATATACCTATTTATGAATATTTTATCCGACGAGATATAAATACACGCATAACAGATGAGTACACGAAATATTGGTCTGAATATTAAGTAATTTAAAATAATAATAAGTAAGTTATGCTTCATAATTTAATTTAAGAAGCACAAATTTCTTTTATTCCGAAATGTAGAGAAATAAGTAAATGGCACAGTACGAGAGAAAATATTTTTACTAACTACATAAATTATCACCTTTGCTTAAGTTAGCTACACTTTTGAATTACAACAGTTGGATATGGCGCAGGACAGTCTCTGAACGATTGTTTGTGAAAATCATCTTCACGCGAACAATACGGCTGAGTGAACAATAGGAGGCACAGAACAATGACAGAAGGGCCTAGCAGGACAATCTTGCGTTAATACGCTCTCCAAGAAGCATTACCCATTCACATCCCGTTTTTATGACCACTGCAGAGCTAAGCGTTCCGCAGAATTAGCGGGACCTACTTATTTAAGGGCTTTTATTTCTTACTATCACCAACGGCCTTTGTCTGAAATAGACAACGCTCACGAGCGTACTTCCTCCTCCTTAGACAATTCCTCATGTTTTCTTACTTTTGTATTGTTACAAAGTTTATATATATATATATATATATATATATATATAAGGCCTATGTGGAAGAATTTAATAAACACTTCAATTTAATTGCATGACGTTACCCGTAGAAAAATAAATTTATCTTCACTCTGTCCGTTTTTGTATAGCAAATTATTTTATGGGTTTAATACTAATGATGATAAGAAATTAAACTTTATATTTAATTCCTTTACTGTAGTAATATTAATCTTACACAGAATAAAAATCAATTCTGAATCATCATATAATCACTAAGGAACTCTGTAACACCATTATTTCCATTGAACACTTCATTAATGAATGCAGAAAAATTCATCAAGAAAGGAATCTGATATTAGAAAACACACAAACATTTTTTAGAAAAGACAAACCTGTATTATTAATTCTAATTCAAACCAACATATAGTCGCTAAAGACCATTTGTAGTTTATGTGACTTTAAATGAAATAAAGTAAAATAAATTCTACAACACCAATTTTTCAATTCTTTCGCAATAAAACTGGTACAGTTGATTGAATTTTTATAGAGCTTAAAATATAATACTACAGTAAGAATTTTATTTTGGACAACTTAATGATTTTCATTGTTATTAATGTTAACAGGTGACATATTTGCACACAGCAGTGCTAGTTGAGTTGCCTAAGTGTAAGGCGCTCTTAATTAAATGCACCTATCTTAACGCTCAAAATGTCAAAATATAAAAAAAATATTTTCCAATTTTACTTTTCATAATTTTAAATACCACACTGAATAACATATAAATAAATGAATAATGTCAAATGGAAATAATTTTTTGTTGTAATTGAAGTAATATTTACGTCCAATAGATGTGATAGAGTATGTTTCAAGACAGACGCTATTTATTCCAAGTTATGTACGTGTTTAACACCACTACAAAAAATTAAGTAAAATTAAAAATAGAGATTTATCAGCACTAATGCAAGTCACTAGCCTGATTATACTAAATCCATACACATAATCATCATAGATAAAATGAATACGCGGTCGACATGGTGAGGAAAAAGTAAAAGAGCTAATGGGAGTCTCTAAAAACTAGGCAGGATTAATCACGACTGCGTTCTCTTTTTAAGGAAGTTTAAGGTCAGAATTCTTGGGACGACACAACTACTTGATTAGAATGTCCTGCATAATATGGATGAGGTAATCAAAGACTTAATATAAAATCTATTTCCTTTATAACTGCCCTCAAACTTATTTTCAGTAATAAACTCATTAAATAATATGAACCGAATAAATTTAGTTTTTTAAGGTGTAGACAGTCTATGTATAGGGTAATCCATATAGTGGTAACTCTCCTCTTATAGCATAGGAAACGGATTTGAAAGTGGGGATGCGGAAGGGTATACGAAGGTATCTAAAGAATAACTAGGACCCCCGGTCTATGGTTTAAGGATTCTACCCGGCAATTTACCTAAAAGTGATGCAGGGAAAACCCTAGAAAACCTGCATTAGGTAGGTACTTGTCCCATGCCCTTCGGAAGGCGGGAGAGGAGTTTGCTGTGGGGTAGCAGCTTTCCCATCGCCGTGCATTGATCGGTTTAGGAGGCAGCTGGCCGACTATTCCAATAGGAATATGCCAAAGGTCTGCGACCCCGGAACATACACCTCTAAAAACAGACCGAGGTGCCTCAGCATGTGGGAACCTTTGTTGAAAAAAACCAGAGAGATTTATAACAAAAGTAACTGATAATTCTTTGTTAGATGTGTATTTCATACTAATACAGTTAGAATGATCTTCATTATGGCTTCCTAGTTCACTCAAATAGCTTAAGATAGAAAGAAACTCATTGAAATTGCACATTACAATGAACGAAATATGGAAAGTGAGGGTGGAAAGTCTAAGTGTCTCAATCGATAAGTACGAGGTCACGGTGATCGTAAAGCCAAACAATCTCCGTTTCTACCCCGCTGTTATTTAAGTTAAGCATGCTCAGGTAAATTTGCATTAATTCTCACGGCAACAGCTTGTCTTGGCACATCTCACGGCTCGTGTTTCCTCTAGTGAGAGGTTCAAGTATGCAAATTTCCTTAAATTTTCCCGAGCAGGTCTTTATCTGCATTACATTTACAACGACGTGCCTCCCGCTCCATCCTCTGTGAAAAGCAATTAAAGCAGAGCCTTTTCAATTAAAGAAGATCTCCGGAATGAGCGGCGGTAAATCGCGCTACCGGCTCGGAAACTTGTTTTACGGATTTAATCATCATACTTTTTAGATTCTTTAGTAGCGAGAAGCTGCCAATGAGGAATACCAGGTTGCTAACTACGTGTCAAAACTCTGGAATCACGGGTGCCTCAAAGTCTAATTAAAGTTGAACTCAGAAGACACCAAGAGTCTTCATTAAAATGCGAAATATATATTCTGCCGTAAACAACGGTTCCTCATATAATATATTTATATAATTTTTCTTTATTTCTTTGCCCTATTATACTTTCTTCATTTTCTTTTATACTTACCGTCTCCAGTTCTATATTTATAACCCTTTTGTGTTCTGAATTCTTTGTTTTCTTTTACCTCCTCTTCCATTCTTCGTTTCGAGCTTTCCTTAGATTCCATTCAGGTTAAATATTTTGTATCTTTATTTGTTTTTCTTTGTCTCTTGCAGCGATCTGTTCATTATTTTTCGTTTATTGTGTCACTACATTCATTAGCAATCACATTTTTTAATGATATATTTTTCTCAAACCTCTACATTTTTTACATTGCAATGAATCCTTAGTTTTTTAATACTACGTAAAGTTAGTTCATATTAATTTACCTCATTTTCCATTCTTCGTTTCGACCTTTTTTTATATTCCATTCAGGTAAAATATTTTGCATCATTATTTATTTTTCTTTGTCTATTGCAGCGATCCTTTCATTATGTTTCGTTGATTATGCATTTTTTACATTACCATAAATTATTAGTTTTTTAATATTACGTAAATTTATATTCAGATTCTATACCTCACTTGTCCCGCCTTCATATTTTGTGTAAATATTCATAAAATTCCTTTCGTAATTTTTTTCAATTTTGCAAATTTATTTAAGTTGTTTAACTAATACTGGTTTTTCTCATAAAATGTAACTTTCTTGATCACATTATTTGTGAGAATTATATTTTACATTTTTTATTATTAACAATTTTTTGTTGACTGATTATAGCAGTTGGACTTTTTAAATATTTACATGCATAAACTTGAATAATAAAAGAGCATTGTGAGTAGTGAAGTAAAGAAAAATATGTATTCATAACATCCCCTCTTAGGTTCCTATTTTATTAAACTTTTTTTACGTTCACAATTCAATGGGATTACGCCAAACGACACATTTCAAAATGAAATAAAAATGTTGAACAAAACATTTTACAAGAAAATTTTATTGGCTTCCTTCAATTTGAAAATAAAAAATTCAATACTTTTCGACAAATGAAATACATAGGTCTACGAAATATGCGTGGTATAAAGAATAAATCTTTCAACGGCCTAAATGAATTATTCGTATCACTGTACTGGAGCAAGGAATAAATGTCAAAGCAGCGAGGTGAAGCAAGGATATTAGACGTGGAGAAGTCGGGAGCATGTGGGAGTCGCTGTGTGTATTGTGAAGTTTATGACCAGGCGGATATGCGAGGGAGGTGTGATATTAGCACGGTGCAATAGAGATCGTGGTTCATTTTACGATCTAATTAGAGGGAAATATCACGAATGGAATCTTGTTCGGCAGCGGACATTCGATTTTAAATTACCGAAGTCATGATGCGGCTGAAATTCTCACACGATAATTATTCCTCCAAATAATATTGTTACGCACTCAAAAATATTTGAATTTAATTCCTAAATCGATAATTCTACATCTACCAAAATAATAAAGAATTTGAAATTAATATTACTAACTATATTAAATCGGAAAATACACTGCTTAAAGTTTATATTAATGAAAAAATTGCTTTCATATACTTTTCAAATTTGTGAAAAATTTAATGGACACGTGAAAGTGTTTTTCGTTGGAAAACTCTCCAAAATTAATTCTATTTTTACAACGCTCGACATTATGTTTTCTGCGTTAAAAGACAAATAGTAAGCTTTACTGAAGTCTACATTGGGTCATTTCCTTAGTGTTGTCTTAACTAACCAATACCTCAGTTATCGATTTATAATTTGTAGTAATATATTTTTATTTTGTTCTGTAGATACATAAAATATTATTAAAATTCGCTAATAATCATTAATTTACTCCTCCACATCATTTTATATTTATATTCATAATAATTTGTTTAACAGAATAATTTATTATCACATGAATAACAAATTAGCCATTCCAAATTCAATTCCCTTTCTTTACCATTTTGTTTTTCCAGAACGTTATAATATTTTCAGTTTAGTTAAATATATACTTGTAAAAATTTGAAAGGCTAATTATTAAGCAATTATACTTACTTTAAAATCAAATAATAGAATATAAATAGATAAAAAAATATAAAATAAAGCAAAGACAATCTTTTAAGACGATTAATTATTTGCAAGGCAAAATTTGTGTAAATTCTAACCGTGACCGGTGGTGCGTCACTATAGTACATTTACTTGAATATCCGTGGTTGAATGCCATCCTACTGATACACGATGGTTGTTAAGGGTTTTTTGGACGCTTACCTCGTTTAATCGCTGTTTATGCATATAGTTGAAACATCTCCGGAAATCCAAAATACAATAAAATACACTTCAGTCTTTAATCCAGAATACAATGTTAACATGTTTTAATCTAAACATAACCCAATATCTAACAAACTTTGCTTAAAATTTAGACTTTCCACATATTATTACAAAAATAAAATTATATATGTTGTTTAACTAAATAAAGAGACCCCAATGATTATTTACGTTTCAAACTTCTTATTTTGTAATTCAAAACTAGGTTAATGTAATAAATATTAATACTTTACTCACAGAATTTTTAAATAGCGTATAATTTTGATGTTTAAGAATGAGTTATTGTAAGAATATATTTCCAAATCTTTATAAATAAAAATTTTTTTTTTGACATTTCACATTTGATGTTGACATAAAATTATACGATATTCATTTACAGTGTTTTATATATTAATAGCAACCAAAATTGATATAAAATTCCTGTAGCTATACCGTTATGATATTCCTCTCAAAACGATTTTAATTATGCGCATCTTTGCGTTTCAGGTTTCCCCACTTTGTTTAGTGATTCTATCTCTTATAAGTCTTCGAAAAGCCTCTCAAATCTCCGTCTGCTCTCCGTATAATGAACTCGTCTCAGCCAACTTTGTGAGTGTTAAATTTCTTTTTACAGTATTCATCTCCTTGTTGTTAGTAAATCCTTTCTTTTCCCTACTTACAATATCCGCATAATTCGTAATTAAGCCTCGAAGCACAGTCCGTTTGGTTCGGGGAATTTCGCCGGTTCTGATCCTCTCTTATCCGATATCTGTTCGGAATACAGACAAGAAACAGATGAAAGGAGGCAATTTGCCCCCAGTGAAACACAGGCGCATGCAGTTCCGCACGATCGCCGCCAATGGAGGGCCGTGGTTCGTTAGACCGCCTTTCAGCTTCCAATCCTTTTGTGAGGGACAATGTTGTTACTCTTTTTGTTTTAAATATTAGTATTTACTGCATGTTGTAAGCACATACTATTTTATAAATTAAAACATTTTCGCTGTGGTTACGAGAAAATCAGTAAACCACAATGTTCTGCTTATTTCAGTATCAGGTTTAATCGACATGAAATGGATACCATATTGTTAAAATAATTTCATTCTTAACATTTTCGGGTAGTCTTTTACCCTCATCTGACATACTTTTTTCTTGACAATCGTTCTAGAACTACTCTCAGAGATTGTTATAAATAATTGCGTATACTGAATTATTTTCTTTCGCAATAATGCATAATAGAATAATACATATTATAAAATACAGTAAAAATTTGGTACTATAACTTGAATTACCTTATGTGATAAAATACCACTGTCTACACCACTGTTAAGTGTGTTAGATTTATGAAAATTTTTACAGATGCATTTAAAAACGTAAATGAATATAACTTCCTTTAAGGCCAAATACTTTATAGTGGATAACTCAATAAAAGTTATGGCACTCGTGAGTGACTTATCTGAAATGGAAACGTCGTGTTGCATATTTGCCGTATCTCAGCCCAAAATATAGGAACAGTAGGATAAACTTTCTACAATATCGTTAGATGATCCAATATTTATATTTATTCTCTGTTATAAACTCAAATTGTCCATCTGCAATAAAGTTAAGGGATTTTGTGTTTTATAATGTTCCTACTTACTAATGTAAATAAAGGTATAGCCGTGTCTTACCCCCACAGTGTTTGTTTCCGGTTCAAAAGGTACACGCTTACGAAATTTGGTCAAATTTTCTCCTCGGGTGTAGTATGCGGAAAATACATACACACAAACGCACACGCACGGAGTATTTTATTCATTATATTAAGCCTTCGTCCTGATAAAATAGAATTTTGGAATTAATATTGCGTTGTAATTTTAGTGGGTTAAATCCATTAAGTTAATAAAAGTTTTATTTTTCAGTTAAAAATTGACAGACATAACTGAAATGATTATTCTAGTAAAATTTTATACGATAAGTGGAATCAAATTTCAGCAGAATTAAAGTTATGTTTTCTGATAAATAATATGAGTACTAATTTTGTTATATAAAAGGCTATACTTTTACTAAATATACCATAAATAATTGTCCAAATTATGCGTAAGTAATAGATACTATTTCTACATTACTTAGGTTCCGGAGATGAGAAATATTCACTTTAGACCACATCTTGGAACAGTAGTCTTTCTCAGGCCATCGTATTATGAACCTTGAACGAACCCGCAGATAATGCTGAAGCGGTGACGTAATAATGAAGTTGTAAAGTCTACGTGTAATACATTATCCAACTGACAATCGAAATTGGAAAGGCAACACTGGCCAGTCCATTTGTTTCCCTCTCCTACGCAAGGGGAGCGATCCATTTTATCTGGGAACAAAATACTGCTGTGTTCCCAACGTCCCCAATATGGCGGATCGGCGCACTTCACGCCGTGGAGTGGGACGCCTGAGCTATATATTTCCATGGACGTATCAAATTTCAAAGAACTATAAAACAACTAGATTCGAGTAAGGTCGCCTGCCCAATCAATCAACCCATCAATCCATAAAGCCCTGTAAGAGCAGCTAAATCTGTCTTCTTATGTTTCAGTCCTAAAAATGTATAAATTACTTCATAGATACATACTTAAAAAGTATAAAAGAATAGTTTGAAAAACTATCGCTTGTTTTTGTATATTATTTTTTCTAATTTTACATTTAAATAAATGCAGTTCTTCTATTAATAATAGTTCATTCTTTGTTGTTACTCAGAACACTTATTATAGGTTAGGTAACGAGGTTATTGAGGTTCATGTTGTGTAGTTAAATTTTTGCTTGTTATAAAATAAAAATATCATAAATTTGAGTTAAATAATTTTGGTTCAAAATTTATTAGGGAAGTTCAATAGCATTACAAATTTGTTATTATCAGACTGACAGGCTTAATGTTAACATCCATCCCAAACTATTTATATCCGGGTACCAAAGACAAACCCGAAATCGACGAATGGGTCAGAATCATCTCTCGCACATATTCGAAATAATAATAAAAATTACTTACGATTTTTCTGAAATAATACGGGAACGGTTTCAACAGGTACGAAAAATAAGGCAAGTATAGAGTTTGTATGGGCACAGTCATATGACTATAAATATACTTTTCCTGGTAAACTGACTCGTAGAATACGAAGTCCCTATTTTATACACTTGCGTCTTCTCGTTGCGGCAGGCAGTGTAACTTTCTCGCATGGAATGTTCTGTCGTCGATAAAGAATGTAAACTTTCTCGGTGAAGATACATAATAATAGTTCTGGCTTCTAATTGAATGTACTATATGTAGCACTATAACATATATTACCCTCGGTTAGAATGCCTAGAAATATTTCTACTAAATTAAATGTTGTTGTCATGCTTCAGGATCGCAGCAATGGGATTATAAGGGTGAATACTATTGTCGATGAATACAATAAGTTCCACAAAGCCAGGTCATGGCTTTCAGCTGTTGTGTCAAATTTGTTTTTGGTGAATTTGGCATAGCTTGTGAACACCAAACATTTTAAAGACTAGGCCAAGACTGCTAGCTACTGTTTGTCTGTCCGCTTATATAGGCAGCTAGGCGTCCGAGGTCATATATGACGTGAAACATAGAACTTAAAGGCTAAAAACCAGACGAAGTGTCCCGCAGACAGAAAGGTTAGAAAATCGTGATTTACCGTTACGTGGTAGATTTCCAATGACATGTAAGTTACTGTAAGAACTGTTATTAAGTGACCTCGGTGTTCCATTTGTGTACCTAGAGTAAGAAAACGTTTTGTCCGGGTAACAATGTGTGTGTTGCGTTTGTGGCGGACCCGGAGGCTGGTCGTGCATGACGAAACGTTATGTGTTTGCAGTGTTGGAGTTGCCAGGCCAGCTGATAATGATATGCAGTAATTATACTCCCTCGCCAGCAGCTGTGGACGACTTGCCTAATGAGCGTATCGGGCCACCATCTGCTAACTGCCGGCTCGCTGACGTGACAGCGATGTAAACCACTGTGATGCGCATATGCGCTCCCTTGTGACAAACATTGCAACCCACGACACTTAATATCCGCAACTCGTACCCCATCTACCATTACCATATCATTTTATCATGTACCCTCTTATATTACTCGTTCAATTCACATTCAACATTTAGTTTCTTCAAAGAAAGTTAAGATTTCCATATACACAACTCATTATTAGTAGCAATTACATTTCCAATTTATATCATAATATTTTAGTTTTGATGCTATAACGATCCCAGCGGTTCATAAACAAGACACGAGCTTTTAAGAAAATATTATTTCACGTTCAACTGTACGACGTTAACTCCAGTTTCAACACGAGTCTCCCAAATATAATGCAAATCTCGAGTTTAATAATAGAATTATACTGTTGAACAACATTTGGATTGTACGATAATTAATAATACATTTAAAATAAAAATCAGAAACTCATGCATGAGAACGCTTTCTGTCTGATCAGAAGCGGAAATTAAGAAACGGATATATAGTGTTGCAAATATATTTTCGGTTGAATCAGACATGTACAAATTCAGTTCTTAAGTAAAACTAGTTGTATTCTTGTAGGATCCGCGAAAATGTCTGTTTTGAAAATAAAAATACGAGAAATTTTATCCAAACTGGAAGAGCAGAGCGAGAGGAGCAATTAGAAAGCTTGACACGGAGCCGCTCGAGATGACGCATAATGCTTTATACATGCCCTACCGCCTTCGCTGTCAGAATACCAAAAAATTTCAGATCGTGACGATCAATGTTTAACGTATGCCAATAATACAAGAACTTATACAAAAACTAAGTAAAAATAATGCGTTTTATAGATGTTAGTATTTAAAATAATTATATTTGGAATTGTTTCTAAATAACGGTCTTCATTCAATATACACCACAAACGTAGTGATAAACCAAATTTATATTACCCTATATTTGTCTGTATTGGCTATCTTTCTTATTCATTGTATTGCAACCAGTCGTAATTTTTTTTAATTTTAAATTTAGTTATAATAATAAAATTTGTTTTAATTACATAAAAACGCAATCCAAAGCGATACATAATTTAATGAATAATTAATAAAAAATATAATTTAATATCGTTAAAAATTAGATTCCTCTGTATTTATTGAATTCATTAATATCATTTTAGGTCAGTATAACGATGTAACTATTTTAAGATTAATTTATTTATTTTGAATGCATAATTTTAGTATTTTGTTGTTACGATTTTGAAAAACATTGGATAAATTAACATGAGAATTATTCTTGTTTTGCAAATTTAAATTTACTGAAAATTCCTGGTAAGTATGATATAATTATGAAAAATTCACAAAAAAGGATGGGTTATGAAATTATAAATTCCTTTGTGTTCCTCAAAAATAATTTCCTTTGTTTTAGGTAAATTTGTATCAGGAAGAATTGAAAATTTTCGGGTATACATAAATCATTTCTATTTAACAAATATTCCTAAATCACCTCAAGTTTGTATGTTTTATTATCCATATTACATAATTTAGTATGATTATATATATATTACTATACTCTACTTGTTATACGACAAATATACAGTAGTTTCTTGACGAATTTAATTTAATAGGACGCGTACAGATGTTGAAATCTTACATACATAAGTTACTTATTCCCTGTCACAATTCTGTATGAAATATTAATTATACATGTAGAACATTTATTTATTGATTCAGAAATGGTAGGAGGAACAGTGGTATTTTTTAAATAATATTATTTCGGCCTTCTATGCATGAAATTGCTCGAAATCTAGTTACGTTTGTTGAAAGACTTTCTCTTCCAATGAGTGTAATTTAGATGCATGACATTGATCCTCATCCTTGGAACAACCAGGATTCGAAAGTCCCATGTATCCAGAATAAGAGAAAGAACTGAGAATTCTGTCCGAGAATTCTTGTAAATAAACATGACGTCCTTAGCATTTCCTTCTTTTGAAGGTGAAGGAATTCACCAGGCATGCCAGGCACACACATTTTTGCCTAGGTGGTCTGCAGCTCTTGGGAGTATATCCACCACAAACGGCCTACCGTTAAAGGAATATATTTGCAAGTATAATGTCCCGCCCCTCTGAGCGATGTAGACATAAGACGATCGCGACGCGTGCCCGATAAATCCACGTCACAACACGACGCTCCTCCCACAACGCCCCTAGCTTTTAAATTCTGTTATTAAGCTCACAAGGGGAGTAAAGTAACTAAATTCATTGTGAAACTTACTATTCAATTATGGCTTTCACCTAGATATTGATCTTACTTGAAATATCGGACTCGAGCTGAAATGTACAAAATGCAGGCCTCAAACAATATACTGAGGATAAAATCGTGCATGTTTTTCACAATTAAGAGAAGATCCATCACAATCATTGAAATTAAAAACGGAGATTGAAAATTCGAGAAACATGTCCAAGTAACAGTTATGGTTTTCACTTTACCAAATTTTGTGAAATAAATTATGATAAAATATGATAATAATTTACTGATCAGAACCATGTACATTAATTTGAAACTAAACTAACTAAATTGTTGTAATATATTTCAAAATTATCAGTAGTTTATTAAACATTATTTATACATTACATTAGTCCTCTTCTCAGGAAGTAGTAAAAGTTAATATATATCTATATAACTGAACAAAATAATATTAACACAACTGGGAATTTGTAGGCGGAAAACGTAAGCAATAACATTTTTGCGTAAGGCAAATAATTAATGAAGACATTATAAATTTAGTTAATAAGCCAACTTAGGTGGACACACAAGAATCATTATCAAATGTCTGAAAAGGATTTAATAACTCCAGTAACATTTCGGGGTACAACGAAGAAACGATACAGTCCCGCAACACACAGTTTTCTGGCAATCTAATAAATAAAATAAAAGTGCTGTCTGTGCATAACTTAAACTTTTGTAATTTTAGTTTTAACTTCTTATTCCTTAAGGTATCAGATACCAAAGTATTTTAGCAAATAATTATTGGTAACTACTAAACTACTGTCTGCCTTTTTTCTTCGTTTTGTTTCTCGTATCAAAACTGTTGAATTGACATTGGTAAGTATTTTAGTTTTATATTCTGCCTCAATAATTTTATCAGCTGTAAAAATTACTCATCTACCAATTGGAGACAAAATGGCGACCGTTCCAAAGTGGTTTTTAGACAATTATCATATTCTAGCGTATAATCAAGTATTTATTCAGGCATTTTCAGGGACTCTGTTGTGTATGAAATGAGCTCCACTAATTAAAAAATGTTTATAATGTTTTATGAATCCATCTAATTTTTTACATAAATTGGGAGATTGTTTTATAGGTTTTTGCCGGAATAACGAATCAAAGAGGTTAAAGCTATGATATTCTATTCGTAAATTTGATCGAAGTCTGGTGTTCAGACCATTTTTATGTGCACTTTATTGCATATTAAATGGGTTTTCACACAAATAACTTTAATGTTTCAAGTATATAAGAACTTGACCTATTTTTCGGAACAATGGTTTATCTTTATAATCCGCAGAATTTATTATTAGCATGAATATTTACGAGAAATTATATATTATAGATTAACATAAAACCTGTAGTTTACATCATTATATATATGGTAAAGACAGCTTAAGCTGATGAATCTTATTAATTGATTGCCGTCTGAATACCAACCTCATTACCTCTGTACGAAAGTGACAGTTTTGGGTGGAAGCATATCGGAAATGTGAAACAGTTTACCATATTGAAGTTTTCTCAATGCAAAATGAGTTTCGTAGAGAACTAATATCTCATAGTCCGTTGCTCTACGTCACTTGCACACAGAACAAGATGAAGAGCCATGTCCATTCGAGGAAAACCTCTCCTGGTGTAATTAACTGGAGACGCCGACAGCTGGCACACTGTGATAACTCAGAAGCAAACACAGCTCCCTCGGCGCAAATAACAGACTCGATTTCGTTTCTTCAGCAGGAACTTTAATAACACGTCTCAGATCTGGTACACTTACACTCTGATGTAGAAGCAGAAATAATGTCCGAATTTCCTAGCTCGCAGTGATCGAAAAGTAAAATTAATAATTTATCTTGATTAGTTTTTTAATTAGTTTAATATTAGCAGACAATTATTGGTAACTACTAAACTTGTAGGGGAAAATGTCACTTAATTTTTCATCTGAACTGACTTTAATCCAAAATTAAACATTATTACCTGTGCAATATCGTTGCTATGGAGATATATTACTACAGATATATTAATTTTATTTTAGTAACTTTCATTATCATCATTTAATATTTTTATGTATATTTATTCACACTGCGTCCTTTCAGTCTATTCATATCAAAATCTTTAACACGCGTTTCTTCAACCCAAATAAATTTCTACGTCTTTATATAGGCTTGTTTAACAAGTTTTATTGGTCTTGTATTTTCTGAATTATTTTACATATATCTACATTTTTTAGAATTTAAGTGTAAGGAAATAAAAATTTGTAAATTGTGTTTGTCCAAAAGTTCAATAGATAACATTATTTTAGAACTGCTCACGAGAGAGCGTGACATTACCATTTCTTTCTATGTTTATAAATGGCATTGTAGAGGCTGAAATGAGTAGTAACAACTCTTTTTAAGGATCCTCATGCTTTTTTTCTGAACTGATGGGACGGGCCCTGAGCACAAAACAACATATTTACTGCTACAATATTCGGTCTTTTATTCTTCCTTCTCTCACTTACATCCACTCGTCTAAATTAAAATTTCCCGCTTCCTTCTCACTTAAAGAATGCTTTTACTACACAATGGATTAAAAAAAAGTTATCTTTGCATTGAAAATTTTTTTCGAAACAAACTTTATTTCATCACATTCCACCGAAAATTTCTAAAAGTCTGCCGATTCCAAACAGAGTTGTAGCATTCTGCTATTGACAATACCTGAATCCCCATCGAAATTTTTATTCCTACTAAATACTACACCAGTAAACTTCACAGAATGATTGCATTCTAATCCGCTGACCAAAAATCTTCGTCATGTATTAATTGTTCCGAATTGATCTGCGGTCTGCAGCCGCTGTTAATTTATTATGAATGACGTCTGATTGCCTTCTAGTCTGCAGATTAGTCTCGACGAGTTCGTCTTTTACCTCGTAAAAATACAAAATGTTCATCTGAAATATAATATATATTTCATATTTGGGATTCTCGTTCCATGGAAATACATATTAAGTACTTAATTAATTTTCAGTTTGTAATAATGTATCTTTCGTTACAAATTCAGTTTCTTACGACTTATTTAATGATCATCCGCAACTGCTTTTCAACTTCACCGAATTATACAACATTGTGTTGGAGCTAAAGATCACGTATGGATCGATGTAATTGTATAAGACATAGAACGATTTCCGGTGGATAGTTGACGTTGTACGTTGTCTGCATATTATGAGTCCTTACTGTTGGCAATAACCCCGTCGCTATCTCAGAGGGCGCTGGTGGCGCCGAGGGAAGTGCCGAAGTTTCTCGTGCGCGTGCGTGTTGGCTGCGGCTTACTCGCATTGTTAATTAGTTTCATCTACGTCATGGAAGTGATACCCGAGGTTTATTAATGGACCCAGTCTCACAAGTAGCAGTAATTGGTGCCCAAGTCTGAAGGAAACTTGCGAAATGCGTTCAGGACTTGAAATTACCACTTGCAAGGTCTAGGGTTTGTTTCTGGGCCGGCAGATGCTAATTACTGATGAGGAAGAAATGTGAGACAGAGGAACGGCCTTTAAGACAGATTCTATGCGGAGATACAGTTTCCATTAGCTTTAATTCACGCCGGCGCTGGAGACCCAAAGCAGCGCTGATAGTAGCCTCGAAATATATGCCACAGGACGTAGGATTAACAGAGTTTTAAATTAACAATTATTTTTCCATAGTATCAAAATTATTTCAAAACAAGTAGTATTGATACCAATTTTATATAATAACTGTCCCAAACATTTTTAATATTTCAGCTTTTTAAATATCATCTGTTAATAATGTAACATTTCGATTCTAGAATTTTGCATTTACTAAAAAAATTATATATATATATATGCGGTTTTTTTTGCTTATTATATCTTTTAACCTAACACAATTCTACCTTAATAACATAAATAAGATTTACTTTAAATTAAATTTAATTATGGGGATCGTGTGTTGTTCCTATAAGTGAGATAACTTAAAATGATTTACGTAACGTCAGCGGGGTTAGAAAAATAACGCGACACCTGTTTATTTTGATGGAGATAGTATCTTTCAAATTTTTTAGTGTGTGGACAACGTTAAGAAGTGAAAACAAATTCATCTGGAGTTTAGAAAGGGAATAAAGTCTTCATAATGGGTAGCATCGTGCGACAGAGGACAAAGAGAGAAGTAGGATCGAATATGAAAGAGTAATAGGTACGCAAGAGTTAGAATTTTATTATAATAGTGTGGCAGAATTGCAGCTCATGGGAAAGAAGGAGCCTGAAAATTATCCAATTACGTTGCCGAATGGGTCTTCATTCGATCTTGGGAGTATCAGTAATGTACAATTAAATTTTTATTTTCGCTACTTGGAGCTTAACAGAGACAAGACGGCTGGAACAATACCTTAAAACAAAAACTCATAAGGAGCGTACACTAATTACTGCTTTTAATATAAACAATCACTTGTATTTACGATAATTTGATTATGCTACGTAAAAAAGTTAATTAATTTAAATGCAATCCATTTTATTATGACATTTGAAAAGTGATAGTTTTAATGATCTATAATTAATTACAGTTGAATATTTGAATAAATATGTCTGAAGTGCATACTAGCATACAAAACATAAAAATCTACAAAACATTTAATGAATACAAATAAGAAGGATTTAATTATATCACATCTTACAAATATTAGTTTCCTGCAAACTATATTACGGAAGTAAATGATTTGAACGACACATAACTCGTGTAATGAACTTTATATACTTTATACAACAGTTCACCTGACGAAGATGGCGGTGTCAGACATGGAATCGTTTTGCTCAAATCACGTTATCCGACCGGAAACCCGAGAACTCTTTATACAACTTTATATTTGTCATAAATATTTATAGACACGGTCCTTTCGTATCCCTGAAGAGTACAGTGAAAATTATTTAAAAATATTAATGCAATGTTCTATACGTCCATATGTTGAATATAGTTTATAAAAGAGGGTATTAAGAGATAGTGAAAAAAGAATGAAGTAATAAACGTTTCGAAAAATATTTTAAATTTTCATCTTAAGTTAACCGACTTTCTGGAATAGTCTGAACTTATAATTTAGTATTTATTTTTGAAGAGAGTTGTCTGACTAATGCGGCCAGTACTGAATTTTTACCTTCTTTTTCTGAAGTTAAACATATTTTTTTACTGTTAAAACATTGGTTTCAAAATTTCTTTTTATAGTCTACCCAATACATTATTTATCAAATTTCGCTACGCCATTATGAACAAACAACAACTACATTAACATTACTCTCATTTACCTTCCGATACAGATGAATAAATAACTTATATATTTCTTGAAAATGTTTTGTCTTGTGAGTATGAATACTATAATTAGGTGGTTTACTTTATTTAATTACAAATAAAATAATGTCGTAGAAGAAAGCTTTTAAATTTTCCGATTTGTCTCTGTGAAGGTTAATTAGTTTTCGGTAATCAGTTTCTTTACATGTAATTTGTTATTTTTATCGATAAATGAATTTGTAACTGTTACCCCAATTCTCAGTTAACGTACATAATATTTTGCTATTTAGACTAAATAAATGTTTGTTAAATAATTTAATTGTGGCATTATTCCCTCTAAATGTCGGAGAGAATTTTGTGCTTAAGTTAACGACAGTAACCAAAAGTTATTCGGATGCTTGCAGTTCGCACTCATTGCACTTGAAATGCATTTGTTTCTGCAAAAAACAAAACGTAGAGATTAAATTAAGTGGAGGGCTTTTGTTTTGGGTCCAAGAAGTGCTCTCCCTCAGTCGGTGATTTTTTCGTGTGCTCCGTCGACAACTCTATCATCGGGCGCGGTGCGCGGGCAGGCTCCTTACAAACACCCTCCGTGTCCACTTTTTGTGATCATCCGTCTCCTTCGTTGTCGTTTATCACGCAGAAGGCGCGCACCACTGGCGATGGAAAAATGAACGCTCCGGGGGAACAAATGAGCGAGTTAACCTCGGGGCAGAGGCAGCGGCAGCTCTCATCTTGTTAAGCTGCGTGAAGCAACTGGATTAGCCCCTCGCAATTGTGACGCGAAGACGAGCCGAAACAATGGGGTTCCATGCAAGCGCCCTGCTTCTTTTTATACTCGGGTCTTTAACGACGCCGGCTTGGCGCCGTCCGTTCTCTTACAGCCTTGGGCGTCCCGTCACTCACTCACAATGAACGCGTTTTGTTCTCCAGCCGGGGCCCATCAGGCGATAATAATTTCGGAATTGTGCATGTTCACAGACCAAAAGGCACTGTCTACTATGGGGGTTGAATGATGCATTGCATCAATGCAATTATCAAGCAAACATTAAGCGATTCTGTAGGTAATCATCCATTTCATCAAAAGTAGTTCCCAAAATATCAAACCTTCGGAGATCAAAATTAAGCCTTCACTGGCCAAAAAATAGGTCAAAATGAAACCAAGCCTGCCCACTTGAAATTACATTAGAGTTCCATATGGTTCGTTGTTACAATTAATTATTTAACCCTGGTTAAAATTAAAGAATATGTTTAATAGATCACCTCTACATATTTATACTGTAGATGCAAACGCTTCAAAGATTCTATGATACTGGACTCTCTCTGTTTTCCCACAAATCCTTTTCCCTGGTGTTCTGTTCGTGCTGTTTTCATTCTTTGTATTGTATTTTGAACAAATTTAAACAGTGATTTTGATACTACGTTAAACTCAATTTTGGTGCCTCAATCACCCTTGATAAATTATAAAATCAAAATATTTATTTCGTGTGTGGAAATATTCGTTTTACGATACTTAATATTACTATATTCTAGAATATAATTTTTCATAAATAATCATGGAATAGTAATGACGCGGTGCTTAGTTTTTAATTGAATGAATAAAAAACGTGTTCACATTTTTGGCTGCATAGATACTACTGTAGATACTTTGGCGGCATCTACAAATATTGCACACTGAAATTTTTTATGAGAATAAATAAACGATAAGGAACGTAGGTTTTCCCGGTGTAGTTTCTGGATGTAGTTCTCTCGGGATTCCAACCGGGTAGCGTAGTTTTGTAAACACAACGTTTCGATGGCTTGCACCGCCATCTTCTTCAGGTGATTCGTTTGCCATCGAAACGTTGTGTTTACAAAACTACGCTACCCGGTTGGAATCCCGAGAGAACTACATCCAATAAATAAACGAATGACCAGTTTTTCTCAGCGTAGCAGTGCTTATATTTATATATACCCCGTTTATTTTTGTTTGTGTATTAACACCGATTTTTATTTTTTGTTCTAAGTATAATATTTTTTATTAAAACGTATTACATACTTGAATGCGTTTCGAAAGTTTCAAGTTGATTCATACACGCTGTTCCATAGAAAGTTAAACCTTTCCATCTTTTTTGACCGGTAATACCATTTAAATAGTGAATCGTTTTCAAATTATATACGAACGTATTAGCCTTACTAATTTTATCACCTGTATTTTCTTCATCCCGATTCTTTAGGCATGCCGATGTGTTCCCATATACTCAGTACTGCATTATTTAAATTATTTTGGATAATATTTAAACAATTTAAAATATTTCATTATAAAAACAATTTTATTAATTATGTCATGAACTAATCTAAGAGGAAACTGAAACAATTTGGTTAATGTTCATCATCTCTATTTGAAAGGATCTGAGTGTGCTCCGACGGCAGGTGCGATAGTAGAAGAGTTGCCATGGTTACCGCCCTATACTCTCCTTCATTTATACCGTCTCTGCACAGAGGACCTTAATCTATTGGAGAGATTGCCATCCGACAAGACAAACAGTTCCTAACTATGTATGCATAGAAGATACCCGTTTAATAGTGTGGTTACAAGGATATATAGTTATAAGCGTATGAAATTTCCAAGAAAAAATTGTCCCAGATTGTGTGGCATCTTGGCTAAGTTTTTATAAATTTATTCCAATTGTTTGAAATATTGTGAAATTAAATTACTAAAAAACAATTTGTTATCTTTTAAGTCAAAAAATTATTTCTCTCAATCTTGAATTATTTTTCAAAAAATTTATTCTTGTAATTATATAGAGATTAGATATATGGTAGCCTCAAGATAAACTGTTAATACATATTTGAATTCATATAAAATGATTTATAACGTAATTTGAGTTTCACTGCTCGGGGTAGTGTTTTAGTAATGTTCAAATATACTCACAATACGATATTCTGTAGAATGTATAATGGGCATATTTTATCTGATCCACTCTGGAATGCGTAAATTGAGTGACAAACAACAAACTTAAGAGATCTAATTTTCATTCCTGAGAGCGGTATAGAATTTAAGCCAAACCTGATATAATCTTCCACCTACCCTTCGTTTCTTCTCGGGGAAAGTAACTGGATGAATGAAAGACGAATGGAGACTTTGAGGGAAGGGGATGGAGTGAGATGATGAAGCGTCTTTTAAATGCAAGGGAATCCCCTTATAACTGAACTGTTGAATAACAAAGCGAGACACCGACGCCTATCGTGCTGACTGAAATTGAATTTAGCAGACTGCAGACATCTCTTCTCACGACGATTACAGCACAGCAAAGAACGAGCCGGGTCCACGATGCAAGCGATATTGGAAAACCAGCGTCCCACATCAGCACGGGACACTCGTCGAATTTCCTTTTATATACTTAGAAATTCAGGACGTCAAAGCAAGATTTTTCCCACTAAAAATAATTCATAGAAACCACTAAAAATTTTGCTACTTAAAATTCAAACAGATACTAGCAGAAACTAATTTTGAAGAGTTTGAAATTGAAGTGGTTAAGGATCTAGTTTCAAAATGGACGTATCAAGAAAGATGGTATACGTATACATCTTTCAAAATTTTTAAACGAATTCTATGCCAAATATTATTTGAGCCTAAAGATTCTACAATATTTAAATCAATAAACTCGAGCAGTATGTATTACATTTGCATAATAATATAAATATATAAGAGATCGAAGGTTTCCTTGGTGTATGCTGGATAATAAGTTTCAACCCGGGTCAGTAAAAATTTATGCCACGGCCTTTCGATGGCGCACTTTGCCATTATTCTCTAGTATCTTTCAATGACCCAGATGGAAACCCAATAACTACTTAACCAATATAAATACAGATCGGGAACAATTTCTACAAATAACATAATGGTAACTATGAAATTATATTAAGTTTATAAAAAAAATACTGTTATTCCTTTATGGTTTTTTATTTGTTCCAAATGATAATAAATGACATTAAAAGAGGAATATGAAAGTCGCTCTCATTACATCCAGGTTAGTGAAGGAGACAAAGTGAAGGATTATAGTCTGTCGATGATCAAAGGTTTGGAGCCGCAAGGAACTGATCATCAGGCCTTACAGGATTACGAAATATTTGATATCTCATCAAAGCGAGATCCGAAAAGAAATGGAAAGTTTTTCTTGACGAAGCACTTTTGCCTCCCCTCTTGAAGAGTCTTTCACTGAATATTTTGTGTGTTATCATATAAATATATGTTTTAATGAGATCAGAAGACCGGAATCTTTCAGTAGCTGTAAAATTTTATATATATTTCCATGCATCTCCTCTCACGCTAACCAATATTTCCTATAAACACGCATAATTTATCACTTAAATTCTTCCGCTTCTAGCTAACGTGTAAGAAATTTCAGTTTCCTTGAAGTATAATAACATTTATTTTGCAATTCAGTTAAAATGAAACGCAAAATATTACAAAAATTGAATGTATATGTGTTTACTGGATTTTAGGTTTTATTTAGGTTTAAATTTATCTGATAATCGGTACACAAAATATTAAATTCATAAAGGTTTAACTGATTCATTTTAATTCTCTAGTCGCCATCAATTTTTGTTTCCTAGAAAGAAAAATTCATGTAAAAGATTACTTTTTCATTTATCATCATACATATATTTTTGTAAAAAGAGTGTTTCAAACTCATTTGTAGGTCTGATAACATAATGTAATTTCTAACATGGCCAATAAAGCCAACTGGACGATTTGAAGCAAAAATATTTTCACTAAAATAATAATGCCTTGCTGGTACGATGAATGACGAACGTTAAGTTTTTATAGTCACTTTGGTTAATGTGTGTGATTAGAAGGTGATAATAAATGCAATTTCATATAATTGTTGCTTTCCAAAATTTTCTCTCATGTTTTATAAAATTAATTTCTTTGTAATGTTAGTTATAAACATGCAAAAGTAATTAATTTTTATTCAAAAGAACGAGGGCCCATAAAAATCAGTAAACTTGGTTAAGATCTACAATGAAGTTTTATACTAAAAATATGTCTGCATGAACTCAACTCACTTCTATTTACATATCTCCGTAACCACAAAGCGAATTTGTTAACAATACATATTCTCCTGTATGTAAACTGTATAAAAGATAAATAATAGAAAACATTTCTTCCTATAAACAAAGCCTCAGATTCCTCTCGCACACTACCATATATCTGTCTCCGCCGAAAGGTAAATATTACATCAAAAGACACAACTGTAGCTCTGCGATATAATCTCCAACCCAGAGTTATCATATAAGAGAGCTTTGAATCTGAAGCCAAATTGAACCGTTCTATATTATGTTACGGTTGATGTAATACACAGTAAACTGTAACACTTTCAATATTAGCAGAACAATGCATAAATTTCAATTTATAAAAAATATTAAATATGTTATTATTCATTTGATAAATAAAAAATAAAAAATATTTATATATATACTGTTTTATAATTATTTTATTGATAGTTTCATGTAAATTTCAATGACTCGTCTTCTGTTTTTCGAATAATATACATCATTTTTAATAATTTTTAATAATCGACAGAAATAATTTATTCGAAGGAAATGTAATGAAGCGCAAATGCTGTAATTATCTCATCTGATAAACGGGTAAAACTGCACCGAATATAAAATATATACATTTTAATATATTCGATAATTATTTAATCGGTATAAATTGATGTAAACATTTTCAAATACAAAATTTTTCTCTCACGTAAATATGCACTTTACATTTTACCTTTCGAATTAGGCAATGTTTCAAAACCCAGTGAGTATTCCGCCGATGTAAACGAAGCCTAATTAGCGGTTCAACCCGAATATATTCGAAAGTAAAAATATTACACAGCCAGCCTGCTGTATAGTAGGTACTTGAAAAAGAATTATGCACCTGTCCGATTGACTAATGATGTGAGATAACTTCACTCTGTTAACCTCTCGACCTCTTCATAACCGCGTTAGCAAGGATATTGTTATACATGTTAATATTTTAACAAATTACTCCAAAATGCATTGAACATTTACAAAAGCTACCGCGGGCTTTGACATCAAAGAGGTGACATTTCATGTAAAGATTTTTTATATTCTGTAGCAGAAAACGGTAATCCAGCCTTTAAAGGCTGGAATTATACCTACATTATCTTCCACAGATCCAGTAAGTCCATTGGCCTGTATCACGTTGCTTTTATTCATGTAACTATTGATAATGTTACTTTGTACAGACCTATGTTTAGATTGTACAGAACAGCTATTCATGACATTCATGACTTATTCCGTCTGCACTAACCTGAGTTTACCCGACCGGCAAACGTAATACACCCGAATGAAGAATTTCATACTAAACAGCGATTCATGTTGTACTTATGTTTACTTTGAACAGTGGAACAATATTTAGATTAATAGAGAAATAGATCACCGACGTTTTTCTAATAATTTCAAACATAACTTCTAAGCATTATCTTCGCACCATTGTGCGTAATTGACTACCATCCGGTGCGAGAATCGTTTCGCTGATTACAAAACGATTTATATTATTGGATTTACTACCAGCGTAAAATAACTTACTGATATGAAGTAATAAGGTTTTTTCAATATTATTTCGGTCTATTTGTGGTTAGTTAGAAGACATTTTTTGTCCCTGATATCCCATGACGTAAAAAAAACGCTGGAATGATACTTTTTTTTCTGAATCAAATTTACGTACTCGCAGATGCTTTGTCACAAACGGATATCCGATCTGTGGTCCCTATCAGCGTACATAACTCAGAGAGTGGCTTCCGCTACGCCCAGTTATTGGGGATCAGTCCAGTAGTGATAACTTTCCATCCCAATATGTTCACACCGAATTACAAACCATTTACAGTCACAGTTCTGTGAACAAAAGGTTGCTCCTGTCGTTACCGCTGCGCTAAACCCATGTAAACACCTAATTTCAAATGTCATATGTTAGACAAAAGGTTCAATGTTCTGTATAATTATGTTTAAGAATCGCTATACGTACGAAAATTTATTTATCATAATCTTAATAGTTGTTTTAATGAAAGAAAAAAATAATCAGATTCTCTTGCGTAATCCGAAGAGACAAGATCATAATATGTTCAGAGCATCTTTAAACTTATTAATGTCTTACAGCAACTTAAATTTTTGACTAAAAAGAAAATCTCACTAATTATATATTTATATGTTTTTTGTCACTGTAATTTTCCCGACAGGCAGTACCATAAAAATATTTACTACGTTCATCAAAATTTCAACAATTTCATTTCACTAATAAAATACATGAATATGTATGGCAGCAGACTGTAACGTGAATATGAATTAATCTACATTTGTTTTGTCAATTTTGTGTAACTATTAATTTATATTTAACAGAAAGTAGGCCGCAAACAATCATTAAAAATAATTACAAATTTCGTAAAATTATTTCAGTCCCTATTGAACGAAGCACACTATAATTTCTAAGGAATTTTCTTTTATTTCACTCCATACCTAAATATTAAACTAATAATCATAATTCAAAACCATATTTTGCTTATGTACTATCGCATATACGGTAATAAAGAAGTGAATACACTTGTTAACAATTTATATATATAAATTATTCTTTTCAATATTTATATTCTCTTAATATAATTCTGTATACATACACACCCACACACACATACACACACACACACACATATATATATATAATTGAAATGCTGTCCTTACGTCCAGTTTATTTATTTAAAATAATTATATACATTTATTGTAAAATCATTTAATTTATTTATGTATCACTCAGCGAAAAAAAAATTCCACTTGTAAATAAAATATATACATATATACACACAAACTAAACCGCCTCCTTATTCCTCTAATTACGTTACGTGCCCATATTTTGTCTTCAAAAATAGCTTTTCTTGTTTGATTCATTCGTTCTCAGGTAATGTTTAATATTTCCGTTTCTATTATTACTTCTCATAAATGAACGTTTATGTAAGTAAAGATGTTGTCTTTTCAAATCCTTCAACATGTAATTGACTTTCTATTGAAAAAATTCCGGTTTAACGCTCAGATGAATATTCGTGATTTAATTAATTTAATTTACCGTTAAAACAATCATTTTAATATTATAATAAAAAATAACGACCTTTAGTCAGACAAATGTTTATCATCCAAAAATTAAATATACCGAAGTTTCATCCATGTTTTAAAATATATTGAGGTTAAGTTAACAATTTAGAAATTAATAACATAATAACGAAGTTTTTTTAAAAAAATTATATTTCACATCTGCGAAAAAAAAATTGTGGCAAGGTTGCAACCGAAATGAAACTCATTTTTGATAATTAAGTGTGGCCCAAAAAATATATTGTTGTGTGTATTTCTTAGTAATACTATAAATTTATAGATTTCATTACTCTATTACGTTACAAAAATGTATACAATGTTGAATTTTTAAAGTCTTATAAATTTGGTTTAATTTACAGTTATCAGATTTTAATTTTATCTCATAATCCGTAAAGAACAACGAAGGTGGTAGTCTATCTTTTTGCTAAATGCAAGTAGAAAAATACGATTTAAATGAAAAAATAGTAAAAATAAGTTAAATCAGAGTTTATGATTGACGAAGGATGTAATAATCAGTAGTTGAAATACTGTAGAATAAACTGAAATAACATTAACTTGATACTTAATTAACTTATATTTACGAAAATAACGTTTAATAATTTTAATATGTAGAGATCTGAAATGTGATTGTATACAATGAGACGGGCTCTTGTTGTAACCTTCAGTCGATCACGTGTTAGTTACTCATTTACAAATAACTTACTATCTCAATTCCTCTCAGTGCTCTTTTAGTCACAATATTTTAATAGAATATACAAATAAATTATAATTATTTCAGAATTAATAGGTAATTTTTCTCATGTACACACAGTTTATCAAACAAGGTATGCTAGGGGGAAGCGAGGAAAATTTGGTATTTTGGAAAAGTAGGCTGTTTTACATCCTTGGAAATAAAGAGATTGAAACCATTTTTAAGAGAAAGGATGAATATTTTCAGAGTATGTGTAAGTTGGACATGTTCACAGAATATTATTGCTCGCAGCAGAAACTTTGGAACTATGCTTTGACATCCATTTACTAATTAGCAGGTAGACCGAATGTGTCTGAGACATGCTCTAGGCGACTTAAAACTGGATCTCGGTAGAGAGTCATCATGAAATGAAATAAAAGGAGATCAGCGAGGCTTACGGCTCGCCCTCAAAGGGATGCGTGGCGTGTCTCGTATGAGGGCGTTACAATGCACACAGCTTGCTGATAGCGAGACAGCACAGCACACAGCTCCCGCATGGAAGCTAATTACCCTTGATGGCACCTACACCATCCTCCGCCATGCGTTAATGAAGCATATGTTTTAATGGCTACGTTTGTGTTCCAAAGGTGCAAAAATGTTGAGAGTGTGTACCTCATAAACCGCATCATTACAGCCTTTTACCCTTCCACACACACACACATACATCACCAGTCCATGAAAACACCCAAATTAAATTGCCTTCTAATTCTCACATTCAGATGTCATAAAATTTTAATTTACTCGCTGTTGAAAAAACAAAGTAAAGACTCACTGAAATTAAAAACCACTTGAGGGCAGTCGTACTGAAAACACAAAAATTTGTCCTAAATCATATTTGAAGGCACAATTTGTGGCCCGATGTTTAGTAGTAAGCAACTAAATAGTTTGTGTAGTATTGAATCTATTTGACATTTAAATTGATTTTGATAATTTATAAAAACGTAATGAATTTACTATTAGAGCACAATGGCATGGAAAAATTATTTACAAATTTATGTATATATTTATTACCCATTGTCGCCCGGCAGTTCTAGACTTCTCTGATGTCAGAAATATCAACTAGCTCGTTAGATGCAAAGAACAATTTCATGGTCCAACTGTTCTATTTTACAAAATATATTTTGTTTCTTGCTTCGTTACCATAAATGTGATTATTTTTATAAAACATTTAATTTATTCTTCAAAAAGTAGCAGCCATGTCTCTCCAACGCCAAATAATTTTTGTATCTCATCAAACTTTTGAATATGTTCCATTTTGTTGGGAACCAAAAACAAAAAAATATATATTTCATAATTGGATTTCTGTTATTAACAAATTTAATTTTCAATGATTTTTTCAGAATCCAGCATCATGACAACTACCATTTAACCGCGTCGGAGTCATCTTGAACTTTCAAAATTTAAATTAAAGTCCACAGACACATTCAGCAGTTACTAGATATACTATCACTCGTTCCATTTTCTTAATAACACAGAAAGTTTATTTTTGAATTTTTCGTGTTTTTAACTTTATGTATTATATTACTCAGTTTCATCATGCTCGAAATGAGTCAGTTATTAAAATAAATTAAATAGCGTTTAAGGATTCTAAAATGAATATTTGCCGAAATTATAATTATCGCTGGAGAAGTATAATGATAAGATTTGAATAACGGTAATCATAAATGTATATGTCATTACCCTATCGTATATAAAAAAAAAACTGTCTATGATACTCTTCAAACCAGTGTCACCTTGGTAATTTTGTCAGAACAGTTTAAAAAATGGCCAAATAAATTTTACCGAAATTAGATATAGTTTTAAGTACCACTTGTGATATCCATAAAAAATATTGTAGTAATTGGTAATTAAGACATTGTTCTAATTGGAAAGTTGGATTGTAGAGGACTCATTATTAGTGGATACAGAGCGGACGCCGCAACAATCCGGCGAGGCAAAGAAAACATTGTTGGGCAGTTGAGAGAGTTTACGCGCTCAAAATCTAAGAGACGAAGTTTTACAGTTGGGCAGCGGACAGCGAACAGTTCGAAAGCTTTACAGTTGGGCAGTCAGAACGAAAGAATGTGGTCCAGTTACAAACATGCTCTCAAATATTGAAAAGTAAAGCAATCTTCAGTCGGGAAGGAGAGAGTGCAACTAATGTTGTATTCGGTGGTCGAGCGAAAATTCATCATGCTGGCCATAGACAAACGAATGAAGGACCTTTTCAACTAAAGTTACGAGATCTGCAAATCCAGGTTGGATTAAAGCATCGAGAACCTACCAATTTGTGTTAGACCAACTAACAAACTACGCCAATTAGAATTTGTTAACATTTAGAGTCTGTGAGTACTAGAATCAGTGATATCCCCAAATTTTGTGCACGAAAAACTTAAAATGAGACCTGGGCGGCCGTAAGTAGAGAAATACTTTGAAATAATTTGTAAACTACTTTTAAAAGATAAAAGTCAGATCGTTCTTTAATTATTTAAATATCGATAAAATGAGATCGTTAATTCTTGATAAATTTAAAACTGTTTAAATTCAATCTGTAGTATTATTTCTTCTACAACAAATTTCGTCTATGTTTCAGACGCATTAGCTTCCATAAAAGGTAAATGTAATTTTGATTGTATAAATTCAGCCATTTATCAAACCCAGTTTAAGACCCTGAGATCCCAAATATTTTGTGTAAAATTTAATTGTTTTTAAAATTGTTAATAAATTTTGTTTGTTCTTTAAAGTTATTATAGTGTATTTCATTTAAGCCAAAATCTCATAATATATTTAATTATTACAATATATTACGGTCGACTACTGGAATACTGAGCTCTTTGAGTTTAAGATTAATGGTTGAAAATTATAACTATGAATAGACGTTACAGTAGTCTACGAAATGTAAAACTTTAACTCAGTCATTGAATTTGAGTGTGTTATATAGCGGAATGTTGGGTCGGTCTATGAGAGAGTTTTTGGCGCAGGCTGGAACGCATAGCTTCGGAAGGAGCGAGTTTCATCTCCAACTGGATCACAGCTGAGCTCCGTAAATTGCCCCCCATGCACCTGGTCGCTAATAAACCTGGCTGCATCGGGCGTGGTCTATTGTCCAGAGTGCTCTTCCTTGTAGCGTCTTCGCCAGAGAGGACCTTCTATCTGATGAATATCGTCGTCCAACGCGTATACTGCTTTTCGCCATGCCACCAGACGATCAATGGCACCTATAAATAACCGCCTACTCACATAACACGGTGCCAGATTTTTATACCATAAATCTAAATAATACTCCACTTAATGACTTCGGAATTATCATAATTCCAATGGAAGATAAAAGTAAAATTCCGTTGTCAATGTAACCAAAAAATACAAATTCGACTGCTTATTCAGAATTGAGTGATTTTTAAAATTATTGTTTTTGTCACGTTAGTCATATTTACCCCAGAAATTTGGATATTTTTTTTTTCATACCAGGCCTTCAATTTAAAACAAAATCCAGTAAATGTAACTACATCAATGTGATAGTTAAACATTACTCATTAAGCCACAGTTAATAAATAAAAGTTTTCTTCAATGTGCTTTTCGAGACCAAGTATTAAAAAATTAACTAATAACTAAATTGATTTCTTAATTTATTTATTAACATATTAATAATAATAATAATTTGTGTTTTAAATGTGAAAATATGAAAACGTGTCACTCTTTAATTTCTGAGTTTTCATTTCGCAAATATTTCAGATGGATATGATTGTAATTAATTTTTAGTAATTGTTTATTCATTCAGTTAAATTTTATTGAAACATTCAACACATGTGATACTTAAACATTACTCATTAAGCCACAGTTAATAAATAAAACTTTTCTTCAATGTGCTTTTCGAGACCAAGTATTAAAAAATTAACTAATAACTAAATTGATTTCTTAATTTATTTATTAACATATTAATAATAATAATAATTTGTGTTTTAAATGTGAAAATATGAAAACGTGTCACTCTTTAATTCCTGAGTTTTCATTTCGCAAATATTTCAGATGGATATGATTTTAATTAATTTTTAGTAATTGTTTATTCATTCAGTTAAATTTTATTGAAACATTCAACACTCAGCGAATAATTAAATATTTCAATTTAACTATTAGTGTTATTTTTAGATTTTTTATGAAAGTAATGTCAACTTTATTCTTTAAAAATTCTTTTTAAGATTTATATTCAAAAATTTAATTTTGATAAAGATTTTTAACTTATTTTTAATCACAGGTAGCAATTCATTATCTCCGAGTAAGCAATACATTAAACATAAAATGATTAAACTTTAGTGAACCCGCTTCACGTGATGAAATTGAATGGACCTTAAAATATTCTACACTTTTTGGCCTAAAATAACGAAGGTAGGTAATTAAATTATCGTGTGATTTATAAATTACATGTCTTAATTAGATGGTCCGCGATTGAAAGTGTGACAAATTTATTGTTTTGTAACACTGTTTTCGTATCGCTTGTTTCTATCTCTCATACACAAATAAACGAATTTATTTATTATACTTAAGGCGAATAGAGGAGTTTTAATTAATTTTTTTCTGACTTGCAATTAAGTTTAATTATTTTAAATACCCAGGAAAATTGTGTTAAAACGTGTATTGTGTATTCTGTTGAGTTTGGAAAATACAGCATACAAACTGCAAGCGATTTTCAGAGAATTTCAGCGTCTGACCTGAATAGCAACAAATTACAATATTGTGGATGAATGTGGTGATGGATCTGAATATACTGGCTGAGTTGCTGCGTGTATTACCCCCATCAAGAGATGGAATGCTATTTACTCACTTGTGTGAGCAACTGGACAAAAGTTTTAGCTAAAAGGCGGGAACAATGTGTAGTTTTCGTTGGTTGTATTTTGCGGAAACGTCACGCACAGGCCTGTTGTCATGAACGGCAATTGTACTCCGATTTTTGTTGCAACTTTATACAGAATTAACACTGCGTGGTTTGTAAATCCCGACGCCTGCTATAATTAAACTCTTCAAAGTATTTACTGTCCTGTATTTAGTTTAATTAGGGTCTTATTTCAACAGCACGGTTATGATATTCGTTAAAAGTTATTTATTCCATTACAATAATTTTTAATTTGATAACTCCGACACCGAGTATCAAAACATTACAATAATTGATATTTTCAGCTGAACAAGAACATTCGTAATACAAAAATATATGCATAAAAAGGTATTTAAAAAATTCTTTACTACCAGGACAGCATAATTGAGTATCACTTTTTTTCAAAGAAACTGCAAGGAAATTAAAAAATTTCAGCGTATTTCGGGACAGCCTAACCAATTTTTATTCTTATTTTGGTTTTTAATCGCTCTAAAAAACCAATTTTGCTGTTAAGATTAAATATTATGATGACTTTAATGTATTTTATAATTTTTCTGGACATTATAATCATGTTTTGTCAAATTTCTTTTCATACAAAAAGCGACCCATAAATGATCGCATTACAATTGGTTTCTCCCTTATGATCTTATGGCCCATTGTCGCCCGGCAGTTCCGGACTTCTCTGCGATTAAAAAAGATAATAATGAAATTTTAATTATTCAGAGATTTTAAAAGCAAATATTAACCTAGAATTCGTTGACTATTTTGTTCACGCACATGACGTCACATAATATCGCGTCTATAAACAATTTATAGCTTTTAAAATCTGTCCCGTGATCCGATCCGCGCCGTTCTCCAACGGCTGTTCTCCTCAACGCGAAAAATATCTACTTTGGCCACTTTCTTCCTTTTGTCATAATTTTGTATCTACTTCTATCTTTTCAGTTGACCTAACATCTCTTTTCAAATGTCTTTGAGGCATTGAAGTCATTCCTCTCGCGGTATACGTCCAATCGTAGCTCACAAAGATAATTACGTCCTGAAAATTTAAAATTATTTCCGAAACCATTCCTCACTGCTACTTTAAAGAACATGTGTCCTCTTCTTTCACCACTCCAACCTTAATGACTTAACACCATCACGTACCAATTCCCAACATGATGTAACCAGGATCTGTGTCAGATCAGAAGAAGCTTTCTTTTCCAGAAAATACAAGTTCATAAACGTTTGTTACAGGAAATCGATGACGCAATATGATACACATCTCTGTTACATAATTCATCTTTCTGCCAAACGAAGATAATAGGCAAATTGTTTATTCATGTTTCCTTAAGATTTGATCAGATTTGTACGTGGAAAATTTCGTAACCAGAACGTTGCCAATGTTCTTCGCTATAAGGTGACGACAATTACGTAACAGTAATAGTGCTTGGTACACAAACCGATGACCTGTTTCTATAAATCTTAAAAATTTATGAGAACTTATGAGAAAATAAATCAGAATGATACCCCAGTTATTAAATCCGTAGCACGTTCAATTCAGTACTGCGATTATCTAATTCGTTACTTTTATGTTTGAATATTTTCATTCATTTTGATGACAGATAGTCTGAACCAAGCTCTAGCAATTAAGTAATGTTCCGCGATAAGGCGAAACGTGGACCACTAATGAAGCAAGAAGAAGGAACAGAGAGAAAGAGAGGAAGTTAAGAGGTTCCCTGTCTCCCTCTGTTCCTTTGGGTAATGAGACGCCGCCGCTCTAAAATGAGCGCCGAGAATATTCAATTAGGAGTCATCGGTGAAATTACACGTAACTGAGAAATCTGGCTACCGAGGTATCCGTGATAGCTTCACTTAAACTTTTCCTCTGGCTGCCCTCTCACACAGAAAATTAAATGAGGCATTAGAATGGCAGATAATGCAGCGGACAAGAACTAAAGCGACTCTGATTGGTGCAGAGTTCGCGAGCGGGAAGAAGGGAGGTGGCAGGGAGAGAGAAGTTTTGGCTAAAGACGTGATTAAATTCTCCCGCTCCGTCCGGTTTGATGAATCAGGAATCAAGTGATTCGTTGCTGCGGTCAGGAAATTGAATGGTTGTGCGTATTTTAACAGCGGAAGTGTACGGTACAAGGTAAAGTCTTACAAAATGCAGAACAATCCAAAAACGTGGTTAAAGGGAAATAATAATTACCCTAGCTGGAACAAATGAAACTCAAATTAATTGTCCCAGAGATCAGAGCACTAAGACTAGGAACGAGTAAAATAAAATAACTAACGCATGGAACTGACTGCCCAAAAAATTCTCGTAGCAACCTGAAGATATGCAAGTGGCAGAAACGTCAATGATAGTCTTCCTTCCCAAAGCAACCCTAGAAGACCTCAAATAATTAAATAAAATTTAACTCATTAAATATTATATAAACATATGTGTGTGTAAAACATAGGAAAACTAATCTATACTAAAATGTGGGTAATTTTGGGAAGTCGGAAAATTCATCATAACGCCAGATCTTCATAATATCCCGTTATTTTTATATTATTATGATTTTCTGTAAATGAAATGACATCTAAAATATTTTATTTTAGCAGAAACAAAGTTGTCGTCCTTTTTATTCGCCTCTCATTATACTTCTTTGATTTTTTATTCATGTAAAAAACAGTATCTTTCCATCTCTTGGTTTAGTTTTTTCTCAATAAATTACCATATTTTGTTTCCATTCGACTCATTTATCCATTCATCTACAATTTCACTCACAAATTCAAACTTTATAAAACTTAAACAAAATATTCAATCTAAAAATATAACATCAGTGTCATTTAAATAAACATCTTTCTTACCTTCATTTTACTCACATCCATTTACAATGTTCCTCATCATACAAATATTTACAAAATATTTTCTTAACACCAATATAATTTCTTAATATAATTTTACACTGGATAAATAATAAATTATTTGCAGAAATGTTTCCTAATAAAATGCCAAAAATTAGTGTTCCACAGAACGGAATTCCACTTGTCACGTTGTAAATGCGGGCAATGACTATTAGATTAAATATTCTTGAAAAAACATATCGATTAATATTATTTAAAAATTGAAACTTCACATTTCATTGATTACGGGAAACATTTCAAAGTATCTATTTTAAAAGCTGAATTTGAAAATAATTTATTTAAGAAATATTCATGTATTCTTCAAGTAAATTTATCAAATATAGCAATAAATAAGACGTTAAAATTATGATTTGAATAACAGAAATAATTACACAATTACATTAAATTTTGAAAGATATAAATTAACACAATAATTAAAATGAGTTAAAGGTGTAAATCAATTTAATGAGTAAATTACATAGGAAAAATTTGCTTTAATATAACTTTGCGAATTTATATCTAATAAATTCAAATAAACAGACAAAAATTATATTTTTTAGGTAGCTATGAAACTATTCTATCTGAAGTAGTTAACATTAAAGTGATGACTAAAAACTGGATCAAAAAAATATACGAAAGACATGATGATCGGTTAGGAACATGAAAACAAAAAAAAATTCAAACTAAATATTTACAATATTTTTACGTAAATATAAGAGAACTCCATTCATATAGAATGTAACACATTGATAATGACAATTACTGAAAACTATAATTATAGTTATTAAAATTGTAGATCCGTTGTTTAATGTTTCTTTTAATTAATTGAAATTAAATAAGCATACAATTACATACATATATTTGCATATATATATATATATATATGCATATATATATATACATATATATATATATCTGTGTGTGTGTGTGTGTGTTTGTGAGACTGGATAATTTACTAAACACTATTAAATCAAAGAACAATTACAAAACACACAAAAAATATGTCCCAATTTCAAATGTATTGTTTCTTATTACTACCGTTTTTGAAATAGACAAATCCTGTTCCAAAATCTTGCACTGTTTAATATAAATATGGAAAGGAGTATTCATCACTCTTCAACTGACAGAACTTTAATAAAATGTAATTGGAGAATTAATAATGTGTGCAGACAGCGGCCTAACGTATCGCTCTCCCAGTTCTTACTGACACTGGAGTTAAGATTGATGACGTCAAGGCTGAAGGAAACTAACACGAACAAATTATGTTTAAAAGAAAGAGGAAGGAAGTTGTTTAAACGGTATCTATATCAGACGCTATATTTTTCATTTTAATAAATGATAATAACTCGGTGTACCTAGCACGGTACGGTGAGTAAGAATGAATTGCTGCTCTGAAATATATTTTTTATATTAACCAGTACGAAAAGTATACACGAAAGAATTAAAAAATATTTGATTGAAATGTACCAGTATATTTTACAACAAATCTGTTTAATGCAGATGGTTTTTGTTCAATAAATTTATGCGAAACATTTAAAAAGTACATTAGAAATCATTATCGTCCTACAAAAATTACAAAAACGTGAACTTTGGTGAACAAAATACGCTTTAGAGTTATTGAAAAAGCAAACGTATGTTTATTTATGTATAATGTTTTTCTTTCCAAAAATATTATCGTAAAAAGTAACTCATTTAAAATTTTTAATTTTTCCAGAAATAACGTATTCATGTAAATAAGAAAAATAATATTTGCAGTGATCGTCCGTGAATTTGTTGGACCAGGTGAAAGCAATCGCAAGCCACGACGTTTCGAAGGCGGACACTGTTATCGACTTAATGAGAAACTCTTCACGTAAAGATTTTGACTGTGTGCGCCAACGGAACAACGTATCTTACGCATATATTCACCCGGTTGTCCGACCCGTAGGATTGGCATATTTTTAGTTTATGCTACATTAAATTTTTGAATGGAACTTCTTTAAAATGGAAGTAATCTGAATATTGAATAATGAGTTTTGCTTATGAGGATATCATAATAAATATTATTTTTCAGCAGACTATTAAATAGTTTTTACAGTTTCAAGCATAAAACGGATTAACGAATATTAGGATCACAACGAAAAATTACGTACTATAGACCGCGCCAGCAGCGAAGGCATGTGCCGCCGATTAAAGTAGGGGAGAAAGCGCGGAGTAAAAACAAACAACACAACGTTGAGAGGAAGACAAGAAACATGATGCGCTCTCTATAAGACGATAAAATTGACTTTATTAATATCTTGGACATGAAAGCCTATTTCGAACATATGTGATTCAGACATGTCATTCAGACTTACTGTAAAATAAATTGTTATATACCAGTTTATTTAAATTCAGAACATGAATCTATATAATGTCATGTAAAGTAAACCGTTAGTAGTTTTTAATAACTTTTACGTTCAAATAGTGAGTTTATATTATACCGAAACGTTTTGATAGCTCGTTTAAATTCCACAATCTATCGCTGTTTCTATAAAACGTTTTATACACACCACTGTCTCAGTTCCTTTCATGTGTATTAATTAATTAGAACTATACTAGTAGTACTTAAAATTATAAAGTGCATCTCAGCAGAAATTTTACTGGACTAATTTTCCTTCACGTCATTTGTCCATACTTGAAGGCAACACAGACTTCCGTCGTTCCTTTTACAAGACCACAAAGCATTCAACCATTCTTCGGAAATGCAGACAGCCTCTTGAAAGAAACAAAATGAGCATTTTTAACGTCATTATGTTTACTTTTATGTCTCGGGGTTTTAATTACTTCTTTAATTGCTAACTTTAATTGCGTGCTCCGCGACGGAAGTCCGTTACAAACACACGAATTGTAAATACGGATAAAATGAGTTTATTAAACTTTGTTACGGTATTTTGATAGCTGCAGGTGCTCCAGAATCTCTGATACTTCGAATGAATTTGGAAGAACCAAGTGCTTAGTTTTTCCTGTGTGTGGTCAGAAAGTTTATAGTTTGGAAATATTAAATACTAAAAATCCTCGTCTTCAGTGGGAATAAAAATCTCTATGAAAACATTCTGTCATCTTATCCTGAGTATATCATTCCGTATATATTTTTTTTCTCTAACCCATCACACTTTTCTGAAAACTAAATTCGTATAATCAAAATGATAGTAGTCCTGTCACTTATTTAGAACTGTTCAGTGCTGTAGGCCAATTTTATGTTGACATAAAAGTTTAAAAATGTTTTCGGCGGACACGTAAAGAAGGACTTGATAATTAAATTATAAATTCATTTTCAATTAATAAATTAATAAAAAAAATTCAAATCATAATACAAAATTTCGTCTAAAGTTCAATGATCTCTATTAAAATAAATTTCAAAAATTATAAATGTTATAGTTTAATTGCAAATAATTTACATTAATTGTAATGGTAAACGTGGTGACAGTGCGGTAGACCCTTCCATCTCTAGTTGAAGGTTCCACAGGCTTCCCTTAATTTTACTTCAGATAACTTAATAACAAAGTAAAATAAAATATCACAGAAAGTGGGCCTCATTCGAGAATTCAAAATTTAGAAGAATTTGTTGGTGTACAGGTATTTATATTTGCGATATAGAGAAATATTACAACAAAAGTGGTGTAATATTTAAAATTTGTTTTTTTGGGGGGAAATAATACTTATTCTTACTTTGACCCATTCTTCGATTAGTAATAAATATAACAATAGCCTTGCATTAACGCGTTGCAAATTTAGTATAATCTGGACTTAAGGAATATTTCCACCATTATTGGCAACACGATAATGTGAATTAACCATCATAAAAGTGATATAGAGAAATAGTTGTGTGGAACTTTGAGACGATCGAAGGAAATTAAAATTCACATGAAATCATTATTTTCTTGTGAGAAAGTAACTATAATTTAATATTTAATACCAATGTGGATTGTGTTTAAAATAATTTACACATGAATCGTACTTCAAGAATTACGGAGTTCAATCATATTATTTAATTTAAATATTTGAGAGGTGAAATGCTAACCTTGCTCCTCAGAGAGAATTTTCAAGAGCAAGATAAATATTTACTTAACGTGATTCTCCAATGGCATCCTGACGGACTAAACCTGTGAACGAGAAGGCACTGAGGAAATATGATAATCTGATTCACGCAGATGCATAACTTTGCCCCATGTCCTTTACAATTTTTTTGCAGAAAAGATATCACTTTCACAATCCTTATTCACTTACCTCAGATTTGAAAAAGTGTTCATCTTTCTATTTTTTAATGGGTAGTTTAAAGCCGCGTCAACTTATAATGTTCTTGGCGATTGTACACATTAAAAAATAGTATAACTATATAACGTTTTGAGTATCTCATAATAGATAGTTGTTAGGTTATTTCTAGTTTTATCTTTTATTCAAACGTAAAACGCACAATATACACGTGTTTAATTTCAGAGTATTTAAAAATAAATTATTATTATATATGTCAAAAGTAAATCGTTCTAATTTATATTAAAATTTAACTGTGTAGCAATTCAAGACAACTTATTTTAATGAAAAAATTCAAATCTCACATAAATTTACGAAAAAAAAACTCGTTACAATTACCAAATCTTCCAAAATTATTAAAGTTGTATTGAGTCGCAGAAAAGGTCACATTGAAAAAGTTGTGTCTTGTTTGTCTAACACAGACGAATAATTGCTTTTAGGAATATCTCTGATATATTAATTTCAGTTTGTTGACTTTGTTGACACAAGTGTTAATTGACACTACACCGGGTAGCAAGAATCTTGGAAGAGCCACGTCAAGTGGCAATTAGCCGCAATTTTAAACATGTTTGTCTCTGCGCTACAGCCGACGTTTAGAGCCGAGAGTTGCGTCGTGGTACTTCGCGAGTTCTCTCTCCCTAATTTCAAAAATTGTCTCATATATTCATGGATAAAGAACGTTGATAACATTGAGACATTCTTTAACAAAATAAATCAAAGTTAAGTAAATGGAACTGTTACGTGAAACCAGTTTTTCCAAAAAAAAAGGAGCACTATTTTGGCTTATTTATATCCATTTATGAGTTATTTTATTAAATTCGTGGTTCTGTGCGGTAAATATTTGCTCAATGCAATTAAAAACATGCAACCGTAAACTAGACACGTGAAATGTTTGAAATTAACCGAAACCTCCGCAAAATGACAAAGTTAAGCAATAAATGATTAATTCAATTTAGTGATTCATATTAGATTCTATTTGTGAGAAAAATGTCTGGTATATTTTCTCAACTCTAGTCAAAGCAATACTGTTAAAACCTGAATTCTTTTTTAAATTACGTTAATCAAAGCAAGAAATAAAATAAAGAGAAAGTACCTATTAACGATAGGATTCCTTTTTTGTTTTTGATTATGTTCAAGATTTGTAGGATAAGGAAGAATTTTTTAGGTTCACACACTATTTTACAGAGATCCATAACTTGCATTTAAATTTATTTCTTTTAATTTTCATAACGTGGGCATAAGTGAGGTTGGAACAGTGATTACGCTCCGGTACTTTTCAACTCTTCCTTTCACAGTTATATTTCCGTCAATTTAACTACATAATTTACACTGTAATTTTACAATATTGAAAGAACTAACATGTAATAATATTATAAGGCAACATTTACATGGTCTCAGTAAAGCTTAAACACCTTTAAAAATGAGTCTGAGCAGCTCGTCTCAACGATAGTTACCAACGTCAATATTAGACACTTTTAAAAATTGCTCTGTAACGCGAATTTTGTATTTATTGCTTTTGCCAAGGAAAACTCTCACACCTGTTCACCTCGACTAATTACTCATACAGGTCCATTTATTTCTAAGTGGTTTCAGATTCCACATTAGGAACATTACTTAATGGTTCGTACACTTTGGCCGTTTAAAATTTTTATAGCGCATTGAGATAATATTTGAAAAATCAATTTTTATTGATACATAAAAATGGTTAATTTAATACTTATATCTTTTCAGGATCTGGAACAATTTTTTCACTTCATTTCAAAATAAAATATGTTATATTATCATATTCGTATATATTTGGACATGTGCCAATTTTTGTAAAGAAGAGCATCAAAATTATATGTAACTTGTCTTTCAATCTGTTGGTTGGACATTTTTTAAATTGATTAGAAAGACGTATTGAACTGTTACAGGTATTATAAACACCTTTTTTGTGGTTCATAGATCTTTGTTTAAAATTCGATAAATTTATAATTCTACTTCATTACTATTTATTATAGAATCTATTGCTGATAAAAGAAAATAAATTCAATTTTTAATATAACCTTTAATTTAATCAATTACCTTGCATAAAATTTATGGAATAATATTTATGAATTAATACCACGAGGGTTCTATGAATCGATCAAAACCAAAAGCCACTTTTACAGTGATAGTTACAACCGTCTTAGTCGAGATTTCTTGAATGTTAATGACATTCTACGCTAAAACAAAATATATTATTTTCATGAACGAATGCAAACAGCTCTTAAAATATTAAGTGCTAAATTAATATTTTTAGCACAACGTCGTCAAGTGCTTAAATACGGTTTCTAAGAAGTATTACTTCTTAAAATCAATAATATATCGTTAACCTTTTTGATTATATTACTTCTGAAATACGTACTCATAGGTAACTGTTTCATTATCACTGTGATTTGATAAATTTCTTAACAAAGAGCTCATTGTTTCCGAACATATTCCTATGATTTTATGTCCAGAGTTTGTTTTATCGATCAATTTCAGTAACTGTAGCAATTTTATTCGCAAAAATAAAATGGTATCGAAATGATCCTCCGAAACATCGGACACCACGTTTCATGAGGCGTATTATTGCTACAAAGCATATATTGTACGAAACAACAAAGTTTAATTGTATATTCTTTAAATTAAATGGATAAGTCGCCCCATCGTAACAACGCGTTCAACAGCACAGTAACATACAATTTTATATAATACTTTTTTTTTCTTACTTTCCGACTCACCCTACAGACTCACTTCTCCAATTCTACGTACCTCAATCTTTTCCAAAATTTAAATATTATTTATTCACATAAAAATCACTTAGTCTTTAATATAACATTTCAGTGTTTTTTTATATTATTTAATAAATTCGACCGTCTCATTCGTAGTTATTGTCACTCCACAGTCCAGCAAGAGAAAATGTTTGGCTTCATATTTCCAAATTTCGTTTAGAGTAAAAACTAGCATATAATACAATTTATTATTTGAATGAATTTGTTACAAAAGTATTACTATATTTTTATTTTCATGATGACAAAATAATTATTTTAAAATTTTTCAAGTGGACAATAACTGAAGTTTTAAAATTATGCTGAAACCTTTGACTAAATACTGACTTTGTGGTGGACGAGTAAATTTTCCTACACAGTAAAATGGATTGTATTAGCCTTATTTCAACGGTTAATCCAGTAAACTATATGTTTAACGTTAGTTATCTACTGAACAATGGTTTTGAATATAAAAATGAGGAAGATAATATGAAAAATGGTACACTGTTTATTAAACTAGTTTTATATTCGCAATTATATTAAACACAGTAAAAAGTAGCCGTACTGAAACAATTCACGAATAATATACAGCCTACTATCGAAATATGTATATTTTTCCAACGACCAACAGTTAAATTTATACTTGAAAATAAGGATAGAATTTCATTTATCTCCGTAAAGAAATTATAATTTTTCTAGTAAAAATTTAAGGAAAAAATATTTTCCATTTGTATATAAACGATGTACATTGGAAACTCACAAACTAAGAGTGAAACAGATAATCGTGTAAACGAAATTTGGAGAACCGCCGCAAGCCAAGTTCATATTCCCTCCCTGGGTTTTGTATTTGATTATATATCGTCGCTGTTGGCTGCTAGTCTTTTGCGTCAGGTCGCTGCGAGCACAATGGCGACGACGGCCGCCGCTAGTGCGTCGCGACGCGAGGCTGTGCTTGACACGGCCCCTTGCGATCCCCGCACTCCAGCGCCGCCACCCGCGACGCTCGCCGTCCCGCTGCCGCCGCGGCCGTTCACCGCGTAACCTCCGGAGGCCGCTACTGGGAACTGATCCCGGGGCAGCAACGGCGTCGGCGCGTGGTTAGACGGTACGGAGCCGTCGACGTCCGCCTCCTGTTCCGCCGAGCCGTACTGATCCACGTAATCCTCCTCGTCGTACCTCGGAGGGTACACTTTTCGTGTCGGCCCAGGAATTTCTGCAATAGGCAGATAAAAACCCGTTTCAAAATATACAACCATCGACATTATAAGATTTTTATCTGACTTATCTTGCTGTGAAATACAAAATTTTATTGAAAGCGACGTATATCTTTTTTTCAGTTCCTAGAACGTAAAACTATTCTTCCACATATTTTTTACTTTCCTCAGAAATATCATTTTATTTTATAATAAGTTCTAAAAATCCATTATCATTAATAATTAAAAAATTTATATTATTAACAGTTTTTAAAATGTTTATTGAAAACTGAAAATATTTTTTCCAGTCACAAAACATGATTTCATTTACTATTAACAGATAATTACACTTTGTAACTATATAGTAGGTAATAAATTATGCGTACCGTACAGTCGAATGTTAGATTCTACTTCTCCTAACGAATTCTTTGCTACGCATTTATAGGAACCCACGTCTTTTTGTTGAAAATTACGCACTACCAGCTCCATACGTATTTCGAAGCTCGATCTTTGAATCTGTTTCACTTCATACTTGTCACTGGAAATCAGCATTTCTCCTGAAAAATATTACATCGGTCACTAAAGACTATTATATTGACTATATTTTTTTAATAAAAGCAGATATTGAATAAAATATATCTATTTAATTGTGAGAGGATACGAAACAGTTCTCTGGGTTAAATAATGGGTCATTTTATTTTGTTATGGGTTCGAAAAATGTTTAAAAAAATTTCCCAGAATTTTTTAATTCTGAGAGAAATAATGTACAAAACTCCATAATTAAAGTTAAATAAATATAGTATTATTGAAAATATTATGATTAACCAAATTCTTATGAACAAAAATTTGACTACTACTTATGGCACCATGAAATGCTATTTTATATAACGGACCCGTTCAACATAGATTTGAATGTTTAGGCATAATAACTGTTAATTCTAAACATTGATTACTTAGCCCAATAGTATTTTATCAACTTTAATTCATGCCGTTCATTTCCTTGATACATTTATTTTTTCAAATACGATTTTCGATATCACGATAATTCAGTATAATACGCGTTTACCAGTATTCACATATTTGTATGTTCCATTAACCAAAAATAATATATATTTTTTCATCGAAAAATTTCCAAAGTCAATTATGAAATTATTATATTATTAATCTTGTTAAAATTTTGAACTTTCTTTCAGATTAATTCTAAAGTTTAATTTATAATTTAATAAAAATCATACTCTGACTTTGCAGTGGATTATCTCTAACGAATGTATGATTTGATTTCGTTACTTATACTTAAAATTGGATTCGTTTTTGATCTCATTACCACTATCTCTTTAATCTTATTTCCCGTCGTAAAGAATTTATCGTCTCATGGAAGCTCGTCTCATTGGTATTCTGCTACTGAAATATATTGGCGAAAAGAATTTAAAATTTATTTTCAGCATTTTTTGTAAAACCTCGTAGCGCACTAATATTATTCAATTAGATTAAATGTGATGATCAATCCAAGAAACATTACTTGGCCGAGTAATATTAAAAGATTGAATGTAATTATTACATTCCAGTCATTCCTGGAGTGGGACTGAGTGTCAATAGGTGTCGTAAATATAATTTAACGTTTTATGAACAACAATGTAGATGACTATCTTACAACATTATTCCTTTGATGAAATATCTTTGTAATACAAATTGAGAAAACCTTTTACTATCTTCTGTTAATACATACCTTTATCTACATTAATTATAAGACCTTTCTCCATGTGACAAACTATACTAATAAATTGTCGATTCGTGTGATATGATAATTATATTATGAAAATGAATGGATTGTTTAAAGTAATTATTAATGTTAATTACCTGTATCCCGAACCCAATAGTTGATGGATTGTGGCGACGCTTCCACGTAACATTCGAGAGTGACATCTGTACCCAAAGGTGCACCAACGAGTTGGTTTGGAACTTGTATAACAGGATGAACTGAAAAAAAAAATTTTAATTTTGTTTTATAGATACTCACTGGGGGGTAAAAGTATTACGAAATGGGACTAAATATGCGAATAATTAACTAGGGCCCCTTAACTTTAGTTTAAGGAACCTATTCCGCAAATGCCTACAATATAGAGAAATTTGTTTCCGGGAGGTCGGACTCTAGGTACTTGTTTCACGTCATTCCAATGAATCTAGAGTGCATTCCTCGATAATATAACTCAATGACTGACATAGTTGGTGCTTTCACCTATCATAGGTGTCACGGTTACTGTGGTTTAGAACCAGAGAATCTAGAATATACCATACAGAAATAATCTGACAAAACTATATACCTCTTGAGAGAATTTGTGATAATAAAATTTTCTAAATAAATCTAGACTGCAGAATTATAAAATTAATCGCATTTTAAAAACTATAGTTTCCTTTACAATAATACAAGAGACAGTTTATTGTTCAATACTATACATTTGAAATCATGTTGGAAATATGATTTTACTTAATACTTTTAATGATTAATGTATCCTTTTTCCAAAAATTTACATAAAATGTTTGAATAACTTATCAATCCCTCCTTTTAATTTTATAAGCCAAAATTCTTTTTGATATGTTGACGCAATGTTATAAACTTTATAAAAATTTGCAAAGCTTACGAATTCATGTTTTATATGGGTCCTAATAAAATCTCTTCATTAATGAAAATACAATAGAGGTAAAGTCTGAAACTGTTGTTAGTAATTTAAAACTTAAACTACTGAACGGACAAATTTAGAAAATATAAAATAGTTGGGTTTAAATTTTGAAAATAATTTTTTTTCTATATTCCTATTTGATTTTTATACTTAAATGAGTAACTCTTTAAACCGCGGAGAAATAAACCTTAATGTACATATAAAATTATGATTTATTTAACAGAGATACATTCATAGGTCATAAAAAATTATTAATGCACTAATAATTTATTTACTTCTGTTTTCAGAGTCAGAAACAACAATGTGCGAAAAATAAGACTTACAATGAACGTTTACCATGACCCTTTTGCTGACTGACGGTGGAACTCCATTGGAAGCGATGCATAGGTAAGCTCCCATCTCTGAACGAGATACTTTCGATAATTTCAGCACTTCCCCTTGAAATGTAGAGACTAAAAAATGATATAATAGTTATGTGTAGATCCATATAAATTCTATTAACCATGTAATTAAAAAAATCCTTTAAAATCTGTAAATAGGTTTCTATTATATTAAGAAAATTAAATTATATAATTATATATAACGCTGAAATATTTGTCTTAACCACATAATTATGCGATGTATATACATTAAAATATGTAGTGTTGTGTGTTATGCATTTATTGTGAGTGTATTCAATTTTAAGAATCACTCGTGTAATTCGACGGTTAAGTGATTTTTTTATGTAATAAATAAAATTCGATTTTTGTGTTTATGTATGTATATTCCGCATATACTTTTAACTAAACATAGTATGACAAATATAAAAGAAAGTTTTTCTGTCTTAGTAGTTTTGCAAATTCCGGGAAATGAAAAGTTTTTCTGCATCATTAATATTTACAGCAACCTGCTTTTTTTCTTCAAATAATTGACTGTTGTGTTATGGAATACTAATTAGTAACATTAAATACTTGTTGCATAGCAACAAGGAACTGTTTTCGAAATAAAAATTATATTTTTAAATGCTAGAAAATAAGCACTGAAACAGTCACAAATGTTTACATATATGAATGATTTAGTTTGTGCTTTTAGATTATAAATTGATTTAATAATAATAAATGATTATATACCGAACAATATTTTTCAAACTATAAAAATTTATTATAACCAACAAAAATTTAGATGTTTAGCTTTTAGGGCCCACGGAATCATTTGTAATATGTTTGATAATTTTTAATTCATGCTGTGTTCTCATTAGTCGCCGATTAATGAACTTTTCTGTTACTTTTGCAAACACTATCTGTAGAACGTAAATAGTTAGAATATAGTGTATCAAGAAGTTGGAACGTACTAACATATATTTATGGGAGAATTTCTTACGATGACCCTCAATAATTAATAAACATATGAAAAAATGTCTATAATTTTTAAACTGCATTTGAGTGGACTAACTAAAATTTTAGTACTGTTTTAATATTTGTTCTGAGTAAATTTTCCTGTTTTATTACCAGGACGGGGTTTTCAGGCACGTAAGCATTTAAGCGTACCAAATCAGCAGTCGCTGTGTACCTGCAGCTGTTCTTATGCACCATAATACTAAATCTGCACACAAACATTAATAGTTTATTAGGAACCGTGTACCACGTACATACGTCCTATGACTGCTTACTTTATCATTTTCCATCAAAATTGTTTGCAGTAACTGCTGTTAGTAAAATTCGACAACTTATCTAAATAATAGCAGAGTTGCTATTTTGGAAGTATAATTAACTCATAGATTACACTAACGTCTACTTTATTCTGTGGATTTTCAGTGTAATTGAAGAAAATTAATAAATTTCTTTTTTACGTTATATGTGACTGCACTATTAAAATTATTCTCATATATTTTATTATTTTTATTAAGGATTATAATTCGGTTACTTTATTAATTTGTATTGTTGATAGTTTTTATTCTTTAGAAATATATTATTTTGTCATTGAGGCTCTCAAACGTCAGTTAATTAAATTAATTAATTAATTAAATTCAAATCCAAAATATATAGTGTTTCTGTATATTTTTCAAGTAATAGTTCAATTACAAATACTTCGAAGTGTGTATATAATATTCTTTAGTTTTTAAGCATAAATGAGGTTGAATGATTAGTTTTTGACATTATATTGTTGTCGATATTATTCGTCTCAATTCTTTTTGAGAAGTACTCGCAGTGTCTGTAGCGTATCTAATCCTAACTGCCAAACCTTGTCGGAGTCGTACGCTAAGTGTACTTACCCCTTGTCTTGGCTCCAGAGGGCTCTTTAACGACCAGATCGACGCTGTCCTCCCGCCGCCACAACACGTGTGGCGTCGGATGTCCACGTGCCCGACACGTTAGTCTCACAGTCCCTCCCTCGGGGACGACTACGTCTCCCGAAGTGTCCTCGGGAATAAAGTCCGGCGGGACGACAACGTGCAAAACTCCTATCTGGAAAATAAATGCTGTCCTTTTAACGGTTTTATTTGGTATACGTTTCAACACTACCCCGAGAGAATTTTCTTCAAATAAATTGGACTCAGAACTCTAAATGTGAACGACCACACGATTATAAATTATATATTTCCTTGAATTTGGTGAAAAATAACGACGAATATCTTCAAAACGATAAAATCAGTCACTTATGAAGAATTTTGTTTGATCATTTATGTTGAAATGAATGACGTATAAATGAGTATAAATCCAAAGTAAAATTATTTATTCTCAGAACGCGATTCATTTCATTTGAGTATTCTCATAAAAATTGCAAAATGTGCAATTCCAACAGTATGGAAGTGAAATTAAGAATGTTCAGCACGATTACTGTGGAGACTATATCGAACGGAAATTATTAATTTTGACCTGATAATTTTTACATTTTAAGAACATAATTTTATTATTTGACCTGCGTATTCAGACTTGTTGCTGGAGTACTAATTGTACAGCCAATCATTGATTCTTATTACATTAAAACTAAATATGTTCATTTGTGTATTTAATTTTGATTTTTGTAGTGTTCAATTATGACTCTCGTATTTATTTTTCTTATTAGTGTAGCAGTATTTTCTGTGTATAGCTTTAACTTGTAATATTTGTCAGTACAAGTCTAACGGAATCCATAAATGTAAATCCAAATTTATCTCCAAAATTTAGTCTACAAAGCATAAATGTTCCCTAATAAATATTTGTTCAATTATACTTATGTTTCACTATTTAATAACAGTAATAGATTAAATCGTATGGTAATAAAACAATAGAACTGCATCGTATTTATTGCAAATTATTTATTGATAAATGCATAAATAAATAGCTATATAAAAACTGCAGTTTTTTAATTTTTCAATCTTTGACATTTTAATCATATTAAACTTATCAACAAAAATTTACATTATATTTAAAATAAAATTTGGCCGAACAGTCGTATGTAATTTGTGTCAGTCATTATTTTAATGGCATAATTATTCGGATAAAAATGTCTAAATATTACTGATGTAATTGATCTAGTCTTAGACAATTAGATGAAATGGAGGGGTCACCCTCTTCTTTCTAAAGATAGAAGACTATTGCACACATATGTGAAGTTCTTAACACCCACATAGAAAACGTTACGGTAATAAATTGCGTATCTTTACGAAGCTATTATCACGCCTACAGTCCATGTGTCGAAATTGTGCTTGTTCTGTTAGTTAACATTAAATCTGCATCTATAAATTTTCTCGCAATTCCCATCACGCCGAATGTAATGTCCCAGTTTTACGTATGCAGTAGGTGTTTGTGGAGATTTATTGTTTAATTTCCTGAAACAGGGACAGTTGAGTGACCCAGTTGACCTTTTTGAAAGAGCCAAAGCCAGTCATTTGTAAGTATTGGTAATTTCCGTCAATTACTAAAACTATACGCCCAATAACGTACAACATTAAACGTCGACAATTCCGGAAAACTATTCTGCTGCTAAGTGGAATTCTTTTGTTTATTTACGTTGACCATATTTTTATTATCATTAGTCTGTTTATAATACAAGCAAGCGTCGAACTAATCATTAACTACAGTTTCCCAGTAATTATTAAATTCATTACTCGTGCTCTTACTTGTACGTATAGACGATGTGAAAGAACTTTGACGTCTAATATAGTTATACTAAAATGTTCTTTATCCGAAATAAAAAATATTGATGGGAAATAAGTACAGTCAATAAAATAGAAACGGAACTCGAAATAAAGAAAATATTATTAAATTGCGTGAATTAACATCCATTATAAATGAAAAAATTGAAATTATTATTTACCTAAGTTAATTTTCAGGTTATAATGGTTGAATCAAAATTAATTATTCCATCAAATTTCTCGACTTACAGATCAATTGTATTAACTTCTACTATTGTTTTTCACGCTTAAGAGTGTGTGCCTTAAATAATAAATATCTGACCAGGGTTGAACAATATGTGTTAGTGACACAAACAATTAGTTGTTTTAAGTCCTTCTTTTAAAATATAAGTCAACTATTCTAGAGGTTAGAGATACTACATTCAATGTTTGCGTCATTTATTAACATCATAAGCTTTAATAATAACAGTAACAATACTTTTTAACGCCATAAACGTCGTTATAAATGTGTTATAAATTTTGAATATCGTCATGACTCTAATACTAAATGTACCAAGTAATATTAGTTAATAGTTCATATTTAAATTTATGTGTAGACCTAACGAAAGTTAGAGATTAAATAATACCCAATAAAAGATTAAAACCGTGCTTTTTAAAATAATTGTGAAAACGGAAGTCTAAATATTCACTAGAATCCGTTGGTAAAAATGATTATTATGTCCTTTTTATATATAATATCTATCTAGTACACGAAGGTAAGAAACGGAAAATTAGTAATATTTGGTGAACGTTTGTTTCTTTCTAAGGCTACGACTTTATGAATAGCAAATGACGTCACTGAATTGAAACGGATATTTACGCACTCCAATTTAAAAATTTTGCTTCATTAAAAAGTACATACCTAAGAATCGCTTCCAACTTTTAGGAAGTAATTACAAAATTCTTGCAAATTTAAATTTATTTTCGTCGGTTTTTTTCCTTGCCCCAGTAAATGGCAAATATGGAAAGGCCACCAGCGGTTTGCCTTTATTCTGTTGACTTTAGACAAACTTTCAATTTGTATATATCTAACATTACAAGACAAACATGGTTGGAATGTGTGCCAGAGTCTGTTTTCATACTACGGATGATTGAACAAAATCATGGTAGAATAATAAAATTTCGTTCACTGAATTTATGAGATTTATTTTCTAAATTTAAACAGTTATAGTTTTTAGTATACTATGTAGTCACTCAAACCTTCAATGGCTCTCGTCATAGTTAAGGAAGAGGAGAGAACGAGAAACAATGACGGATTTAGTAAAACGTTTCATTCTAAATGCTAACAAATAAAAGAGGAAAACTCAAGGTTCCATTCTGGGTCAGATACAATACACTTTTTAATACATACAAATGATTTATCAACAACTATGACGTCGTTATCTGAAGGTTTTCTGGCTGTAGACGACACTAATTATGATAAAAAATACAATTTAGGTATAATAATATAAATATTAATGCCAGTAGTTATATATTATTATCATTTACGATCATAAAAATATTTTATAAAAAATTATTATAGTTCAATGCTATTTGAGGCCTTGATAAGTAATAATGATAATTTAGAAACCAAATATGGTAGCCTTACCAAATATGTATCTTTAGAGTCGAAAATGACTTTATAAACAATGCTACATTTAACAAATTACTACATTAAGAGAGATAAATTAATTTCGTATAAGAATATTTTATGGAGTTTTTAATAAATAAATATAACACAGTTGATTTATTAGTGTATAAATATAAACTTGACAATTTTGAGTCTTACATCACAATATAAACTATAAATAATTCTGTTTGTGATTAACAATTTATTGACAATGTTTCGCAAACCACAATTATAATTCAAAATACTTTGGCGTGTCAATTACGCCAAAAGAAATCAATTGTGATGCTATTACTATATTTAAAATACTGCTATATGACGTTAACACGTTTATAGATAATATAATGAAAAGTTACCTCACAAAAATTTTCTTAGAATTTCCTCCCATTCGACAGAATTAATTTGTATTGAGACAAACCTTTGTAATATAATTTTTATGACTCATTTCGAAAGAGTTAAATTTTATTGATAGGTTATAATAAAAAAAATAAGTGTAGGGTATTTTTATTTCCGAACAGTTGAAATATTTTACTTCTTATTTGTGACGAAATACGAATATTGTCAAACTGTTTTATTAATTTCGTTTAAAAGATTTTAAAACATTTAGGGGAATTGTTTACGTTGTAATTTACACTGCTCTCGTAATTCTTCATTTGTAATAACTTTTTTTTTTCCTCAAGTTAACTGATTCAGCGCGTGTATGCTGATTGGTTGTGGGGAGCGATATATATGTGCGAGAGAAATCTGAGCCCAGTTACGCACCCCTACAGGTCATTTATCTTCCTGGCTAGATTTGTAGAAACGCCTAACGAAATATAACTCTTACCCAGAACGAAGGAGTACAATTTCTGAAAGTTACAATTGCACATTAATTTCTGCTGTAATTTAATGTTAGCAGGCAAACCGACTCATAGAATTGTGCCTGCATAAACATGAAGCTGATTTAGAGTTATCTGCAAATTTTAATATTTTGTTGCAAAACATCCAGATTAAAGATGATGTATTCGCAATAATTGTAATAAAAATTCCGTGTTCCGTTTGTGTATTATTCTCAATCCTTGTAAGTGAATATCACACTCATTTTACGAACATTTTACGTAAGTTTATTCAATATATAAATAATAATACCTTTTAAATAAATGCTTTGGACAAATATTCAAAAGTCATATGTACATATATCAACATATGACATTCAATAAGTGCTCTCAATTTTCATTCATATTTTAATAAATTTGTTTAAATATTTTATTAGTAAATTAACCATCTTGACAGTACAAATTTTACACCGTTTTAGAAACGTCTAGGTAAGAACCTCATGATGTTTACATAAAAGTATATATATATATATATATATATATATATTGTAGCAAAACAATTTTGAACGTTTTGTCAGCGTTCCTCAGTACTTCTATTTTGTTTTGTGAATATACTCCAGATCAACAAATATAACCAAAATAATAATTAATTTTATAAACTTTAATATTCGAGCAACAACAAATGATTACATTTGCAGGCGTGGTTAATATACATGAAATTTTTGATACAATGCTCCGTTTATTCTCATACAGAGAGCAATACGTTTTCTGAGACTCGAGCATGGCGGAGGCCAAACTGCCCCACCACAATTTCTAGCGTTTCCCGTGCACATTGTCATGAAAACGCCGCCATAAAATGCTCAAAACACAATTCAGCCTGACAAAATTTATAATGCTGTATTGTCATGTACAGTGTATACAATATTCTCCAAATATATTTTTGTATCATTCTGAAAATAATATAATAAAATAAAAACTTTAGTATAGTTATTAGCTTATTTTATTGTCTTCATAGAAATTTTAATAAAATTGGCTGCATATATCATTAGAATTTTTTATTTAATTGAAAAATTTATCTAACAAATATTATGTATATAATAATATTCTCCCTACTTTAATTCGTCATTATTGTCGGCAACTGTTAATACAATTCAGAAAACAATAACTGAATTGCGAAATGGAACGATATCAATAGAATATCCTATTTACTCCTATTGAATCATTCATAATAGCATAATTTTTAATTATAATTTAACTGATGCAAAACACTCATTTTGAGAATAATTATTTGTTATAAAAGGAGGTTGTGTAGCATAAATATGATTTATCAGCTTTAATGTACATTATTTTACATTCCAGAACTATCAAGAAATAATCTAAGACATAAATGAAATCGTATTTTTAGTCAAATGTTTCTACAGTTTTGAGAAATTAGTATGGTATATGGAGATGTGATAAAGTGTTTTACTTCATAGGTTAGGTGACTTTAATATACGGTTCACCTGTAAACAGTTTCATTTCACACAGTATTTACTTTTCACGTGATTTAAGGAGACATCAGCACAAACTGGTGAATATTCTTAAGCTTATTTATTCATAACGCAGATTAAATAAATTACTGTGAATTAACCACTTCGTAAATGAACGTCCTGGAAGGAGCGAATCTAAATGATGACACAAAAATTCACAGCGGTGTTGCAAACCCGAGCACAACCTCTGACTATCGTGCATCAATAAATATAGCTCCACCGTAAAATTTCCAGGAAATCGTGTGACATAAAACCTTTGAAAAAGCACATTTTATGATTAATAAAAGACGATAAAATCTAATGAAAGCTTCATGTAATATGTTCCGTCAAGTCTACCTTAGTAGAGGATAAATGTTAGTTGGTTTTCTGGACGGAGATAATTCTGTCTTTAATTATCACAAACACACACCGTCAATCAAGCTTAGTAAACAATTTTTGTTAATTGTTATATCAACAACATAGCTTGTAAATGGTAATAGAATAATAATAATTAATTTTTTCTGTAAATGTCAGATAAAATATGATTAATTGTTTACACTAAACGTAAGATTTCGTTGACTGGTCATTTGTATCACAGAATCGTAAATATATTAAAACAAAGCATATATATTTCATTATATTAATTTTCAAGTTGTAATTTGTTATATTCCGATCATGGATTTGCTCCACAAGCGGGACAAACATTTTTTACACTAGAAATCATAATTATTAATTTGATGAAACCTAATATTTAAATGACGTGGATTATCCAACATTTTACAAACGGCACATAGTTTAAAATCAATTTATTTGCCAATAAATTTAATTATTAAACGTAAAATAGTAAAATGATTAAAATATGTTATGGATTTTGAAACGCTGAAATTTATGATTTATTTGTATTATGATTCTATTCAAAATATTTTACATTTTCAAACACATAATTGAAATAAAATATAATACGAGGGTTTTTAATTGTAATAATCAGATAAAATAGCAAAATGACAGAAAAAAATTCATTTTGTCAAACACATTTATTTATTTATTAATTCATTTGAAGAAAATCATCAATCTTGGGAATCTCACTTCAAATTTATTTTAAGAGCACGTTTGATAGAGAAACGTACATCGAAGTAAGTCAGGTTTTTAAAAGCACCAAGAAACGATACTGATCAGAATTAAATTAATTATCAGCAATTTTTTGCAAGAAGTCTGTGGAAATGTATTGATTATACGTGCCTCTGGATTTGATTTAAAATTAAAAATCAAGGTATGTGGAGATTTGTCTCTAAATATTTGAATATAAATAAATATTAAAAATCAAACTCGTTGTGTTAACGACGACATGTATTTCTCCAAATACTGAACATATGAATTGTAAATATTTTCTTGTTGAAACAAACTTGACAACAGAAGAAATGTTTTTTAAACGAGAAAAGAGAAAAATTTCTATAAGGAAGATGCACACTTACTTGACTTTTCATTGGATCCGTGTTCAACTGACACATGTACTGTCCCCGGTCTTCTTCCTGTACATTTCGTACGTGAAGATTCCACGTCGAGTGATCGTCGTGAGAGACAGAGACACGTGGGTTGTGGGTGACAACATGGTCGTGTATAGCCTGTATTGCTTTGGTATCAGCTTTCACCCAGCCAACCTGAATATAAAATAGAATTGGTAATCTTCTACTTTGAATTTTATTTTTTTTAAAAACAATTCATGATTCGTTTCAGTGTCTAAGGAACTGCATCACTTAACAACTGATGTTTGACTATTATTACTTCTAGGTACTCGAGACATGTGTATTTGACAGCCTTTTTCTAATATATTCTGAAAAACAGGTAAAAACTTTATATTAACAACTTGGTAGACAATATTATTTAAATACATCGGTTCCAGAAATCTATGTGTTTTTGGCGATCACATTGGTCAGTGTCTGCCCATTTTGGACACGTGGATCCTGGCAAAATAAAACTCACTGCTTTGTAAATGTCACATTATCACTGATTTATACATAAATTATTTTGCATTTAACATACACTTATAACTAAAATCCAGACAAATTAAATAAAATATTCAGTATTATAATAATCAAATACTTTTGAACAGTCTGCCAGAGATAGTTTCATATTTCAATTTGTTTTTATTTTATACTAATGTAAATTCCAGGATGCATTTCAGCGATCTTCTCCATAATTTTAAAAAATATATTTTCCTGTGCTCCAACGAATACTAGAGGCTTAAATCATGCTTTTTATAGGCATTACCATTGCAGTTTTCATGAAAATCCACACCAGTACATGACAGTCAGTCAAAAAAGTTAAAGTATAAACCAACGAAAATAATATTTATTCACAACAAAGAAAGACAACAGTGTTTCAATTCAGTACTGCGCAAAATTTCAAAACTCCTGGTTATTTCCGTGAAACACAAATCTATTTGTAGCATCCGGTTATAAAACTCTGTAAATGTTTTCATTTTGTTTCGTAGAGGATAGTATGCAAACTATGAAAAATAAACTTTAAAACTAAGTATAAGATGATATCAATAATTCTAATAATTATTTGATTTAACACTAAAGCGCAGTTTTAAGTCAAAGGAGATAAATATGTTTTAAAAATTCAATTTTCTTGTTAAAATTGATTGACATTATCTTGGGTAATAAAATTTTATCAGCGAAATAATGTCATTAGGATTTTTTAAGAGTTCATTACTAACATTTTCTGTAACAAATTTCAGTTGACATTGGAGGTATGATTTATTTCCATAACATTTGTTAAACGATCTGGTAGTGTCAGCATTTTTAAGCTTACTATTGTTTATAATTCCATTGTAAGAACGGAATAGAATTTTAATGGCGTATATTTTTCGTATTTTATAACAAATATAATTTGAAACGATTAAAAACTGTGAGTATGTATATTCTTATATCATAGTCTCCTTATGTCCAATCCTTTTACGAAAGTATATTTGCGCTACATTCATAAAAGTTCTTTACCAGAAGCGCTCAACATTATTTATTATTAATTCTGCACACTATACGCATATTTTCTTGTGACTGGATTTCTTCCATTTAAGAACTCTGGTATCACATAAAAAGATTCCCCAGTGACCCACATTTATTCATCGGTTTGTCTAAAGTAAAATTTTAAATATTTTGTTTCAAGAATTCAGGTGCAGATTAGCGTGGTGTTGATAAATTCGTATTTTTTTAAAAAAATAATCCCGATAGTTAGAAGTATCTTTGTGACGCGTGTAGCGGGCGCATGCGCTCTGCTTATTTGTCAAGTGTCAAGAGCACGTGCCTTCTAGAGATTTATATCTCTCTCCGCCTCCTGGACACTGTTCGGCGTACTAACTCACACTTTGATTAACTTCCGTCTTCCGTGGCTAAACTACCGATAGCTCCTGGTATAAAGTGGTTCTGATTTGTCGTACGATATAAATTATATTAAATAAGCAACAAACACTGAACTATCAATAAATAATCTTCAAGAATGAAATACTGATTATTTAGTGAAAATAATTAGAACTAATTGCAGTTAAAATTCATTTTGTTCCGTATTTTATAGACCTCGGCTCAGAGAGTTATAATACTTCTTACGATGAAGTATAAAAATAATTAAAATTTAAACGTAAATACAATTTATTCAACGAAATTAAAAATTACTGCTGACAGATAAATTTTTATTAATAAAATGAGCATTGTTTTAAAAGTAATCAGTTCAAAAGAACTAACATATTTAGTAGAAAAAAAGTTCGATTATGGATATGTTTAATAATTTAATTAAGTTTATATATATTTTGAATATTGTGTTAAATTTCAAATACGAGCGTTGAAATGTCAAACGTTGGTAAATAAGGATATGTAAAAAGGAAAGAAACGGACGGATATAATTTTCAGAAAACAAAGAAGACGTGTAGAAAAACTGGAGATTATATCAAAATTATATATATATATATATATACTCAGACTGATTACTATTATTTGTTAACCAAAATTATAAAAAATTATTCTATAGTTAGATACTTTTCACTAAGTATTACAGCACGTTATTTAGTCAAATCTGTGATATAGTCATCAAATGACGCTAGAAACAGATTTTAATTTGTCCTATATAATTAATTTTATTGCTAATAAAATTATTAACAAATGTAAAATTTCCGAGTTCAAAGTCAACGTATACCAATTTCACTTCTCTGATTTTTCGAATTTATTAAAGTAAAAGGAAGAAACAACCAAATTACTTTGGGATTTCCATATATATTATTTCGTAGAATTTTAAATGTACTGCCATATTTTATACCATATTTTGAAATCATAATCATTTTAAAAATTGTTGCTAGTACAATTATTTACTGTACAATGACGTTTTCATTTTTAGTTGTGTTTGATTTTTTTTATGTTTCCATAAATTCCTACATAACATTTTCTGGGGCTTCATTTATGATTTGGAGAATATTTAGTTGTCAGGATATCTGTGGGGGTGAGAGAGGGTAATTATTTGGAAGAAGTAATAAATGTAAAAAAATATGAAACGATTGATCGACGTATTGGACAGTATAATATTTTGTCGGAATTAGGAAATCCACCTTCTTAGTTTAGATTGAATTTTTTTTAATATGACGAGATGTATTGTAAAACATCTTTAACTATACATAACTGTCCCTTCAATTGTAATTGAAGTTTATTATTACAAATTTACATCTCTAATAATGATGGTTTAAAATTAACATTACTCAACAAAAAATAAAATAATTTTCAATTCTTTAAAAGGGAAGGATTAAGAGTAAATTAAAGGAATTTCCAGATTCTACACATTGAAAGATCCATATTTAAAAGGAGCTTCTTAGAAAAGGCATATATACTTTTAATTTATTGTATAATGTTGTAAATAAAAAGGGGCGGTGGAATTTAAATGCTAAGTTGTATTAATTATATTGGAGACGTAAAATTTATAATATAATGTAAATGCCTACACTAGGCTTGAGGAGTAATCATTACCTTTTGTAAGGTTAAATGGGTTACATATATATTATGAATAGAAATGTGAAGACTAAAAAATATTTGAAAAAAAAACAGTAAATAAATTGGTGTGTTATTGATGGAGACGGGAAATTTGTAACATATATATATATATGCATATGTACTGATTTTGAATGTTTCGAGTTTGAATTGGGGGATGTAAAAATGATATCCACGTGTGTGTAAAAAGGTTAGATGTAAACAATTTAACTAATGTAAAAATTTAATTAAACTTAACAAAACTATATTGTAAACTTTTACAAATAAAGTTAATCAATATTTTTTTTAAATGAAAAATAAGTCAAAGTTAAAAATACTACAATTAATTGTTTGAATTAAAATGTATGAAAAATTGTATAAAATCTATACATTACAGTTTTTTATTTAAGTAGTTGAATTAAGTATTCATGTAAAAATTTTAACTACAGCTTTAGAATTAAAATAGCATATTTAAAACAAAAATACCATAAATTAAGGGTTGATGTTAAAATTTATTAAAATGAACGAACAAATATATAAAGGTTGATATTGATTAGCGTGCCTTGCCGACAGCGACGTATAAATTGCTCCTGTTCTACGAAACACATTCGATAGACGACTACTGCGCAACAGGACAATGTTGTTATAAAAGTACACTTAATGAGCGCGTAACTGCATTAATTAGTTTTTATTGGTAATAATGAAAAATCTTGCTGGATGTTGATGTAAATTATGGTAATGCAGATGATTATGGCAGGTTGCCGAAAGTTTCTGTTAATTATGATTAATTCATAATAATTGAAACAAATTTATGATTTTATTAAAATTTATAAATATGGGATTATATTATCATGTTTCAGTATACTCTAGCTGTATAAAATTAGTCTATATTCATCAGTTGCTGTTCCACGTAAAGTAAGGAAATACCCTGTTGCTAGATAAATTCAACACACAAATATTGCACTGTAAATTTCATTTTTAAATTATTCGTATCAAGTGTAACGATAGGTGGAACGAGTTTACGCATAGGAAGCAACTTCGATGAATCACGTCCAGAAAAAGTTGTGTTTCAACTTGGACGTTAATCCGAGGGTGCAGTGCGCAGATAACAATTCTCTCGTGTCTAACTTCTCCTGAACGCTTCAGTTAATAGCCCATGCATACGATGTGTATACACCACGACGCCTAGTGGATTAAGTCCTGGGCGAAAAGTCCGTATTATTGGGCGTTTATCTCGACTAAAACACAGCCGCAATCTGTAATCAAGGAAGACAGAAAAATTCAATTAGCGGCCGGCAACGCAGGCTCTAGCGGTTCAGGTAAAACGTTCTCGGAGCTTGGGTTATTCCCGACAGAGGCGCATGTTGCCGTGGACATTAAATTTAGGGCGAGTTCAGAACTCATTAACTGCTTTGAGTAAATAGCTACCACAAGGACACATCAATATATAAATAAATACATGCCCACCCAACATGTGAGCCATTTAGCTTAAATATGGGCGTTTAAATTGATGGTTAAAATACAAAATATAACGTATTAGGATTTACAGACTTAAAAATTTATAGATATGTATGTTATGTATTCCTCTAAGTTTATGAATTTCATACTGTATTACTAATATTTTTTACAGATGAATATGTTTGTGAAAAGTCCTGTATTATATAATAAAGGACGGATGATTGAACCGTTAAAATTTTATGTAGTTGACAGGTTAATAAAGACCTGAATTATAAAAACAAATTTATTTAATGTTTCCTTAAACAATTCTAGTGATTCCTAAATAATTTCACGTGAAACAATATTTTATAACCGGTCAATAAACATGTATAATTTTGATTGAATATATTCAACTGTACGGTACAAATTAAATATTGGCTTGAATATCAAGTGAAATATGTTAATAAATTATGTAAATATAAACTTACGTAGTACAGACAGTTACCATAATCAAAACAATAGAAAATATGTATATTGGATTATTTACGTTACGTATTGCACGAAGAAATTGGGAAAAGGATTGCAAGCAGTGAAATTCAGTTTTTTTTTAATTGTTTCGTCAAACATTGTAGCATAATATACGCCAGGTTTACAATAGTGCAGAGGTGTCTTAAAATACCTCAAGAGGTTTTTCATTCTACTGGTGATATTTGTAAATATAGAAATTTTTTGCCAACAAGACAACATAATATCAATAAATAAAATCAAATCACACCATGTATTTTATAAATGATTATACTGTTAAAAATTAGTTTCCCGTTTTATTTCCCAATTCGTTCGTATTGCGGAAGTATTTTCAGAAAAATACTATTGAAAGTTGTTTTCCAATACCAGCTTTAAAATTATTTGAAATGTAAAATATAGAACAGAACATTCATAGTCCCTAAGCTGTTAACAGCTAGAGTGGTCAGTAAGCTAAAGCCATTTTATTGCCATGAAACTTACCATGTATTTGATAAATTATTAAGAGCAAAAATCGAACTGGAACATTCTTGTTATGCTAAAATTGAATAAAAAACAAGGTACATTTTTTTACTTCAAAACCTGGTTTTAAATATTTAAAAATTATAATTTTCGTCGAAATAATATTTTTAATATTAAAACGTTATTCATATATCCGTTGACATTTTCGATTAGCTCTCAGTGCCATTTTAAATTGTTTTAATGAATAAAAAGCAATTAATGCAACATTCGTGATTTATTAACAAGAATACTATTTCGATAAACATTTATATGAAGTAGATTGGCGTGTTTGTCGTAGGTTAAGGAAGGATGAAAATTTGTAATGCTTAATATGGAGGTAATATAGAAAATATATCAAAATGAAATATGTATTCTGAAACTATTAAATAAACACACATCATAAATACACATCAACCAATTTTAAATCAGAAACAATGGAGAATATATTAAATTAATAACGTTTCATCGCGTATTTTTCAAACTTAACAGGTTCAAATTAAAACTAAAAAGCAACAAAACAATTACAATGATTATAATAACATATTTAAGGAATAATTTAGCAGAAAAGGCCAAATCTGAAATTTAGATAAGCATAATGTAGTTTATCAAATTAATTGTCTGTATTGTCAAGCCACATATATAGGCCAAACCAAGCGCTACGAACTAGGTTAAAATAACATAAAAATGTGAAATAGTATTCAAAATTATTCTGTTTTGTCGAAACAAATTTATTTAAGTAATCACAAATTAGATTGGTGTAATGTATTAATTTTGGACGAGAAAACGTATTACTTATCGATATTAATGAGTGAAATGCTATATATCAGATCCTATAGTACAGCTATTAACAAAAAAAAGATACAATCAATTTGAATAAAATTTATGACAGTTTGCTGTTGTATTGTTTAATATATATTGTTATAATTTCAAATTTTAAAATGTTTCCATTGTTAATAGGACCGAAAAATGCATTTTAATTTTTACTGGTAGCTCTAGTTTTAAATTGTACATTTCGGCCACGGCAGCAATCGAAATTTTGTAAGTTTAACACAATTTATATTCTTTGTTATTTTTTATATTATTTATTTAAAATATTATCCTAATCATTGAAACTGCTATGTACTTTTTTCAGTGTTAAATTGGAACCTGATGAGGTCACAAATTAAGCGTTAAAACGATGTTAGATTATTAAATTCTTCTTTTTTCTGACTTAAAATTGGATGATGTGAAAGTAACAAAATTATTTACCCATGTAAAATATAATATTATTAGTTCCAGCAGTGAGCACACAATTATTTCTCTCTTTTGTTGAAGGTAGGGTTAGCATATGAAATTAATTAAATGTTAAGAAAAATAATATCAACATTTATATGGTAGTAAATTATTTCACAGTTGAAGTACAAACGGTGTCTGTAATTTCTTGTCCCATTTTATATCAGTTTGAAGCGTTTTTTTTCTTCCTATAATATTACTCTCTCCATGTCCCACCGCTTAGAAACGATTGGATTTCTGGAAACAATCTGGGTTTCGAGGCAGTCATGCTAACCGAACGCACCACCGTGTCCAGTAGCGATAATTAACCACAAATTCTCTCAAAGCACTATTAATTTCATTAGCTTTAAAATGATGTAAACATTTCAATTTGCCAATTGGATGACAACCTGTAATTAATTATGGGGGGTATTTAGCTTCAGGTAAACAAATATTTGTATACGAATGTCAGTTAATATAATTTCTATGATTGATTTTTGCGTACATCCGTTTATTTATGGCCATTTATAGAATGCAACATAAATTTATTTAAAGGTAAAAAACTGCGTTGCTGATATATGGCAACTACAGTAAAAATATATTATGGTATCATTTCGTGCGACGAGAACCATCTGAGAAACTTTGCACTCATATATGTCTTGATTAAGTTTTGTACTTTCAAAGTACTTACGCGGTAGCCGCCTAAGTGACGCACAGAGCAAGTAAATGTTGCATCTCGACCCACAGCTACTGTCAGGTTGGACAAAGGAACAGCAAACTCTGGCTGGAAGGATGCACCTGTAAGTACAAAATACTGAATAAATATTCAAATATAGTTTCAAATAAAAATTTTGATTTTTGACGAATTTATATATAATTATATTAATTAATCTAACGTACTTGTGGTTATGCTACATTAATTTTTTGATAGAAAATCGTTAACGCAACACGGATAAAAATTGATATAGAAACACTGATAATAAAATGAGTTACTGATGATATATTATCACCGTAATAGAAAAAAATGGACCAATCAAGAAAATACAACTATTTTTTAATCATTTAATAACGACTAGGATTAAAGATGTATGTTAAGAAATTATAAATAATACATATTTAATAATTTAGAAATTTATTAAGAGAATGATCAAGTGGTAGGGCCGGATTATTCCGAGGAAAATTATTCAGAGAAATATAAAACAACGAAGAGACTAGTAAAGGAAATACATGTTAAGAAATGCTGTGATAAGTCTTAAAGGTTGAAATGCAACATTACTTAAATTTAAATTAATTCTCAGAGATACATATAAAAAGCTGACAATAAATTGAGTCTTCATCGGCCACAACAATCAACTGAAAATGGCAAATGAAAATATTAGTAAAGATTACTTCAATAAATTCAGTGTCATTCAATGACGCAATAACTGCTATACATAAGCTATCATTTCTGAAAATCTTAACATATATATGTGTGAATTTACATTAAAAACTGGATTCAACGTAACTACGTAATTTTTACTCACGTAATTAAAACCTTTAAATGTTTCTGAACCATTTTTATTAACTATACATTTAATTGTAGAATAATTTCAGTAAATTAGTTTCGTAGATATTATTTTATGAGTGTTCTTTCATTTTATGAGAATTATTCAGAATGTTTTGAATTAAAACTCCAAATATATATTTCGTTTACATGACGTGAACCAGAATTTCCGTAATTACACATTCGCTTGCTTTTCGTACTGTAATTTTCTTGATGAATATTATTTTCTGGTATGAACAACATTCTACAAAAAAAGAACTTAAGAAATTAATAGCGACTTCAATTTAATGAATAATTGTTGTCAGATTTAAACAAAACTTTCGACACAAGAATTTGAAAAATATTAATTATATCTTTGCGGATAATAATAAGAGAGACACGGACTGCTCCTCATAGAACTGATATGAGAAATGTTAATATATTTCTATTTCGAGATTAAAATGACAAAATTCTGAAACCAACGAAAATTTTTTTTAGCTATGAAAACAATTCATTCCAAAATGGACGTTGTTCTATTATTAAGTGATAGTTGTGAAAAATTATTTATAAACGTTTAAGGTTCTAATTAGTAATGTGAAAATGCATTGAATCCCAGCTTATATTCATTAAGATTCTAACTATTGTTAACTCCTCCAGTATATACATGACACTTCCTTAACTTACATATTTTCGCTGATTGATTTGGAGACGCCATTGTTACACTCAAGCCAAACGATCTAAAATAATCAATTCTCGTTTACATTTAGTGTGAAATATTAGCTTGCTCGCGCTACAACTATGATTAAAGCCGTTTGCATTTGTGGTTTTCTTCTACGTATAGTACGGTTGGTAATATTAATCAGTGGCGAATGGCGAATTATGTGATGGATATCCGTACTGCTACTAATTTGTTGCTCCGCACAGATCGTGGCTGAAATTGCGCTTTGTTAAATTGGGCTATCCGAATTACGCTTAATTTTCACCATCACTTCCAATTTTTCATTGGGAAAATTTCGGTTCCAAATTTTATAATCCTCAATTCACCTACTATCGTCCCATATTTATAAAAAAATAAACTATGGTTCTTTGACTAATTTCGTACAATTTTTACAAAACAGAATAAATAGACGTATTATTTAAACTATAAAAGGGTAATAAATATAAAGATCCTAATCATGTTTAAAATCTCGTAAAAAAGGGTAAGTCTGCCGTTTCTGAATTGATTTTATTTTCTCTTCATGAGACGGATACTGGCTTTTAACAAATCTTTTAAAAGGTTTTATAACGTTCATATGGAACTGTAATAAAAACTAAATTATTAAACTGGCTGATTGGACGAAAATCAAAATTATCAATAGAAAACAAATTACTCATTTACAAAACAGTGATAAAACCTATATGGACGTACGGAATAGAGCTCTGGGGATGTGCAGCCAAGTCTCACATCGCTATCATGCAAAGAGTACAATCAAAAATCCTCCGCACTATTACAAATGCTCCCTGGTATGTATCCAACTTCAATTTACATACTGACCTCAATATACCGTATGTAGCAGACGTCTTCAAAGATAAAAATAGTAAACACCATACTGTACTTCAATCCCACACCAATAGACTACTAGAGCCGTTACTACAACGTAATAACAACCGAAGACTGAAGAGATGCTGGCCAATAGACTACAATAAAAACTGAGGTGGCGTTGTTGAACCCTCACCTCTCCACGACATCAGTACAAGACCCTATTATTAAATTGTACATGTTAGCAAATTAGCTAAAAGAACATTAGTAATCTGATTGCTAATAAAAATATAATAAATATATATATATATATATATGGAACTGTAAAGAAATGTTCTCTCCAAATACAAAGAACAGTTCCATATATACATGAACTGAATTATCTACGTTATAGCACTAATGCAAAATAGGTTGAGTAACATGAAGTGCTTGGTGAGCTAAAGAATAATGAAGAATAAGAAATAATACTTATAAAGTAGAGTCATTAGTTCCAATAAATGCGACACTATTATTTAGTTATGAAGTAATAAAACAAGTGTAGTTTATCAAATACAAAATTTCCCTCTGAGATCCTATACTTTTTCTAAATTAACATTTTATTACACAACTTTTCTGAAAATACTAACATATCCAAATTTCCAAAAGAACTTAATTTTTTAAAGAAATTTCAGAGAAATAAAACAATTACATGATTTTTTATATAAATATTGATAAATAATTGTTTAAAATTTTTTATGAACACACTGAAGGTTTTTTTAATTATATGAATTAAATAAGCCATTGTTTTATGAACTAATTACTATAAGGAAACAAGTCCAGAATTAAAAAAAAACAGATTAGATTACTTTTTAATTGCAGCCATTTAATTTCTTATTATGAAAATAATTTCGATTAAATCAAAAATAAAATGTTTTAAAAACTGTAATAAATCACTCTGTTAGCAATATTTTCTAGTTTCTCAAATATTCATAAAGTTTTTTAAGAAAAAATACAAATTATTTTAATTAATTTTTATTTTACTTACAACTTCGTATATAAATCAAAAACAAAATTACAGGGAAATTTTCGTTTGCTTTGTCTGTTACAAATGGAATGAAACTCTGGGTGCCAATGAAGATTAAAAAAAACTGGACGAAACGTCGTATATTTTTTTGTTAATAAACATAATTTTCTGACTCGATGCCGTATTTATATTTATCAAATATTATTATAGACTTCGATAAAACGATGTACCATAATGATGAATATATTGATTTATGGGCTAAAAATAAAGATATAGATAAAAATACTGCTTGCGCCGGTAAGAAATTTGGGAAAATATGTGAATTAATTCAAACCCTAGAATAATGACCCTGTCTGAGTCAAAATTATTTTCAGTCTTTTACTACGAAATGTACTTTACTGTTTATAGTGTTACATGTAGCGTAGAGATAAATCTCCAACCAACTTTTTTTATTTGTGTCTTGGGATATTCATTACAAAAGTGCAGTCAGTAGCTGTGACAAGTCCAGAATCGCTTTATGTACGAGCAAGAATAAATCTCACTCTAGTCGCACCTTAAAAGTCACGACAAGTCTCCTCTTAGCATTTGTAACACAGTCTGGCACTGGAGGGCCTAATATTCTGGGACATGCGCCGGCAGAGGGCTGCGAGATTATGAGCTACAATAAACGCGGACAAAACATAAAGAAGCCCGCACTGCGTCCATCCGCAGATGTGGGCCATGTGGTGCCCACCTCCAACCCGACTGATGAAAATTTCCTTCGTAAACATTCATATCATGCCAGTTGGTGAAAACTATATAATACTAATTACAGAAAAATATTTTAAATTCTATTTAACAAGTAAATTCCATAAAAATATAAACTGAACGACGATTCTAACAGAAATTTCAAAATATTTTATTCAACTGAAATTCACATAATTATTCCTCTAAATTAAGTAATATTAATAATCCGTTACTTTCCACTATTGAATTAATACTATTATTTATTTGTAATTTAAAATTGTAATTTGAAACAAAAGTACATTCATATTTTTTTACGATGGGTAATTATTCAAATAAATTGAAATAATTATGAAAATTCATGATTAAATTTTTAATATTATATTGTTTAACATTTAATTATTCCTTAAAACATTTCAGATAGAAAAATATCGATATAAACGTTTTAAGAAAGAAGCAATGTTATATAAATTTATGATTTGAAACATATATTGGTTTTTTTACACGAAAAGTTATCACGATGGAAAATTGTCAGGGACATGCCGTTTTAAGAAATTTTTAAAAATTTCTAATATTCATCAAATAAAACCAATTTTTAAGTCCTCATTTGGAATTTCTTACTTTCCAACAATACGGAAAAGGTAACCAATATAACGATTTTTTAGAAATATCATGCAGGTATTTATCTTTAGCAGGCTAAATTACTATCGTTCCAAAACGTGTTTTAACTGCTTGTATTGGGATGCTGTTTTACCTACAAAGAAATGGCTGAACAATGAGGCTTTCGTAAATTCTCATTCACCATTAAAAGATAATAAAACATAAAAAAGTGGAAAATTTACTTTTAATTTTACAGTGCATGTTATTAGTAGGTAAATAAACTATTTGTTGTCAAGATTCGGGTGATATAATTATTTAATTGGACAGGTGCAATGAATAGCAAAAACTGATATATAACAATAACTATAGACTATAGAAATCAGTTAAGAGTAACGAATTAAAATAACTGCGCGCTCCAAGCCCTATAGAATCAATAGTATAAATTGTAGACAAAATTTAGAACAAAATAATTAAACGTTAATAAGCGCGTTAAAATTTCAGTATAGAGATAGGCCACCCACATAATCTGTACTATTACACTAGCTTATGAAAGTTGTAATACTAAGAAGCTTGTGACTACCAGTGTAAAAGTTGCAACAACAGTGATGTAAGAGAAATATATGTAACTTTAAACATTTAATTAGTATTTGTTGAAAATGTCTCCTTATACTTGAAATTTCTTTGTTGGTTTCTCAGCATGTTAAACAATATATTGGAAAATTATAAATAGTTGAAAAACAAGAATGAAATAAAATATTAACGTCGTTATTGTTTACTATAAGGGCAGAAAAATTAAATTAATGTTTTGCGAGCTACGACCCTTAATTCTTTTGCACAATAAATAAGCAAATAGTAATTACGTGCAGTAAAATTTCACAGCAGAGTTGAGTTCGTAATAAAGTTTGTTTCTGTGTGTTTTAGCTCTGGTTGAATGTGTTGTGAATTATAACGAGTTCGTAATTAAGTTCATATTAGCACATTCAAACTTTGTACATAATGCCATTTGCAGAACTTTTATTTCAAATTTGCTTTCAATACGTATTAAAAAAAACCTTTCGTAGAAATCGAAGTCTATAAACAAAATTTTCAAATTCAATTTGTGCATCGATTTCCCCTATTTAATCTCCTTTTGTTTACTGGAATGTTCAGAGTTTACAAGCACATGTGCAGTAGAGGAAACAAATTTAATCAAAGACTTGTCTTTGTCACATTTATCAGTCTCCTACTCTCCCCAGAAAACTGAGTTTCGTTGAATACGAAAAGAAGTTGATTGAAAGAAAGCGGAAGAGATGAGAAAGGCTTGTGGTAGGGGTGGAACCCGTTGGCCCATTTCATTTCCTTATCAGCCTTGCAGGAGATTCCAGTCACGCTTGGGTCGTCCCCTGCAGCCGTCGCGTGCGGCAAGCCCGCAGTACAAGCGACTATACAAGCTGTGTGCTCTGCTGCATTGCCAGATGGTGGCCCTTAGACACGTGAAAACACCACTAAAGAAGTGCATCCCGCGCCGCCTTAGCAACTTGATTCACGGGTAGTAAGTTTCACGAGGAAAAATGGTTCATATTTTGAAAGTGAAATATTTTGTAAAAAATTGTCTTACTCGTTTGCAAAAAAAGACCAACACAGACGTGGATTCAAATCCTACAGACTATTCTTAATATTCATACTCTAATATTCTAATATTCACATTCTAATCACGTTTACTAAAGTATCAAATGGGTTTTAATAGGCTACTTAATGTTTGGTATAAATACAGATTATGTGATTCAAAGCAGAGAAAACAAGTATGATTAAAAACATAATATAACTTACCGAAAAACCTGAAAATTCAATGCACACAATTTCAGGACCTAGTTATTGCCCTTTCAAGTTTTTCGACGTTATGTTATGCCGTCCTATTTAATGCCACGTAATAACTATTTTACTTTAAAATTTGGACTAATATATGGCAATTAATTTAATAATTTTCCCTATCATCAGATATTGTTTGAACGAGTTAAATAAATTAATATAACAGTAATTATTCACATTGACAATCTACTCCCACATAGGTCATGCTTCGTATCGAAACTGACTGACCTTATTTGATTGTTAACATTCATTGTCACACAATTATTGTACATCAATGAGTATGAAACTTAGAAAAGATTTTGCAAGGCATAGCCTTATTCAATTGGAATATATCTAAATACATATAGAAGACAAATATGTATAATAGGTCTGTATCACTATTTCTGTGTTCAATTTATTATTTTAAATTTGCATTTTCTTAACGTTATCTTGAAAATATATTTGAAGACCATTAGCTATTCATTTGTTAATGCGACAATACTCGTGGTTTCTCTCGGCTCTCAAGACAGAACAAAACAGGAAAAAGGACGCTTTAATTGCCTCTAATTTCGCTATGCAAGAGAGTTTTGTATAAGAATTTTCGCGGCTTGGTGCGGGGGTGTAGTGGAGATTGAGGGGTAGATGTCGGAACAGGAAGCAAGAGGCCCCGTTCTTAACAGTCGCTTGCCTCACTGATTTATGTCGGAAGCACTTTTTTTTTACTGGGAGATAAGTTTTCTTGCCCAGCAGTTTGCTACACTGATTCACCGTCGTTGCTTCTACAAGTGGAGGAGTGGTGCATATTCATTGGTGAGCGGCGACAGAGCTTCCATTTATCAAACTCCTTAGCTCAGTAAGGTCGCTCACCTCCCAAAGTTTATGAGACTTTTAAGGGCGAGAAAATATGTATAAGAAAAAAAATGGTGTAAGCATGTGAATTTTTCTGAGCTGTAATTCCTGTCACATCTTACATTAATTCAGGGTATTTTGGCAGCCAAATAGTAAATAGAGACCTTCAACAAATAGATCACCCAAAGTAATGTTTTTTTTTATTTAGGATTCCTTGTTTGTTTTAAAATAGAATGGTTTCTTTAAAGTAGGCCTTCTAGAGTTTCTGTTTTAAAAAATAAATTGAAAATGAAAATTATTCACATAACTGCTCTTTTTGTTGATAAATATAGGAATAGCTAGAGTATTTAATAAATTTATTTATAAACTTATGTTCTGCACTAAAAATAATATTCAGTAACTTTATGTGCTAAATTTCATTTATCGTCAACATGAACGAGTAGCATGTTTCATGATAAGTAAATGTAAAATTACTTTCGTTCCAGATTGAACATTGGTCCTTTCACAGATAAGGTCGTCGCGTACATACAAGCTTTACTACTCCGTTAGATATTCCTGTAGAAATTACTAGAGGAGACAGATGTTTATAGAACTTAAACGATATAAAGTTAGTAATGGGATTCTGAGACAGAGTTGGAGGTGTGTTACAGAAACTATTCAGAATGTAGAATTCAGATGAAATCTGAATTAATCCTCAAAGAGTTAATGAGGCTTATTGAAGTCTACTTACATACAATGACGACTGTGTTTGAAAATGAATGATTATATTCAAATAGCGTGTTTGAGACAGATATCACTTTCAAATTATATAAATAGTAGATTTTAAACAGCAAAAAATATATAATACAAAACAACCTACTGTTAATAAACATAACTAAAACATATGTTTAGTCAACCAATGAATAAATATGAATTTTTACGGCAATGGAGTTAATAAACTTAACTACACTTATTCTACAATAATATACCACACCAAAAACTTCTTCTTCAAACATTGACCTTATTCTTGGAAACATCGATAACATTTTTTACAATATTTATACTACACGAACCTCGTCTTCCTCGCTGTTATTATCTACAAATCACCTTTATTAACATTGATGCTGCTGTGTTTGGGTGATATTTTCAGCGTGACGCGATGTGGTCGTGTATAGCTTCGTTAAATTTCCGTAATACTTCACTATTCAGTACCCATAATACCTTAAGCAGAGATTTTTGCATCTACGACACGTTTGAATAAATTTTTAAATGTAAGAAATTGTTACAGAAGAGTTTCTTTAATTAATTTCATCCCAAGCTAATTTTTTTTACTGAAAGCCTTCTTCCCTAAGTTTTTAGTTTTACGTTGTTTATATACATAATATTATTTTATTAAAACATCGGCTTAAAATATGCCATAGAAGATAATAATATATTGAATATATTTTCTTGAATATATTGATATAATATATTGAATAATATTTTTAGTATTTTCATAATTTTAATTGTGGAACTAAAATCAAATAATATTCGCTCGATTACACACTTCATTTTTCTTTAATGCCATATAAAAACAGAAAACTTGCTAACAAATGATATAACATACTGATTTGTCATCTATTTATACCCTTTGGCTGAACATAGCTTTGTGTACGCATACTACGTATAATTGTTCGCCCACACTGAATATAATGTGCTTTGGTAACCGTACGGTGTATGTACACAGTTGACGTTAAATGAAACAACGCGCTCGAGTAAATTTGCCTGACTAACAGCGCGTACAGGTCCAAAGTTGTACGGTCTGTTTATGGAATTCGACGGAACTAATAGGTTTCCTGTGCATATGAAACATAGTACCACCACCATGCTTTTCTCACGTTGGGCGGTTATTCAACTTCTGGATTACTGTTTATGCTTACTAACGTCCCTTTTGTTTCTGGGTCAAAAATACAGCTTTTGAAAGTAAACACATTAACTATTTTTAATTACATTGTGAAATAATGAAAATATTATTAAATAAATAAATAAACAACGCAGCCACTACATCATAAAAATGTATTAATTAATTAAAGCAAAATATCATTTGAATACAACGTTTCGTCCATATTTTTGGGCTTCTTCATGAAATATATCATTTTAAATAAATACATATATGGTATAAGCTCATTTATAACAACAAATATAAATTTAGAATCATTCTGGACGAACCATATTGAAATTATTTTTTGTTTTATTTAATTATTGCCTTTTTCCGATATATTGGCAGTGTTCTTTATTTATTCATTAATTAATAATTGTAAAATTATATTAAATTATATTACTACTTTAAACTTCATGCAAACCACGCCCCATTGACATTGCTTCTTTTTCAAGAGTAGTTTCATAATCGTTTGCTTTTTTCCCCTAGGACATATCAAATTACTATGAAATTTCCAATTTTATTCACCAAACGTTTATAACTAGCATTCATGAGATTATATTATAATAAACATCCAGGGATCGAAAAACAAAGCAGATGAAGAAACCTGGTTTGACACTAAGCTTTAGGCTACTTGGACATTCCTTTGTTTTTTTATTTCATGACTTAAATACATGAATTTCATCCCACAAGAATTGATTAACATAAAACGAAAAAAAACATGTCACCTGCGTCAGGTAATAGCAGAGACAAATATTTATTAAAAATTATAAAAAAAATAATGAGAACAATTGCGTTAAAAATTAATAAAAATACTACTTAATTCGTGTAGAATATTATTATTATTATTAATTTCAGTTTATATTTACGAATAACGACATAAACACTCATAAATAATTTTCGAATAGACAAATAGTGATGTCATCCTATTATCGAATATTAATATTAAATTCTGTGTTACATATTCATTGTAGTATGTTTGCTATATTCTATTAAATAGTAAGTCTAATTAAAAATCTGCATAAGGGGTATGGAATATTTTTCTTTATTTAATTTAAAGCAGATAAAGTTTATAAATTCATTAACAATATTTGTTTAAAAGCAATATTTTATAAATGTTGTCAAGGATTGAATATTTAATATATATCGAGTTATGGAAGGAACTATTTAATGATATTAATATCTATTGTTCCGTGTCAAAAGGTTGTTCTGGTGTCTCCTCTGTTCAGGATTCCAGGCGGAACAGCAACAATGACAAATGTGAGAAGTTTCAATGCGTGCGCTACGTCAGAGAATCGCCTTGATGAATCTGTATTTAATGCTAGCAGTAGTACACTGTCTCCAAGGCGAGGTTAGAGGAGCCAAGCATAACATTCCGTCGCTCGTCCAGTGCCGTCTCTTCGTCGACTTTCATTGGTGAGAGTGTACTAGCTGCTCTCGTCCTGCCCAGCTTCGCTCGTCTCGTCCTGTGTCCCATCCCGTAGTCTTACCACGGGAAAGGCTTATTATGTCATCAACACTCAACGGAACTAGTGTCGTCTTGCCTCGCCTCAGGACATTCCATTTATTGTTACCTGTTTTTTTTTATGATGAGCCGCAGGTACATTAGTCTCCGATCTGTATTGGTCGTTTCAGTACGTCAATTATATCTAATTTGATGAATTGAATGTAATAGTTACTTAGCTTTTATAAATATGACTAATTAAGCTAATTAACAGATAAAAGCTAATATATTTTATTTTACTAAGAACGATAATACTGTTCTCAACGTTAAGGAAAGAAGGGTTTAGAATAATGAATTGATAAAACGATTCCTAGCACTCCTCAACAAAATAGAAAAATTAAACTAAGTTCATTCCAGAACTTGTGTCTGATTGTAGCGATGTTTATGTTAGAGGTACTACAACATTTTCTAATTTTAATAAGCAAAAAATTGATATTCATATAAAAAAGACCCTCCACAGATTTCCAACAAATAAAACGTTTGCAGAATTCCTGGCACATTCAGACAGGTTCTTGAAATAACTTTGCGAACGAGCCATACAACAAAAAATTCTCAGAAGATCAGCGAGAATATATTTATAGTATAAAAGGAGCCTCCTTATTCGGAGACGAGGCCAAGTGACTGTTACATAAATAGCCGTGGTTTGTCTGTATATATTAAAGTGAATTTTCTTCTTATGGGACTTTAATAATACAGCCTCGGAACTGGTTACATTATTAATTACATGATTACAAAATAATATCATTCAGATATACGTATCTTTAATTCGAAAGATAAATATCATAATACCCTTGATTAAAAAGGTCGACAAAACCAGGTATAAAAGTTCAATTAAATTATTTTCGTCCCTAAATTAATAAAAGTTATTTAAGCATATAATTACAAAATAGATAACAGCAATATAATGTTCCGTAACATTCAAACTGACATTGGATTTTTTTTTCTAATTGAATATATTACATAACAATATTGTATTATTTTGCATTTATTAGAACTTTTATTAACATATATCAGAATTTATTAATACATTATTCCAGAAATAGCCAATTGACTCGATACGTACAAAAATTCCATAATTGTTCATGTTTATAATTTTGTTATTTGTTCGCTTAAATAAATTTATCTTGTGTTATTTATCGTAATCATATGCAATAAAATTTTGCAGGAAATATTTAATGGAAGTGTTTTTAATGGTGCAATCGGAGACTTTTAAAGCAGTGATATAATGCGTCCCTCCTTATCTTTTTACCGCTAGTAAGACCACTGCACTTAATCTACAGTGTAGTAGCTTTAATGAACTGCGCGCATATAACTTCTAGTAAGGGCCTTTTCATAGATTCACGTCCTTGCCACAAGCAGTATTATTAAACACACCATCAGTCTTCATTATAAGCACCACCACGCTAAGCGTCTTTGCATCGTGGTTCTTGCGGATTCTGAAAAGTTCCACTAGGAACGCTTTAGTGGTTCAGAGTCTGTGGCCACGCAGTTCCCTCGAGTCTGGAGGTTCACTCTCCTCCGTAGGCATGCGTATTAAGATCTGAAGCCATCCTTTAGTCTTCTAGATTTTCACAGTGGTGCTTTCTTAATTAATACATATATCGTTTTTATATTTACTGAGTAGCATCTACTTATTCAAAAAATTATCCGTTACAACTTTTAAGCTAAGTGTCGTGAATGACATCCGCAAAATGAGGTTTTCAGGACACTTTAAAGCATTCTCCAGAGTTGTTTGAAAGTTCGCAAACACACATTGTGATCGCAAGTTAAAATAAAAAAACCGAGGAGGCTCACAACTTATTCTTCAAGAGTTGAAAAAGTTCACCATTAATAATTAAGTTCATTTGTTGCAGAGATGGTAAATTTTTTTTTTTTCATAAACGAATGGAAAGCACCAGTTACTGAACAAGAATGTTAATGCGAGAAGTTTTTTACGTCTGTAAAAACTAAGAACAAAATATATTCTAAAACAAACCAATAAATGACGTTAATAAGTTTCGGAAAAGTTAAGCCTAACATAATATAATATTTTTAATTTATTTCCCGCGACATATTGGTCTGTTTATTGCTATTTATTCTTAAGAATTTATCTAAATTTGGGTATTTTCGAGACTTTAAACATTCGTCCAATGTAGGATACCTACACGTCTAAAAATATAATATTAAATTGTGAGCCATTTAAATTTATTTTAAGGCCGTTGTTTATTTATTATATTTCTCACAACGGAATGTTTTTTTCTTAATTGATTACTAAAATGGACTATTTTCAGCTATTTAGTCAATACCGTCTCTGAGTGTTTACCAAAAGTGTAGAAGGAACGGAAGCCGATGACACATTTTTGGGAATATACACCTATTCATAAATGAAATGACTGAGAAAAGATGGCTACGTTTCCAAGATAAAATTACTTAAAATTTTTCTCAAATAATAAAGTCATTATCTCTACAGTAGACTATGTCAAAGTATTCTTCGGAGGGACGTGGGACAAGTACCAAGAGCCCGACCTGCCAGCTGAAAGTTTTCTAATGTTTGTCCGGCATTATTTTATACTAATTCCCGGTAGGAACTTTAAACTATATCGTTAACCCTTGGTGACCTTGCCCTTCCTTCTTCATCCACAAGGGGAGTTACCACCACGTGGATTACCCTCATGAACTGTCACTCTACGGAAAAAAAATATTTAATTTTCTTAACGTATTCACAACCACCTCACGGTTGTGTATAGCAACGATATATAGTTTTACTGATATTGTTTTGACAATTTTCTTGTGAAAAATCAATCAAACTCAATGTGTGGCAGATAGGAATTCAACAGACATCGTTTTCGGATCCGTGATTTATAAAATATAAAATCATACCTTTGTTTGTACATTGCTATATCCTGATTTATATAGATCTTTTCCATTACTCGTCACCTACATTTTCAGCTTATCCGTTTACGAGATTTTTATACAGAAAAAAAAAGGCATTCTGATATATTTAAAAATTGTATTGTTGGATATGCCGCTCCGGAGTGTTGTGATAGCGGAGGTAATACCATCGTGGTGAATGTTTGTATGGGGGACTTGAGAACCAATCGGTAGAAAGTAGTCCTGGCCTTGGATTAGGGTTGTGCGGTTGGCGGACTGTAAACTTTGCCGTAGCCGAGAGAAATGGAGTGTGTACGCCGGAGAGATTTAGAGAACTCTGTTGTGAAAGCATGCATGTGTGTGGCTAAGGGAATGTGCCTTTAACTTTATATGAATAGAAACTCTACAAATATAGCCACTTTTCATGTATTCTGCTCTACCCGATGGGGAAAAAAATACTGATAGTGACAGGGATGGTCCTATATCCGCGTTCTTAAGTTAACGTATTGATGTAAATTCGTAGAAATTGTTTCACCGTTATTTTAGTAACACTCGAGCTATTAAGAGCATTTATTTATTCCAAGAAATGCTTCTACTAATTAAACGATTTTAATAATATTCGAATAAATGTTTATCCAACTATTCCTGATATGGCGTATTACGCCAGTAACATTAATAACCTTATTGGAGAAATAAAATCTCAGGCCGCGAATATGTTCCATTCTGTTATTAATGTGATATTAAAATAGAGGCGCGAATAATTATTTATAATATAAGGATGCTGAAATAGGAACGGACAGGTTAAACGCGAAATTGAAAGTGTTTTATCATATTAAGATAATTTAACTTCGCAAAAGAATAACAGGAGTCGATAAGGAATTGTTGTTCCTTGTAAATGGAAGAATTGGTTTTTTGGTGACTGTTAAAACTTAGACTGTTACGGGAGAAAGGAGATGAGAAGGATAGTCGTGCTTAATCGTCCAGAGCTGCAGAAGATCGCGAGAGACCATTAAAAGAACTGGCCACGTGAATCTGAGATCGTAATGTATGGTTTATTACTTTGTTGACAAAACGATGTTGTATTTGGACAATATAAAAATTTATCCAAACATGTAGGAGATTAAACTCAATTGATTATATTAGAGTATTAGAGATTATCATAAGAATCATATTATCTCATAGATATCGTAAATATGATGTAATTACATAAATAAATATACGGTCTTGAGTCAGAAAATTATGTTTATTCATAAAAATCAGTTATGTAACGTTTCGTCCTTTTTATTAACCTCTTCAGGGCGAACAGTTTTTTTCATCAGTACAGAATTATATTTCTACAGAAAATGATTTATTGTTGCTTTTACGACCATTTAAGACCATAAAATTATATGTCCAAACATAAACTTAGTACAATACGACGCAATCCATGTCACTAAATTTATATTTGAACATCTAATTTTAACATTCATTCAAAATTTGTCTGCCACGTTATAAAGTACGAAAATTGTGGAACGTTGCAGTATTGTATTTATTTTTTGTTTACACAGAACCTGATAAATTGACCGTTTTTATTATTGTTTTACAAATATGTACAATTATGTACAATTGTAGCTTCAGCTGTATCTGGTATGTCTTCCAATTCCGTATTTGTCCATCTCTAATTTTTCTGTGAAATCTTTTTTCACAGTTTGACTTCCAAAGTTTTTACATATTGAAGAATTATAGGATCTGTTTATAAAACATACAACATAGATTCATAATTTTCAAGAAAATAGAGGGAAAGCTTTTACGAGCTACAAGCCGTAAAAGGCCATGGCCAAGTTTAATCAAAGCACCAGGATGGAAAAATGTTAATCGGAGCAGGAATCGAACCCTTGCTTACCAACTGAGCTAATCTCTGTCTACCCCAGATCCGGCGTGAAATTCCTTCATCCAGCAGACTTAATGAAGGCCTAATGAAAAACCTAGAAGTTTTACATATCACAATTCTTTCATGGCCTAATTTTATGACCTCAAATGAAGAACCGACTTTATATGTAAATTAATCAGGGGTTTATAATTTTCAAATCAAAAATATTCCTGTTGTCTCTAATATGATGAATTCCTTCTGCAAATCTGCTAAAAAGTAGTACTCTTTGAAAGGTCTAAGAAAATAAGTCTCATGTTCTACATTCATAAGCCAGAAACAAATCTTTATTATCAGAAGGAGAACGGGGATAAGGGAATGTTAACTTCTTGACGATGACGTCTCCTTGATCTTAATTCAGTGTCATTTCTTAATTGGATTTTTCAACTTTCTTTATCAGCCAGATTCTGTTTATCACTAGGAGTTTGACTTATCCCTATCATCTGGCTTCACAAATACCATCGTAACTGTGGTAAAATATCGGTACAAGGAGTGCGAGGAGTAATGGTTGAGGAAAGGCGTCTATGTCCGGTCGTCCAGGCGCGACCCAAGGGAGCGGATAATTTTCTTGCCTCGTAGACGTCGACGGTGGCGGTGTCTCTCCGTTGTAATTGCTCGCTCAGATATCAGCGCCGTGTAATTGCATGCTAATTTAACGATGCGGGGCTTCAAGTGTCGCCCGCCCGTTATCTCGCTAATGGGTTATGGGAGTTGGCAAGTTGTGTTAGCCGCAGCCGGCACTAGGCGCCACTCGCTTATCTTCAACCCCCGACCCACCCCCACCCAGGAGGTGTTCACGGATTAACCCTTCTTAGCGCTGCCATTACACTCAGCTTCAAAAATGAACTCGGTTCAGGGTTCGTTACCATCACCTTAGTCAGCCAATGTACTCCATTAATAAAATCCTTGGATATTGCGACTGATACAGCTACGGATACACTATTTAGAAGCTAATACATGTAACAGAAGAAGAATACTAATGCCGTAAATTTTGAGAACATGTCGGTGACAAGAAATTATTTTATAAATTTCTGAAGACGGAAAAATTGTCGAGCTGCCAGAGTGATGACTTAATATTCGACTATCTTCAACCTGAGGCCATATTTCCTTATACATACGTAATCATTCATTGTCTGCCAGACTGTTTCTCTGAGAAATACGTAACTCTTTGTAAAGTAGCGAAACTTTTATGGTTTATTTTTTTATGCGTTAATTTTTTTAAATCAAGAATAGCAGAAAATAAATAAGGTATAAACAACAGATTTAATTAACCTTAGCATATTCCCGAATGCATTCCCCATTTCAGACTGTAAGATGAGAGTTGCCACTATGCGGATTAACCTATATTTAATATTATTTAAAAATTATTTTATTTGATTATTGATACTAATATATATATATAGATACAATAATAAAATTAAATATACTTTCGCAATATTTAGAAGTTTTTGTTTTTATAGTGTTAAAAAGTCTCCTTGTGATATTAAGCAAGACCAATTAAATTGAATTTAGTTGAAAATGTAAAGCTAGTAGATGGTAAATCTATTAGCAATTATATTTCTATCCAATGAAAGTTGATATTTAAGAGATTATAATTTCAGAACATTTTAGTTCTTAACTGTGCCTGATTAATCTATAGTGTTCCATTAAATCTAACTCGCACCCTTCACGTATGGCTCATCAAACTAATCCTCCTGTTTTAAACCGATAAAAGCATATAATGTTTAATACTTATTAGCTTTACTTTTATGTTGGAGAGAATTTATATCGAGTAAAGCGTATGCCTCTGTGGCTTTTAACTCGTTTCATTAAAGTTGCATGAGCAACGATTGTTTACTTCAAACGCCGACGCGGATTACAAGAATTTTCCAACCTACATTTTAAATTCACATTCAATTTAAATTCAACTTGACGTAATGAAATATTTTTTCCCGTCTGCATAAAACTGTTTTGTTTCAATATTTAAATTATTATACTTTTTATATTATCCGTAAAGCATATATTAAACGACAAGTTGTCGACAGCGTTTAGTAAATAAAATGGAAAAATAAAGTTTGATCGTTGAACTCTTGTACGGGGAGAAGAATGAGTACCTATTTTCGTCAAGTTTCTTAAATAAATATAATTAGATATACACTATTACAACAGATAAAATTAATTTTATTATACAAGTAAAATGTTAAGCATATGCAGTGAAAGATATTTACCGTAAATAAAAACAATTATAATCGTTTCCTATTGAAATAATAATTTACAGTAATTTAAATACATTAAAAATATATAAATTACAGAATTTAACTTAAAAGCTATGAATATTACAAGCAAACTAAGTGAAAAATTTAGAATTTCTCTGTTCAGATTCAATGCAATTCTAATATCAAAAATCTTGTTCTATGGCTCTATAATAGCCAGTAAGATTTATAACGTTTCCAGGATGTTAAAGAAATCAAAGTACGCTAACAGAATTATTTATGTTTCCAAACACAACTATGGTGTCTAATAAATACCAAAATTAAAATTGTCAATGATTTGTAATAAATTTAGTTTTATGTATTCTCCAAGGTTAGAAAGCGACGTGAATGTATACATTTAGAAGTCTAGAGTGAACACCACGAACGATGGCAGGTGCCGCAGATTGAGGGAGGGGAGGAAAGTCCAATGTTGCCACGATGCTCGAGGAATAATGACATACACGACAAAGATCTAACGACGTCATGGTCTAGGTGCTTACTGAAGATGATTGAGCACGGAAGGGAGTTGGAACCTGCGCTACGGACACTTAACTCGGCCGTCATTGTACGTTGCGCTTAGAATAGTAGTTTCCTACTTCGAAGCTAAAGTACGTTAGTGATACTGATGATTAATATTTCATCTCAGAAATTGCCTAATCAGTTTATTATTAGTTCCGAAAACCATTCGTAACTTTTTTGTTTTATTAATTACTTTTTGATAATTTATTTGATCAATGCTCTACTTAAAAATTATATGTGTAACAGGGGATAACACTTCTGTGAGCTGCCAAACCATTATAAATTATTTGAGTACTGTGTCCTTGGAAACGCAGTGCGTATAAGTATGCTATTAATTAAATTAGTGGCTGTGAAAAGTACGTCCTTGTTTTCGTAAAAGTTTTTCGTGCTATCGCTCCGATGACCCGATAAGACTGGTAAGGGCCCCTGTGGAGCTGGAACCACAACAGTAATACTGCTTCCTATACAAGCGCCGATGGCGGGCTTCCCTTCCAAATTTGCTAATAATTTCCCACGGGATCTGACTTCATGGAGGCTCAGTCGGAACCTGAACTCTGTATTGGCACTGTGAAAAATTAGTTCAGCGCATTACCAAAACAATATTCCTCTAGAGCAGTCGTCAGGTATCCTAACTATTCGAAACCCATTCTCAATATCTGGACGGACGATGCTTCGTAAGTAGATACATCCAAATTTAAAGCTACGAAACGGCTGTTTGCACTTTCACTAATTATTCGTTATCTAATTATTAAATTCTAACATATTTATGCATTCTAGTGCAAGTAGATCGTAAAAGTCTAAAATTAATATTTAATCTTTAACTGTTAAAATTTTCAACGAACAATAAAGTTTCTTAGAATAAATAATAATTATATTAATAATCATTGCAAAGTTAGACGCATACGAAGTGAAGATAAAAAATACTGGTCATGGCGATTTATATATATTGTTAAAATTTAGTGATGGTAATGATGAAAAGAGAGGGAGATACGCCCGTGTGGAAGGCAAGGATCTATTAGAAGGAAATGCAATACATGGGTAAGGACAACCTGGAAGATCGCGTTCACTTGGAGATAATAATAAATATAAATTTAAAATATTTGTATTCATTTATTTTATTTTTCAAAATCAAATAATATATTATTTGAAATAGAAGAAAAAGTCAAATAAATGTTTTTTATGGGAAAACTATAAATTATTATAAATAAACTGAATTAAAAGTTCAAAAGTTCAAAAAATTTAATATATAGGAATAAAATGGAGTGTTTATCTGGTTATTATCTGGTTTATATGGTTATAACTATTATTCTCGGTCGTGAGAGATTAAATAGTACATGATGAAGTTTACGACTCTAATCGTCGTTGACGTGGCAGGTTATAATTGGTTCTCTGTAATTGACATAGCCGTGAGTTCTGAGTGGTCAGTCCCTTTACTCTCTTTCCTCCATCTCCAACAACGTCCGTCTCACAAAATATTTCGTACGACACTTATCACCACTGAGAAGAAGTTTAATTTACTTATGATAGCGTGACAAGATAAAAATGTTGACGTCCTGTGGTTTAGGGATCAACGTGACTACCTAGCATTGGTTCGTACTTCGTCGCGGGCAGGGATTTCGTTTATGTGTTTCCATACAGAGAACTCAGACAAAATTAATTCCCTGACTAATAATATGCAGAAGTGAAGAACGTTGCTAATGACAATACATGTTGACGCGACTAAAAATAAAATGAGTGGAGTGCGATTCACTGTGGATACGCACCATCCAGTCTCAAAGCTTCGACCAAGCTTGGAGGCAGCTGGCAGAGTGTTCTAAGGGTAAAAAAGAGTAATTATTTTCTTATGCCAAACTTCCAAGTCACATATTTATTAATAAGCTACATGAGTATCATCCACGTGGTGGTATTCCTTGTTTTATAATTTAGGAAAATATTGGAAAGAGGCGGTGGAGGGTGAGAAAAGTAGACAAAGGTTAAGTACGGGCTCCGGAAATATAGTTTAAGGACTCAACCCAGAATTTACTCAAAAATTAACACACGTAGGTAGCAAATATACAGATTTATATGGTTATAACTATTATTCTCGGTCGTGAGAGATTAAATAGTACATGTTGATAATCTACACGTTTACAACTCTAATCACAGAAGTCGCGGCAGGTTATATTTGGTTGTCTGTGATAGACTTGGTAGGCAGTGACATAGCCGTGAGTTCTGATTGGTCAGTCCCTTTACTCTCTCTCCGCCATCTGCAACAACATCCGCCTCACAAAAGATTGCGTACGGCACTCATCACCTCTGAGAAGAAGTTTAATTTATTTATAATAATAAAGATAGCCAAATACATACAAAAGAAGTGATAATATAAATACCGTACAACGTTTCTGGGATCCTTGTCCCTTTCTTCGGCTGCTTCGAGTTTTGTCTACTGTCGAGTGCAGTTGTATCGCTCTCGGCTCTTCTTAGCACTTGGGGACTCGGATCCCAGAAACGTTGTGTGGTATTTATATTATCACTTCTTTTGCCTGTATTTGGCTGTCTTTATTGTTTATAATTGCTAGTCAGACGTAATTTTTTTTCAATTTAATTTATTTAGTTGAAATTTGGAGCACAACCAACAGATTTCCATATCACTATTTAGCACCCATCCATTACAGATCGTGTTATTTGCTATATACTATTTTATTATAGTAGTAAGATGACAAGGGCCGCAAATTACGTTAAATATTTGTGATAGTGGTCAAAAGTTTAGTACAAAAAAAATCGCGTTTTGCCAGAAATATTTTTATATATAAAATCAATTTTCACTAAGCCCTAATCTCAACGCGTGAGCAGAAGGGAGTATATAAAGTGCTTTAAATGTTGCCAGGAAATAATACATAAACTGATATGCGCCCAGCGGGGTGAGGGGGGGGGGGATGCGCGGTGGAAGAAGGGCTAAGCCGTAGCTATTGACAGTCCCGCTGTTATACATGTCGTATCCGCGTCGATATCGTCCTCTCATAATTGACTTTTAATCCTCTTTCCCCGGCAATGCACGTTGGTAGTGTAGGAGATTGTGGAATAGATTTTTCCCTTCAATTAACTTACCGCTGGCAGCGTGGCGGCGACTGTGGGCCATTGTTTGACCAACGTCCCCGGCGTAGAGTCCACAGCGTGTCTCTTGTTTGCAAAGTACACACCCTCTGCGCCAATGCTAATAAAACTGGTAATTCCCTAATAGCTCAACTGGCCGTTATTAAAAAATGGAGCAATCAATCACTCCTTATGCACACCACTTACACCATGCACGCAGATTTTCAAACATTTTGAAAGTAATTCATGTGTCGCAGTATAAAGTACTGTGTATTGGAAATATGAATATTTTGGTGAATCGTGGAGCTCATAAATTCTGTCCATAATATTCTCACCATTCACATCAACATTTATTCATACTGAACCCACCTAGAAAATTTAAAATATATAACTGATGCCCGCTTAATTCTTTTAATTATTAAAATACTGATAAATCAAAGGATATTGTGGACGAATAAAAAAGAAGGGTTATCCAAATGTGTATGTGGATCTTTAAACGAATCGTCTCTAAGAAGTAGAAAAAGAAATTTGGTATGTTCATCAAATAAAATATTTTGAAAAATAATTTGTTTCAGAATAGTAAACAAAATATTTCGTCACTAAATTCAATACACATCCCAACAACCAGTAAAATGACATCACTGCCCGCTGAACAGATTCAAAAACCTAAAATTCCGCGTCAGAAAAGTGGTAGGGAATTTTCAAATTGAAATACAGAATAAATATACTTCAAAACATATGAAGTGATCAATCCAGCTGTGAATAGGCTAATTAATTCAGTAATAAATTCTCCTAAATACAAGTTCAAATAAGTGTTAATTTTAATTATTTTATATTTTAATTAAAATATGTTAACTCCTTTTATATTTCGTCAGCTGATTAAAAACGCAAGAGCCGATGAGTACCAAAACATTCGCTAAATACACGTGACGAACACAAAATTCCGGAAAAGTTCTGTGGTATTTACAATATCACTTCAATTGGTCTGTTATTTAGCTGTTTTATCATATTAGAATATTTTCTATTAATCGTACATCAACGCATTTACAATTTTATATGTATAATTTTAATTAGAACAGCGATTGTAATCAACTGTTTTCTATATTAATGAAATGTGTAAATTATGTTTATATTAAATGATAAAACAGCCATTTAAAAAATTTTTATTTTACTATTAATAAAAAATTACGACATGTTTCGGTCCTCTTTGGACCATTAACAGCCAAAGAGAAATGTGTAATAGTAAATACAGAGAAATGCATATTATAAAGATATTTTTGCAGGAAAAATAAGATATTCTAATTATAAATAAACTATATATAATAAAAATAAAGTAGAAAAACATATTTCATAATTACATTTAAAAAATACGATTCACATATTATCAAGTTTTTAAAAAATGTCAAAGTCTATTTTCTATTAATTCTGTATGGCATATTTATTATTATAATTTTTTCCCTACAATAACATCTCTGTATTTTACTGTAACTCTGTTATCTGTTTCTCAAGCAAATAATTTAATTAATTAATAAAATAAAATATCTTTTATATATCTGATTTTGGCAGTAAAATTTATTTACACAGACGCTAAACTTAATATATTAGTTTTAAAAAAATATTGGCTATGAAATAACTTCGAAGGAAGAGTCGCTCGCTATTATGTGGTGTTAGCATATATTTGCGATTTTTTTTACCGAAAGTAATTGAAAATTGGAGAAAAAATAAATTACTTAAACCTTTTTATCAAATTCTTCTTCAATGGAACATGAAATATTACTAAAGCTATCTTTAAATATCACATTCTTATTAATTATATATAAATTACGAGACATAAATGCAATTTAAATGCAGTATTAAACAATTGGTATGAACAAACAATACGTATGAGTGTCTAAAGGATGGCCCATCAAGACCCTGAGATTCGCTTTCGGAGTGACGATAAATGAAAAATTGAGAAAAAATTTGTTGGACCTGAACATTGATATAAATATAAAGTTGAATAAATATAATTCGTTTTACATATATACAATAATAATTATCTCAGAGACAAGGTGTTATTTCTTCTTGTAATTATTCTTTAAATTTTCCCTATATATCAGTATAGCATTAATCATTTAAAAGTTTTGCAGATCCGTGACCGTTACAAAATTAAATAGATCAAGAAGAAGGCTTTTGACAAATATAAAAGATATTTCAATTTGTAAATAATAATAAAAAACTACTTTGCGACAGTAGATGGTTTTATATATGATTAAATACTTAACGTGTTTTAATTTGATTCATATTGAATTCCTTAGCGACATTTGGGGCGCTGTTTGACGAAAAAGAAGAATGATGCGCATTGTGTCACGGATGTATTACGAGCTACTGCCTACATTCAACCTAAAGTCTCATTCACGAAAGTATAGTCACTACATTCAATCAGATGCACCCGTTATACATAGTACGAAATATTTTCTGTCGCTGCTCTAAAATTGAGTAATATGAATAAATTATAAAATTGAAATATACGTGGAAGAAGGGTTTAAACTACTAGTAGAAATTCCCTTCGAATGTACTAGATTTGTTCCGTAGTACCACATGCACATATTCGGAGGCAGACTGAAACACATGGTGCTTTTCAAAGTTTACGTTGAAACTTTACCGTGAAGCATGAATTCTATTACGTAGAAGTTTGACCCGCCAATCTGTGGAATCAAGATCGATGCTTCATCTTGGAACGGTTTTATATATATATATATTACACCGGTTCACAGAGTTCGGGGACGCCTGTCAAACTGAAACTGCCATAGAGAGGGTAACAGTTCTTCTTTCTATACGATATTGATATTTCATCAGAACAGTGAGCAACTATTAAAAAAATATAAGATGCAAATTGATATTTACAAAGCACATTAATTGTTTATATTTTTGGAAAATTAACCTAAAAATATACTAATTTTTGTTCCATAAGAAATATTTCAATATTATTTCCCATTATGAAAGAGATCAGTTGTTACTAAAATGTTTTGAAACTTTTGTCTATCCCCATTTCAATGGATATATATATATATATATATATATATATATATATATATATATAGTTATTTATTATGTGGTGTTAGCATATATTTGTGAATTTTTAATCGAAAATAATTTCAAATTGTAGAGAAAATAAATTACTTAAAATTTTTTGTCAAATTATTCTTTTTCAATGAAACATGAAAATATTACGAAAGCTACCTTTTTTTAAGTAATTTAATTTCTCTCCAATTTTAAATTGCTTTCGATAAAATACACACACATACACACACACACATATATATATATATACACACACACACACATATATATATATATATATATATTGTAATGCCAATTAATTAAGACATTAATTGTAAATTTGAAAATCTAAATTGTTAGAGAAATCGTTTGTAGCGGCGGTACAGAACATAGCAACAATGTAGACAAGCACGGTTTCCTTTGTCGGAAGAGGTATGCGCGCTCAAAATTGCTAGACGGTTGTTCAGTTGGCTGGAAGGTGTGGTCAAGTACAGGTCGTTTTAAAATAGACGAGATATTCTTTTAAAAAGTAAAGTTAAGTAGATGCAGTGGACAGTCAGACACTACAGAAATTGGTCGAGTTGAAATAGACAAAACAATTTCAAATATTCAAAGGAAGTTTGCAGAGAAATATCGAGGATTACCAACCAACAGAGTTGATTGGTCCATGAACATTTTGCTCAAGACGAAATATTCACTTGAGCAGAACTACGAAACCTGCTAAGCACAAACAGTCTTGTGAACATAGCCGGGCAGAATTAGCAGAGGTCAACCGAGGGAGCGACGAAAAGGAGGTTCAACCTGGTTCCTGATTTTTTATCTAAAAATATTAATTTTAGAATCTGTGAGTTTTTAGAAGCAGTGAAAAACCCCGCCATAGTGTTTCGTCAATTACAAGGTATCCTGGAATGGTGCCGTCAGTAACAATATAAAACAAATAATTATATAAATCTGATTAAAAGATTTCGTTTTCTTCTTTTGATTAAAAATTATGAATTAGAATCCATATTTTTAGTTTACTTTTGTTGACAAGTAAATTTCGTCATAGTTAATTGACGAGTAAATCTTTTCTCTTTTAAATTGGAATTAGTGTTTAAGTTGAGAAAGAAAATGATTCGCCATTATCAAACCCAGTAGAGACCCTGAGATAATTTTTAAATTGTGTTATTGTTTTTAAACATTGATAATAAATTATTTTGTTTGTAAAGTTTATAATCTTTCATTCATTTAAAAATCCATATTATTTTAATTATTACAATATATATATATATATATATATATATATATATATCGTGAAATATGAATAATTCGTCAATAAAAACAATTAAAGTTAACTTAGGAAATTATAATATTTATTGAAGATCTATTATTCAGTCTCAACATAAGCCAATTATGTTCACAGATTCGTATTGCCTTTGTGTATAACTAAATGTTTTCAATTAGACATTTCATATAAATGGCGGTTATTATTAAAATGATAAGCGTGGCATTAGGACAACTATTTATATGTTATACACTGCAAGAAATATTATGCTTCGATAACAACAAATAATCTTTATAGAAAATAATATATTTCCCTTAGAATTTTTGAGTAAACAGGCGTGTTTCTTAAAGTCGTTTAATAAGCACAACGTTTCGATGTTTACCTCCGGCAGTGCAATCGGGAGTTATGGAGCTAACCGTCGAAACGTTTATTCAATAACTTTACGAAACACGATAACTCTTTATGGTTTTCCTCCGTCAGCAAATATTCTGGCAATATTCTTTCTTTTTATTAAATTATAATTAACGTCTGTAGGTTAATATTTATAGATAAATTTGACCTAGATAACAGGCTATAATTACTGAAAATAATTGTGAAACCCAAACGTTACAGTTTCTACCTTAGTTTATGGATGTCTTCATGTGTGTATTATGAAACAATTAAAATATTATGTAAATATTGTAAAAAAAAATTTGGGTTATGTTCGACTAGTCTATTTTTTTCAGTTAAATTGTTACATCCAAATTTACAAAATATTTTATTGTTTAATAATGTCAATAAACATAGAACTCTAAATGTATTCATTTGCCAAGAATTCAACCTTTCATTGGTTTTTCATATACTTCCTATTTAGTTTTTTAGATTCAACTGAAGAAGTCTCTAAACCAAGGGATGGAACGTTCTGTATTTGTTAATAGTTAATTTAAATGTTTTGTAAATAAATTTTGACTTATTCCAAATTTCCAAAAATTATATTTAATACAAGTCGGATAAAGTTAATTTTTTAATTTAATTAAAATTTTATAATCCCCCACTCTATTATATTTTAATATAATTCCTAATGTGACGATTTTTAAAACAATTAAAATTTCAACAACCGGGAAACTATTAGATTAGATAAGGTATATGATAACGTTTGGAATATATATTTTTTCAATTTAGCTTCAATTGATTCATGTAAATTAAGCAAAAGTGTTTATAATTCATTGGCCAATTAGGTTGCAAATGATTTTAATACTTCAAAACCATGATTTGTGTGTATTTGGTCAATTCGAGTGAGAGATAAATGAATTAATACTCCGTCTGTCAACTGAATCCATTGGGTTTTGAAATTTCATCATTTTCCTCGTGGAGATTCAAATTAAAATGGAGTTTTGTATGCTCGTTTCCTGCTAGTGCTCCACCTCCACGAGTAATTCACTCACGTTGTAAATATTGCCACTAATTAAAACTGGTTAATTATCCCAGATGCTTTATTTAATAACCAGGATGTGTACGTGGCGCTGGATGTGTTTGCCTGCCTCCGTGGTGCAGTTGGCAAACAACGAAGAAAATACAAATAAACCTAAACACATACACAATTGTTTTAAACTGCATATGTTGGCCCCATGCTAATAGAAACTTATCACCATAACCTAATATTTACTTTAAAAAAGTAAATATAAACTAATTTTCTACCTGAAGAATTTGTAAAATGTACAAAGAAGTTAGAATATTCTTAACTCAAATACAACTTATCATCATAAATTAAAAACTTTGAGCGCCTCAATGAAAGAAATGATAGTTGCTCACGGTTTACTTCAATGTATTTTTGGTCAGTTTTTTGTATGTGTCAGGAAAGGAAAGAGAGACAAACACTGATACGAATGAAGACGAAATTATAATTGTTATTAATTTTATCACCTAATTTTTTATCATATTTTTATATATCTATTTGTATATTTTTAACACAGGCGTTTTATAATTTATATTTAAATTTTTCTATCTGTACCTATATTTTTTTGTACGGTCATTGAAAAGTATTTTAGTTCTTATATTTCCGTAAAATATATTTTATTTTACGACGATTTATTTCTGCGAAATTATTAAACGTTGGTATAAGTGATATAAGCAGTACCATTCAAGAAGTTAAGTAACTTTTACGTATGAATTAATATTATAATTTACTTGTCATTAAATTTATCGTTTATGTGCCATCGAATCCATTTAATTAATTTATTGACCACATTTATTTACAAGTCAGTAAAATATGAATTTAATTGAAGTATTCCTTAACGTTATATGAAAGATCTATGGTCGAAATATTTTTATTTCAACTTTAAAACAAAGTGTGAATATATCTATGTAAAATACATAACTTATGTATATCTTCCGAAGAATTTTTTCTCATTAAAAATATATTTTGAAATATTTTGTTCTGAAATTTGTGGTAGACGTTTCTTTAATGCAGACATGATTTATAAATTTTCAGTGAAATTTATAATTTTTTTTCAGCATTTAAATTTTAAAAAGACTGATATGTGATTTATTGATGTGTTTTAATTCCATCTCCAGTAGCCATTCAATAGGAAAATTAATTAATACTTAATTTTTTTTCTAATAAACGTAGATATTTACTTACCCACATTGCTTCCAGGGAGAGCTACTCCAAGGACAGCCCAGGTTACGGCCAAAAGCAACAGCATTTCACCTCACATCACCGCTCCTGGAACATATACGAGCTGTTTAGTTTCATCGAAATTATATAGCACAGGAGCAACGCTCCTAGAAAGATGGATATATATTCTAGTTCAAAAAATAAAAATAAACGGCCTTGATTTACAAAAAAATTAAGTATACTGAAATTTCGTCCATTTTTATATATATAAATCATGTAAAAATTGAGGCAAGGTTTTTCCGTATCATTAATCACGAAGAAGCCTTATAATGAATTAAATATTTAACGTTCGAATCTGGAATAAAATAATTTTAAACTAATTGTTATTTACTCCTTCAGAGAAAACACGTTCAGCTGTTTTCTGTATATCTAACCAACTAAATATCCGTCCAAAGAGTTAAAATTAGACATGGAAGTTGGCTCAAACATTTTGTCTCAATATTGGTTGGCTGTTTGACATTCCTAAAAATTTCTTTGTGGCCTAGAAAAAACTTACTAACGATTGCTCCAATTTTTTTCTTGTGTAATTCGCTTCCAGATTTCTTAATACATGAAACGTAAGAATGAATTAAAATCAATCATAATAATCTGACTATTTTTTAAAAGAATAAACGTTAAAAGTACAAATAAATTCTATTTTTACAAAATTGTTCATGTATGCAAGTCTTTATTTTTTAATTTTTTTTCGATAACTAAATTGAATTGTAAGTGTACCCCTGAAGTGGTCCCAATGGTAAATGAAACGTAGGGTCTGTTAAATATTGTTTTAATACATTAATAAATTTCTCTGACAAACAGGCTGATGTTTTTAACATTTTAAAATTAAAATCATATAAAAGACATATATAGCTAAACGTATTATTTTATTTTGTTTTAATTGGCTCAATTAAGAATTATAAAATGAAACGGGACAGGTAAACTGTGAAACTATATTACGTAAATTCTAGAATTTTTTATAGCATTAAACGTATAATAATTATCAAACAGAAAAATTTACGTCTGACTGAAAATAATTAATAAGGAAGATAGCCAATTCAGAAAAAAAAGGTAATATAAATACCACGCAGCGTTTCTGGGATCCTTGTCCCAAAAGAGTGTTTTGAGTATTGTCAACTGAAAAGTGCAGATGTGTTTCTCTAGGCTCTTCTTAACACCTAAAGAAAGAAACAAGGATCCCAGAAACGTTGTGTGGTATTTAGATTACCCTTTTTGTCTGAATTGGCTATCCTTCGTATTCATTATAATAAATATCTCGAACGAAAAAGAAAAATTATATTAATCACTAAATACCGACTTTCTATGCTTACGTATTAATTCACGTCAAAAATGTACAGAGCTAAGTTTACAATTAGTTCCCCGTATGACATAAAATTATAATTTAGGACAATCACCAATGATTCTCAATTTCCTTATTATCCCATTAAATAAAAAATGACACATATTTTACTTAAAATTAATTATCTTCCATGTTCTGTCCGTCATTGTTCAGAAAATTATGCGCTCCACGACAGCGATGGCTGAGGAAGCGTTACCCATCTTCTTGCGATAGATGATTATGAATTCAAAAATTATTTTGTTTCATGAATACAATGAAGATATCAAAACCTTAATTAAATGACAATTTGTAATGACTAAAATTTCAAGAATATATTGTTTTAAGTTCTTATTTCGAGTGATCTTCAGTCCTCCATTATGTCCAGAGTAGTGAAAGGTTTGATCAAATTATGAGAGCTGTAATGAAAATGCAGCCAATCCAGAATTCGTCAGGTGAAGACAGAGTATTGGATCTTTTGTTACGATCCGCAATTCCACAATTTCGTTGGGAATTTTATTTACAACGCGTGGACAGAGACGGCTTCAACATTTCTGTTTCCTCCGTTCTTCGGATACGTACTTTCAGCTTAATACGTAGCCATCAATTACCGCAGTTCTATCTCCGCTGGCATTCGTCGCGGAGCAACCTTCACCGTATACGTATATATCCATCTATCCATGAACATAAAACAAGATTTAAGTTTCGCCGAAAAGTCTTTATGTAGCAGGGCAATATGTGCGCTGGAAGACGGGGGGCTTCTTCCGATAGATTCCTCTTTTATCCGGTCGCAAATCTGTCGCTGTCACAGCTGAAAGACGGGACGTGCTTCTCCCCGGGAGAGCTGCACAGAGTATTCCCCTGTCCCACACACACACCAAATATATAAGTACACAATTGGAAAATACAATGAAGCATTCCGTTATGTTTGTGTCTAACTGCATCGCGCGCGACAAAAATATCACGCGATACCTGTTTTTTAGCCATTCTGGTAGGAAGTGATCTATTCCAATTGTAACATAATTTTTTATTTGTGGTTCACTCGTAATTTAATCGGGTTAATTGAATGAGATAAGAGGAATAAGAAAGTCAAAATGAAATAAAAAATAAACGAAAAACTGAGGTAAATAAAATAACTCCGAAATACAAACCAATAAATTACTAGTTTGCCAAAAGGCGAAAATCCAAAGTTGGAACTTTTAAAATGAGGTTATGTAGAACAAGAGCAGAAAATTCAATGAACTGACAACATAGTAATCAGATATTTTTAAAAATATTTAGACGGGATGTTTGTCCAACGTGACGATTCCTTTTTCTAGAGATGATAAAGTTGATGAGATGATGTGTTGTAAAAATGAAAATCCATTATTTCTATTAACAAAAATATAACAATACTTAATTATATGCTATAATTAAATCAATAAATTTAAGAAGGATCTTTATCTCCGGTGATTTTGGACCCTGCAGCGGAGACTATACTCAGATATTTTGAATATTTGTTTCAAGAATTTATTGTGGTCGGGAAATTATAAATAGTGGAATTTACCCCTAGTTGAATCGATTGCGGTTGGCGTCAAGCAGAACACAGGAAACTCTGAAGGAATTAGTCATGATGTCTGGTGCGAAAGCATATAAAGATCGAGTTTCTCTCACCAAAATCAGTTTTCCGTCTAGCATAAAATAGCGAATTGAGCCACGGCATAGGTTATCTCTCCTGCTCCATTAATTCGACTCTCTTCCCTCTCGGCCAACTATTATCCTTCGCTATAATATATCAGCTCTACTCTCTCACTCTCCTTCATCAGCAAGCCGCGACTTTTCTCTTTGACTTGAACTCCACAGCTGCAGCTCTACGGTTGCCTTAATTATTGTCGTCGATCTATCGCCCGTCGGGGCTGTACAAAATCTCCCTCTCGCTAATAATTATATCCTCAGACAGACCCTGTCTTTATTTGGGTTGGTAAACTATTAAAATTAATTAAAACGACTATAAAATCACCCACAATACGATACCATGTTTCACAAAATCTAATTCGTAAAATTCAATCTCAATTGTAAACAAAATTTGCGTACTATAAATTTAGTTCTTGACCTAGAAATTTCCTTTCAGAGCCCTAGATAGACTATTTGACATAATCGATAACCAATTTTTATTTGAAGGGAGAGTACAGATTAATCTATACTAAAATTTTATTTAGAAAAATTCACAAACATTTGTTAATTATGTATTCATATTGCTACTAAACACAAAAAATTTGCTAGGGGTTATTGTTTAGAGCTGCATTTCATCGTTCAATGGAAATAACGTATTCGTCTGGTGTTCTAGATCCACAAGAAATTAATGAAAACGTCACTGAAAATTGTGGTATTCTTAATTGCAGTTAAAAGAAATTTGCATCCAAATTAACTTCGTTTGAACCTACTTTGCATTCGATTAGCTCGGTAATCCGAAAATGTTTCTGTGAAATGCTGGGAGAGACAAGTATGCTAAGTTGTGTTCTCTTTACTCGAAAGAATTTACAGATAAAACATAATGAGACCTAAACATCCTGAAGAAAACTATGCATTTGTAAATAATGTTTCCTGAGCTCATCAATCTTTCTGATTCATAAATGTAAATTCATTATATTAACGATGATTTAAGGAAATTAAATTAATTTATGAGTTCACTTCTATTCAATTTAATACCATCAAATAAACAATATATTTATATTTACTGAGAACCGGGTGAAATTGAGTGAGTCAGTCAACATAATATTTGTGAAAGTGGTAAATAAGTCAGATAAAGCACCAAATTAAAGTAAAATTTTCTTTTCTTTGATGAAGTAAGCAGTATCTTATAATTCTACACGTGTAATTTAGATACATTGTTTTTTAATAATGTAAATTAACTATGCTGAGACTACGCTACCCTTTTATACTTTGACAAACGTGTTCTTGACAACATTCGCTGTTTTATTAATCTCGTCAACGCTGTCTGTCTTTTAAACTAATTTTAAAATTTGGATTAAATTCGTAATAGAGATTTAATTCACATACAGATTTACTGAAAATTTTCAGTCTTTTGTGACTTACCAAAAATCTTTTTGCGTTTTTGTTATTTCATTATTGCGGGGTACGATTGATAAAAAATGTAATTCTGGTTACACATGTACAGCATACTAATAATCGAAAAACATAAGTATTGTGAAGTCGCTTGTATCCTGTCGCGTGTGAAATTCAGATCAGACTGGATTTCTTGGGCCGGGTTGAAATAATTTTGACCTGAGGCGAGCTACTGTTAACTGGACAATAGGTAGGGAATCTTTTTTTCGACCTGAGACACTCTGAGGGTGCGCATGATGTCAACCGTTTCAATTTGCAATGACAAGAAAATGATTAAACTTAATGACTTGTCAATCATTCAACCTCCAGCCGCTCACGGTTACTAAATCGTATGTAGAGTATAGTTGGAAAAAATTAATGAATTTCTGTACAGGAGCGTCGTTTTTATAAATACGGACAGAGTAAATCAGAATGCTTGCGAAATCCCACCTGCTATAGCGCTTTAGTGTCACACTTCTGATTATTGGCGTAATGTATTTTTCCGATAAATCAAATCATAAATCTGTACACATTAAATTATTTTCTAACAAAAGTATTTCAACGGGACATACAATTCATCTCTACTGCCATCTCCCATTAGTTCAAAGGTTTTTTCATTCCTGTTGAGTTCGTGAATTTATCGTCACTACCATATTTTAGGTTCCATTATGCAGCATTTTTTTCGGTAAGAAATATTGTATTTTATTTATAATTTTTTGATAATTTTTGTAATTTGATGAGTTATTTTCTATGTGTCTAGCATTATATATATATATATATATATATATTAATTTACAAAAATAGGATTCAAATTATATGACATATTTTAAATATCGATAAAATGTATCGTGTTTGAACGGGACAATCTCAAACATTTTTCTATGGATCTTCACTATTGTACTTCCACATTGTCATGGTACAGCACAGGTCGTATTTCAAGTCAAGAGTTGGTGCTTAAACTAAATCTAAACATAAAATCGTCCCAACGTGTCCATTTTCCCTGGTGATAAATCAAATCCCAGTTGCTACGTCGCACAACTAGTCAAACAAGCACCAATCAAAAACAGCCTGAAAACTGTTTATTCAGTACTAGCCTTATGTAAAGTGGAAAACAGGCTCAAATATTTACGTAGTATACATCATTTTGCGATCCTCGTTATTTTGTTCTACTTGTTTCTTTTTTAATATCGTACTTAGTGAAATAACTTTGTAATTAAGCATACGTTTATTTCTGTTTTATTATCCGTCTTTAAATAAAATTTTATTGTATTATCTGAACTATCATATTGGCATGAAATATAAAACATGTGTTCAATCCCTCGTTATATAAGAGAATATAAATAAAATACTAAGATGGAACTACCTACACCTACAAATTAACTTGCAGTTTTCGTGATAAACAAATTTTTTAAACATTTATTTTTAAATTTTATTTTTCATCCAATATAGTTCTTCAAAACTTGTTCCTTTCAAAATAGTTTTGGTGTAGTTAACGACGGTTAGGTGCTGATAGGTCAGGTACATGGTAGTACTACCATATTTCACTGTTGTATTTATAGGATTCTATTATTTTTACTTCCTTACTGTATTTATATCCTTTCCATTATACATTTTATGTTATTTCCCCTATGTTATATAACTTTGTTAAGGCATGGATTGAGTACAGTGTGACTCAGCTTTCAAACAGTCGTTCATTACAGGCTAATAGTAGCGACGTAGCGCCGGTCGACTATAAGCGCTTCTTGCCTTTGCTGGAATTAATTAACCAAACTTAATGACTGACTTAAAGTTGGCAGCGGCGGAGTTTGCGGCATCAATTATTTTGCAGCACCGGTGCCGTGATTGATGTGTTGGATAATACCTCCCCCTCTCCACCTCTCGGCCTATCTCGCTCACTCCGGCAGAATCGCCGGTCCGTGTGGCCGTGATGGAAAATCGATGTAACTCGTCCCTCAAACCGTATTTTCCGGATCAAAACTCGGCGGCATAAATTTAGCAATTAATTATTATCGTTCCCCGTCGCGATTATATTCACGTTTTCTCGTCGGCGTACATGATGTTGTAGCTCGTGGCCTCGGTACAAGACAAGACCGGCTGACGAGGGACTAATTATCGGGAGTCAATTTCGCAGGCAAAACATCAAAATGGATGATGCGTTTACGATAAGGGGCGGTATTAACGACACTGCTACTTGCTCCTGCACAATGCGTTGATCGCTATGTACATAACTAAAATAGGAAAAATACCTCACTAAATTCTGGACATAGTTGAGATCTTAAAATTAGAATTAAATACCCATTACTCAGGTATCATCATTTTAATAAGTTAATATTCGTGAAAATAGTTTAAATAAAAATTAATTAATCTCCCTGGTAGAATACTAAATAGATAGACTTTCCTCTGAAGAATGAACGAAAAAGTTCTTTATAATGAGACAGAAATACTGTACCACAACGAAATATATATAGACGGGGGCATAAATCCCAAGGGTACAGGAAGTGCCGTATACTCAGCAAATAACATAAATTCAAGGCAAACCTTAAACCCACACACCTTCATTAAAACCGCAGAATTGTATTTCTTACTGATGGCATAGGAACACATTATGAAAATCAACAATTAAAAATCACATTGTATATACATGCGCTCTGTAAGTTATCCATAAAGTATCCAAAAATACGACATCTAAAATAAATACAAATATTCGTAAAGTATATCAACACGTGGCTAAAACTGGAACACAAATTTACAGTCGCATATCTCTGGTTTGTGACCAAGGCATAAAAGGTCAAACCAGCCTCTACAGGACACCCAATGAACCATCCCCCAAACTTAACCAACATGTCCCCAGACGTTTGGAATCTAATTTAAAAAATTGGAAAAACATTGAACGAAAGTTAGAAAAATATAAAATTGGATTCAATAACCAGAATGTTTTACGCAATAACTACATACTCCAAATAAATATCATGAATTAGGACTAGTCATACTAAACTATCTCGTTTTATAATCAGTTCAACGTTCAAAGGATATACTCAAGGATCGCACAAATTACAAACAGCATAAAGAGAACGAACTGAGAGGAAAATAAATCCACGAATGAGTGGATATTCGAAAAAAAAAATTTATGAAAAGAATAGTTTTTCAAAAATGTTGAAAGTTTTGTTACCGATATATAATTAATGCTATTTATTTGAAAATATATTCCGTAGGAAACTTTATTGATCATTTGTATTTAGTCAGTCGCCAATAACTGCAGAAGCCATCGCGACGATAAATAAAATATAAATAAATTCATAATAAAAAATTATATTATTTTTTGATCATTCGCTTTTGTTCGTCATTTTAACGCAAACGTATAAAACTGACGACGGTGACCTCTTATGGTGTAATTTTCAGCGTCACTGCCTTGGGTTAGAATCCCAGCAAGGAGACGGATGTGTGTGCGTTTTTCTATACTTTCACAAATTAGTTCCCCAACAAGCAACAAAGTCAGTAAAGACCTTAGAAGTTGATGAGACAATAACAAAAAGAACGGACGACGATTATATTTAACACAATCTGATGAAATAGTGGGTGTTGATTCATGCCATTTGAGTGAAAAGATAAATGGATCAATCAACATTCGTATTTAATGTTATTGTCATTTAAGATAGTAAACGATATTGTATATTCTAATGGAACTTAAATAAATAACACTTTAACAGTAAAATAAAATGTTCATCAGTCGCATTCGCCAAAATTTTTAATTGTGTTTCAGAGAGAGGTTAGTTATTAAAATTTTTCACTCTATTTTGGTTTATTTAAAATTAATTTTTACCTTTGACAGAAAACATTTTTTAATGAGAACAAAACACTTTAGTATTTTTATTTAGAATTATCATACTTCAACCAAACAATTTGTTAGCATTTTAGGCTTAATTAAAGTTCAAACTACCAGTGTTTTATTACTAATTACAGAAAAACAACTTATTAATGGTTCACAGTTGTAACTACAGAAAAAAATTATATGAAAGAATATTTGACGTTAACGTTGCAAATTGGTTTCTTTATTATCTATAAAAAAAAATTGGCAACCTGGATTAAAAAATTATATCCAATTACACAATTAAAAAGTACCATTCTACTTGTTTAAAATTGGCCGCAAGCAGATAAATGCACAGACAATTCGTGGAATGTCTCTTCTAGCAATTGGTTGATCTTCTCAAGCACTGAACGTAAACAAACTAAATGAAAAGGAACCTGTCGGGACAGACCAAAGAAAGGAAGGAATATATAGTAGGAGGTCCTAGATTTTATTGTCTCACTTTGAACATTATGGGTACAATTAGTATTCATCTAATGTTTATCATTTCAGAAATGATTCTGATATGACAGTTGTGATCGACTTCAAGAATTCTGTGATTATTTCAATTAAAGTTGTGATAATATAGGTGACTATACTTCGCTAAAACAATGTTTTGTAATTAGCCATCTGAACTTTCATCCTGGTTTTTATATCGCAATACCATTACATAATAATTAAGTTCTTACTTTACTTAAAATAAATTATAAAATATTGTTATAGCATTTACTCAAAGTGATAAAATTATATTAATTCACAAATTGTTTTTATTCGACTCTAAGAAGTGTACACAAGATTTTAATATCATATAATATATTTTTCTCGTTCATATTAATACGAGCTTTTATCAAGCGTCAAGGTTAATAATTCGTAGAAAACGTTTAATGAAATATGAAGAAAATTCAAACACAGCTAAAATCCCAAAATAGTAAGAGTAATTATATAAGAAAAGTTAGTATTGGCACTGAGTTACCATATTCTTACATTATTAATAAAGTTACAATTGTTGAATCTATGCAACCATAACCGTGTTGGAATAACATTACATTTGTTTCTGAGTTCATATTATTTCACATGTTGTTCCTTATGATAGATTTTTATTTAAAATTGTAGGTGTGATTTTTGTATAATGTAAGCTTTAAGCTAGAAAAATTGACTATGAACAACCTGGAGGTCTCATTATTCTGAAATAATTATTAGGTACACACCTACTAAAATATCAGAAACTCTGCAACTTTTCTTCTAGACTTCGCACGTGGTATCGATTAATTATCCCGTCACAGCATCGCAATGTTCACTTATAAAACCATTGACAGCACAAACCTGGTTGGTTCACGAGGGTTTTCCCATCACAACGAAGGATTACGAACATTCTTTATATCTAGTATAAAAGGAATTTTACGATTTGCCAACTCAATGTCGTCAAAATGAACGTGACGCAGTTAAACGAGGAAATTTTATATGCTTGCATTAATAGCTATTTCCAGCGAAGCCTTTTGTAGGATTCTTTTTTTTTTCTTTACAACGTGCTGTTGGAGTCTAGGGGGTGATAAATTTAACAATAAATATCTTACCATCAGACGTGCTTTGGAAATGTGACGTTTCCACGTGCCTAATTTATATTGGTTGCTCAAAACCACGAGCCAAAAAAGAAAAACAGAACTTTAAAGTTAATAATTATTCCAGCGTCATACCAACTGGGGAAACAGATTCACTGTGAATCAATTTTGTAACTCGAATATTGCATATATTTCAATAAATTATCCTGTGTATAATTTTCGCAATTTATATTTTGAACCAGTTAACTGATATTTACTGAAGCATATAATTCCGTGAAAGCGAAGTATAAGTTTTGTATGTTATTAGCTCTTAAGGACTTTAATCGAAATGTAAGATGAATGTGTTGATTACTTTAGCTGCTTGTTTAAATATTTAAAATATAGTTTTCAGTACTCGTAATCAATATAAAGGTGAAAATATATACAAAAATTATTTCAAGATTTTTCCTAAAAAAACATTGCCGTATAATACAGTTTTCAGACATAAATTAAATGAAACTTCATGGTAAAACTATATTTAAATTAAAAAACGGGACTATATTGAGCACAGGAAATTTGCTGAAGTCCACATTGGCTTGAAGTATTTTAGGTGTCCAGAGCTACCGTTTAAATGAGGAAGTATTGTGAAATATATTTAGAAAATTGTATGAATATAAATACCGAAAGAGTATTATTTTTAAAATCAATATTGCAGAATACGTTAACTTCCCCTCTCTCTGATTTTATTTAGATGTACGTTGACGAAGCTGTCAACTGAATTGAGTTTATTTACACGAATGAATAAAGTAGTGTGCCTTTGTTTATTCAGAACGGCATTGTTTTAAAAATGTATTAACCGTCTTTACAAAATTTTTGCAAGCATGTACGTACGGACCCAATGCCATACAAATGCGTCAAGAATGGAGATAATATTTTTGCAACAGAAACAAAAATTGTATTTGAATAATTAAATCTTATTGAATTTTAAAATAAAATAATTTAAAATAATCAGCGACTAATAAAAATATATCTTAACTATAATATTTCATTAGATGACCATATTTTTTTGAGTTTTAGCTAACTAAAAAGATTTATTAACGAGAAACAAGTAACTTTATCCATCCAATAAATTGTTTCTACAGAATTTCAAGGAAAGTCCGAAGACTCAATCTAGCCAAAGTTAAAATAGTGATATGTAGTTACCATTACAGATACAGATCTGAACTTTTTACAGCTTTTTTTGAACCTTATTTTATATATATGGAAGCAGAATAGATGTCTCTATGGAAAATTTGAGATGTTCTTTTAACCGTACGAGTTCACAAAGCCATCTGAGTTATATATACTGAATTTTGAGACAGATTATTATGACACTATTTCTAACAAACTTAAAAGGAGAATAGAATATTTAAAAGTTACAGCTCGGGATTATACATGGTTGTCGAATATTGGGAATATTAAATACAATAGTGATAGCCCCATTACTAAATTTAATTAATACTAATTCTTTATATTTTCAAATAATGAAATGAAATAAAATCTAAAAGACTTTCATCATTAGATTTATATTTGCTTATTTCGATGTTTTGGACGATCACGCATTGTTTCTGATGGTTTAATTTACTGCCCGTTTCTGCTACTTAAATTGTTCCTCACAAGATATTCAGAGTTAAACTTCATTTATATAAAAAATTTGGATTGGGTTTCGTTTTGTGTATCGTGTTGTGAATGGAACCGACATCACTTACAGACACTAAAATATATGTAATCCTATTTCTGTGAGTTTTAATTTAATTTTCGACTGACAACTGATCAAAGTGTTATTTATACTGAAATAATTAATTGAAAGTTGGTTTGTTTCTTTTTATTACCAGAGAGATATATAAACAAATAAAGTTACAAAGTCTGGGACAAATGAATTTAAGTGACTACAATTTTTTTCTATTCACATTGACATTCCCATTTCGGGTTTCAAATACATCGAAAATATGATTATAGAAATCCTCTTAACAAAATAATTTGTATAAAATTAATTGCGATAAGATTTCTTATGAATTATTTTATAATGTAGACTTCAATAGTTCTCTTCAAGTTTACGAGATTTAAAATGTGATGTACATATAGAAGGTAAATATGATTAAAGCTAGATAACAGCTACAAATTAATAATTTTTTACGGTTTTGGAATACATAGGAAAGAAAAGTCTTTGCTGAAAATATAGAAATAAATTAAAGTGGCTGCAAAACAATGTCTGAGGGAGACTAAATTATTTTTAATTATTCCTTCTTTATTAAAATTTTTATAATCTTTACATGCCAAACCAGTTTTCTATTAAATCCTGCGTTGAGCTACTTTCAAACACACTGCGGTTCAAATAAGACCGGCAACGTTTCTGACGAGGTGCCGTTGATAAGAAACAAAAATATGGTCAGAAATTCATGGGTGGTCCGCCCTTCATTTTCAGCATTCTGATTGGAAGTTTTTCCTGCCTGAAGGCCAAGGATTTATTTGTAAACGAAGTTTATTCCACTATTTCTTTCCTGTTCCACTACCTGATTTCTAATATCTACTAGTTTTTCAATCCATATCTGTTTTTCTTACAAAGTGTCCTAGCATTGCAATTTCAAATTTCTTATCTTCTCTAAGTAATTGAGTTTATTTCTCTACTAACTCATCAATATAAATAAAACCATTTCGTGTATGTTACTCGGCAATTCTCAGAGGCATATAGTCAAAGTCTTGTGAAGACATTCAAAATAATTTTCACGTTTGTTTTTTTATATGCAAATTTAATAAGAGTGACGCTTTAGGAGAAAATGAGTACGTATAATTTTGATTATTGACTACGTATTACTACATTCTCTTTGGATTAATAACATCAAAAGAAGATTTTGTAGATATAAGTTAATCAACATATTTATTTTTAGTAAGAGGGACCACATGGTGGCAACTCTCCTTTAATAGCATAGGAAGGGATTTTAAAGGGGGATGTGAAAGGGTTAACGAAGGCAGCCGGTCTATAGTTTAAGGATCCTACGTGGCATTACGCCAAAAATGGGAAAACCCTAGAAAACCTGCATTAGGTAGGTCGGGCAGTAGGTATTTGTCCAACACCCTTCCGGAAGAGGGTCTTGCTGTGGGGACTCAGATTGCCTTTTCCGTGCCTCGACCAGTTTAGGAGGCAGCTGGCCCACTGTTCTAATAGATACAGCGAACAAGTCTTACCGTATGCCCAAGGTCATGCGACCCCCAAACATGCACCACTAAAAATAGCACGAGGAGCCTAGGCTTTTTGAAAACATTGGTTCAAAAGTAGAGAAAGGAGAGCTAATAGCTCCCACATACTTTGGTTGTAGAGTAATACACTTTTTTTTAGGACAACAGGCTACATGAAGGTAATCTACGTTGGGCAACTTCCCTTTAATAGCATAGGAAGGGATTTGAAAGGGGGGATGCGGAAGGGTAAAGGAAGGTAGCCAAGGGTTACTAGGGCCCCCGGGCTATATTTTAAGGATCCTACCCGGCATTCGCCTAAAGAAATGCAGGGAAAACCCTAGAAAAACCTGCATCAGGTAGGTCGGGGTACTTGTCCCACGCCCTTCCGATAGCGCGAGAGGAGTTTGCTGTGGGGACGCAGCATTCCCTTCTCCGTGCCTCGACCAGTTTAGGAGGCAGCTGGCCGACTATTCCAATGGGAATAGCGAACAACTCTTACCGTATGCCCAAGGTCTGCGACCCCGGAACATACACCTCTCAAAACAGTCCGAGGTGCTTCGGCTTGTGGGAACCTTAGTTCAAAAACGGAGAGGAAAATGCATACCCAAAGGTAGCCCCTTCGTATCTCTCCTAAAATGTTCTGCCTGCGAGAGAAAATCCCTCGCAGGTTACCTGCAAGAGAATCCTCTCGCAGGTTTAATACACATTGTTTTTTTTTAGGGCAATAGGCTACTTGAGGGTAATCCACTTAGGGCAACTCCCCTTTAATAGCATAGGAAGGGATTTGAAAGGGGGGATGCGGAAGGGTAGAGGAAGGTAGCCAAGGGTTAACTAGGGCCCCCGGGCTATATTTTAAGGATCCTGCCCGGCATTCGCCTAAAGGAATGCAGGGAAAACCTTAGAAAAACCTGCATCTGGTAGGTCGGGCATTGGGTACTTGTCCCACGCCCTTCCGATAGCGGGAGAAGAGTTTGCTGTGGGGACGCAGCTTACCCCTCGCCATGCCTTGGCCTGTTTAGGAGGCAGCTGGCCGACTATTCCAATAGGAATAGCGGACAACTCTTGCCGTATGCCCAAGGTCTGCGACCCCGGAACATACACCTCTCAAAACAGACCGAGGTGCCTCGGCATGTGGGAACCTTAGTTCCAATACACATTGTGCCCACTCCCCTCTTATTGCATAGGAAACACTGCACTAACAACTACGAGAACCACTGGTAATTTTTTTATAATATCATTCCGTGTGTTATTCAACCTCAATCGATAATTATTTAAATAATTTTATTTATAGATAATTTTTCATTTTCAATTTTTATTATTTATTGAATGTATCAAAAATGATCAATTTTAGCATAAGTGAATTTTTTATAAATATCTGTAACATTGTTATTCTATCCACAGTACCAAGGACTGCCATACATCTATTGCTATCCCACAAACATATTACTATACAGTTTTTTTCTAAATTCATGCAGTCCAGTGATATATTTACAAGGGTGAACATATTCAGTTAACAATTGCAATACAAATAATGCACACAGCTTATTTCAGGAATCGTTACTGTAGTTCTGGCCCTAACTGAGACAAAACATTACACCTGAAATCCAGCGGTTAATAACAGTATACATTTCTGTTTATTTTGACTAACTACAGTTTGTGTTTACTTGTGAGAATATTTTTATATATCTTCGGAAGAAATAAATATCGCCGTAAACATTTTCAGAATGCGACTCATAAGCCCGGACAAAAGTAACAGCGGAGAATTTATAGACGCGAAGACGGACAAAGATAAATATATCACCGTGCTTTATAGCCTTTGTGAAAGGGATGACCAAAAAACAAGGATAGCCGGAGACAATGGTCGGAGTCGGCGGAAGAAATACACTGTCCGCTCCCCTGCAAGGAAAGCCGGACGTGGAACAAAGCCTCTGATAATTCACCAATCGGATCCAAACGTTTCGGAACCAACAAATTCTCACTTCCTGCCAGCAGACGGTCGACGCCAAAAATTTATTATGAGCTGCTCCTAGTGCTTTGCTTCGAGAAATATGGAGACTGCGATCACAAAACCTTAAACTTCCCTTTCAAACTGTTTTCCTGCAAGGACCTGAAACAATGGTCAGTGTTTCGAATTAAGATAAATCTTGATAATGGGAAATTGGACTGAACATCTGATTCAACTTGAATGTATCGTCCAAAAATATGTCATTTCACTCTATAACAGAAAATTTCAGTTTAAGTCTACAATCATAGATGTAAATCTCGGCAAAGTTACTGAATATATAACTATTCCTTAATAACAGAGCTTGATAGAACCACAAAGCTCAGAAGAAGCACATTTGGAACTATTATAAATGTGCCATTGACGCTGTGATTTTAGAATTTTTGCACGAAACAAAAATAGTCTACAACATCCATGAAAAATAAATATCTGTGCTTCTCAAACATTATAATAACATGTTTATTATTTTTACTTGAGTGCAGTAGCATGATAAAAAGTATAAATTTAAATTATTTACATGAGATTTTGATTATCATCGAAAAATTGTCGTATGAGGTGATTTTAAAGACTCCTACAGACTTTATAATCAGTATTGTTTCTGAGTATTTGGAGTTGAAGAGACAATGCACAATGTCTTTATAATGAAGCTACATATTATGTCCTACTTATGTGCTGAAGTTAAAATATGTCTTTGAGATAAATTAACATTCTATAGCATTTAAGAACTACATTTGTTGAAAATTATTAAAAGATTGTGAGGATGTGATCTGATTTATACTTAAGTGACTAACGAAATTTCTGTAATTTAAACAGTTTACAAAAATCATACAGAAGTATTATTATTATTTTAACTCATAAATTTTCTCGTGAAGGATCATTTGAAAGTTGAGTTACTTCTGGTAAAATAAAATGAAAGGGTCGCATAAATATCTTACCCGAAACTTAGTTTATTGTTTTTGTTCGCTTCGTCTCTTAAGAAAACAAGAAGTTCTTACGACAGTTATAACTTTTATTATTTCATTTATAACTGTTCCAGAAATGTCAAAAACAATAGTTCAAAGTCTTACATGTCAAGCTGAATTCTTTTTCAAAATTTTAAGACCATCAAGCGTGCGTGTTATAGATATTTTCAATTTCCGAACTTTCGGTGCAATACTAGAAAATAGGAAGCGCTAAAGCAAAGTAATCATCTTCTTGACGTTTATGAAGAATAATAAAAAAAGATAATAAGGTTATATAGAGTGTTGTAAAATATTTTCATAACAGTTTCATTCGTGGTATTCTACGGCATCGAGACATAAGTAGAAAATCACGTGTTCAGCATCCTTTTACAAAAATTTTTGCTGCAAAATTTAAGGCATAAACAAACAATTTCAATAGTTTTAGATGTTATTAATAAATTAAGACGATAAAAAGTCTTACTTAAATCAAACAAATAGAGGAATAATACTGACTAAAAATAAATAGACCTACGCTTCGCAGGTAGCATACTCCATCTTTTGAAGTGTCAAGTTAGTAGAATAATTATAAGAACTTAAATTTAGTAAGCGTGAGGAAAATTTTTTTAAAAAAAGAACGAAAGAGATGCTTAATAGAAAAATAGGATTCAAATTTAATTTCAGTAATTCACTGACAATAAATTATATTATAATAAAATTGAATAATAGTAATAATGCATGTTTCACAGCATTTCTATTATAGAACAGTATTAGAAATTATGAAGACAAACATATCGTTGTATACATATTCAAACTGAATAAAAAATGAGTTAAACAAAATAAGTTGAAGATTAATACACCAGTGGAGATTAAAACGAGAGGTAATTGAATAAAGAATATATTTTAAATGGCAGGGGTCAAAATACGAGACAAGGATATTTTTCTTATTTTCCCCGTCTACTGTTAAATGTTTTCCTCTACCTCTGTTTCTGCTGCTCTTAAACTTCTCGTATAAAAACTGCAAAAAGTATGTCATTATTTTTCTTTGGACGCATACAGACAATTCTCTGGAATTAATTTATCACTTTTCTCTTGCAATTTTTCTGTTATCAGATTGATTTCTGTCAAATTATTTGAGTTATTCTCATATCTCATTCATTCAAGTTCCTTAATTTACGGGAAACCACAATTCTGAGTGTATTATGAACATTCTATTTCTATATATTTTTCATTCACAAGTTATTCTTGACATAGATTTTCAAAAAGATCTTTAGGTTTGTATATATTTTCTTTCTAAATTTGAAGATTAACACGTCATAGGTGCATCATATGAGAATTTTTCATTTCATTATATTACTGATGACTATAACCTTGAATACTCGCAAGTTTTACATATTTTAACTTTTAGAAACCGTCTTTCAAATTCAGTTGAACTTAAAATAACGTGAATCGTGATGGTTTCTCTTGCTAAGCATGATTCAAAATATTTATCCATAAATCTAAAAATTCATATGATTTTGGTATAGCTAATTATATTACATTTATAAATAAATAGATTTATCGTCAGACGATTTCGGGTTGCATTTTTTAATTTAAAATTTCACGTAAAATAACAGCTCATATATACTTTTTTTAAGTTTTCAGGAACTTATAAAAAATAGGTCTTTGCCAGGTAATTGTAATCCATATGAGCTCACACGTATTTCAAGTATTTAAAATAAAATTGGAGCTGAATTTGTTATTATCTAAAACTAATGTAAAAAATTTGATACTATTTCGGGACAGGAAAAATTTTGAATTTTCTCCTCCATGTTGCATAAAATTTTATATATGACCTTGAAAGTAACAAAATTCAGTTCACATGTTGGAGGTTTCCGATGTACCCCTGTCAGTGTTGAGAGGTGTATGATCCTATTCCTATTGGAATTGTCAGCCAGCTACCTCCTAAACCGGTTGAGGCATGGGGAAGTGAATGCTGAGTCCCCACAGAAAATCCCACTACCATCATTGGATGAGCGTGGGACAAGTACTAAATACCCGATCTACGTGTTTTAGCATCACTTTTAGGCGAACTGCCGGTTAGGATCCTTGAAACTACGCGGGCCTAGTTAACCCTTGGCTCTTCCCTTCCTCATCCCCTATTTTAGCCCATTTCCCGTGCTATAAGAGGGGAGTGGCTAGACCCTATACATATCCTGCCTACACATACATCCAATTAAAACTTTGTATTTTGACTCTCTGTTCAGTAAATTTTGAACTTCCAAAAGGTTGTAGCCGTTTCACGCCACGGAATTTTGCTCTTCTTCGATTGGTATTCATCAGCTGAAATCCTTCAGCCATTTAATTGTATTAAAAATATGAAAAACAGAAATTGGTCAACAGGTTAACAACAGTAATTTCCTAAACGTTTTTCATTTCATTAAATTCAAGTATAATCAAATTAGTTACTCACGCGGTGGTGTGTTTACTATATATATATATATATATATATATATATATATATATATATATATATATATATATATATATATAATTTTAATATAGAGATCATGAGCTCCATTTAATTACAGTTCAAATTTTGCAATAAATTTTAACTTTTATATCGCAATTTTGTCCCTAAAACCTAAAATGCGTTGTATAGAAATCAATAAAATAATGTCGCAGTTTTTACTCTGGGGAATTATTGGTGGTTGTCCTTAACAGTTCAGTTTTAGTAGATAATGTCTAATCATAAAGTAGAATCAAATAAAATGTTTATGTTTTTGTGAAATGATTCACATTTCTCGCGTTACGTGTCCTGTTCTTTTGTTCAACAGCGACGTTTAAGAGGTGGTTCTCGTCCAATAGATGCATATGTAAATTCTGTCACAATGCGAAATTAAAGGTTCCGGCACATTGTTCAATTTAAATACCGAGTCCTTTGACGAGCTGTTTTCTTTCCTGAAAGCCTCTAGAGCTACCGCTTTATTTCTGGAATCCAAGGAACTTCTTGTCTTCACTACTGGAGACTCTTTTTGGCCAGGTGTTTTCAGAACTGCTGCACTCGAGTTCCTTGCTAATTGAATCCCCTAATTTATTCCACTCTCTGAGAGACGAAGTGGGTGTTTGAAGGGGAGGGGGGTCGGGGCTGTAGGAGTGTAGTCGAAACACTTGCTACGTCTCCGAGCGCAAAACTGCCGCAATTAGGCAAATTACCACAAGCAGCAGTTGTGACAGCCAGCTATCGACGAAGCCTGCAACAGTATCTCTGGATCCAGCACGTAACACACACACGATAATTGGATATCCTCTAAATGGCAAAATAATTCACTGATAGTTAGTCGAATTAACCAATTTAAATATTTGCAATGAAATTAATTACCAAGAATGAATACAAATCCTGGAATAATATTTGCACACAATTATGTGTCAATAATTTCCATATTTAATTCCCCTAGGGGCATTGAAAATCTGGACCGGCCTTAACCAGGCTGGCTCCAACAACGAAGCCACAAACATACATATATGGGTGCATGTGTAATACTCACATACACACAGACGTGTTCAGCAGTAAAACTGAAGCGCAAACTGAACATATGGCGCTGTGAAATGCGGGTGGTTCAGCTGGGTGCGTCCTACATCAATAGCCAATGGGAAAATTTACACGGAGTTGTAGGGGTCCGCTTGGAATAGATTATATATTACGAGCCAGAGAATCACAAGTGTAGCATAAAATGTAAATCATCGAAGTGGAGCTCGTTTTTATTTTACTTTATCACCCTATAGTCTGATAGATTCAGTACTAAGTCAATTTTGATATTCCGAAATTGTTTACTTTTTATTCAAGCCTACTGAACATATCTGAGAGTGAAAATAAAATACCAATAAATATTTTTAATACAATACTACGACTCCTTCCCAGTATGGCTTTACAAATTCATTAAGTATGTAAGAAACAAATGTGAAAAATATTGAACAAATATAAAATAGAATTAAATTCAATCGTTTTAAGAAGTAATATTTTAAAGTAAAAGTTAGGTTCCAATTTCGTCTTTATGGAATCAAAAATAGAACGTTACTATGATTCGTAAATTCTCTCATTTAAATTTCTGATATATAAGTGCAATAATTTTATTATTTCCTGGCATTTAGTGCTAATTAAAATGTTAAAATACGGTATTTTCGAAATGAAAGGCGTAAAAGTTCAAATGTTTCGCTAAAATTTTTGGTAATGTTTCTTACGTCTGTGTTAACAATTATTTATATTTAAAGAAGGTATTTGTGCCTGTAAATGTTAATGTATAAAAAAAATTATTTTGTATTTCCCTTCGTCAAAGTGTTTATTATAGAGCACTTTATGAGCTAATTATTCCTTGCAAGAAAAATATAATTAAGACATTGATCCATTTCAAACCATACAACTACCAGTTTTCCCACAAAAATTACTTCGCACATTTTACTCATTTCTCCATAACTAACATTCGTAAATTGGAGCAGATGGTATTTACTATAAATGCGAATGTATCTATTAAGAACCTTAGAAAAACTAAATTTTTAGTCTCTGAATTATTTTTAGAATTTACTAGACTCTGAAATATTAATTACATGCATTCCGAATTTTAAATTAAATGTAGTTAGGTTTACCAGTTACCACAAAATTGTATATTTTTATCATAAATTAAAATTTATTATTTATTTTCCTCCAGTGTGCTAATTAGGGGAGAAAAATCACTGCAGTAAAATTATTTATTGTTTTCTATAATAGTAAATGACACTCATCTCTTCCAATTTCCAGTAGTAAATAATCCAACCAATCATAATCCTTACGGAGGAAGTAAGCTACTTTGTATTATTTATCAACCCTCCTCATAATAATACGGTTTGGCTGCGCCTAAAATCCCTATTTAAATTCTAATCCTTCCGTCACAGTAAACTTCATAATATATAACACTTATTCCCATTTCAAACACTTTCGCCTGTAAATAAAACTGATTCTTTGTGTGCACAGAAAAAAGTAAGTTTGTAAAAATGGCATTAATTCCATTCAAATTTAAAAATATAATCCAAAAGATTCTTTTTACATATATTTCTCAAGCTGAATAAAAAAGAATCTTGTTTCTTATTTTGCATTGAAATGGCATAATTTCACATTAGCAAACGATGTAAATATATAAAATCTTTTTAGTTTATTCTTTAGTACACTAACCGCTAACTGAAATGATTAGGTGTTAAAAGTTTACTTAAGTACTGAAGATAAAATACAGTTATTTTTCGATTAATGTTGAATTTTTAAGTATGATTATAGTTAAAAATTAGTATTGATCATTATACTGAAAATTTAGTAATTTAGCAAAAGTAATGGCATATCGAGAAATATACTTTTTAATACGGATATTGGTTTCGTAAGGAACCGCATTTCCAAAATCAAGTGATGACTGATAAAAACCAAATTCATTCGTGTTATAAAATTATTCAAAAAATTTGAAGTATCATTGAGACTAAATAATATTATTTCAAATAAAAGAACGTTATACGTATTTTATATGTAAAAAATATCTGAAGTGCAATAAAACGCTTTAAAGATATTACTATTATTATAATGTCTTAAATATTTTATGATAAAACGTAATTTATGGTTTTATCCACATTATTAGGTATTCCCGTTAGTGACAAATTATCATTAATTATTTTATTAATTTAGGTATAATAATTTGGCCTATTTCAGCAAAATAAAATTTCCTTCAAGTTCTTCCATTTCTTGTCAGTTTATTGATATGATCGTAGAAACACCAGCTGTAGCTAATGAAGTAATTTATTTCTCGTCAGCGTTTACCACGGAACGCCGAACACGTGGTCACCGGTGAATGAACACGCTTCTCTACTCCACACTCAATAAATCGGTGGATATGCCTTTGAATACAGCCTAAACGCTTCAATTAATTATTTTTTTTCTCATAAGCGGCAGCCATGTTTTTAAATTCACAAATATTCATTGAATTAATTTTAATTCGCAGGAGGAAAGTCCCCGTTTGTTCCCTTCAGTATCAAAGAATTGGATTTAATACAATTACAGTCTCTATCTATGAAAATATTTTTTTTTGTGGAGATATAAATGTGATAAATATAAATTGCGTCGCGTTATATCGATACGTAATTCGACGCTCACATGTCACAAATTATGTATTCGAGGGTAGGAAATAAGTTTCAACTGATAAATATTACTCAGTAAATGTGGACCAGTTACGATAATTTTCAAAGCAAAATTTCCGAGTAAATAATTTCATTATTAAGAAAAAAAATTCTCCATATAATTTCGAAGATCGGTTAGTTTATGAGGAATTTAGTAATTAAATTATTGACTTAGCAGGAACAAATTTTATAATCGGCTATTAATATAATATTTGCAAGTAAAAACCTACAATAGATTAACTTCTCTGACTTATCCACGTCAGTATGCTTCTACATAATAAAAATTCTAATAAAATGCTTAAAGATAATTTCATAAAAAAAATTAAAATTTAAGTATTAGGAAGACTAGTACCAGTATGTTTGAAATAAAAAATTAACTTAATAGTTACCATAACTAGTAAGAATTGTGTCCTACTAATCTTATTAAAATTCGGATTTCAAGTTAAACAATCTGAACATGGCCTGTTTTAGTGTTTAATCAAATAAGATTATGTTTGAACGCTTATATTATAATTTATTTATTGAAATAGCTAAAAGTGGTAGATAATTCTAATGTTATAGATTTTTTTCTAAGTAAATATTAACGATCTGTTTCTCCATTACGGGTTACGGATTGGAACATTCTGCTGCAATTTTTAGGAGCCACGTGCTTGTTCCATGTTTTGGGTAACAGAACAACTTTCCAATGACAACGTCAGATGTATTTTGGCATCGCCGCGTGGCGTAAAAGTTTAATCCTCTATTGGCAGTCATCACGTTTATCGCCCAAGAATAGGTGTCAATTTTTGGCCGATTCCCCGTTTTTATAACGAAATTCACAATACGGTTAATTTTAAAAGTAATATTTTAATCATTATTTAATATTGTCCCAGACGTGTATGTTAAAAATGGAGGTTGAGCATTTTTATAGAGGTTGTATAGAATTGTCTACAGGAAACACCCTGATATCCACTATGAGGAATGTATAATCAAGTCTCCTGCCATTTATTGATAACTGCAAACTAATAAATATCGTAGTTAGTAAATTTTTATAGTGGAAAATTCCAGTTGATAACGACTCTTGTCAAATTATGCATGAATAAAGTACTTAAAGATCAATTTTTGGAAGTTTCTTCATTTTTTAGGATTTTTATTTCGAAAACATTGTCACGTCACTTGTTTCCCCCGCGAGACCGTATTGGGTTGTATCTGTCGTTATAAGACGACGACAGCCCGTACGTACCGTGTTGATAGCAGCTCCGGCGCCTCGCCGTCTGTACTCGACGCGATGCACACGGTGACTGCTGGAGCCGGAGTCTGCGTGCCTCTCTCCCTCTCTGCCAAGTTACTCCCACCCTTATGCCACCTTCCCTCTCCCTCGCACACACATCAACAAGTAGCACGGTCCCCTCAGCGACGAGGATTATGGCCGAACACTGTTATAGGTATCTGTAGTTAACACAGTGTCTGTAGAACTGTTTCGTTTAACAGATTCACCAGAAATTAGGGAGGCTGCGGCAGGTAAAGGTCGAATTTTGTTTAACCTGGATGAAGACAGATTGATGCCTTTAAAACAGCAAAGCGTGATGTCAACCGAATTCTTCACCAAAATTCCAAAAATAATTCTGGACGTTTCACACAACACTTAATTTACAATCCATATTAAATCTAAATTTTACTATATTAGAAAATATTTCCTGTATGCTAAATCAATTATTTTTTAGTATTTTATTAGTCTACCAAAATGGGCTCCAATTTACGTTTTGATCAAGCAGTACCAATTAAAATGTAGTGTTTATTTATTTACTTACAATATTTAATTTTTCCGAAATTCGTTGGCAGATTTCCAGGTAAAATTTTTCTTCCCTATTTAGGATTTGCATTGTACACGGTGTTCTGATAATTTTCAATGATCAGAAATATTAACCAATACAACTTGTCGTATTTTCCGAAGCGTGGATAGATCGAGGCTATTAATGCAATTAATTATAACATTCACCTTACTGGGTTACGACTCCGCTTTATATCGTACAAGAAAGTAAGACAAAAATGAAGCCACTTGAACTCATATATTTGAAATACCGTCGGTATATATATATATATATATATATATATATATATATATATATATATCATCGTTGAACTATATATATATATATATATATATATATATTACATATAGTCAGAAATTCAGGTAATTGTACTATCATGACGCATCACCGGTAATTGTCTCGATTACTACAATACCCTCCAATTGAATCATATTCATTTTAAACGTAAATATTTAATATAATTAATTTCTGTCATTGGTGACGTTAGTACGAAAACTGAGTTTCTGAAATATAAATGTAACACATGTCGCGGGAAAATTATCGTACCTGTAGTGTTTTTCTAATCGGAGCCAATTAGGCCTTGAAGCGCTTCCTAGCACCGACGAATCAAATTCGTACGACGTCAAACACCTGCAGTAGGGGTATTTTGTCATTTATTATTAACGTTGGGGCAACGTTCATCAAAATATCTGCCCTCATTCGCTGACAGCCAAACGGCTCCCATTGTAACGTTTAAGATTGTTTTCATGAATTTCCTATTTGCAATGTGTCAATACTTCTCTACATTTAACTGTTATTCCAAACGTTCACTGTTTTCCTTATCCATTTTCACCCACGTATTAAATTTCTCACGTCTTTTATATAAATTTATGCTTTTTCATTTAAATATTCTGTGTTCTACATTTTTAGAGGAAGACAAAAATATATTTTTAAATAAGTTTTTTTAAAACAGGGAAGCATAATATGGATTTAACACGTTAAAGGAGAGGTACCAATTTTAGTTGGAGCCTTTAATGATTTAACTTCAAAGACGACTGTTCTTAATACAGGATTCTGGATCGTGAGACGTTTTTGATAAACTTTATAAAAACAGTTACAATTTTCAACAATTGTAACTCATGTAGAAACAACCAATCTAAGCTTGAGATAATCCAATAATTTTTCTTTACCTTCCACTGAAATATATATCACATTTATCACTTAATGTAAGCTTAAGTGAAGAATTTTAGCGGCTGAGGTATATTTTCGAAAAACAGGCTACTTGAGGGAAATCACATTGTGGCACTTTCCTATAATAGCGTAGAAATGCATATAAAGGGAGGATGCGAAAGGAAAGGTCGAGGTAGCCCAGGATTAACTATATTCCTGTCTATAGTTTCAGGTTCCTACAGAAACCTGCAGCAGGTAGGTTGGGCTCTCGAAATTGTCCCACTCCATTACATTTTTTAAAAATGGAACGAATAATAGCGGAGAATTAATGATATTTTCATATACTTTCGTAAAAGTAACTTAAATTCAATGAAGATTATTCAACCAAGTAAAAAAGGTGAAATTTTACGGAGTTTTTGATTTTAAATGAATTTATTATAAGAACGATCAATATAATATCGCATTTACGATCAATTTTTCCGAATAGGAGATACTGAATAAAATCATAAGTAGAAAATATTTCAGCGTAAGAATTAAAGAAATATTATATAAAAATAATTGATAATTGTGCTTAAAAATAATTTTGTTATAAAAAGTGTATATTCAGTTTATTTGAAAGTTAAGTCATGAAAATGATATCTTAAATACAATTTTCGGACGACATATTTTCAATAAAGACCAAGATAAAAATATTTCGGTATGGCAAATATTTATGCACTTCGCGATCTTATTTGAGCTTCTGGAGAAATAATCATAGAAATGTTAATGCCATCAACCTATATTTGTAATGCAAAACGTATCTGCAAACAGAGGTACAAGTTTAATTTATTCTTAACTGGAAAAATAGAATAGCGGCCTAACAGATTGTAATATCTTGAGAAGTATATGTCAAGAAGACAAAATAAATAGCAGATACAAACGCAAATCAAACCTCATCCTTTGAGAGAATGAATGTAAATTGGAACTGTTATTGGCTAATCTGCATATTTCTAATCACGGAAGGTTTTACCTCTTCTCGGAAACATTGATTTCATTATAGCTGGAGCCTGAAAGGACACATAATTACCGAAAATAATCTTTTTATGATAAAAGTAATGAATTTTTTTTTAGAAATATAGAACAAATTACTCATTTAAAATAAATACGGGTCAAAGTAACAAAAACGTTAACGTAACTGATATTCAAGTAAATTTATTTCGATGGTATGGAAATATATTTTCCAGACTAGGCCCACATCTGCTGAATTCATTTTCGAAGAATAAAGCCTCACTAAGGGGGGAACTACGGTATTTCTCTCAGCACGTAGGTAAGATTCAGCGTGTTAAGAAAAATATTATATTTGAATGGTTATGTTTCGACGTGGATGTGTAGGAGTTGATCGACATACATTACGATGCAGGTTAGTACATTTTTCGGTTAAATGAAGATATTTTTGCGTACTATTTATCAATACCGTGTTCAATCTTAGGTAATCTATACATGACTAATCTTATACAAAAGAAATTTGTCATTCAGAAAAAAATCATAATTTAAAATATAGAATTTTAATAAAAAAAATATTATTAATATCGAAGACATTACAAACACATTTTTTTAATAATTGATATCGACTTCCATGTGTGATGGGCCGTTGCGGTCCCTAAGATACAGATGAATAATTTCTCGTTCAAATTTTATGGAAACGTCATCACAAGAGTACGATTGATAACAACTGACGTTAAAATTTTGAGAACGTTTGTTGTAAAATTATCAGCAGCGTTTCCTAATAGGAAGTGGTGCTGTTTTCAAGACTGGGACCCACTTGAAAGATGTATAATAAATACTGCTACTTTCATTCTTTCTCTGTGGCAAGGGGAAGTGGGCTTCGATGTGATAATGTCCGTTACCCCAGAGGAAACACAACACCACTAATCACTCCCACAACCCTTTCTTCCGCCTGGTGTTAAGTAATTGTGGGAAGGGTTTCTCTGGAAGGGTGAAGAAAGCATGACTCATGCTCTATAACGACATGCTTTTTGACTTCGATGTTTTCTTTATTGCTTACATTCAAATGCAAATGACATTACGAAGTATAATATATGAGAATTTATTGTTTATTTAATATATTATAAATAGAGTATTATTAACTGGAAAAACTTTTAAGTAATTCGGTTAAAATCGTAAAACCTTAGTATTGTTTAAGATTATTTCAGGATCAAATTTATTACTATAGCTAGATAACATTCCATTTGAATAATTATAATATCTAAAATTGCTTATATCATTATGTAAGAAAATTTACCCTGCTGCCAAACATATCATTAAAAATGTGAGCTAACAAACTTCCACCTCAGAAATTGTAATGTTTACAGCTCGACATTAATATATTTGGATTTAGTTAGTCACTATATATACAGCGGAAATGGCTGCAATGGCTTACGCAGCAACACCGCAATACATTAAATACATATTACCAAAACTTTCAGAAAAATTCAAAAATTTAGATAAATATTAAATAGTTTAATTTTTAAGAATTGTGACTGATAGAAACCTTGGGGGTAAAATACAAACACATCCTACAGATGGATGTTCAATTTCTCATATTAAGTAAGAAAAATTATATTCATGACAAGTTGTGTGTTCCGTTATTTTAATAGTTAAAATTTAAAATGTGTATTTGGTTTTAACAGACATAAATATATATTTTTTATAGGCGTGAATTAATATGAATACTTTGTAGAGTAAATATTTTTACTAAAAATTTATACTTTAAGTATGTATATCTTATAAATGTTGCAAAATAGAAACACAGATAATACTATGTTTGGAATAAAAATTAGTTAACAAACTCTATGTAAAGTGAGTAGTACAAGCAGATTTTATGTAAAGTAGGAAAAACCTAGATCTTTATTTTTGACATGGATTTCCAATAGTCGAATAATTATCGTGCTTGTGTATTAAATTGAGTCTTGTATTTGCCGACAATCGATTCTCGTGCTTTTGTGACGATGGGTTGGCAGCAGCAGAGTTAAAACTTCCGATCTCAGATAAGAGGTTTATTGCTAAACCAAAAAAAGGGGACGTTAATGTCATTAAGCATTTTGCGGCTCCGTTGAAATAAATGAGCTCTTCATGGTCTCGTTCAAATGAAAAGATCGTTATTCTGTAATCAAATTCATGTTTTAAATTAAACAGAAATTCTTGGCAGAAAATAATGAAATATTGCTTAGAATGTAATATAAATTTGTTCTCTTGGATACTCGTGTGTTATTAGATCAGTAAAATGTCGTTGAATAACTCCTTTACGTAAAGCAGATCTTAACCGTTCAGAACGCCATAATCTTAGTACAAAACTCGTACATAGTTTACAGATTAATCTCAAAGTTCATTGTTCGCGTTGCTGTAAATAAAATCGTTCTTCAGTATTTTTTCAGTAATATTCAAAAAAATGTTAATGTAATCGAATAGTGGACAGTCTCATATTTCAGGCGCGAGGTATCATTTTGTTTGCTCATATAAAAAAACACATTGTGTTTCCGGGAGTTTTGGGAGATATTTTTGCATGTGAAAAATTATAAACATGACATATTTTCAGCTTTGTAATCTGCTAAAATTACACATTTTATACGAGTATCGAATTTGTATAAAAAATACTCCAGATTATGTGGCTTTAGCGAGTCCAATTAAATTGATATAAATCATTAGTACACATTAAGGGAATTATTTGTCAAATAATTTCAAAATTGAGATATAAAACAGGTTTTACATACTGGGTTGTGAACATTTTACATTTTTCTGTTCCTTCCAATAGAAATATAGAGAAATTGCTGCAAATGAAGTATTATATTTCTTATCTACTAACACCCTCCACCCTAGTGATGCTCCTTTAAATACATTGAGAATTAAATTATTTATCTCAGAGGACCCCGAAAAATATAATTCGACAGTAATATAATTCGAACATACTGACTAAACTGATTTTCGCTCAAATTGTGGAGCTAAAACAATGTCCATTAAATTTGAATATTATACCTATATACTAAAGACAGATAGTCAACGAACAAATTGTCTTCGAGAGGCATATACCAAATCAACGACCCTAAATTTATGTTTTACAAAGTTTCTTTTATCTCAACTGATGATGCGACCACGAGCGTTCATAGTGATTTGATATTCCTACTTATAATATGTCATTATATTATCATTATAATTAACTTATAATTATGATAATAAATACATCAAGATTACACATGGTCAATGTGCAAGTTAATTACTTGTAATGATACATCTCAAAGTTACAACAAGAAACCTATAATGAATACATGTTTTTTTAAAAACAGTCCCACGTCATAAAAAATGAACTTTAAATATATTTTTAGTATTATAAGTGCGTGAAAACAACACTCCGCCTATAACTGTATAACAGAACAGGAACATGTCAATCGATAAACCAACCTTTGTTAAAAAGATCAAACAAAAAACCCTGCAGTGCCTATATGCTGAAAATTGTATTTATTTAAACACTAAAAACGACACAGAGCTTGTATCAAATCCTAAAAAGCTTTCAGAAAAGTGTTTTAATGGTGTTTATGCATAGTTAAACATTTTCATTAGTTTCATGTTAAATTAATGAAGTACTTTACAATGTTTTGACTAAAAAACTATTTAATGTATAATTCACTGTTTAATGTTCAAATTTTCTGGGTATATGAATTACAAGAGTCTATCTTTGTAATATTTTTAATTATTATGCATGCTATATAAAAATTAATAGTGTCCTCCTATTTTTGAGGAAAATTTGTTAAATTGCTGAAGCCCCGTATTACAGTAATGATTTTCTGATCAAACATAATCTGAAAAATAGTACAATATATATCGTTGGTACCATTAGCCCAGTAAATAGACATATGATATGTCTATTTTTAACCCGTGTGATTCTAATTTACTGGTAATGGGAAAATAAATGGACATGAGCAAACTTAAACCAGCAGAGTGTGCAAATCACTCCACAATCAATAAATTAGTCGAACTAACAACTATAACGTAAAAAAAAATATTCTGCGTGTTATAGATTCAATATTGTCACACTTCGAAATAATACTGTACTGACGTCTCCTGGTCTAAGAATTTTTTAAACTTATATTCTTGGATTTAGCCAATCGTCAAACAAATTTTATCTTGAGAATCCCCTGTAAGGATTCAGTTTTTCCAAATAATTGCAGTCAGCAAATTTTGAAGCTCTATATCCCAATCTATTCTTCACATCAGCCATGGAACGCTCGTTTGCCAGATGCAAAAGTTTGGCCGTCTCTTGGGGGACCGTGCGACTGGCAGATTTACGCATTCATCTGGACTGAATCCAACTGCTGAGATACTAGACTTATCCCAACCATGGCTCTGATGTATTGTACGCCTGAGATAGGAAATGAGCCACAAATTGCAACACCTTACGAGTGGAGCGTTCATCACCGGGAACATCACCTTAAGTGCCTGTTTTTTCAAATAATTTCATTTGTAACGAATGCACGACAGATTCATGATGTCAACAGGTAATACCGAGATGCCGTCAACCGATGAGATAATTAGGAACATTTGTTCGATATGGTAGTTCTAAAATTTATTTGGAAAATCTAGCTTAAAAACAGCCAGTGATACAATCGACTCTGATCTTCTGGTGAAATACAATTCATCAAGAAACAAAAATATTGTAATATTATATCTGAAAAATTTCTCAATTTAATATTTATTAAAACACTTATTACTCTATGAAAGAGGCAAAAGAAACGGTAATACGTTAGATTTTTAAAAGTTCATGCAAACATAAATATACTTGTAGTTACAATGACGTTCTTTGACGCTTGATTTCCAGGACTATACAGAGTAAAAGTTCATTTTAGAAAGTGAAAGTGATTAATAAAACATACTAAATAATATAAATAATCTTCATAAAAACTGACCTAAAAATAAAATATTATATCATCATCCGAAAATTATTCTACTTGAAGCGAATATCTTGAATTTTCTTGAAACGTTTTGACTTATTGATTAAAATTCAGGGGGAAATTTTTCTTTCATTTGTATTGATGCAATAATAAATTACAGGTTTAGTGTTGTTAAAAATATTTTTAAAAAATTCAACGTTATATTTGGTCAGTCGGTACACAGAAAATTTTAAAAAAAGCAATGAAAGAAACTGTGCATGTTTTACGTATAATTAATAAACAAATTTGGGCATCAAACGACATATAAATAATGATACATATAATTATATATTCTGCCTGATCAGACAACTAAGAAATAAGTTCAAATCAAATTTTAAGTCAGACAAAAAATAATTTATTAAATTAATACGCCTTCATGTTTCAGAACAAATATGTTTATTTTATTTTTAGTTAATGTAGGTAGTTTATGGAGGGAAACTAGCAACAATAATAATAACTCAAAACAATCTATGTAATATCTTAATTAGTAATGAAAGTTTTTTTTAGAAAAAGTAGTATGCCATTGTGCTCAAATATTGTATTAAAATACTTCATGGTTTTATTAAATTAAAAATATGTGAGGAGAAGAATCAACTCTAATAGTTGCATAACGAATTTTTTTTGTCAAATTCAAAATTTCTTTCTAACACTTGGTGTGGAATACTGAATTTAAATTATAGATTTCTCACAAATTTTACTATTGTTCAAATTGGGTGAAATAATGATTTAGCACGCACGATATTCCTATAAATTAGTGTTAAAAACTATTTTATTCACTATGACTTCACCTCAAAGCTACAAAATTAAGTATTTGGGCGTCACAATCACTGCTTTGCCAAATACAAGTTAACAAATTGAACGGCAAAGTTTTACTTCTCCATACTGAGGCTCTAATCAGAAGTTGGATTATTTCGCTTTGAATGCCTGAATATATCATTGAGGCTTCCATTCCGTTCTAGGTTGTGGGTGTACCTTTGTTGAATTCATCTAATGAGAGGCCACGATGGAGCTGCTATTTGCAGCATGAAGTCCAGCAGGGAGCCAATCACATCCACAGCCCCGGGGTGACAAGAGACGATATTGCACCCGGAATCACAACAATCTGAGGGTTTCTTTGTGTACGGTGTTACGATTGACCTGAGGGAAGGTAATATAGCAGTTTCCCCAAGATATCAGACGTAATTGAAACCGGCAGTACTGATAAATACGCTTTAGAAAAATATTTCAGTTTTTTCATAATTAATTAGTTGCTTTCCTTTCGTATTGATACATAATAATATATACATTTCCAATTTATCATTTAGTTGTTCATGGATTATAAATTTAACTATTCCGATTTTTAAATTTCGTATTTGTGAATTAGAACATAACCTGTTGGAACAGATACAGGAGAGAAAATCGATTAAATTCAAGTTGAAAGCTACGGACGTTTTTTGATATATATGATATTATCAATTAGAAATATTTTAAAATAATTAAATTTTTTGTAGATGAATATAACTAATTTATCTGCTAAAAACTACTTGGTTTCAAAATTTTAAAAATATAGTATTGAGTTTTAATTTATTAAATTGAGACTGAGCAGAATACATATAATTAACATTTTGTTAAAATCTCTTGTCGCTGAATATTTTATATTTTTTCAATCGTGACAAAACCACTATTACTTCAATCAGAAGAGTAATGGAAAAATATTAATTGCGTTGTAGATAAATACAATGTCAGATCTTTATTCCTAGACTGAAGAAATAGTATTTTCATAATTTACAGTAATAGGAAATATTCGCTAACTGTTATGACCATGAATAATCTATTGGCCAAACAAGTTCTGAGAAGGAAGAAAAAAATATTACAAGTCTTTGGAGAGTTTCTGATTTTTATTCGTTGTGTCTTATTTCATTCGTGGGTTTCCCACACATTCCAACTATCTTCCGTAATAGTACATACGCCAACTTCTCTATGGTAAAACCAGGTACCTGTCTGCTACGTGCTTGTACTCGGACTCCATGGATTGTCTCCAGGGATTATTTCTTCAGGTGTTAAGAAGAGCCTAGAGCGACATAATTGCACTCATCTGTTTAAAAAAAACCTCATTTTTCATTTTATTTCAGAGATAATTCTAGTCAAACTCGAGGGGGAATTCACGGACGGATTCCGGATGATGACACGCGGTTCCACTCTACGCTATTGCGTTTGTCATGATCTCATTTGCACTCCTGCCGCAAGCATTTTGAGGGTTGTCCATAATTCGTGCTTCGTATTGACAGCTGTTTCTGATAAGTAGAGGGAAGCCAAAATTCGGTCACTTAGCGTCGCGTCAGAATATCTGAAAGGAAACGCACGCGTGGCAGATATGGTGTGAGTGACACATAATATGCTCTCACAGGAAAGCCTTCCAGGGAAGTCCGTGTACGCAAAGCATAGTTTCAATACAAATACAAAATCAAATATCTACCTTCAAAGTGTAGTAATATTTTATATTGAAGGGTAATGATAATTAGACAAAGAGATTATTATTAAATCCATGCCTGTGGCAATGAAGTTTCGTAGAACGGCAAACAACCTTTGTCAGAAAGATTTAATTTAGCCATATAATTAAAAATAATATTATTACGTAGATTTTACAAGCTAATTCATGAATAGAAGGTATAGGAGATTTTTTCAAAAAAAGTCTATAACCGACAATTATAAAATTATAAAAATGTTAAATTCGTATTTCATAAATTATCAAATATTAAAATACACAAACTGAGGGAGAATTGAAATTTCTACAATTTTCTGTAGATAACGTGTTGGCTCAAATGTCTCACCATCTTATAATAATTTAAAGACTTATCATGCACTATATAATTTCCAAACTAGGTAAATTAATAAATAATTACAACCACCGCTCTTCTAGCTGGAAGTTTGTTTAATTTTGATAATATAAGGAGAAGTAGCCATAATATTCTGAAAAAACGTGTTATTAACTCAAAGACAATGTAGTTATCTATAACATATAACTCAAATGTTAATAAATTAAAACCTGTACAATAAAGTGAGATGTGAGATAACTGAGAAAATATCAACCATTCGAGATGTTTCGTTTCACATAAATGGCAAAGTGACTTCATTATTCTCAATGTTTTCATATACTTTACAAACTCAATATTGATAGAAGCAAAATTCAACAGTAGTGTACGCAGTCACATTTACATCATTTTTAATTTTTTAATTGAAGGTTATAACGGTCGCGTCGACATCGTGCTCATTGACGACTTGTATGTTATTTACAATAGTTTATTTAGTGTTATTATTTACATAAATTCTTAACATTATTAGCAATTGGGTTTCTATATTTGTTCACTTAGGTTTGCTTCCTCGATAAATTTGATGATATCCAAGGCAGCTGTCGTTGAAGTACAGAGGTCTGATTGTAGCTCTTCTGATGTCGTTATACCTGCTGCAATAGAACAGTATACGGGAAATAGTTCTTGGTTGACTGCATTCACATAATTTTCTATCTTAAATAATTCACTGCATCGTCCTGCTGCGCCGGTAATTTATACTTACCACACGAATTTTATTCATACAAATACTCCTTTAAAAAGAGCAGCCAAAGATATTCCTCATGAAAGAGTTATAATTCAACTAAAATGCAGTTATCCGTGACCAAACCCCTCATTCATGGCTTAATATTTGCTTACTTGATAAAGTATAAATACAAATATTTAAATTCATTCTCGGCCATTTTCAGTTTTAACCGTTCAACCTGATAGAGAAACAGATACGATTGCACTCGATGCTGTGATCTCTGAAAGGGCTTATCGGTTAAAATTTAAGGAGTGTTGTCATCTAACAACTGTTATTGTGTTCTAGTACATATTAGGAAGTTTAATTGTGTGCATTTGGCAAAAAAAAAGTAACTAACTTAAAATTTGGGATTCCAACATAGACAAACATTTGGGGACTTTTTCCACTTTATCATTACCTGATCTAGATAAATGTATGACGGAAAAAATTAGTACTATAAAAAATTTATATTCAGTTTCATTAAACTATTCATGTCATTATTTATTTCGTTATTCCATATTTCACCATTTTTCTATATTTAATTAGTCTAACCTTAGAATAAAAAAAACAAGGTTTAAATTTTCTCTAAGAATGCAAGTACTTTGGCAAAAAATTAAAATATGTAAACTATGGATGACTTAAATTTTATTTCGGAAATTTTGATTTAATGGTATCTCATAAAATCACTAATATTATAATATTTGGGAATATGGATTTAATATATGTCTGATATCTTAATTAGTGCTCTTTTGCATTCCAGATATTCACTTTACACCTATTATAAATCCGGGGTGCTTTAAAAAACTGCAAGTAGTTTTTTGTATCAAATATGTTGTTTATATTCATTTGAATATTATTTCCAAGTCATGTAAAATAATATTTTTGGTCGACCACTAAGTATTTATATGATTTAAGGATGAAAAAAAATTAAGTGAAATAAACGGAATAAATATTTTTTATCATTGGTCCATAATAAAGATAATAGCCAGACATTAAACCTTAAAATAGCAATTCGTACTTGAAGCGTTGAGAATTTCATACGAGTAGACAGCAGTATTAATTAAAATATTATGATTAAAGGGAAATTATTCAAAACAAATTATTTAATTCAAACATTAATTAACACTTAGTGGTTTCTGTAAGGTTAACGCAACATTAATTAATTTACGAATTCTTGGTCTATTTCCATATCGCTTAGCGAACTGTACCTTCATAACTTAGCTATTGAAAAATTGTAACGTGTCCACATTGTTATAATTTCGTAAATTTTCTGATAAAACGCTGTCAAACATTTACTCATCATATAGATGCACACTTTACATAAAAGAGTAGACCCCGATTGACATGTTTTTTTCTTCTTCTAATTACTGGTGGTGAGAGGTATGAGAGAGTAGGCAGGTAGATCCCATTCTCCAGCATCCGATGTGTTCGGTACATTAGCCTTGGCAGGAGTTGGCTTTGGCCCCAGACCAAGCCGATAGCTTGGCTAAGGTTGCGTATTGTCGGACTCCTTTCTGATTACAATGCAATTGAATTATTTTCTTTCAAATCCAGAGACGTTCATCATTTATATCCGTCCTTCCTAAAGCTATTCATTACACAAGAAAAGCCACAAAGTATAAGAAAAGAAATGGCTCTGCGAAAATGGGCAAACTAGGTTATTGTTAAAATATTAATACAAGAACTCGTTTAAAAAAATTAATAATACAAATCATCTTAGATGCTACGAAACAATTTTATATAAGGGTTATAATTTAATATACTCAATATTTTGTTAATGGGATAAAATATGAAAGTTGTGAACACGTTTCATTCATTTAATTGGAACCAAAACTTCAACGGAAAAGGGTCTTTATAAAGAACTTCACAGACAGCAAGTAATAAATTATATATAATATATCCTGCCCACGATAAATATTAAAATTATTTCGATTGCAACCAGCAAAACATTGCATTACAATCATAATTTACAATATTATCTCTTTCGGTTTTAATTTGATTATTATCATTACCAAAGTTAAGTACTAGAACATTCTCTATAAATTATTAATATAATGAACACTAGTTAGAGTTTGATATTTCAAACAGTTAAGTTTTCGTCTTCATCTTAACAAAATAATTTTTTTTTCAGCTAGAACAAAACTTTACAATAGACTATATAAAATAGTAAATTTTTACTAACATCTGTTCCAACTCTCTTGTTATTATATAACTCTCACTTTATCTCTGAATTTATTAATCATTTAGAAATGAAATGAAACCTATAAAAATGCTTAGTTTATATATTAATTTAAAATTAATTTTGCTCAAGTAAATTTTAAGTTAGAGTTCTGTTTTTCCGTCTAAGTTTACTTGGCACGTTGACGAGACTCATTCGTAAAATCAATTTTCCTAACATTGATATTTGTCTGTAGAACAATTTTGTACCAGGGTAATCCCTAAAATAAGGTTTAGAAAGGCCTGAGAACTTATGTAAAATGTTCATTTGACTGTTGGCAGGTTATACTGATGTTTCGTCCCCCGCTCCGTAACAGAGCCTGTACCCACTTCACAGGGGGGCTCAGCCTTGGCATGGCTGCCGTTTGTAATGGACTCCTGCTTAAAGCTACCAAAGTTCGCGCAGTTAATCGGCTTTCTAGCTAAAAACATTAAGCTAATTTTAATTCATCGCTAATTAACAGAAGCGTATAGAGAGTTCGGCGTGAATGTCAGAAACGTTCTGAACTGTTGTAGGGAATTTGAAACTGATCGTACTTAAATTCACGAGGAATAAAGAAGACGGAGACAATCAATTTCCAAAGATACTGTTCTGTAAGCTGAGCAAAACATTCGTATATATTAAAAGTTTTTATTTAACATCGCTTTTTCAATTAAAAAATCAATCATTGACCTTATACAGACACTTTATTTTTGTTAAGAGTGTAACGACGTTTCGATACAAGTTCGTATATTCTTCAAGTTTTTACAAGTTATTATAAACAAACTAGCACTAAAAACAATTATCATGTAATTAAGTTCACAAAATTGAAAAAAGGGGATCCGAGGTAAACAATTCACTTAACACCAACGAGATCCGTAATCTTGTTAAGGTTGTTTGACAAGCAATTCAAAGACGCCGCAATTAAGGGAATTGCTGTCGATGGATAAGTACGGTACATGCGTGGGTGTGGCATGGCCGTTATCGGATCCCGCCGGAAGCAAATCTCCGCCACACCTTCGATATAGATGACCAACACACGTGCAACGCTCTCGAAATTAAATGCAGTGAATCTGTTATAACATCAACTGAAAATATTAAATTTGTCGGAGGAGTATCTTAGAAATATTTCTAAATGGCTGACAACATTCTGAAGTCTTTCCCGTACTACAAAACAGGGCGAGAAATCTCTGCGCTCTATTCAATGAAACTTAATAATATATTTTATTTTGAATGCGGAAAAATATAAATTAATAAAGTCCTCAGACCACACAAACGATGCATTTATCTGATGAAGTTTTAATTTCAATGTGACTAACGTAGGGTCGGTCACAACTCGAATCCAAACTGTCTCGCTGAAGTTCGCAAATTTTTCATATCTAGAGATTTAAATTCAGTACTTATCCTGGTATTCGAAATAATAGATTACTGTCGGCTTTGTTTTGTTTCTATACTTATCTATCTTAATCTGGTAAAAAAAACTTTCACATAAATTCTTAAAAATCATGAGCTGCAATTCCAGGGACAAAAAGTCTGTACATAATTGTGTTACATAATTCAAAATATTGGGTAACAAGGAAAATTCTATTTTGGTACCAATCCATAAAATGAATCTAGAAAGAGCAATGTATATTTTTATCAGTAATATATTAAGTAAAAATGTATGTGATTATTTTTATATTAATTTCTGTTTCCATTATAAATACCACTTAAAACTACTTGAAAGGACAATTATAACAGTCGACAATTCAGGAGTGTTAATAACCACTGTACAGGTCAATAGCAACTACACTTGACAAGTATACATCACGAGCCCTCTCATGTTGATACAAAAACGAGTAATGTTAGCATTGCTAATTACGCATTACAGGAAGTTTAAAGCTGCCCCAATTGCAGTGTTTACTAAAATTAAACCAACGGGTCAATGCAATGACACACCGTTCACCGTCACAGAGAAAGTAAAATAATTTTATGTAATTAACTGAAATGTGTATTTACCTTTCCTCGATAACAATCTTATTTTCCCAAGCTGATAAATTTTTATTTAAAAAGTATCTATTCATAATCGTTACTGAATTGCTTTGTTTGCAAATGAAAATAATATATCCGGAGATATGGTGATAGACACAGCCATAGCTAAACGATTTGCCAAATAAAAATTGTGCTAAGTAACGAAAAAAAATTATTAATCATAAAACATCATTTAGATTAATATCACAAAATTCTTTAAATTCAATAAATAGTTCTCGGTATTCATACGGGTTTTGCATATTTATATTTAAACGCAACGTTTCGGCGACTAAAAGCTCTGCCGTCATCTTGTAGAGATTTTAGTCGTCGAAACGTTGCGTTTAAATATAAATATGCAAAATCCGTGTGAATACCGAGAACTATTTATTGAACAACTACACCGGGAAAGACTTCAATATTTCTTTCAATTGTTTACAACGCCAACAAAAAATATTATATAATTAAGTAAAGATATATTTTTATTTAGGATATACGTCTATAGTGTAAGAGAGCATAAGAGCAAATAGTTATTGCTATTTACCTTACCGCCTTTAATTTTGTGTTGCAACTAAGAGTAATATAGTATAAATATCCTATGATGCTATAAGTCATTAATGAGTTTTCATTCGTTATTATGTAGTCAAAATCAAATTAAAAATAACAGAAAAGTATAACAAATTAATTAGATAATGAAAAGTGAAGTAAATAACTTCGCATTTCGTCCTTCGCGAATCTCTACTAGCTCTTAACGAGTGGAGAAAAACTCGCGGTGACAGCCAAGACATCACATTCAATTTAGACTCCCCATTCATCCCTCGCCAAAGCCAGGCATCCCTCACACCCCCTCATTCAGCCATTTCCATTTTGTCTCAGTAATTCAGTCCCAGATATTTGCCGACTTCTTTATCTTCCGCAGCTGTCTCCGCAGGAGATACTTATGACTTTTGACTTAAACTTATTAAAAATCCCAGTTGTCTCCAGAGTGACATTGGAGGGGAAAAAAATCTTGGCAAACGCCGCCTGTAGTCGATCCCTTAGATTTATACGGTCTACGTATCTCGAAGTATGTGACGCAAAGTAATTCGTTTTGTGAAACTCGCGATACTAAGTAAAATTACAGCTTGCTTGTAAAACAAACTTTGTATCGTAGTATACTTTGAACTGATTGTCCTGCGCATACGCAATAAATATATTTATATCCGTAGCCCGTTTTTCTAAGTAACTATTCCAAAATATTTATAATCAATACGCATACGAAATTTTAAATTACCTGATTTATGAAGTAATTAAAATTATTTCTAGAGTATAATTTATAGTTTCACATTACAGAATTTCAAAATTATTTTTCTTTTAAAATTTTATGCTGATAGGACATAATCAGCCAACCAAATATTTTGTTTTGAATAGTTCAAATCTGTAATTGTTTAATACTAATAAATAATAGATACATATCCATCAAAGTTAGTTCTTCAAAATAAATACATATTTTATTACAAGAACAATAATACTTAATCTTAAGCTCGGCTCTAAAGTTTACTGAAAATGAATATAAACACTCTAAAACTAGTCTCATAAATAAGAGGACGGTTTAAAATACGGGAAAGAATAAAAGAACAAGTTTCTAAGAATATAGTTTAACTATTATGTACTTTGTAGTGTTGACTATCCAGTGATGGTTAATAATAATGTCGCGTCGAAAAGAATAATAATCTACATTTCCGCAATCCACTGCTAATAAAATGAATATTAAATTTTCATGTGTTTACAAGTATTATAAATATTTTATCAAAGTTTTAATTTCTTCATGAAAAAAAAATAAAAGAATTATAAAACAGGGGTTTTCTATACAACATTTAAAAAACGATTTATTCATACTGAATAGGTTATTTTGTATTTTCATTGAATTTATAATTTATACGGTTGCTCTTTCTGTATTTATATTAATATAAACCTTGACTAGATTTTTTATAAAGTAAATTTACATATTAGCCCTATACAAAATTATCCGTTGCTTCTGTTTGTGTTCTTATATACTTACAGTTATAAGATTTCAAAAATACTTTAGCGTTAACTTTTTATAATATTAAGAATGAATATTGTAAAATGTAGAATATTTGAAGTGCACATTTACTGAGTCAACATATACAAGCTATTCGTGCGTATTCTTCGCCAAAATATTTTTATCTAATCTAACGAAGTATTTTTGACTTAAACGGAGTACTTAAAATTCGAAAAATTCAAAACTAATTTCACAAAAAATGTATGTGCAACTCGTCTGACATACGTTTCCGCTAATAACGGGTGGTATCAAATAGTATAGAGGCAATACACGTCCCTTGGACCCATTTTAATGAGTAATGCCATTTTACGTAGAACGATGTTTTCTTTACAAAATTTTGCAACAATTATCCTGGCTCGCAGAGCGTTAAATCAACAGCAAGTATGAAAAAAAATATTTTTATTTTCATGTCTTGTGGAATAACTATTCGCCGAAGTTCATAAGAAGTCTCAGAAGTTTATTATAAAAAACTGATGTGTGAAAACGAAGTCGTATGTTACGAATAATTGTAGTATACTGAATACCTTATGTATTCGACATGGTCTAAGAAATGTGGCTTTCCTTTATGACTTCCACACAGGTGTCTTCAATGTGGTAGCACCAGTGTCAGTCGGGTTGCATTTAGGAAGGTGCGCTCATTTTTAATACAGATGTGTGTCTGAATGTTGCTTTTCAAACACTTAATTCTTCAAAACAACCAATAATATTTTCCATACAAATTAGAATAAAAATATAGTTCTTTGTTTCTCACACATTACCACTATTTCAACCATCGGCAATATTTCAGTTCCAGCTGAGTGCAAACAATAAGCTTATAATAGAGTCATACGTTACCGTTATTATCTTGACTATTAAATACATTTCCAGTAAACTTTGAAAGGTCATACAACAGACAGAGCCAAATATACGGCAGTAATGATTTTTCTATACGAAAGTCCTATGTATTCAGATAACCTAAACGACTAAAAAATTATCCTTTTAAATCAGAATTCCTATTACTGCGAGAAATAAGAACAAGTAATCTTTCTACGAGGCTTCTTGATTGTTATTTACTGTACTATAACGACTGCATCCCGTTCCGAGCCGTTTCAGCCTTAGAATCTTTATTGTTGCCATGTTGTGTAGCGGTTGGTTTTTGCCGCGTTTCCATTAAAAGACCGCGATACTAGGAGAAATAAGAATGTTTTGTTTATCCTCCCAGCGGGACTGCTAGGACCTTATCTGACCCTACAAAGTCTGTCGCCATCCCCGTATCGTAGAAGTCGTGTGCTCGGCATCTCAAGCAGAGAGCTCCACCATTACGGATTCCCGAACCGTGCGCACTTCGCAGAGTTTTATCGTACATTCTAATTGCTACGCAAATATATACGCCCGGGCTACTTTGCATAAGGCCGTTACTCACACTCGAAACATCTCGTAACTTGGGACAATTCTTGAAAACAACACTGCTGCATAGAGAGTGAAAAAGTTAGGAGACACGAAAATCAGAAACTGATGTATTGACTTTATCTTCTCACCTAACGCCAAAATAGTTTAACTTTGTCTCGGGGAAGAATCCTTGCCCATGATATGGACTTTTGAAGATAAGGTATTATTTTAATGGTAGCAGAGATCGTTTGAAAAATAGGTTTACTTACTCAGGATTATAAATTAATATATCTTTATCAACTCATTCTCGATTATTATTTTTCCTATACTGTGCGTAAAATATAAAATATATACTCTATAATTCCACACGAAAGTATTTGGTTTTACTTGACTTACCTTTCTGTTACCATTTCAAACGTAAAGAATGAGAAATTTATGTCTGTACTTGAACTTCTTTAAAATGAAAAGAATTTTCTACTTATATAGTTTTCAACTGCTATAAGTTATAGAGGAAGAAAACAAAAGTTTGCTTATACCCTACTGAAAATTTAATTTATCGAATTTACCAACCATGACTTTATATAAATAACGATATTATAAGTGTTATGTGTAAAAAACAATAAAGAATCATGTGTTATCTGGAATTTAATAATTTGGAGGGTCTACTTTTGATATCTTCTCATGCAACTTAAAAATCTATAATCGATAAAATTTATAGTTAATATAATACGTGAAACCATTAAACAAAAAATATTTGTTTTAAATTTTCCCCAATAATATTTCAAAATCGACATCATGGCAAACTAAATTTTGAAAACTTACTTTATTTGCTTTAATTTTTAATTAATCAGTTCTAAAGTATAAACATTAAAAATTTAATTCCGTAATAAATCGAAAGTAGGAACATAATTTTGAGTATATGAGTCCATAAGTAATTTAATTTATTTTTTCTGGTAAATGTCGCATTAAAATTATCAAAATTGACAACCCAATTTCTTGGATCATTACACAAGGAGGTTTAGTATCTAAACATCTATAGCGTTATGATTTTCGTTAATAATTTACAAAGACTTAATGTTTCTTCTATTCAGACTAAAATTTAACACAAACATTTCATTAAATTTTTTTTAACATTAAAAACTCACAAAGTATTGTAGAACGACCTAATTTCGTCTGTCTGGGTTAATAAAACTTTGATCGTAAACGTATTTTAAATTTTTGAGTATATGAGTATATGTATATCGTGTGACGCTTACATACATATTGACGTTAGTACCTAATCGTACTTGAATTTGTTCATACGGCTATTTCTTAATTCCATAGCTGAAGTATCAAGTATACAGTTTACATATGTATTTAGTGGATACCTCTGCATTCTGAGATCGGCGTTTCCTTCTTCCAATCCCACACCATTGCGGTGGGGCTTGAGGCTTTGCCTACTCAGGATCTGATTAATTCAGGAGGTTTTCGTTCTCACCCCTTTATAAGGACTCCTCATTAGCTATTCTGTCCACTTAACTTTCCCCATCCTTGTGCATAATCCATTCAAAAACTCTCTACGCACTACTTCTCAGGTTTTGTTGGTGTACACATTTCCGAATGACATTGGAAATCTTACTCTTTTCTAGTGGCTTTCAAGATTTGTATAAAATTTCTAGTCAAAACTATCCATAGATATCAAGCTATAATAGTGACGTTATCATCTCTATTCCACGTCAAAAAGTATGATTAATTTTAACATAATGATATAATTATATTTCTTCCATTTTTCTTCTACCCATATTATTTAATAACTGATAATTTATTTTGTGAAAATAGTTTTCGTATTATAATACCAATGACTTAAATGATTATTTCACTGAAAAAATTAGCTGTTTGGTCTAATATATCTTAAAATGACAGAGGCCTCAGTAATTATTTAAAAAAATTAGAATATCAGACTACGGATCTTAGTCAATGATATGGCTGAATTATTTACATTTTTTCAAGTCGATTTCTCAATTTTTCAAATGAGTTTTGACGTTCCTCCAAGTTTCTTGTTTTGAAAATTTATTGAATTCTGGTCAGCCTAAAACGTTTACGTTAGCGTTTTATTTACATTAAATGGAATTATAATATTCACCATATAAATTAATTAATTGAAAAAAGTTCATAATCGTGAATAAAGTAATATAGCCGGCGTCACAAATATTTTTTAGAAATCAAAATCAGGGTCTATAATTCCAGTGAAATGCGAACTCAATCAGAACACTAAATCATCAGGTTAATGCCAAGTTCACAGACGTGAAAAATTTTTAATTACTGAATTTAATGTAGAAATGTACTCAACTATATATAAGTCTATTTATACGCTTAACCGTAAGGTGAACGTCAGACTCTGGCGCCCAAGTCAGTCGATCAGTGCAAATTAATGTGTTCCGCTCTCTTCAAATGTGGCTTTTCGTTTTATAAAATCATCATTATTTAATTTAATATATTACAAGGGTAGTTATAGCACAGTTAAAGGATTAGATACACAGAACCGATGTTCTCACTTCGGGAGCAGGGTTTTTCAACTTCGTTGTTAATATTATTTTTGTTATTTACGAGAAATATTAAAATATTTTTTAAATTTATTAATTATCATGATTTCCTTCTATTATATGAGAATAAGAGGGAGCATGTCAGATCACAGCATAATTTCAAACACGGATTCAGTTTATTGCATTTTGAGGAAGCGTCTCCTCATAATCAGATTCCACGGCACTGTAACGAGATTTGAAAATTAGGCACCCCTCCTTGTTTTGTCAGTAATTCCCCTTTTACTTCGCTGTTTTCCCTAGCAACCAACAAATGACTAAGTACGCCGCTCGCAACGTGGGCCGGACCTGGCTGTTTCTCATGGTCGCTTCCCCTCAAAGTGACAGCCGATGTATTGCATTTTGCGCAAGGTAAAATAATGGCTTGGAAGAGAGCCAGAGGGACCTGGGAAAGTCCCCGGGGGCCAACTCTTATTCTCGTGGGGGTTAACTGCGGAAATAAAAATTGCACGCCCCGGCGAGCAGCAACCATGCCGAGATCAAAATAGCTTGTTTGCAACACAAATTAGCCTCACAAAGTGGCCAGGGAATTGGTTGAATTTCGGGAAGTATTGTAGTAGCTTTACTTGCCTTGTAAGGATTTGATTTAAGCAAATATATTTATGTAGGACTACCTATTTATTATAATTTGAATGAGAAATTATTAATTTAAAATATATAAAAATAATTGAGAAAAAATTCAAAATTATTTAAAATAATGCATTCTATTGAAAAACGAGGCAAATACAAAAATAATTGTGTGAACAAGATGTAATTCAACAGAAATAATGCCAGATAATTAAAATCTATTGAGTTAATTTTTATATATATTACTAACTATTAAGAAACATGGTATGAAACGAATAATAAAAAGTAAATTTTCTTCCGCTTATTCACTTCAAGGCCACGGAGAACTAAAATGATACTCAGCCATTATTCTGATATATCATGTATCTTCTGAATAAAGAAATGGAGATAAGCAATTATTGGAAGATGAATACTTACAACTCAACTTAAAATAGAAAAAGGATTTATTTTATAGCGCGCCTCTTCTTTAAAGCATCTTCAAGCGAATAATAAGACAGAAGCTTATAGTACACGAAGTTTAGTGAGAGAGTAGAATTAGTCACCACTTGTGTGACAATAATAATGCCAAGAGGTTAGTTACATTGTGAATGTCAGAGAGGGAAGATTAGTTTTCAGAGGGTATTTCTCGTTAATATATGAGAGAGAAAAATATTTATAAATTATTAACTTAATACATAGAGAGAAGAGAGAACGAGTACGTCATTTTTAAAAATGATTTCTCCCGGGGCACAAATCGGACTAGTTTGACTTACTGGTTCTAATAACACCAAACTAAATGTTTGAAACTAATATATTTATCTTACATTTCATCTGATTCAGTAGCCCACACAAGCAACTTTCATATTAAATGTTTAGTATGTTTTTCTTTAAGACAAGTATAATTAGAGAATGATAAACTATTTACTAAATATATATTTATGTTTCTAATTTCAATTTTAAATATTTAATAAATATAAATTCATTACTTTGATACCAATATTGTGATAATTTGTAATAGTATTAAACCATATTTGTGTCTGGAATTGTTACAAATTTATTTTATTCAATTTCTAGTGGCTTAAATTATCTCTGTGTCATCATAAGTTCTGTAGCAATAAATTTTTACGTATTTCAGGATTTTTATCAGTTATAATTTTTATGGTTTCCAGGAAAAGGCAATACCCTAAGTTAAAACATGGTTGAATAAGGATAACGTTATTCAGCCCGGCTCTCAGATATTACGTTAGGTCGGATTCCTACAACGTGCATGAGCCTTCCCACATTCGTGATCTGGATTGACATCAATAATTGCTTAGCTACAGCACAGCGCAGGGCAGGGCAGTGTGCTTAGCTTAGTGTTTGTCAGGTTGGCCGTGTTTGGCCGTGATGACAGGTGGCCGGAGCCAAGTCGTCGCGCAGCTTCCACTTTCCATTGCGAACGCCGATGAAGCTGGCGCTGCGCATGGCAGATTTACAAGTCGCGCTGGGTCCTCTCCAACGTGCCTGATTTACGAGCCCTCTCGCGGCTTGTTTAGAATTACCACCCCATCCGGCCGGACTACATTTAAGGGCGTTACCTAGTTAGCAGCCAGCTATTGGCGTGGGAAAGAGAAGCCACTGCCAGTGCAAAAGTTCTGCAATTTTTACCTCCAAAAATAAACAGGCGGAAAGTCTTCAAAAGCGTAATTTCTCCTTGCGAACGTGAAGGTTGAACAATCCTTTAATTTATGTTCTCCGGTTTATCATGTTAGCGCACTCCGTCACTACTAAATTTAATTTGCAGATACAAATTAAAGCTTAATTTAAGCTGCCGTCTATTTTTCATAAACATATAACGCTATCGTATTGAAAAAGATAAACCTAAAAACATATGTAACACATAAAAGATTTTTCGTATTTGTAATTCTACTTTGTGAAGCTACATAGTTTGTCAATTATAGGTTAAAAGTAGTTTTTATGGGAAAGGCAAGTAAAAAAATCGTTGCAGTTAAATCTCGAAACTACTTGAGAGTTAGAAACGCCACTTGCTGAGCAAGCACCAGTCAAAAACCCCACAGTCATATAATCATTTAAAGCGTCTGTATGCTACAGTAATAAATAGGGCACTGCGCGTTGGAACACTAAACCCTCACTGGAAGAAGATAACTGGGAATAATAAAAAACAAACGTTCGTGTTCTGATGGCTCATTTTATAACCTACAACGATATAAATTTTCATGTTTTGATATCTACTCCATTCATATTCTGCTGAACTTATTAAGTTATGAGAGTGGGTTCTCAAATTAAATGTGTGTGCAAGAGCAATTGGTAAAAAATGAAACTAATACTTAGCAAAAATTAATTTTCTAGGGGTTTTTCAAATAATGAATCCATATATAATACATTTATTTTACAGTATATCAATGAAATATGCAATATAGATAGCATCAATTCCAAGATCACTTTACTTCACATTAAACTACGAACTTTTGTTACTTCCGGTCCTTTGATGAATTGGTTTGCATGTTATTTGACTACAACAGTTTAATACGTTAAACTTAAATTCCTGTTTTTGGCAGCAGTGGAATACTTGCAGATTTTTTTCACGGTCCATTTTTGTCCCGTGAATTTATTAACTGAGCATTACCTGCCACTTCCTTGCTGTAGGACTTTTACCTCCATACGCTTCTTCAATTTTAACTTTATTTTTTATGAGCAAAATAATCTTTTAGAAAAAGGAAAAAGCAAGTTCTTTAGAAAGGTTTTTGCTGATATATTTACTGATCATAATTATTAATTGATAAACAATCTACAAAACCTTTGATTACGGAATATAAAATTTATTTAAAATTTGTTAATAACCCTTCTTTACAAAATAAAATGTGATTTAATGTTGCTAATAGAAAAATAGACAATGACTGAAAAACTTTCAAAAATTATATTTTAATAATAATCGTTTTAAATGCAATATTTCTATGGAACTAAGACACAACGATTGATTTTGACTCTATTTTACTTCTAGAAACTCTAAGAGTAAGAAAAGCAAATATAAGTTTCATTCAGTTAATTAAATAACAAAAAATGGCGCCTTTCCAAACACAAAAAGAAACGCTTGGTAACGAAGTAGCTCCCGCAAATAAAGAAAGTATGATTGAGATATGTAGAGCGTAAGATTTCTTGACTACGTTCTTCCAAGTTTCCTGCCTTTCGTTATTGAACTTTAAATCAACTAACACGCGTCTGTTAATTTTAATCAACACCCCCATATTAAATATCCATACTTTAAGTTGCTGTTCAATGAAATTTGTTTATATCAAATCAAATATTTATTGCCTTTAATATAAACATTCTTTACTATTGCCAGTGTTTGAAATTAGCAGGCGTGGAACCGATCAGTAATAATCAGCTTTGCAGCTCTTGAGCAGCTAAAAGCTTAAGAATAACGTGCGAGGGAATTTGTTTTTCATACAAAAAATGCGGTTTTAACGACAGTGTACGATCATTGAAACTAAAGTCCGGTATTAAATTACACTTTCCGTTACATTTTTTCATTCAGAAAGATGAAATAAAGATGGTGGTATTTAAAACTTCTAGGAATAAAATTAAAAATGTAAAAGCGATTATCAATCGAACATCATATTGATGATTTTAAAAATATAAAAAAGTAGTTAAAAACAAAAAATTAAAATAAAGGAGAAATTTGAAAAGGCATATATAAAACTTTGATGAACTGAGAAATTTCGTAAGACATATCACATCGAGAATTATTAGCTGTAGTTCTGTAAGAATTGACTATGGCATTCTTAAAGAGAATTTTATACTTATCAATAATTTAAGAAATCTTAAAAGGCAATGGGAAGAATACTTTTCCATTCTAGAAATCGAGGATAGCAATGTAAGAGTTTATTCAAATATATTTAATATACGTCTGACCAAAGTAAATGTAATAACTTACATGCTGATTATAACAAATAAATTCATACTGCATTGTATTTAGATAAGAAAATTTGAAAAAAAAAGTACTATATAATAATTTATAGGTTGAATTTTATGAAAAGTTTACTCGTGTTAGACATCACTACTTTTTTTTTCACGTTACGACTTACATGACCGTAAAGATATATGGGAAAATATTGATTAAATTTTCGTAGTATTTGCAACCTAGAGTGCATAGATTTTTAATGAGTCGCATTTCGGAATGAATAAATTGAATTAAATAAATTATCTCAGAAACCGAAAAAGAGGTAATGCTAGAACCTCTGCATTAAATCTCCTAATTTTATTTTTTAACTCTAATTATCGAGTATAAAAATTCCTATCAACCCCTCGTATTTTACTCGGTTTAATTGAAGTCGTGTTTTCTGCATTATGCAAGTAACACTAATAATCACAGAGTATTGAGGGTTGCATCATGATGCACAACCATTTGGAACTATTATGAAAATAAATAAATATGGAATGGATTAATCGACCAGGAATGTTACATATAGTTCTGAGGAAATGGAAATCACCTTCATTTGCGTTGAAGGAAACGGCCACAATATATCAGCTTTCTATTGATTTGAGTTTTACTTACGTATAGTACAAAATTATCGTGAATATAAAAACTGTGCATTAATACAATTAATTTTTTTTCGATAAAAATAAAGTATTTGATTTGTCCGTCAAATTTCAACCTTGAAATAAGTTTACGAAAAGCAAGTAGTTTTCTTCAATATAAACTCGAATTTTGTAAACTAGGACTGAAATTTGCAAATTATGATTGGTAGAAATATTTCCTGTATCGTTCCTTAAAACTGATTACTCTTGCAGATATCACAAATGATCCAGAATTTTTTTTTCCCTCGATCCCAACTCAACAATGAAAACGTAATTTTATTTGCCTCTGAGGAAATTAAAATCCCGCTCGTTACATCTCCACATCTTTCTATTTCCTTGAACTCTGCACTACTCATTTACGTCAGCGAAGAAGCAAAGACCATAATGCTGAAGACAGACTCGCTCTGCTAATGGATTAAGGGAGTTTGCCCGCCCCCTACGGGGAAGCGAAACCGCAAGCCCGGAGCTATCAACAAAAATCAGTAACTCCCCCGCCACCCCTTTCTAGAAGCTCTCGCCTCTTCCAAGAGGGGGCGGGTAATCTGAGACAAACACGCTTAGGGGCTATCTCGCAACGGCGCGGATTTGAATTGCAAATTTTAACATTATATATCATAAAATAACACTGCGTAATAAAATATGGGTATTTAGTCGGTCGGATGTACAGTGCCATACGAGTACAACTAGGAAATTCTGTATCAGCTACGATACGATTAAAGTTAACGTAGAGTCCGTTACGTTACACTATAGCCAGAATCCCCGTCCAAAATAATACAATACAAAAATGCACAATGGGATTTATTATTTTCATTGAACAATTATAGTAAATTATATAGCAGTTATAATATGAAGAAGATCATGAGATTAAATTAACCAGTATTGGATCTCCTAGTCATGGGGTAAGATGAATATTAATTAAGGAGAGCATCAAAGTATTTCGATACTCCAATAACATAATTTTAATTAAAAATAAATCTTTTCACACGCATTAGTTGCATCATTTAAGTAAGGAAATTCTAATCAATTGACGGGTATCTAAACAATTTACGTACAGTATTAAAATCCTGTCACCATTTGGCAGAAATCGTATTCTATTAGGAGAAACATTTAAAATGAATCATAAATCAATTAAATGACACGTAATGTTAGATAACCATTATGGGATATAAATCTTTACATATACAATATATTTCAATAAAATTCGGCACAATAAGCCTAATATTTACTTTTGTTTCAAATTTGGATATCATAGAACCAACCAATACGAAGATAAGGGCAAACGTTTTCAATTTTGCATTTTTTGTTCTAGTTGTAACTATTAATATTACCACAACTTATTATTTAGAGTATACGCCACTCATATCAATAGCATCAACAAGATCTTAAATTAATCATTTCAGTTTGGTTGGAGTATTTTTCAACAGATAATTAAGATGATTGAATTAGAATCTTAATATAAAATTATTAAATATTTCTATATTTCATTTATGGTTCGAGTGGGCTGTCAGAATATAATTATTGTAAATCCAATTTTGGAACGTATAATTAAAGGACCGAAAACCGTATTTTATTTCACTGCGATTACGGTTTCTCAAAACAAAATCAAAAGAAAATGCCGCTTCATAAAATCTAGCAAATAATAAAAAAAATAAATACATACTTATTTCTTTGGTGAACAGAAAGTAATGGTAAATAATATAAACCGCAGTTATAGAAATTTATATAAATCAATTAAAATTATTCAGGAAACGTTATGTTGAAAATTCATTCGGGATAACAATTATAAATACGTTAAATCGTATCCCAAAATTATATATTAATTAACTATTATTGAATAAAATTATCGACCATAAATGTTTAAATAAGAATAATTTCATAACTTGTATTTTTCCCCTTTGTGCAGTTTTTATTTCAAATCATTTCAGATATGAAAGTTTAGGTCATAGCCTTTCGTGAAGAAAAATTGGATAATACCTAATAATTCCTCATGACATATTTTGTATTTCAGTCTGCATTTGAGGCAACTCGTTTAAAAAACAATTCCAAAACTGTATTGAATATACATTTCCATTTAATTGTAATTATTTTTGCATAAATTTGTTGTAGTCTAAGTAACAATAAAAGAATTATGCTGCGTGTCATTCTTCATAAGAATTTTTTTTTCAATGTTGAAAACTTATATGAATTTGCTTTCATATATTTAGACAAGTTTATTTTAAGGCTTGCATGTTCCTTATTGTTATTTTGAATTTAATACCCATGGTGTTTCGTTCCTCAACATTTTTACGTAACAAGTATACGTTATAATTTATAATTAATTGAGGAGTTACAGTAATTCCTGATTATTAATTACTGCCATTATTTTCATACACGAGAAATTTAAATATATTTTTATTCTGAAACGGCTGACTGCAGTTCCATTTTGAAAGGCATATAAGCTTTGAAGCTAATACCATGTTTATGTTTGGGAAAGGAAAAAGGGACAATGGAGCCATGATCAATCTTTATGTGACAAGCCTCTCAAGGGAAATGTACTGAGGGGCTAGTCGCAACCAAAACAGAACGAGAAAGAAAAAAAAATCAACGTTTCCGCTTCATACCAATTCCTTGCAAATAAATAATGGATTGAGTAACGCTAGAGATGTGAATCTTGATTCACTAATAATACCACCGAGTTTGTAATTATTTCCATACCTCAGTTTTTCAGAATATTTATTAATAATTATAGCACAAATAGTTAATTTCAACCCCGTCTGACAATAGTCCAACGTCAAATTACGATGATTCTAAATGTAAAAATCTCAATGGATAACATCCTTTGTTAAGATCACATAGAACACAATCAAGAACTGCATCGGAAAAACAACCGAAATCTTGTCGTCTCACGACGTTTGTGTAGCGCTGATTAAAACGGGTACAAATATAAATATAACGAAATTTATATGAAATTTTTGACTGCACAAGAAATTTTCTAAAGTATTATTTTCAGTTTGATAAGAAAATTATTCTTATTCTTGATACTTTTAAATTTCAATCCGTGATTTATGTGTGTGTATAAATTATTGCAAACAATACAATTTAGCGTAAACATCGAGGGTTGCATAGCCGTTAAGACGCGTCTGGATATTTGAAATCTCTCTGAGCTTATCCAAACTGTTTTTCTGTCCAACTATCGGAACTGTCTAAGATTTATATAGTAACTTCTTTCCGTGTTTCGTTTGCATCAACTGCATCTTTGACGGATTTCTCATATATACTATACAACTGTATTTTTAATTTCAATGATTTTCTGTATATCATACTCTCCTATCCGTCTTATTCTTAATCGCCTCCAAGAACTATATTCCTTGATTACAGCCCAAATTCCACAGACATTTGTTCAGAGGACACCCTGTGTTCTCAAGTCGGTTACCTCTGTAAGCACCCAACAAATGTTTTGACTTGGGTATTCTCTAAAATTCTCTAAAAAAAATTCACTGCAATTATCTGTTCTTAGAAAACTTTTAAGTGATCAACAAACTACATTTCATGTTTCAGCCTATTCCTTCAAAAGTGTAAACACGTAAAATTCTATTTATCCTATTGAAAAGAATACCAAATAAATTCAGAATGTTAGAGAGCATATTAGGATTTTCACATACGCTATAGCAGGAGTCACGAACGACGGCCGGTGGCACTGATTAAAGGAGAGGCGAGATCTTCGATGATTAAACACGAACACAACGATCTGCGAAGAAGGTCACTAAACTGGACAGCCATGGAATGTGCCGAGCTCTTTAATATAATATAATTTTTAATTCATTTGCTAACGTTACCTTCTTTGTATGGTATATCCTATAAACCTAATAATTTTTTGTAATTAATGGATAATAATTTGTTAAAGACTCGTTTAAGTTTATTCCACTCTTGTCAGAGATTGCCCCAGTTTTAATGTTAGCTATACAATTCCTATGACCAGAGTTATGATAATTGCTAACTATATAATAGAGATTTTTAATACTACTTAAAATGGTTTAAAACTGATCTTAAATATTCAATTACAAATTTTAATTTGTATAATTTATTATAAAAATCACCATACTCTTAAATCGTTCATTACAGAAAACAAGAAAAATCGTTCTATCATAGAAAACACGGTTTTCTGACGTCACTATTAAATTTCGCAATCTCAACTGGCACGGCTTCCCACAAAACTATAATTTTTCTTTACAAAATTACTTTTTAGTTCAAAGTCTCTCAAATTAATCTTATTCCTCCAACGTCTTTCTTAATCAAGCCAAACTTTTCCTTTACTGATTCTAAGTCTCCACATCTTTGGTCCTAATTATAAGATATAGTGGCACTTTGAAGTGGCTTGTCCTGTATATTGAGAGACTGTGTACAGTGTTTCCCTAGGTAGTCGCGTCTAGGGAAATCAAAACAGAAGACGTGACCCGGCATTCGCTACTTGAGTATTCAGCTGGGCTCTGGTCAACGTGTCACCCAAGTCTTATAACATAATCCCATCCTTGTTCATACGATAAAAAGAATTGACAGAGTACCGCAAGTGTTTTGTAAGGTATTTCGTGAATAATTTCAGAAAAATGTTTAAAAGCTTTCAGGAATCTCATTCTTTTTCTCAGAGAATACAGAGAAACGATAAGTTACTTAAATTCATTTTCTTCACTTAACTTGCTCTATTCTATTGTGTTCTTTAATATTATTTCGCCTATTCATCAAAATGGCTCCTGCATGATTCCTCATCGTCGATTACGTCAACACTTATAGTTTTTATCATGTACTAGCTAATTTGAGTTACAGGCCCGATGCTTCACGACTTAATACGAACAATTAATCCTGTCATTCTAGCCCTACATCATAAAGTTATTAGATCTACTATCTCTTAACTTGATTTCTCACTTCACTTTTTATCGACGAATAATTGTCTGAGGGAGCACATATTTTTACTTTCGTATTGGATTTGAATATTTTTAAACACGTCCAAATTTGTTTTATCTCCGCTTAATATAACTTAAATATTAGCAGTTCCCAATTATCAAATCAAACGTCCAACTTTATTCATTTGTGAAATTAAATTTCTTTGAATCGAGAGAGCTTTTATTCATTCGCGTAAATACTTTCCAAGTCCTAGCGCATTTCCGGTTAAATTCTATACAAGTCATTAACACAATTTGTAATTTCAAGGTACGACAATTCAATATATTGGAAAAGGTTAATTCAACGCTTATACAATCAAGTTTAATTACATACCATTTTAACGTAATTCGCGCCATAAGCTTACGTAGAATGGATTTTTTATTCAATTCGTCTAATGATTCCGTTGATTCCAGTTAACGGCCTTTGAACTGTTTTGGTCTGTTAATTTATCAGACACACACAACTTCTTCTTGAATGAAATTCTCTGTTTTTCTCAAACCCCGTCAATTATAGCCTCTTCCCCTCCAAAGCCGATATCTGAAAAATCTATATAAAAAAGGATGTATATTTGTATGTATGCATTTACGTTAATCTCTATACATATTTAAACGCGTGGACAGATTGAAACAAAACGTGGAACACATATTCTTACAAACACGAGAAACGGTTCTGTTGGGCTGAAAAGCCCCTAACATAAAGGTACAAAGAATTATAATTGAAAAGTGTGATCCTTAAGTATTAATTTACTGCGCGACAAGAGACCGTGACGTCACGAGAGAGAGACGTTACTACGCGACGAACAAAGGGAATAGTTCATTTTTCCGTAATGAAATAAAGCAGAAGTATTTTTTTAATAAAAAGTATAATTATATCCATAAATACTCCATAGAATAATAATAAAAAATAGTACGAAATACTTTACTATCCTTGTGGAAAATGTATGTCAATTTTCATGCTACATTAAATTACTTCAATATGGCGACCATTTGTTTACATTGTGAACGTAGATATCAATTTAATCTTTCGTAATGTCTGAAACTGAGTGACAGTTATATTCTGGAATACTCTATTGGTAAAGAAATTCGGAGGTATGTTTGTGGAGATTGATGTAGTAAAATTCAATGTATTTTAAAGTTGTTCAATTAATCCACTGTTGGTCGAAATTATGTACGGAACTAGGAGTAGTTAGATTTAGGTTGTCACTTCTTGACTAAAGATTAATATAGAATTAAATACTTTTTCGGGTTCATATAAATAAGACACGGTCAAGGCCGACACTCAGCAAGTAATAGATAAAAACGAGGTGATATGGAATTTACGTGGAAGATTTTCTAGATTTTCTCATATTTAAATGAAAAATAATTAACTAGAATATTACATATTAATTCATCCCCGATATCAACGCGACAGACGTGATGGTTTCCTAGGTTTTACTATGGACTACTTCTGTTGAATGGTTGCAGAGATATGTTAATAGATATTTTTACTGAAATTCCGTAACATTGTCCACGGATGAATAATCGTCAGTGTTTGTATTTAATGTTTAAAAATAGAGTATAAGTAATTTTCTCAGAACTATACCTGTTTTACATACAACTTAGGATTTTAAATTTCTCGAGTGGCTGAATGCGCAGTTTGAACAGTGCTGATGTTAACGACCAAGCTTGTAATTTAAGGCCCTCAAAAGAGAAATTACTTTTTTTTTCTGATGGATCGCGTTCGCTAATCTTCTTATTCTCTAGTACATACAGTTCTGCTTCAAACTGAGTGCATTTCAAGTAGGTCGTGAACAGTGAGTTCCTAGAGACGTAAATACGGACGTGAACGAGGATTAGAAAGGTTCGTCTGTCCGAGAGCCTGGCGCTGTTGCTCGTTTTGTGGAGAAGTTAAAAGTGCAATTCCACTTGAGAGGCGCTGGCTGCCCCCGTAATTACGCGGTACCCGCGACAAGGAGCTGACACACCCGTGACGACCTGGGCGCTCGTAAAGCCCCTCGCCAAGCAAGAAAACTCCATTACCGCCCTCGATCGTAACTCCTCATGACCTCCGCTCCATTGTTTCCCCCACTTTATTACCCAGCTTTTGTATCGATGGGGCTTCTTTTGTAGGACCTCAACCACGCGACCCAGCCGCCACCCCTGTTGTCATAACGGCATGGTCGTGAATCACTTACAGAAACCTCGGACTTGCCACTCGCGAGGAGCTTTAATTACCCGTTATTGATCACACTATTCCATAGTGTCCCCGATAAAAGGGAGCTTTTTTGCCAGGGTGTATAATACGGAAACAAAGCGAGAGAAAGTAACTTTGTATGAGACATTCTCAGCTTTTTATCTAAAGTTTCCATCTTATCAATAGTTTTCTGTTTTCACCCTTCTCTCTATTCTGAGGCAAACTCCGTGACGAACTTACAACAGCAGTCCCACAAGTTGTTTCAACATACTCATAATCCGGATGTTTGTAAAGTTTCTGCAATTAATGGAAAACGTTTCCATTCTTTCAGGAAAGCAACGACTTTTAAATTTAAAACGGCACTTTATCAAACGCTTCAGCTGTTTTTTTATCCCATTCAAAACTTCTACATCAATGAGCAGAGCTCGATCATAAATGCGAGGAAAAATATTTGTGCACTAAAATGAAGCTGATTTTATTTATTAAATGATAATGTATTATTTTAATAGTTGCGTTTCATTTATTAACATAATTATTTCATTACTTTTTTATTACATGATTTTAAATTTCCTTACGTTTTGAGACTCAATTTCTTGTAAAGCACATAGATTTGAATTTACCAATTTCAATTTAATGTCGATTCTAGATATCTATTACGTTTATAAAAAAACTGGGGGTAAAATTATTAAAATACTTTTGTATTCCTCTGGTTGAACATAGGAAGCAGACAAGCTCCGGATACAACTTTATTTCCAATTCCAGTTGCCCCGAGAGAACGAACAACATTTTTCTTTTTCGGCATTAATCCGTCGACTAGCAAACATTACTCTGCCCTGAAACGAGACCAGCGCATCGATATATATATATATATATTTATGTTGGCTCGGACAATTGAACTCTAAAACCGTTTAGCTGCCGAAACTGTACTTGTAAAGCTTGTATCCGGACCAGCTCGTGGGGTTTTCCCATTGACAGTACTGGTCCTGATATTTATCTGGAAATTCTTTGATGCTACTATTTATATACATGTACATCCCTTTGTATTTCTCTTGCAAGCAGCTTCGTAAATATGGCTTTGAGAGGTTTATTTATTTTCTGTTTTTACTCTTTAATTGTTAAGTTCTTTGATCACTGATCATTTCTTCTTTTGGTCGACGTTCTCCTTTCTCTCTATCAGTCTTACATTTTTTTTCTAAATAATATTCGAGGAACAAGCTCGCAGAAAAAATAAATTTATTTCAATATAAATACGATAATCGTTTTCGCAAAATTTAAATAACAATTAAGAGAATTGTCAGAAAGCCGTAGGTAATTGAGCCGAGTAATTGTGTAAATCTCGGGTCCTGACTTTGATGACGTTTTTAAAGATTCAGTGAATAATAATTAAACTGTCTCATTTAACACAATTCAATTTATATAAATTTACATACAAAATACTTCTTTCATTGCAGTAAAAATGCTCCTCATTCAACAATTATTGCTGTCACACGCATTCTCACTTTAATCTATAATGTCATTAAGGAGTCAAACGCCATTTTATATCTGTAGATCTTGGATGACGTTGTTTGGTTGGTCCAGCTGGTCACAGACACCAGACGACGGTACTATGGTTGCTCCATTATACGTCCAACCTGGATTGTTTGCAAAGACCTAACGTTCAAAAATCTTGGCACTTTTCTCACACTTTCAAGCCCTCCTCTACGTCACGGGTTTTACAAAATAAAAAGTCAGTTAGATTCGGACTGGACGAAACCGTTTTGGTGCTGGATCGTTCCTTCGGTCATGATTGTTTATTTGGAGTCTTTTTGGGCAGAAGCGTTATTGACCCCAACTGTGACTTTCCGAAGGCCATAAACTTATCTGGATTTCAACTAACTCCACTCGGTATCAAGTGATAAATCCCCGTCATAGTATACAGTAATAGCCATAATAATCGACGTGCTAACGTTTCATACCTATAATATTGTAAAAAAATATAAGAAAGCTCGCGATCTCTTTGTACTGGAAAAGATATGTGAAAATATGTATTCAACGTGAGTATTTCCCGCTGATCTGTAACTTTTCCTTTCCTCAGCATATGGACATAGACATAATTTCTCAAAATATTTCTTGTGAGCAGAACAATAGCCATGAACGAAAGGCTAACTGGCGGCGCCATCTGGACGCGACAATCCCTTGTCCCTCCTCGATTCCTAATTCCCCATTAAGACGCCGAATATAATTATCCAAGCAGAGATTTTATAAATGGAGCAATTAGACGGGTCCTTGGCTGGGCTAATGACGAGGAGTTTCGCATCTCGAGAAACCGCAGTCGAGGGAGGAAAATTGGAGACGTCCCAAAAGACGGGAGACACAGAATGGTGGTCTTGTTATCTTCGGCGCTCCGTAGAGAGCACGACGGATAATTTCACTTGTACCGTGATTATAAAGCCGAGCTCTTATTGTTGCACGACTTCTGGCGACTGGAACTTGGGAGGGTGCGACGAAAAACCTCGGGGGAATTAAATTCGTTAATTATATTTCAGCTCCAAATTACGTCGCATTGAGTGCATCTTCTTTTAAAAAGGTAATATTAGTCATAAAGTTTATTATTTAAGCTTACAATTACAGTATAGTATCTTATATTTAATCATATTTTCTGATGGAGGTCATTTAGTTACCCATAAAGCGTGATAGCAATTTTACTGACTTATAGGATAAGATTGCGTGTTCCCTTCTCGTTTATTGGACAAAATTCTCAAAGTGGAAACTAAATGTGAAATACCTTAGAAATAATTAAAAATAAATTATTTAATAATTTATACAATTATTTTATAAAATAATACTTTAATTAGATTTCACATTGTTTCAATAATCAATTTGGTGTAATAGTAACAAATCATTTGAGCAAAGAAAATCTTTCAAAATATTATAAGTACTCATTATGGAAAATATTACAATGTCATAAATAAATTAAGGTGGACGTGATTATATTGTTCATATAATTTGTTCATAATTAATTTATGATTGCAATCATTTATTATTTCATTCAAATAATGTTTAATATTTATGACTTGATTTTGAAAATTATATTGTTGATAATTCATGGTTTATTCCTTACAGAATTTAGTCCAGAAAAATAATTATATATTTCCAGTTTTTTCTATTTGATATATTTTAATTTTAAATAATGTATTGATCCCTTCAGATCTTTAAATTTTTGCATGATTCAGGTATCTGATTTGTTAAACTAAATAAATCGTATGTAAAAAAATTATGTTTAATATTCAGTTATGGTAGAAATATAATCTCTAACATTAACAGAGTGAGGAAATGTTTAAAACACCGAAACAGCTACTTTCAATATGATAGAATTAATATGTTGTGCTGTTAATAAAAAAATTTATAATTAATAAAAAATTGAACCATAAAAAATGTTAATGATAAATTAATGACATTATTGAGTAAAGAAAATTGCAGAAGTAGACAGTTTTGAAATAAGTCGTTTCAGAAAATATTATTGCTTTTTTTTCGTAACTGAGCCATTATTCATTATGATTATGTAGCATTCAATTTATACGTAATAATACTAATAAATTCTAATAACTAAATTACGCTATATTTATTTTGCTTTTCATTTTATTCTTTTCAACTCTTGCTTGCTATATTAATACGTATCGCATTTATCTCAACTTTTTCCTTATTATAAAGTTAACTGACATCTTACGGCACGTCGCCTTTACGAGTTAATTATCAGAACTAGCAGCCGTTTTTCTTCTTTAACATAACACACAACTTTGCACAAAGACCATTCACGGTTTTGTTACAATTTTAAATGTAACCTTTGTAGCTTCTAAATTTTAGGAAGCCTTTAGGTAAGAATCTTGAGTTTCACGATTATAAAGAAAAAAATACTTAGTTGCGATCGTAGTACTGTACCTAAAATATTTGTAGAAAAATTAATTATACATATTTCATTAAAAATATCGCTTTACAGGCACAATTTTAAGATAAGATCCTTGAATAATTTATGGGTTAAAGTTTCGATATATTAATTACCAAATTCATAAAAAATTGGAATTAATTTAAAAATGTTTTGCATATTTGAGCAGAACCGAAAAATTCCTATCATAGAAATATATTTGTCTTTAGAACTAGTATAGTACTGTATGAATAATTTTACATTTTATAGAGTTCCATGCCATTACATTGAAAATAATGCGACATAAATTCAGATATAATATGTTTAAATTGTTTTCAGTGTAAAATATTCATATAAATCAGATACGTGGATGAGAATTTGCTTTGTTAGTAGATAATCAGGAACCTAACAAGTTATGAAATATATTTGTAGCGGGAATTGTGCAATGTGCATCATTGCGTTCGTCAATTTGGAGCTATAAGATCTCCAGTACCATCAGGTTTTGCGGATATTGATCTGTAAAGCAAAGCCATATCTAAACCTTATCTGATTATTTAAGGACTTATATTAGAAGTGGTACATAGTTATTGCGAAAAATCGCAATAATAATGGTATTTCTGTAACGAGGAACGTTATTGGCTGGTGGTAACTCTTCACGGACGACGACCTCAGCAAAATTCTGCAAGAAGATCCACCATGAAAATTGTAATATGAAACAGTAAAAGGACTAAAATTAAATTTAGTGTAATATTCCTTGTTTGGTGTATCGAGTTGGAATGTGGTGAGGATCTGATTGCCCGACAAACACGGCCTGGCAGCGAAGAAGGAGTCTGGGCGTCTGCTTCACGAAGTTTAACTCTCCGCGCTGGCTGCCTTAATGAATTTCCGCGGCGACAAGGCAGCCTCAGTTTTAATGAAGACCGAAGGAAGGTTGGTAGTTGGCAGAAGTTTCAAGAACAGTCTTCCTGAATTCGGATTTCAGGTACATAAGTTCGTCGAGATGTGAAATCCTGGGATCGGTGAGAACCGCAGCACATGTTAATTGCTGTCCATGTTGTTTGAATCGATTCAGCACTCCCTGACAAATTATAATTTGCCCTAAGTTACGGCCTTTAAACATATCAACTGATATGTTGAAATGTGACCCACTTAAATAAATGTAATCAATTTAAAATAAAATACTTGAGGGCATCAAAATTTACACTGAATATCTCATTTTGTACAAATTTTAACCAACGTCCAATATAGGCATGTTTAGAAAGCCGAGGAAAATGTTAAGCAAGATATTAATATGGAATGTCTTTTACAAATTATCAGAATTTTTTGAACAGACTGTAGTAGTGGTCATTAACGATGGCGGGTGGTTTCTTATAGAGGCATAGGAGGCCTTTATGAAATTAGCACGATGCACATTGTATAAATACATACACGACAACGTGCTATCGCGATTAACCTCTAGACGCTTACTGAAGCTGATTGGATGAGCACGGGGAGGGGTAGCACTTGAACAGAAAGACCCTAAACGAGACCGCTATTGGATGTATCGCACAGAATAGTATACGTTGTTGAAGGTAAACCTTAAAATATTAGAGAGTGCAGTATTGGTTCTTCATTAGTATCATAACTACCAGTCTATTTCTATACATTATACAGAAAATGAATAATTCAGTGAAATTACTAATTCTCAAATAAAAAGAAGCTATGAATTTACTAAATTATTAATAGTGAGATAATTATCTCAATAAGAACCCTAATTACCGAAATAATCCACGTTAAATCTACGCTCTTTGTAAATTTATATGTATTAATTTCATAGTACGCTGCCATTCCTGTATTTAAATACGGCTTATATTAATTAATTACTTATTTATTTATAAGCATCTGCATTTCTTCCGATATTATGATGACAAATTGTGGGTGAGAAGCAATCACTCAGGTTTATCAGGTAGCGGGGTAGTATAGCTATAAGTTAGGCTATCAAAAATTTTGTTTGTTAGACAACGGATAATGTTCTATTAGCCCTATGGCTGTAACAGGATTCCTAATGCCTCAAGTTGAGGCAACATGCTTAGAAGAGAAACTTACACCACCACATTTTCATCTATTGTTTGCTGTTATCTGAATATTCCTTCCGGTGCGTTGAGTCTGTTGTTCCAAAAGCGCCGATCTACCGAGATTACTCATGCCTCCACAATCTCGAAATTTACACACTGAAACTTCCTTTTGTGGGGTACATCAAAATGTATACTCTTCTCGAGCAGCGGCATGTGGAGATCAAACTGCGCTTTCCGTGCCATTGTTGCCTATATCCATTGATCGGCGGGGGTGTGTCACATCTGAACCGCTTCCCTTCTGTAACGCTCAGGTGCAACCTTGCTATTAAATTTTCTACATAAACTACAGTTATAGCATAGGCAATTTCCTACTACATCTCGAATACACATGATATTTCAGTGGCAAAAAATGCATCTGTGAAATAGTTTTTAATACTCTTAACTTAAAGTGCTTATTTAAATATGAACTTTAATATTTACTTAGTTAAAATTTACCAATTCATGTTAATATATTACCGTTATTAAATAAATAAACATCAGCCAATTGTAAGTCAGAAAAAATAATTTATTAATTTTAAATTAAACAACGTTTTATCGCTTATTTGTTGACCCCATCAGCTTCAATTTTTTAAAAAAAATTTATAGACTGCTCAATCTCTGCTGTGGCCAAAATAGTCTCTCTTAACATTTCGGCCACAGCAGTTAGCAGAGATTGACATGCCTATCAATTTTTAAAAAAAATTAAATCTGATGAGGTCAAAAAATAAGCGACGAAACGTTGTTTAATTTTACATAAATAAATTTTTGTTTCTGACTTAAAATTGGCTGATGTTTATTTATTTATTAGTTTTCCTAATAGTCAGAATATATATATATATATATATATATATATATATATATCATTATTACCGTTATTCTTGTATCTAATTTTATTGTCAATGCCGTATCACTAGGTAGGACAATTTTTCGCTTTGAGCGATATGGATAAGGCAAGGAGAAGAGAAGAAAAGGAAGAGTGACAATAATTCTGCTTAAACAAACGGGGGAAAATATTACTACAGAAAAAGTGATTCAAATATCTGAACATTAGACAACTAGCAATAACTATAACCGAGTGAAATGAACAGTGAAAAGTATAAAGGGAATCGTAGAAACAAAGCCGATATGATAGATATACTTAAAGACTTTTAAGCAATATAACCATATATAATTTATATTAAACATTATCATATCAATATAATTGTTTTTAATCTTGTAAATTCACTTAAATTTGCTATCGGACGCATCGCTGATCAGAAATCAGGATACATATAACTTTTACATCAAGTAAAACATATTAACGCTTAAACATTACTCACATCACGACTGTAATCACTAAAGTACTGTTTCCTTATGTCGCACTTATAAAGGTTTTTTTTGCAATCAACATAAGTTTCAAGTCTGCATTCATGTGTATTAAATGTTAATGGAACAAAAAAATTTAATAATCCAATACAGAACTGTTAAAAATAAATCTCAAGCATCTTATTCCAAAGAAAAGAATACATGCTTTTTAGGCGAATATTCAATTACATAAAGTGCGAATTAAAAACATTGTTAGAAAAAATATTCGTTAAGAAATTATATTGCTCACACTTTGTAAAAACAAATAAGCATGTTGTATATATTTGTGAACGATTAGAAAAGGGCGAAAATCTTAGGACAGTTTTCAAATTAATATAAATATTGCACAATGGTTTTTGTAGTTCCAGAAATACGTACGCCTAGAAATTGTGCGTGGTTTGCGAGTCAGGTGTTAATTAATTAATTAACCTCTATCTGGCGCAATATTTATCCAAAAAGTAAGTTTTCTGAGGATAACACAGAACTTTCTAAATAATTACGGTGCCATAAAGACTTTACTATACGTACTTCCAGTAATTTTTAGCTTCGAATAACAAAACTATTTAGAAAGTTATCGTAAGAAATGATTTATACTGGTTGTAGAAATATAATTTTAAAGTTTAGGTAGTTAGTTTTTATTAGAATTTTATTTTGTTTAATATTAAAAATTTAGAGATATTTCAAAATTAACATTTTTAACCAAAATTCCTTTTTATAAATATAAGTTAAAGACATATTCACAAATCAAGCTTTCATTAGCATATACAGAAACGTAAGCTCTATTAGCAAAAGCATTTTACATTCCATTAATTTAAATTTACATTATTATTTCTATAAGACGAGTTATATAATTATTTGGTTTGAATAGAATTATTGTTGCCTTACCTTTAAAGATCTGAGATTAAAACGAGGCTATACATTCTAGGATGTCATAATAAATTTTTGAAGCATTTATTGATCAGAAAGGTATTTATTAAACTGGAGCATTTGGTTCAGTTTGTTGACAGTGCAAGTTATTTTGATCGTCCACGAACGTCGGGAGTTGTGTTCTGGAGATTACTGTGCGCATTACACACCGAAGCGACTGTGGGGTTAGATTTCACATAAATATTCATGATCCGAGCAACAATCTCAAGTGTTCTGTAACGAGATCCTTACAGCGTGTGTAATGTGGCTGACAATGAGAAGCGAGCGAGGCTTGATGTCTGCGCCGTTGCCAGTTTGCTGCGATGTCGTAGGCGGAGCTACTTACTGAGTTGACAGTTGGTCTGCTAAAACGAGGAGCTAAGCTGAATTATTAACAATCTGTTTGAAGTCCAGGGACAATCAAACCAATTTATCGATCATTGAACCAACTAAAAAAATAGGTCTCCGTTCAAATAATAAAAGTCTTTAAAACATATAATATTTAGGCTGATTGTTCTTCCATTATCAGAATAAGAAACAATTCAGGAAATGCGTGTACTTTCTTACGAATTGTTTCAATAAATGCCTTAAATTAATTTGAAGTATCAAACATTATAATGAAAGTATTGTATGACAATGTTACCTAAATTAGAAGAAAATTCAAGTGAATAAGGAAAAATGTGGTACTGAAACGTTATCGATCTTAATTTGGAGGAGAGTATACTTATGTCTTGACCCATGTAAGGAAGTAAAAAAACAAATTCATAACGTAACATAATATGTTATATATATTATATATATAATATAAATATTCGTATATAAAAAGAAAATTTAAGAAACAACACAAGGAACATATCATATGTTTTCATGCTACTTATAAAATCTTACAAGTATAAATAATTTTTTAATCCAAAATGACTAATAATATTTTACTAATATGACCTACACAATTAAAATTAAACTGAAGCATATCTAGTAAATTTAGATTTTTTCCATAGTTCCATAGTTGAAACTCATAATTTAACAACTTAATGGAACTATATTCCAAAAAGGAACACCACAATTCATTAGGCTAATTATGCTACCGCTTCTAGGATCCAAACGCTAATTTTCCTGGATATTAGATGATGACCCGCGCAATGCTGGTAAGTCTAACAATCAGGGGATCTTTCAACGTAAAATTGTATCATCAGTACATCCAATACCGTTTATTTGTGGATTATGAAATGGATACAGATTGCGCTATAGAGTACTTTTGTTAGTACGAGAATTACTTTTTCGATCCGCATTTTAGAATCATGCGATCTTGAAAAAATTTAAATAATTATACATCAGTATATGTATGTTTCAAAGATAGTCTTGCGTCCATAAAACTGAAAATAAATAAAAAAGGACATCTTCAGCGTAAAATAAATTCCGCGATACCAAGACTAAATACAGGTTTTTTTTAAAAAAAAAAAATGAGACTAGTCGGAACTGCCAAAGACATTAACCGCTCCAGTCGATTACAGTTTAAGGACTGAGAAATACATCACTACAAGTGATGAAAATGAAACTGTTCTCAAATCTACACATTATTTTCTGTAGTCAAATGTACATATGAAAGTAACAATAAAGTGAACACGGAAAAAATTATTTTATGAATATGATATTTGTCTGTGCTACATGCAGCATTTAGGCACACTATATGTGATAGAAAAACAAGTGTTAAATAACAATTCATGTTGTGAATAATATAAAATTATTTTATTTTTTTAACATAGGAGAGTGTTAGATTTTAGAGTAAGAACATAAGAGATCCTGTGAATTTAAAATGTAATAGAACAGCAAACTAGAATTAAGCCCAATTAAAAATTATTTTCAAGATTATTTATATCTGAATGTTGTTACTGAATTTAATTTCCACATTTTATGTCAGAATACGACTTAAATTACTATCTGATAAGAAATGTACAACTCTTCATGACATTTCTTCATTAAATTCATTTGATTTCTTTCATCCTGTTTTAAATCGCCGTTCTGACAATTCTGCTTCAATTATTCCATACATATATTTTTTCTGTAAAAAGTAATGTTAATTTTTTACCTAAATATAAAATAGGCTATTCTAAAGAAATTCGTTAACACAATTTGATTGCGAGAAAGGAATTGAGTGGTACTGAAAGATGCCCAGGGTGAAATAAATACGAAAAAGCGCTAGTCTAGGAGGCCCGTTGAATTAGTCCGCCTGTGGATTCCAGCCAGTGTCGCCATTTCGCTCTGTTGCTCCACTGTGGGCAGAACGCACTCACGGGCAATTATAGCCGCTCGCACGGTCGGTAAGCCACTATTTACTGTGCACAACAGGACAGGACGGAACGAACGAAAGGAACAACCAGATAAATAACAAATTCGATTTATACCCAGGCGTCAATGGGGGAACAGCAATACAGCTTTTTGGGGGCTTTATTTTGAACGCATTGCGAAATAAAGAGCCGCGTTGATGGATTCAATGGCAACTAACTTTATAATTAAAAACTCGTGTCCGATATTTATGAACCGGAACGAAATTTCACATTGATCGAGATAACTCGTTTAGCAGGTTTTTGAGTCAACCCAGTGACGCATAGCACTTCGTCAATAGCTCATTGACAATTACGGTTTTAAACGGTTTAAAATTTAAAAAGCCATTTTTTGTATAATACGCCTATTCTGAGAATAATAAATAATTATTTGATTCATCAGTGAATTTTAAAATGTTTTATTTTGGAAATATACTCTCGTCAGATATTCCGTATGATTTTATATAATGCATGATTTTTTTCCATATATCAACTGAGCAGAGATTTCTGGCATGCTACAATACAAGACCGTTCTTTAATATGGAAATGGAAGGAGTCACGGGCATGATGCATATGAATTATCTAATTGTATAAATATGTCAAGATTAGGATAAATTGAAGGAAATATCTGTGTATACGAAAGAGATGATAAACCTACAAAAATTAGTAACGATTCTGATAAAACTAAACCGATTCGTCTGACGTTTTCATGCTCATTACGTAATGTCATATAAGTTAATTCATCATAACAAACGTATCCGTCCCCTTATGGAATCGTATATTCTGATTGATATGAAGAACAATGTCTCGAATTAATGTGAGACACTCCGAAGAATAAATTCAATGTAAAAACATACGATGAAAGTAAACTTCGTTATGTTGAGGTAGAATTGAGACACTTTAATGAAAACGAGTTTATGTTTACTAATATAGAATCAGAAGGTTAAACAAAATTAAATAATGGAAGGGTGAAAATAATAAAACATTTTTTAACAAAAATATGAAAATTAAGTAAAAACTAATATCGAAAAACGTATTAGGAGCCAATTCATCTCAAATGTGAAAGGGAAACAAAAGAGAAGGGGCTTTTAATACATAAAAACGTTGTCTGTAGAAAAGTTTAATTATAATATATAAGTATATCATGACTATTACATATGTGTAGTTTTTCATATTAAGGTCATTTACGTAAATGATCCTTACAGTGTTCTAGAAGACAGTGAGAGTTGGGTATAATATTTCTGAAGCATAAACAATAGTAATAGACTGATTTTCCACACAATTTACGGGAGATTAAACGAGGCGTTATTTATCATTCAGAAATAAACCAAAAATTATAAATAAAGTAGCGAAAAAATTTCACTTTTATTGAAGAAAATAACGGAGACTATAATATAAATCTGGTTTGATAATCGTATGATATTAAAATGATAATGTTTTCTGTTTTTGACATCACGAATAGCATGAGATATTAATAGAATGATTCGGTGATTTATTTAAATAAATTAAAAATGATTGTGTGGACGCGACTTCTACAAATACGTTTGGTCTCAGTGCCAATGTATTTTCCCTGGTTATACCGCCGTTACAGTTGTCAGATACCAGCTAAGTTACGTTTCCAGGTAGATACTGCGGTCAGGCGAGGAAACGTTTTTAACTCTTCAATTCTGTCCGAGATAAAGAAAATCACCCACGGACGCGGCTCCCGGCTCTAAACGACGACCAGATTGCGGCTTGGACGAGCGTTGCTTAATCAACATAAAGTCGTAGCCGACAGGGCAGAAGTGAAGTGAAATATTTTACGTTGTGTGGGACCTCGTATATAGACACACACACACATTCCCTAATATCTCAAAGAAATCCTTAAATTAAAAATTATTCTAATATTTGAACTTGCAATGTTATCAGTGTTAGAAGCACCAGTCAGGAAAAATATTATCAAATTTAAAACATAATATTAAACATACACAACATTTCATCTCTAATCGGGACATCTTCAAATGAACAATTATAATGAACAGTTATAATTTATTATCATAAAATTTAGATTAATTTTTATTTCTGCCGCAACTTGTGGAAAACCGCAGTTTAGAAATTTGTTAGTCTAAACTTTCTTAAAATTAATTATAACTGAATTTAATTGCAATTGTACACTCGAAGAGGTTAAAATCAGGGGTGAAACTTTATGTTTGTTAAATGTTTTGTTTTAAAGTTTTTAATAAATTTCTTTCTAATAGGCAGATGTTTTGAACATTTATTTTAAAAAAAGATTATTATAATTAAAAATTTATACATGGACCTCATTTTCCATTGCTCCAATTTGTTACTCTTTTGTACGTCTGGTAAAAAGTATGCATAATGTATATTTCTCGGCAACAAATTCTATTGATATATATTTTTTATATTAAATATCGAAAGGAAATGAGTTTATTATTATCAATTTCTTTATATATAAGTTTGTGGTCTCGCAATATTATTTCAGAATATTTCAGGTTATCCTTTTCCTTATTGTGACCACGAAGAATCTCAGTTATGAACAAGAACGTGAGTAGCGATGATTACATTTCTTGGGGAATAATTCTCAGAAAAAAATCAAATACAAATCACTGGGCTGTGGATTAAGAAACGTCTGTGCGGGAAGCTATTTTTATTCTAAATCATTAATATACGTTCTGTGAAACTGACATAAAGGCAAAAAGGGTTGGCACAATTAAAAAAAATTGACTGGAATATATTGTTTCTCAGTTGGTTTGTCAATTTATACCACTTTATCACTTTACGCTCAATCACTAATTATTTCATTCACTAATTTTACATTTGAACTCCATATATCAAAATAATAATACACATTTGAAACAAGGAATATCTTATTCAATAATCCGCATCAAAAATAATTAAATACCTTAAAATTTGTCTTTTTAGATATATTTTTAATGTAATGGAAAATGTTATTTAATTTTTACGGCTCCCCTTTAGCAAATTTGATTTTATATTCTCTTCAGGTCTCGTGTTGAAATTCTTTAATCATTGTCGAAGAAAATCTAACTCGAGATGTGTTCACGTTCCTGCAGGTCGGGTCGCAGAAGACAGATAAATTTCAACAGGTTGGCCGAAAATTAGCGTGGTTACTTCAGGTGCATCTTGTGATAAATCGGCCAAATGGACCTTTTTCGGAAAACACATTTATTAAAAAAAATAGGTCTGGTCTGTTAAAACAGTTTAACATTGTTGTGATGTTTATGCTGATGCTGCAACGTTCGAAGATTTCTCGTGATCGACAGTGAGACAGTTCTTCTAGTTGTCGGATTGGCGATCTCCGATTAAGCTGTTTTTTCAAAATTAACTGTGATTTATATATATATATATATATATATATATATATATATATATATATATATAAAATTACCTTAATGTCTGAGAATACTGCAGTCTGACAATCAATAGCTATCGTCGAACACAAAATTTCGTATTTAATGATATTAATGGCTGCCCAACTTCTGCTATCTTCAATACCAAAATCTTCTATATCACTTAATGCGTTTCGGTGTACTGATGACCGAAACTCAGTTCATACAAACGAATATGCACAATGTAAAACGTACAGCTAAATTATCCTTCGGCGTATGACTTTCTGTCTTGAATTCCTCGAAGTAAAGTCAGCCTTATTGTCTCTTATAAGTCACGTTGGTCTATTCAGCTTGTCCCTTATAATTATTTCCAACTGGACGACAGCTTTTTCTCCATCCAATAAATCTCGTCTTTTCATCTCTCTGCCATTCGGAAGGCACCATGAGCCTTTTTTATCCACATAATTTTTTTATTAGTATCTTATGCTCGCGTCAACTAACAAGGTATTGGCGACCCTCTAATGGGGATTACAATAAAAATTATCTGTACCAAAAAAACGTAACTTACTCCGAGTAACGCTTCCTCTTAAAGGCTGTCAATTATTTTAAAGCCTAGTTATTCCTTCATGCTGTGTAAAATAATTAATTTTTTCCATCTTCTGATTGTTTAAGATGTCCGAGAATATATTTTCAAATTTAATATGAGAAAAATCTTTATCTTGTAATCAATATAGTTAAAAATGCTATATTCCTATCGCTACATTGTGTCCCTATTTTTCCGAAGTAACGAAGCCTCTCGATCAAAGATATTCAATGATTGAAGATGACGGCGCTGTAGCAGTAAGTATATCGATAACCGCGGGGGTTGTGTCATCTATGGAGCAGGTAAACAGGCGCGGCCGCAATGAAGTGGCCGTCCCTTTGATCAGACAAATTGCAGTGCGGCCAGAAGCCGGACCCCTGCGCTAATCGACATGGCGGCCCACTGTGAATGTTTAAACACGTCGAGTGGCACAAATAATTCGCGTCACTGCAAAACGGGACACAAATAGCGATGCCACACTGTCTTCCCATCGGAGGGATTTTTTGTATCCCACTGTTCATGTTGTTGTTCGAATGTTGCGCATTGCAGACGAGAAACAAACTGACGATAATTGCAACGGTTTAGCTTAACACGGAATAAATCTGGTAAAATTGAGCTTAAATTTAGAAAATGACAGACAGTGATACCTCATTTTATGTACGAATGTATATAACTTAATACGAATAGGATAAATCAGGAGGAAATTATCAATGATTTAAAAAATAACCAATAAAAACTAGTCAATGAGTGAATGAAACGTGAAATGATAAATGCAAAATAATTTCTGTTATATCCCTAATTATGATAGGGTTGTAATTTACACGTAAGCATTAACAAAAATTTCTGATTTTAAAATCCGAGTTTTGAAATAATATTTTAAATACTAAACGCACTCACTCTGTAAACGAATCATAAGACACAATTTGGTAACCATATGAAAATATTAAAGTCAACACCATATTAAAATAATTTCTACAACAAGGAAAACAAAATAACAATTATTTAATACTCTATTATTTTTATATCGGAAAAAATTCATATGAATATATTTTACACTTTTGGCGTTGTAAAAAAATGTGCAAAAGTATTAGGAATTTAAAAATACGTTAACATAATGAATAAATTCAAAACGTAAATGAATTTAAGTACAAAACTGTAATAATTTTGATATGACGAGATAAATATTTAAGGCCAGGTCTAAACATTATACTGTAGTATTTTTTTGGTAAATTAAACTTGAAAATCATTTCGTTATACTATTAGACCTTATAGATCAATAATTCATGCAATAAATTTCGACAATGAACAACGTCATTTAGGATAACACAAATATCATTTAGTTTGAACTTTGACCATCCATCAAATAAGCTTAAACATCATACATTATTTTTTAAAACACATATTTCGAAGCCTATGATACAATCTGAATCTGAATTTATGAGATTAAAAATGAGATTGTCACTAATTATTCTTTTATAAGTAATTGTCAAAATTCAATTAATCTATAAAGACGGCAAAAATGCATTTGAATATCTCCGTTCTTCTGGCTTAACCCTTGGCTTCAAAATAAGATTTAGTTGAACTCCTCGTAGCAAAACATCGTCTTCCTCTGCTATTTAAGAACTTTTGCCTTTACAAAAGGACATGCTCAGAAAGCAATTACACTTCTCTGCGAACACGAAATGGCCTTAAGAAAACTGAAAGTAATTACATTTAAATGTAATTTTATGTTACTAACCATTATCTTATGCGCGCCGAAAGGAAATGACAAAGAATGTACACCGCTGCTTTGCAATAAAAAGGAACCACTAATTACGTATATCAATCATTTAAACTGAGGAAACGTTTTGTAAACAGAAGCCTTCCCCCACTTCAGAGCACTCTTTAAAATTACTTTCTTTGCGTAGGACAAAAATGTTTTATAGTCCTTCAAAAAAAAAAGATTCCGCAGTGAAATAGTTCAAAATTGTGGTGGAAACAAAAATAAGCTAAAGGTTTTTTAAAATAGAAATGAACAGTTAATTGAAATTTTAATTTTTCTTCGTGTCAATTTCCATGTAATTGAATATAATTTATAATTGTCGAAAATATTTTACGATAACTAATATATATTAGCGTGATAGAAACTTCCATACTTTTATAATTATCACAATAAAAAGTTATCACCTGTTTCCCAAATTGTTAAATACCTACACTAAAAAATACACATCGTGAAACAATATGTTAAATTGGTTTTAAATATTTAAATTTGAATTAAACAATATAAGTGAAAGAATTTAGATCTCAGTGACATAAAAAATAATTCACTCACAACCGCAGGTGTATAAAACTATGAGATAAATAATTTTACCATTTATACCATTTTAAATAATCAATCTTTCTGCCAATTATAGCATTCAAATAGTATTTAAAACATAAAAATCTGCGAGGGATGTTCTCTCGCAGGCAGAACCTTTTAGGAGAGATACGAAGGGGTTACCTTTGGATATGCCTTTTCCTCTCCGTTTTTAAACTAAGGTTCCCACAAGCCGAGGCACCTCGGCCGGTTTTGAGAGGTGAATGTTCCGCGGTCACAGACCTTGGGCATACGATAAGAGTTGTCCGCTATTCCCATTGGAATAGTCGGCCAGCTGCCTCCTAAACTGGTCGAGGCACGGAGAAGGGAATGCTGCGTCCCCACAGCAAACTCCTCTCCCGCTATCGTAAGGGCGTGGGACAAGTACCCAATGCCCGACCTACCCGATGCAGGTTTTTCTAAGGTTTTCCCTGCATTTCTTTAGGCGAATGCCGGGTAGGATCCTTAAAATATAGCCTGGGGGCCCTAGTAACCCTTGGCTACCTTCCTCTACCCTTCCACATCCCCCCTTTCAAATCCCTTCCTATGCTATTAAAGGGGAGTTGCCCATTGTGGATTACCCTCATGTAGCCTGTTGCCCTAAAAAATAATAATAATTTTTTTTTGTAAAATAATAAAATGAGGAGAAACGCAATGTAATTAAGAAAATTTAATGTTTGATTGTAAAGTCTGTTATATTGATCAGACAAAACTAAACCATCAAACTAAATTTTACATATCTAAAATAACCATCTCATAAATAGTATGATCTAACGAAACATGCATACTTAAATGATCATTAAATTGATTGTATAAATGTAAAATAAAAAATTCCTCAACAAAAGGAAGAAACGTTACGATGAATTTCAGTTAATATATACAAATTTAAATGTTGATAAACAAATATTCTTTCTGTTGACGAATAGCCATTAATTATAAACGTATATTTAAATGAAAATAATCTTTTTAAAACAGAAAGTTTTCAATTTTTATTGCGATATATTAAGTACATAATATATCTAAAACATTAAATATAAATATGCGCGTTTTATATCAAACCAATTTACTTAATCGATATGAACTTAAGCATTACATGTTCACCTGATGAAGGAAAAAAATGAATATTTTGCACGTTGTTAAGGAGATGGAAGCGCTATATTATGGACTGTTAGCCTTAACTTTACTTTTTGACTTAATTGCGTATTCTGTTCCTACAAAAAGCCATGCTGAACGGACAAGTTGCAATTCTAATATACTGGGATTAGTCAGGCGCACAAAAGAATTGCTGATCGGACAGCAAGGATATCACAATTCTGAAGGGAATATCGTTCACGTCGCAATACTGCTAGACGCAAATCAATGGACTTCTGCTGCCTACTTTCAAGATTAAACCTCAGCCTACGTGTGTTTACCGATACAGGGTTATGCGATAAAATCCATTATTATATACACACGTTCAAACAAACAATAATTTATACATTTGGTGATCATAATAAACTAATTTAAGAAACATGTAAACTATTCTTAAGAATATAAATTTTTAATGATTAATTTGTTGTAATGAATGTCAAGTACTCTCATTACAATAGTATATGTCCTTAAGTGTGGCAGTTTAATTTCGCATGGTCTTTGTTAGATTATAATAATGCGAAATATATTTCACCTGACTGTAACCACAATCAATAGACCAGATTAGCAGAATATGTTTCTTAACACTGGTCTTTCACATCTGAAACATATTATTGTTGTATAATAGCGTTTCTGTGAACAAACTGCAGTCCAACATTATTCAATAAGAATAATAAATTTTGATTACATAAAATATAGAGTGCTTCATATAATTCACACCAAAATTCAAACTCAGTATTGATTACTTTACAAATAATATTAAATGAATTAATTTAGGTCTCTCCAATGTCATTTTCAACCTATATTTCATTATATTGATTCTGAATCAGAAAGTCACCAATTATTTAAGACTACGAGCATATAAAATTTATATTACTTTGTATTATATTTCTTCAAGAGTTTTTAGTATTAGTTCCTTTTTTATATTATAAATTATTAAACAGACACAAATATGTGCTAAATAAATACGTTTTTTTTTGTTTTTTTTTAGGGCAACAGGCTAAATGAGGGTGATCCACATTGGGCAACTCCCCTTTAATAGCATAGGAAGGGATTAGAAAGGGGGGACGCGGAAGGGTAGAGGAAGGTAGCCAAGGGTTACTAGGGCCCCCGGGCTATGGTTTAAGGATCCTACCCGGCATTCGCCTAAAGAAATGCAGGGAAAACCCTAGAAAAACCTGCATCGGGTAGGTCGGGCATTGGGTACTTGTCCCACGCCCTTCCGATAGCGGGAGAGGAGTTTGCTGTGGGGACGCAGCATTCCCTTCTCCGTGCCTCGACCAGTTTAGGAGGCAGCTGGCCGACTATTCCAATAGGAATAGCGGACAACTCTTGCCGTATGCCCAAGGTCTGCGACCCCGGAACATACACCTCTCAAAACAGACCGAGGTGTCTCGGCATGTGGGAACCTTAGTTCAAAAAAATCAGAGAGGCAATCCTTTTTGCTTTCGTCAGGTGATTAAAAAACTGCAAGAGACGTAAAAACAGGTGAGGAACTCAAAAACTAAGGTTAAACGCCTTTTAATGTTACATCGAAACAATAAAAAAATAAGGCGTTTAATTTTCCCTTTAAATTCGTCACCTGGTTTGTGCGAGGTGTCGTTGGCTCTTGCGGTTTTTTAATCCTGACGAAAGGATTGCAGAAACATTGTGTAGTATTTACTTAGCACTTTTCCTCTCTTATTCGACAGTTTATTTATCTAATTATTATCATTAATTATGAATTTTCTTAATAGTTCATATAAATTTATATTAAAATTAATAGATAATACGTATAAAAGAGAGACAGAAACCGCAATACGTCGCAGTATAGTATGATATAGCTAGAGAATTAAAAATAATAAGATAAATAGAGAGACTGCTTACGAGGTGCATTCACCATCGGTATTCATTATTGTTAGATTTTATCCTATTAAATGTAAAATTTTGTTCCTTTAAAGCTGGCGCAACACATTAACTTAATTATTTCTCTTTTTATTTGTTTATAATTTTCCTAAAAAAATGCAAAATGTGACACTCGCTATCTTATTCTCAAAGTTTCCAACTAGCATGAAGTAGCTTACCATACGTCACTGATGTGAATTGTCAGAAATTTTTATTTTATGAACATATTGCATAAATGTAAATTTACATAGATTTACGCCGAAACGATGGAGTGTGTAAAAATTTTATTTAATAATTGATAAATTAAAAAATTAAAATAGTTTTGCAACGGAGGGAAACAAAACCCAGTAGAAAATTAATATTATTACAGACATAATATATTAATGACTCGGAAACAAGAATTAAAATTAATTCAACAATTCAGGATGTCAAACTGGAGATTATTTTATTCACAAACAAATAATATTTTAAAAATAAATAAACTTTTCAGGCCAGTTAAAGTCAAACTCATAACTGGTGGAAAAACATCTAGTGGTCATTACATGACTTATATCACGTAACTTCAAAATTTCAAATATAAAAATAATTACTAGTAGTTTTGAGTCAACATAATTCCAACCCTTACAGGTTGAATAAAACTTTATTGTAAAATATTTCTGTTGATTAAAATATAGAGAAAAATAGTGACAAACGCTATGATTTTTATTTAGAATGACATTTGTATCTTGCACAGATATTTTTTCTTCGCTCTGGTAATTTCAAGGATATTGGATTGAAAAGTACATATTTCAGTACCACCAAATGTGATTTGATTTAATATTCACGTTTCAAAGTTTAGTGATAGAAATTAATTTTCTTGTTTGGCCGTGTTTACTATCTGCAAGTCGAAGAGGCAGCTAAGTGCACGGCGGGATGTTTACTGCGAGTTCTTGTTTGCAACAAAGTGTGCCGTAACGAGGCTTGAAGACGCACCACGAGCAATGTAATTACAGCCCATTAATCCCTTCAGTTTCAATTAAAACCACGAGCTAACGGTGCCGCGGAGAACGGTAATAGGCGGCATTAAGCCGCGGAGAGCATCTGTCGCGCGTCCTGACGTCACTGACTCTAACAATATCGGAGATGTAATGGCCCAGTCTCACAAATCTTGGGCGTAGCCGTCGCATAAAAGATCAAAACTTCTCCAACAAAAATATAGATTAAATTACCTCCGATATATGAGCTAGAAAAATCCATAGAAGTCAAGCTAAGTGATTTCTCTCTCGTCAAACAGAAGTCATAAATGCTCGATCAAGGAAATTCTATTATTCTAATAATCAAAATTCGTCTGTGTTTTTATGAGGATCAATGCTTCTAGGACAAAGAGTATGACGATTTGGGCCACTTATTTGTGTTTGCTCGTCGTATGATTACAATATGCAATAGACCTATAATTATTTCAGATTCACAAATCACCCACTTAGAATTTTTATATTCTTATAGAATCATTTCCTAACATCGTCTTTATTTCTATACTTCTAAACTCGTTAAATATTCAACATATATATTAATTATCACAATAGTAAAATCATGAACAGGCTTTGGATTGAATTTTGACTATGCTCTCATGAAAAGTTTTTAAAAAAGAAAAACCATTATTGTGTAATTAAATATTACATTCGAAAGATCATAACTTTCATTTAACATTTAAGAAATAAATTGTAAATGTTATTTATCCCTAAATAAATCTTATTGACGTGATAAGCCGTGAAATAATTTCGATTGGACAGCCACTAATCCAAATCTGATTGCGCAATATAAAATTAAGGTTTAAGAATTATATTTACAGACACCACCTCCAACTAAAATGTACAACGATGACATATTGACCTGAACACAAACCTATCACAGCCTAAATGTCATCAAGTAATAATTGTAAATAGTGGTTTAGTTATGATAAATAAGTTCCCGATTATTACATGTTTAAAATACTCTATCAATTGAAAAATATTAAAAAATTTACATTGATATTCAGGTTGTTTAAGTTGATTTACTATGATTTATGCTTCATAAATTAAACTAATAAAATGAAAAATAATAATAATAAATCATTTCCAAAATTTAGTATCTTCTGGCAGTTATACCTTATACGTGAGTTGTGTGTACAGAGTAACTGACCAAATTTTCCTGGAAATAATAACTGAATTTTAGCTGCATTCAGTAGCGAATAATATGACGGATGAAATATTCCCGATATATCATATATCTTCCTGTTCCACGAAATACGTCTCGTTCTGCCGAGCCTCTTGATGTCTTAGACGGTTTGCGTTGCAAGGTCTACGCTAGTTGATTAGCTTGCTATATTAAGATATTCTCAAATCTCGTGTCTCTGTTACTGCAGAGCAGGAAATACACAGTACGACCACTCCCGAAGCGTTCTCGGTGATTGAATCGAGTAAGTAGTATAGTCCATCAAGCCCAGATATAAAACCATAAATATTTATATATATAAATATGTTAATTGACATCACCAGATCATCGGCCCCCCGATTGCATGAATACAATACTCATTAAAAATTATTAATTGATTTTTAAGCGTATGTGAATATATCAGACACATTGAGAAATTCTCATATGTTAGGGGAAAACGCCAGTAATACGTAAACGTAAAATAACATTACGGTTTGATGCAAATAAAAAAGAATTTTTTTATTTTAGTTGAAGTTCAAAATGTTATAAAACTATTTGTGCTAATATATTACAAATTTCTTTCATTTTAATGCAGAATTTTTTCTGGGTAATTAATTGGTGGAAGATATTTAATTCAACAATTCACGCTGTTTTTATAATATAGATATATTGAATGAATACGTGAAATTTATTTCGTTCAATTGACGTGAAGACTCGGTGGGAGTTACACAATATGCTATTATTAAACAATAAGAAACACAATAAATATAATTATTTAATAATACCATATCAACAACTATAGTCTGCCCCACGGAAATGTAATACGAAGGTTACTGATTTTTTCCCGCTACTTTGACAAACATTGGCTACAACAACAGACACACCGCTAAATTATGCACTAATGGGTAACGAGGTGGGATGGAAAATCATGGAAACGCCGCTGGACGAGGTGGTAACGAACGGGGCGGTTAGCTACCTGATCTTGAAATTACATTTTCGTGGCGCCGACTAAAATAATATATAGATGTTTGTGAAAATGTTCCACATACATATGGACCAACGTCAAACAAATTTCGTACGCGATGGACTTACAATCTGGAGAGCAAATATGATGGAAGTAAACGTCTGTAAAATCGATATGCACAGTGACTTTTGCTGTAACAATGTGTAATCTGATGTAAGTTGTTGTGGGATTTTATTCACGCCCGCAGAGGAGAAAGAAAGTAAAAGAACTATTAATTTAAATTTCACAGGCTACCTTAAAAATCCCTTCATATGCTATTAAAGTGAAGACATTGCGTTTGTCACACAACACATTCAATAAAAACTGGATTTTTAAATGTAAGTTTTATATTTGGTCACGTGATTTCTGTACCATAGTGCACAGACACTATCACGTACTTCCTGGGATTTTTGGTCTTGACTTAGAAAAATTTTGATGTTATTCCGCGTGAAAGAAGAAGAGGAAGTCTTAAGGTGTTCATAAACGCCTTAATTTTCCTGTTGTGTATCGGAGACGCGTCTAGTTGAGATCGGGTGGATGCTGTTGACTTAACTGAGTGGTCTCTTCCTGATAGTCCTGCCTTGATTAGTCGTGAGAGGAGGGTTCACGCACTAAAGTGGCTCCATATCCAAACACTAATCCACCTCAAAGTAGCAAATCTCAATCCTGTATCTTCTCTTATAACCAAATTTCTCCTCGTTCCGTCCAATACGGTTAATCATTTATCTCTGTCAGCAGCAGCGTTAAACTGATGCAAAAATTGTTTTATTCTATCACAGAGCTTTTATTCTAGTTAAATTCCAGAGGATATTAAGAAGGCATAAAAAGTTTTTCCCGACTAGTAAAATTCACCTGGAATTTGTGTGTAGCAAGAGGCAATGAACATGACTGCTATGGTCAAGGGGACTCGAACTTTATCTTTTTTAGAATTCAGACCCTGATCACGATCAATGGGAGTGACTGAGAGTAATGTTGGAACTATTTATAGAGGGTAATGAGTTAATCAGTAAATCGTGGGAGAAAGAAAATAAATACTATATTATTACGAGCACTGTTTGTCCTTTATCGTACTGTATCTGCAATAGAAGATAATAATTCAAGAAAGTTTGTCAGAACTACACTTCCGACTGAATACTGTACCGTAAAATGAATGTGAGCTTAGTATTACCACAGTTATTAGGACTGCATCGTCTTTTATAGGGGGTCTAATAAATATTAACTCTGAACTCTTTGAATTTAATTGTCCACGCTAATTTTGTATAGGGACTATTTGGATCCAGAAGTTGAAATTGACTGGCAAATTTAATATTGGAGAAAATTTAAAAAAATTATTTTCAGACCAAAGTTTTCACTCACTATGGAAAATTCCTTGCTTTGTGAAAAGATCTTCAAAAGTATAACGACGAAAAATAAATGTTTAGGAATGAAAATTAAGGTTTTCAATTTGTAACGGATTATTGGCACGTTAAAAATAAATAATTAATCCCCATAATTCATGTCAGAAGTTTGAATACCACTCTTATTTATTTCAAACCAGGTTTTTTATCTTCCTGGATATTATGGATATAATGTCAATTACAATTTGACATTCAAAAAGAACGTTCGAGACTATAATAATTATTTGTGAACAAGTGTATAATCATATATAATTTTATAGGAACCACACACACAAAGGTGGAATTATGTATATAACCAGTTTAATTATTTAATTAACTACATACGTTGGAAGGCAAAGAGCCTAGTAGAACTGACGACTTTCATTTTCCTTGCATTTCTCTTGAGTGTGTGGTTTTTTTAATTTAAGGCATATAATATAGTCCAGGCTATTTTCAGGAATGAAATTTAGGAACTGCAAGATTATAAGTATGGTTTTCTTATCCGGAACATCAAAACTAAAAATTGAAGCTGACAATTACGGTTTCATTTCCATTGCAGAAGCAGAGCAGTTCGGTCTCTCGGCCTCATCTGACCTCTTCTTTCGCCTCCCCACATTACATCCCTTCCTTTGGATTAGTCCTAAGGGAGTGGAGGAGCTGAATGAAGCCTAGAGATCGTAACGCAGTGATACCACGGGCCTTTGCTGGCTCTGGGTTTATCTGGCTGCTTTAAACATTCAGGGAAAGTGCCAAGACGGCCTCTGAAAAGTGTTACCCGGAAAGAGCGAACCTCAGGTCTCCATCTATGATCGTTAGCATTGATACTGAGAATAAGCTACAATGGACTCTCCTTGAATAGCAAAGAGGGGACCCTCCAACCTTTTCTACCGCGTGAAAATTACCAATTCATAGCCGGAAAATCGGTATCATCACTTACAAAGACAAATTCTGCTGACTACACACTGCGGCCAACATAAAAAAATTATAATATGAAAATCAAGATTTTATTAAATTTTATAATGTATTTCCAACTATCATTTCACTACAAAATTGGATCTCAGGACCAATTAATTTATATTTTCATCCATGAACAATTTTTCACCCTAAAAATTAATCTTCGCTAAAAATTTATCTTTGGATTAATTTGTCCAATTCACTGACAATTGTCATTATGTCTATAACATTTCTAACACAAACAAAATAATTATTATCAAAAAATTCTCATTCACTTATAAGTCCATGTACCGTTATTTTGAGTACTTAATGTTTTTCATTTCTATTTACTATCGGCAGCACACAGGAATTCATGTTCACATCAAATCAACTACAAAATTTTATTTCAAGGTTTATAAGAGTATGTAAATATAGGCCAGTAGGAATTTTACGTAAGCAACGTTGCATAAATTAATGATTTAGTAGATTCCTTTACATTATAAAATCAGAGTTACAGATCAATTAAGATTTTAATCAGTTATTTTCAGTTTACACTAAATAAGTTGTGTGTTCTCCTCTGTGGAACATATTTTACGATATTCAATAATTATATATTTCAATAATGTTGTATATTATGTTTTAAAAATTTACTTTCAACAGTAATTTAAATATAACAGAAATTAACGTCTGTTAAAATAATAATAATAATAATAGGTCCTTAATGAGGAAATACTTTAAATTGAGAAACAATAACTACGAAATTGTGATTTTTTTATGTGGGTCAAACTAAAAGAACTTCAAATACAAGGATTATAGAGCATAATTTGAATTTGAAATTCTCAATATCTAAACAAAGTCCTCTCCCTAAGCTTGGTTTTAAAATTAAGCATTTTTTTATTTTGACAACACCTCCATTTTTAAAACAGAGAGAACAGCATTTTCGTAAAAGATTAATTTATGAAATTTTTTATATTAAAAATTAACCTAAAACTGTTAATAATAAGCATGTCACGGAAAATATTTATAAGCTATATGATGTTTTATTTTGCGTTCTTTGATCAGTCTGTATTATGTTTGATTTTAGATCTTACTTTTAATTGCCTGTCTCCAGGTTTTCGCAGTTAGAAAAAGACGCTAATCCAAGTCGAAACATATGACATTTCCAAAATTTCTTATAAGTTGTATCTCAATTTAAAATTTGTCTGCATTAAAGTCGTATTTATTATTATGGTAATTTAATCGGTTTATGTTCAGATAATATTTATAATTCAGTATTAATATTTTATTTAAATCTAAGGTGTAAATAATGTGCGAGTAATTATTTTCGGTAATTGGGGACAGCCTTCGTTGATTTTTAAAAACAAAGGATTCATAACAATAGAGATAAAATCTCTATATACTGCGATTTCTGGCTAAGAAAACTAAGAGCGACAGGTCAGGTCAAGCGCTACTACCTAGGCAAGGGTTCGATGCTCCTCTCTCCACAAGGGCGAAAATACTGGCACGACTCCAAGGTGCAGGAGAGCTTCTCGCCAGATTTCCCCACCCATCGTGAGTCATCCACGGCAGATTTCAGTTCATTAGGCGCAACGCCAATTCTCAGGTCTTCATCTGCATTAGCAGCTTCTATTAGGTACGATATTCATAATTCAGCCCTCCCAGCGTTGGACGATAATGGCGGCGCGAATTTGTCACCTGGAGTTGCCCGCTTATTCGTGGACAGCACCGCGCCTAATGATTTAGATAGAGATAAATTTCACCCTTTAAACTGGATGAAGTGGACATTAACGTCCCGTTTTAATGCTTCAGTTTAGTATACGGCTGCCACAAACGTCATCTGATACGACCGTCTGCATTTATAAAATAAAACCAGGACGTAAATGAATAGGATTTTATAAAAAATGCCTGATGTTAAAATATCGTATTTAGTCTTAAATAAGCTAAATAGATGTCTCGTCACATAGTATACTTATAAAAACAACCCTATAATTTAAAATAATTACAGTGCATTAACATATGAAAGTGATACTTTTTTAAAGTACACAATTTGGAAGAAAAAACCTACCAGAATAATTTCAGTACGTGACCCAAACTACCACGAATTGATATTTAATAACGAATCTAAGCATTTATTGAAATACAAAATTGTAAACATCAAACATTCAATAACAGTAAAGATCGGTAAAATTTCATATGTTTATTTTGTTTGGAATCATTCAATTTCTACTCTTAATTTTAATAAATCAGTTACACATAATCCACTATAGGAATATTTAAATAGAGTACCTGAGTGTCCGTCCTTCATACTGAATAAAACTATTGTGCACGGTCCGTAACATTATTATTTGTTTTTGGAGCTACGATTTATCAGCAATTGATACTGAGATTATATATGTTTCGGTTTTATCGTCTTTACTTTAACACTTTAGTTAAAACTCATTAGTTTTTTCTTTTTAAAAACCTTTTTTCAATTCTTGGATCTTTATCTTAACCTCCAAAATTTTGTTTATCTTAAAACGAAAAGGAAATTGGGAAGAATGAATAATAAATGCTAACTTCTACAATTGGTGTATGATAATTTGCGATAGCTTCAAAGTTATGTACTATTTCGGAGAAATCCTGTTCAGCCATTTTTCTGTAGAGGTAATTAAATACGTAATAAGTTAACCATGAATTTTATTCCCAGATGAAACTTAGTGACTTTTATGTAGACATTTATCATATTGTACTATAATAACATAAAAGTTATAGGAAAATATGAATTTATATTCTATTAATATTATACATTAATTTATATACTTACAAATTGAAAATATGATACTTGGGATTTAATTGTTTATTGTATAAAAAAGAGATAACTAAATATTAACATCTATAATTTTGTTTTAATGACGAAGCATAAACTTAACGTTCCGAGGCATCATTCAGACAGTTTTTGATAAAAATAACTTTCACCACAAACCAAGCAATTAAATATTGGAATAATTTTTATGAATAAAAAATGAAAAAAATTATAAATAGATTTTACGTAATTTTTTAATTGGCTTTTCTACTTCCTATTTAATCAGTATTTATAATTATAAATTCTTCTTTTTCCTATAATATTTTTATAATGTACGTATATCAGTATTTACGGTTACTCTATTATTTTGCTTAAGAGGGTCCACATAACGACAAAAACATTTTGTGTAATTCAAATAATTGATCAAATAAAATATTTTTTGATGGTCTGTTATTGGTTATTTTGTCATAAAAAAACTGAAATCGTTTCTGGGCTTCCAGTCGGACAGAACAGAGAAAGGAAATTTTATTAATTCTCTACACCGGGAAAACCTTTAGCACACCCCTTGGCAGAAACTGTCAAGTTCATTGCCCCTTGTCAAAAAAATTTATATCAATTTTCCTACCCATGAGAAATATATTTTATGACCACATGCTTTAGTGCTCATGACAAATATTACATAAACGTAATTGTCCTCAAAATATTAAAAAAAAAACTGAAAAAGTTTCACAATCAAGGAATGAGCCTTTCATTAGACTTATACTACTACCTAAACATTAAATATACCTAATATATTGTTTAGTGTATTTGATTTTTATAACAGAAAAGTAAACATAATGTTTTAGAAATGAAAAAAGTATTCTGGTTAAAATAGAATAGTTATACGAAAACCTTTTGATGTTTATTATTACGATTTAAAAGGTCAAATTATTGAATCTTCTAAGATTTGATTATAAAGTTCCTGATATTTATAGAACTAAAAAATATTTTCATGTATTTCTATAATAGCCTCATTCATATATGCGTAGCTTGAGTTTTTATAATCCTAAAATGATGCATAGAGATAATTTGGTAATAAGTACAGTTTAAGTTACAATTTCATGCCTGCGTACAAAATATGTCTACTTTCGGTTGAAATCGGATTTCACTTTCGTATATGAAGCTGGTGTTACCATTATAATTTATGGCTGTGATGTAATGCAGCTTTTCAAATATCATCGACGGAGAATTAAAACGCGCAGAATTGTCTCCAGCAAATTTCAAAATCCGAATGAGTCTTCGCCTTTATCAACAGAGAAATTAAAACAGTTTGCTTGTTATTAATATAATAAATCTATAAATATAACAGCAGTGAAGAAATACTATACATCCGCCCGTAGAATGCGAGAGAGAGCTAAAGTATTATTGTTAGAATTTATTAAAAGCCAAGCGGAACAGCAGCTGTTGCTTAATAAAAGAGACCAGGGCAGCCAGCGCGTAGGACTTGGAGAAATAAATCTCTAGTGCAGGAAGAAGGATGCAGGACCAACACGTCCAAATTGTTCTGCTTGCCATCTGCAATTTACTTATGGCACACACCTGTATAATTCAAATGAGATCAATATTCGTTTCATGATTCCCTCATCTCGATCGATGTTGTAAAAAAATTAATCGTAAAATTGAAAAACCGTACCGATCGTTTCTGGAATGGATTTATAAATAACCCCTGATTAAACATGCTCTGTATACTAGTTAATTATGCCATTTTTGAATTCTAATTTTATATTGAAATTATTTATATTCCTTTAGAAGAGACTTACAAGTCATTTTTATATTAAATCATTTTTTGTGCCTCTAAATCGTCAGTGATTTTAGAAAAAAACGAATCGTCTGATCATAATATGCCTTAATTACCATGTATAAGTATATACCTTCCGAAAATCACTTAGAATAGATATAACAGCTATATTGTTAAGTAATAGTGGGATATTTTTCCTCGCAGTCATGTATAATTATTTTGTTTGTGCATTAAATACGTTATTCCCACAAATTATGGAATATCTTCAATTAACAAATTCTACGATGCTTTAATATATTATATTCCACACTACCTGTCCATCCTTTTGGGATAAATTCTAGTGCTTATATACATAATATATGTATTATTTCTTGGTATACTGTAAACAGTCATATAAATATAACTTCTGTTTCTTCTAAGTACTTCGCAGAAAGTTTGTTATAGTATAATGCAATAAATTCATATAAAAACAAATATTTCGTTTAGTCTGCGATAGCTGCTGTTTTGAGATGAAAAGGATTTAATATAAATATTAGTTAAAATTAACTAAAAATATTGGTAAAAGAATATAAATAACTTCAAAATAATGTTATAATTGGAGAATAGCATCACTATTTAATCAAAATAATACATTACTATGGTATGTTATAACATATGGGTGTATAATAACCTAGAGGACATGTATTTCACACGTACAAAAATTTAAAAGAAGGAAATATTCTTTAATATTCCGAAGAACACAAACAATGTTATTTATATTAAAAGGTTTCATATATTTCATACGGGTCTATATGTGACTTTTAGCAATAATTACTTCTATTAGTAAAATTATTATTTAGAAGATAAGAAAATTTATGACGACGACAGGATCTGTAAATGTGTTAAATAATATATAAAATGTATCTAAGAAATTTTTAAACTGCACAATCTCAAAATTTAATTTGATTTCAAGATTCTAATAAAATATATTAATATAAAAGACGACCGACCAATGTGACCCTTCTCTTTCAATGCCTATTAAATTAACGAAATATAGAAAACAATAACGTCATATATTAATTAAATATTTTCATAGAGATGAAACTAGAAAACTGGGCTTAAGACAAATAGAAGTACAATAAATAAAAACCAACCAATGGTATATCTTTAAATAAATCATACATATGTTGTAGCAATAAGATAAATAAGCAAATAGTTTAATATGATCTAAATATTTAATATATTAAATTTCAGAATATTAATCTGAAATTATTCACTTTAACACTAAAATTTACATAAATGAAAAAGGACAGAGAAATGGCACAGTAAAATCTTGTTAAATAGGAATTAGTATAAATATATTTGTGTTGAGTAAGCCACCCACTCACGCTGTAAACTCAATTTCACTTTTCAATCAGGAAAGTAATCTTATCTTAGGTAATTTGGTGAATATATTTAGAGAGCGATTCATTCTTTAGTATACCGTAAGAATTCACGTAACTTTTACTTTAAACAATATTCTTGTGCTAGCTGTGATATTTAATCCAAAAACCTTCCTCTATATATGCCCGTGTATTGAGAGAGTCAATCTTTTATTTCCCCAAGGAAACAGCGAATCATTCGTGATACTGGATTTTATTAAATTTCAATACAATTACCTGGAGTGGATTGCTCCTGCCTCAGCGATAATTCAGTTCAGTTTCCAATTCTGCCCAAGCAGACGTTAAAGTTTCTTACATTGAATCATTTCTTATTCGATTCTAAATTTTCAACGTTAACACTTTTAGTTTAGAGTAAATAAAATAATATTAATTAACGTCTGTAAAAAGAATTATTTGCATATAATTGGCAATAAACACACAACTAATTATAAAATTCGTGCACCGTTTCTTCCACCAATTGGTAGACCTTTTCAAGCTCTGAACGTAAACAAAATAAATGAGAGGGAACCTGTCAAAACGACCAAAGAAAATAATACAAAGATATCAGAGACGCAATAGAGTTTACTTAGTGCATATGTGTCACTTTGAACATTAATTGTAAAATTATTATTTAATCTAATCATAATTTATTGAGATATAGAGTTTACTTAGTGCGTATGTGTCACTTTGAACATTGATTGTAAAATTATTATTTAATCTAATCATCATTTATTGAGATATTTCTGGCATTATATTTAGGTTATATGTCAATAATTCTGACATTAGTCCAATTAAAGTTATCTTAGTAGACTATTGATCGTTAAAACGGAATGTTTTTCATCGGTTTTTATAGCACGCTTAGTTTGACCAATATAAATTTAATTATAATACATAAATTGTAATTTTGGTGTCTTAAAGACCTAAAATTAATATTTTAACATGATAAAGAATTAAAAATTAGGAATAAATACTAATATAGAAACGTTGAAAGAATTTTCTAGTTATTTGTCTGTTTGTGGCCAGTTACTTTCTAATATATTGACTAAAAGTAAATATTACGTATTATAGCATATGTTAATAATTTTTTCATTTCTGTCAGTCGTCAATTTCCCAATTATTCGTTACACCCATATTATTATACAATTCTATGAATATATTTTAACCCAGTATACCTTTAAAATGAATAATTTATTTTCTACGTCATGTTGGGGCAGTAACTATCGTTTCGTGTGGAACCCAAATGTACAAACTTTAAATTATAATGTCATCTTCATGTTAGGTTATAAAAATAAACCGTACTAATATCAATAATTGTAGTTAAAAATATCCTGTAAATAAAATAAAATGTATGATACTAACCACAATATGTAAACAACGGTAAGCGGTGTTTGTATTCTCGGAACAATAAAAACTGTATAGTGTTGGGAAATATATTCACTAAATTCAATAAGAAGTTATTATACGGATAACTACGTGGAAATTGTTATTTATTGATGATAATATATAATATAGTTCAAGTCTGGAAAAATATACTATCAGTGTCGGAATGTTTTATATACTTCTTTTGTTAGTCACTATAAAATAACAATCATCTATCAATATGGTTAAGAATATTTTCTATTTTTAGAGGCTTTCAAATAATTTAATCGAAGAAATCGTACATTTATTTTATCTGTTAGACGTATTTAATTATTTTGTTGGGATTTAATCAAGTATGGTCTAAATCAGTACTGGTAACCCATGCATAACCACTCGTCTTGATTAGCTGTTGACTCTCGAAGCTGACATGGCAAGTTGAGTCTATTACCATGGTGTAGGGGATTGTAGGGGAATATATGCTTCTCTCAGCTTCTAGGCACCTGATTGGAACAGTGTACTGCTAAATTATCCCATAATATATGTCAAAATATATTTGTTTTTAAATGTACAATTTCAAAAATTAGTTTGCATAATTTGAGATATCTTGACACAATAATATTGTTTCGTCATACAAATCGGTTACTTTATAATGAATATATGGTTACTAATAATGTGCTACTAATGAAACTAACTGAATATAGCCAACAGAAGAGTACATTTTTGTTTTCAATACATTTTGAAGCGACAGTTGTATAATACCACTATTAAAAAATGTATAGAACACCAGTCGGTAGATGTACTGCAAAAAGTAAACATTGTTTCCTCTTAGAAATTTTTTAAATGGTCATACCTGATAAAATACCACCATTATATTCTAAGTAATAAACAGAATTATGTAAAATATAAAAATATTAAGCATATTTTATTTAATTCTAATTTAAAATATATTTCCAGGAATTTATAAATTATTCTTGAGCTTAATAGAAGAGATTGGGCCATTTTTAGAATTTCATTATAATATATGGAAAGTTCCATTTACTTTTGTGTTCTGTGAAGGAGTTCTTGGGGAAGAAGCGGCAGTTAGAATTTTTAATAGACACGCGACATCCATTCCATTCAAAGGTTTACGTGAGTGATGAAACATCAACTACCGCGATATACCATTTTATTAACGCAGTTTTCTTTACCATCATTTCGAGCGCTCTGATGCTTTTTAGTTTTTTATATCACACTGTTCCTAATGAGTACGTAAGGCTTTGTAAAAGTACTTAATTTAGGTCAGATAAAATGTTACATGAATATGATAATTAACATAAATTCTCATTTTTTATGAACTCTAAACGAAAACAATTTTCAAATTCATATAAATTGGATTATTTATTGAGTTTATTATTCATTTACCGAGAAAATAGGAGCAGTGAAAATAATAAGCGTATTATCATCGTCAGAAAATGCATAAAAAATAAATAAAATGACAACTTAGAAAATGCTTGAACAAATAATACATAAATAATGAAGACTGATAAATGTAGTACGTACTGTGATAATAACAGATAAGCAAATCAGAATCATAAGGAGATTGTCCAGCCAAATATATTGGCGATTTGAAAAATAGATTGATATTTGTTGGTTTTTAAATCGAATATCCTAAGTAATGTTACTTTTTATAGGGAAATTGATAGTGCAAAGTTCAACCTAGTTGTAATAAATAATTCAATACTATATGATCGATTCGTATGCTGATTATACGATTTGAGTCGTGACTCCCAATTCTTCTGTGTTTTCTGTCGACTGGGGAACTGTAAAGTGGATTTCAGTCACCGGGTACGCAGGTTTACATTAGCTGCGAGCGTTGCATTCAATTTATTCCAGCACATCTACATTAAAGTGAACTGGTTGTATCAATTCCCCAGCGCATGATTTTCAATTATAATTTTATAGAGTTAAAATGGAAGTGATCACAATTTAGTGTGACACTAATAAAAACAACGTGTTGAGGAAACGTGGAAGGGAATTATTGTATTAACCTTTTAATAATCTGTTACACAGTGTTTGCTCGTCATTATTTATGAAACAACAGGTCAGGTGTAGTAAACACATTCAGTAATCCGCAATATAGCGTTAATGCCCCTATTCAGCCTGTATATTATTCGCTGCGACATAAATAAACTTATGTTCTTGCATACTCATATACCATATTAAAGAGCAATACTTTACAGCTGTAAAGCCTTTGTAAATCTGATTAAAATTTTCAACCATGATCAAAATTTGATCTACTTCTGTTGGATATCTTTAACAAAAATTGACTCTCCTAAAATTTTACACGTTTGAATAAATTAACAAAATTCTGTAAACTAGTATATATTTCCAAGCATTAATTAGCGCATGACTATGTATTTTTTGAAAAAAAGAAATTTGATTTAATTTCAGAAACAAAAAAAGTATTTTATTAAATTTTACAAACTTGATTAGAAAAGTAAATCAATCATATACTATGTGTAAATCAGGCTAAGTGTATAAATAAATTATGAATACCAAAAAGATCCAATGATCTGTAAATTGAAACTTAATAATCAGTGATATAGTTTTCGTGATATATTTAAGGATAATTTACTGAATGTTTCAACAAATTTGACTTTCATAATATATTATCATATTTTGTAACTTTTAACTTCTCTAATTATATTATAGTACCGAAAGTATTGAGAAAATACCATCGTTGGTTTAGTATTAAAACTGAATATTGAAATATTTATAAAATGAAATTGAAATTTTCATTTTTGTGCCTGGTCTATACAATATGTGTACGCTTTAAATATTATACTTATTTGTATTTTAATTTACGTTAATTGACGACAGTTTGGTACTAGACGCGTGATGAAGTAAATAAATGTAAAACGCTGTTAAGACGAAACCCAATAATTCTTATAATATTAATTACGAAATTACATAACATCGCAAAACTTCACGGTATAATTATTACCTTTGGCATACTGTTGTTAATAAAATTTTCTTAGGTATTAATTTACTAAATATTTCAAATTGTTATAATCGAGATATACGAAGGATCAATTCTTAGCGGTTTTTAGTAATACAAATTTTAATTAAAACTTTTCTTCTAAGTGATTTACTATAATGTGAGAACATGCTACATTTCTACGACGGTAAATTTACTTGAGTAAAAATACGATTGGGGTTCAGACCATTGGCTGAAATTAAACCGAATTCATTCAATCAATTTTCAAAGCAACTGTAAGATTAAATGTCACAAAACAAAACTCTAGTGGCATCAGGGGTGAAATGAAATAACACTCTCTGTATTATAATTTCGAATATTAATTTTAGCCTCCAGGCAACTGGTAATTTTTTGTCAAATATATTATTTCATTTCAAATTTCCATTACGCGTCTATTGTAGGATACCTTCCATAAATATTTTTAAGATTATCTACGTAAATATTCTGACATATTCTTGTCAGCAATTTGTGAAAGAAGGTGCGCCCAGCCTCAGAGCTCCGTTTCTGGAGTTCGTCCCCTTTCCACCCTCAGACGACGCCCCTCCAACTTCCAACACCTCCCGCCATTAAAACTTGCTCGACCCGCCATTCACTTAGCGAGAATTAAATCCCTCTAGCATTCCCTTAATTCCTAGCGTCTTTCTTATCAATTTCTATTAACAAATCCGCTCTTCTCTCGACCCGGCTTCTTCTCTGTATTATAAGCCGGTCTTAAATCCAGACATCACACTTTCTTCGACAGACAGCGGGAACTTTGGCAATTCTCCCGCCTACAAAGGAGGCCCATCGCAAATAGAAGGAAGTATACGTCGACATTGTAGTTTCGCAGTCGGGAGTATTATGTTCCGAGCACGACAGTCCCGAGATATAGGCGGGATGAATTCTCATCAACTGCGTTCAATTAATTCCATTATATCTACAAACAAATTAAGAGTTTTGAGAAATTTTTACACGGATAAAAATAAATAAAAATGCGATAAATCCCGGCACTTCACCTAGAAGATGACGGCAGTGCATTTGTCCGTCGAAACGTCGCGTTTCAATCGCATTGTTACCCAGGTGGAAACCCGAGAACTTTTTCTTCATGCGATAAATTGTCTCGGCGAAAGCATTACTCATGGAACATGGCTGTAAATTTGGAAAATCACTCAAATTCGTTATAATAAAATTAATGCTCAAAATGCCATTTCTGACCCCAAAATATAAAATCCAATTCAAATGTTATTTCTGTTATTCTTGAGCTACTACAATTTAGACTGAACAACATTACAGATGCAGAGCTAAAAATATATATACTGCAAGTTATTTGCATATCATTAACGAATAAAATTTACCGAAAATATATTACTTTAATTATATAAGATTTAGGTAAGAATTAATTCTTTATTAATATTTTTTTTTAGGGCAACAGGCTACATGAGGGTAATCCACTTAGGGCAACTCCCCTTTAATAGCATAGGAAGGGATGAAAATATTGCATATAAATAAAAATAAGTTACATTTATGACTGAAACAAAATGCGAGTATATGATATGAAATGAAAACATATTTCAAACCAGCCACTGTTGTTTGTCACTTACTTGTATCGTGTAAAAACTAATTAATAATTTTCAAAAATATTTAATTTTAAAATATTGGAATTTTTGGAAATATTGGTATAATAATCGATAAAAAAATTATATATTGACTAATATGTTCACGCAATAATATAATATTATAGAAAATTATTAGTTTGCTTGATAAATGACAAATAAAAAAATTCGGGACAGAATGCAAAAAATAATGAATAAATCATGTATCATTCATATTGAATTTAAAAATGAAAATCATAATCATTGTTTTAGGACAATACTTGTTTTGGTTCTTCATCATACTCATACATTTATTTTACCTGACTGATTTTCAGTTCTCCCACATCTTTCAAGTACTGAAATAAAAACATTTCAAGAGTCATTAGCTAAAATTAATTTTAAAAATCGGACCGAAGCTTTGTTAAAATTATGGAACTATACAGAAAATGTTACGTTGGATAATTTCAGCAGAAATTTTTCAATTTTGAAGGTAAGCCAGTCATCATTTTCTAATTAAATTTTTTTCGAAGTACTGCTAATTTCATTTTTTACGTCTCAATAACATGGATTCCTGGCTATTTTAGTTAATTCAATCAGGTAGTTTTACGTTAAATCAAATTAACGCCAATTTTTAGAGATCATATATACGAGATTAAGTTAATTTTACACTAAGCATTATTCAGCAACAGATTTTAATGCGTCACCATGAAATAATTACAACGTGTTCTTCACAATTTTAATTAAAAACTTATTTGCTGGAAATTTAATAATAAAAACAAATCAAGTACGCACTACATTTAAAAAAGATACTATTTTTAAACGTTTGTGAAGCTTTTTTTATTAACCGTTAGCCTTATTTATTTATAGTAATTAATGTAAGTAACCATGTAAAACACTTTCTAGGAACTGAAAGCACCTCGTTTACCTTGCCACTGTGTACACACGTTTCTTAATGTATTAGCTACGAAGTTTGCTTCCGTTATTATTCCAGTCTGCTTGTCACGACAGAAGCCGCCTCTTCCCATTTCCATGGCAACGTGGTCACTCGGTTTAATGCAGAGACGAGTCTGGTACAGGGGACAAGGACTCTGCACCTTCTGGTCCGACAACGGAGATGTCGAGGAGGTACACTGTCCGCCGCAGGGTTACAAAATATTAACCATTGACTGCTATAGTTGGAGTCCAAAGTTCTCATAAAACTCTATATTAATACAATTTTCAAGTTTAATGAAAATGACGTAACAAAAGTCAGTATTATACTGTAATATAAAATCAAATACGAGACATTAAACGACCAATTAGGTATATAAACTGCAATAAACATTCTACATAATAGAAGAAGTTGAAAAGTAAATAGAAGGACAAAAGTTAAGGCGTAAAATCTGAAATGCAAGTAGGGAGGAAACAGACAGTCCCTGTTGGACGAAGAGAAATAGGAAGTGACTCAGAGAAACTGTAAGTAACTACTTAAGTAGTCCCTCCTATTTTTATAATAGGGAGACTTAAAATTGGTTAACAGTTTTTAATACAGAAAATAAATAAGGTATTCGAACGTCTCTAAAATCTATTTAAATAATATTTTTCTTTGACCTCAATGTTACAAGGGTGATATATAAATGTCATGTACAATTAAGAATTGTTCTAAAACCACATTAAGTCAAACAAATGTTGTCGAATATGTTATTTTCCCTTACATCTCGAGATATCGAAAGCGTTGGAGCCTTTGATTCCCAAATTTCAAAGAATTTCAAAAGGAGGATACCCCAGTATTTTTTTCCTTTTTGGATAACTAATTAACATTTTCTCAATTAAATTTGACTCTTGTTTGAAATTCATACTATCTTATTACGTTTTAGTTTAAGGTTATTAAAGGTACTCATTTTTATTGTAGAGTTGTTTTCGATGTAAAATAAATAATTTTCTAAATTAATTAATCAACGAAAAAATGCGCCTTAGGCCAATGTAGACGACTAAATGATTCTCCTCTAGCAATGTTGTGGATAACTTAATCTGATCCTTCATCGAATTCTTACCCAAGTACACCTTTGCGCCCTAACATTTATATTTCGTTCTTACAATACTTCATAACAAGATAAGTTCACTTCTTTATTTGGCAACATCGCTGTATTAAGGTTTACGATAAATAAAAAATAATTTAAAAATAGCATTAAATGTAGTGATAATAAGTTGGCAATCCTGATGTTTTTATGGAATTTTAACACTTAAATGACAACCACATATATAGTATATTTCAATCATTTACAGAATCAAGCAAACAATGAACTGAATAGTTCGTACAGAGCCCAGTTAAATTTTAATTTTTTTTTGTTTCGAGCTTAAACATTTTTGCCTATTGTTAATGTTTCCATAAAACTGGATGCATTTTTATCAGCACTTATGCTTGAGTAATTAGCAAACAATGAACTAGAACATTCGTGCTCATCCTGGTAACAAATAATAGCGGTAAAGTTTTACCGGAATTATTTCACCGCAATCGGGGAACTACAATTAGCCATTGTGGCTGAAGTTATGAAGTAGTAAATTGCATGACAATTTCATAATAATTCTGGTTACATAGGTGAATGATGCGATGATACGGAAAATAGTGTGGTCGGATTTTAATTAACACAATTACTCTTCCAATTGCACGGATACGAGTTACTTGAACCAGATTATTTCGTCCTTGGATATGCGAATAGGAAAAATATTTTATATATTACATTGTTGGCATAGTTTCAGAGGTACAACTGAGTTGTTAAACACTGCAAGGAACTATTGTTAAGTTTTCAATAAAAAAAATTAATCAAATATATTCATGTTCATTAATGTAATTAATGCAGAGTAAATAAAGGAAATAAAAATTTAAAATTCAATCGACGTCTTTCCGTAAAATCTAAAAATACAATTTTTAACTTCAATCACGTAATTAAAACAATCGAGGTTTACTCTTTTAAAGATTAGAAAGAGAAAAGTTATTTAATAGAATTATTTAAAACTTTACTTTCCAAACCTACAAAATTATAGATGTGCTTGTGGATTATTTAGGCTGCAAGCCGAAAATGATGTTAGAAAAGTTTTTCAAAACCTAAAATAATAGAAAAAGTGTACAATACGATTTTGGAAGATCGGTGTACGAATATGCGTAAAATTGGTAGTACTATAACGGAATTTCACATGAAAAAATATTGCGCATTTAGGCCGTCCAAGCACGCTGAGGATCACAAAATGCATTCTGACGACACTTTCCCAACAATGCTGGGCGCATTCACGAAAAACAAGAGTTTTTTTCTGTGTCAATATCAGACTATGATTGAGATATGGATTCATCTTTACAAGAGAATCGAGACAGCAATTCATAAAATCGAAACTCTTCTTCAGTTCATGGTTTTGGTACTATGTTTAAATATCAGTAGTTACAGAAATTTCATTTCTTCAATATATTATATTATAAAAAGGTTAAGTAGATGAAACACTACATTACAACATAATATATACATATATATATACATATATACATATATATATATACATATATATATATATACATATATATATTTATATATATATATATATATATATATATATATATATAAACTAGCAGTGAGGTACAGGCAATTCAATTTCATAAGCTGTCAACCCATTTTCATTACTTATGATAATAATCAAAAACAATATATTATTTACGTACTATTTTCAGCGTGTTAAAAACAGTAATGAATAGAAATCCAATAGCATCTAAAACGAAACATTAATCTCATAAATAAAATACGGACGTTTGGTTTATCATTTATGATTGACACAACTTTTGACACAGTTGAGTCCATCCTCTGAGACATCACAGAATTATAATTAGCTTCCTAGGCGCCGAGTGTCATCACGTGGGACATTCATGAATTTTCTATATTTTTGTGCTTTATGACCCCGATACACGTTGATGAATCATTTGTGAGCTCCAAATTGGACAATAATGGTAAACAGGCCCCGCAGAGCTGCCTTGGACGCACCTGACATCGCTCGTCACACAGTTTCAGCGATTCAGTGTTTTGTCACCTGCGACCGGCTGACGAGATGTGACAGGTCAAGCGAGATCCGCTGACAGGGGCTCTCTCTGTCGATAAGCCCATCCTGCTGAAACTTGAATGCCAGAGCTTGGAAAAACTGTACAATTGAGGCACAGGCAATGCATCATTTTGTTTCTCATCCAATGCCTATATTTTTATATTTGATTCTTTTGCATATTCAGTGAATTTTTAGCTTTCTCCATTTAACAGACAAATAGTCATTACATAATTTAAAATTACTAACGAGTGGCATGAAAACAACATGCACCATAATGTTAATTTCCAAAAATTTATTTTCGTTCTGCATAATAATATGTCCATAATTGAATACTTCAAAATTCAAAAATATTTACAATAATTAATTATATTTCGTAAACCAAGAGGCATTATAATACATTTTCAGTACCCTCAATCATAACTTGAATGTAGAGGGATATAGAAACTATTTCAACTTTGAATATAAAATTATTTCTGATTTCCTAAATGGATTTAAAAGTATGTTATGTCATAATGTTTAGCAATTATACTGTTCAAATGAAAAATATATATTCCTTCATTTACTGAATCTGTAAAAATAGCATATATAGGTAGGAAAGTGATGTTATGGTTTTCTTTTCAGAGTTAGAAATTTTTTCTTGATATTAAGTATTCTACTGCATATCCATGAAACAGCCATGGTTCTAGAACACGTGAAAAGTGAAGAGAAATCATTTTAAAACATCTTGTATCTGAACGTAAAAGTCTTTTTTATTAGTCCTATTTTGTCAGTACCAATAGAATTCTCACGAACAAAATATTTTCGCACCGGATTTTCTGGTAATACAAATATAGACAACAACAAACCTATAGAAATTCAAAGGGGCGGATAATAAATAAATTAATTAATAATTTTACAAACAAGTTGTATCAGTTTTAAAATCACATTCCGTTTTATGACTCGGCACTTCATACTCCTGAGTAACAAAACCGGGTTTATTTTTAGAGGTAAATAGAGAAGCTTAGTAGTTAATTTACCTCTAGTGCTTGCGCAATTAAAAATTAAGCACTTAACGTTTTCGATATTCATGAAGATACTAGTTTGAACCCTGCTTCATGAAGTTCTAATTACCGTTCGAAATGTCGACGTGAAATAAAGTAACTTAAATTAATGCAAATTATTTTCAAAGTTGCAGATAATTCGTAAATCTGTATGATTATTAAAAGTTAGAAGGTTTCATGTGTTGTAAATTGTTTTAATACTACTCTAACAAAAATTATAAGTTGGTTTTTGTTTCTATAAACTACTTTTAACGATATACATTAATATTAAGCTTCACCTTTCAAACAAAATATATGAAAATTATAGTTATGAATTAAATTTTTATTATGTATATGCATATTTTACGTTCCAATTGACATGAAGGAATTAAATATTCGTATACCAAGAAGACACAATTATGTTCGTGTATTGATATTTAAATGTAATATATTTTCAGCACAGGATAAAAGTAATGAAGACAAACCAGAAAACGAATCTCAAAAATTAAGTATATAAGCAGATTATTATAGAAAACATTGTTCAAGAGAGAAAAAGTATTTAATCTGGTCAAAGTAAAGTCAAATAATAAATTGGGAGAATATAGAATAAACAATTGCTGTTTTTAAAGCATAAATACTATAATAAATTATAATATTATGAGGAAATAAATTTATATTGAGTAGGATTTATTTTAAAAAATTATTAGTCACAAATAATTAGGAATTTCGATGCCTTCAAACTAATTATTGAAGGATATAAATAACGGATTAGAGAAAAAGGTACCAGTTTGGAAATATCCAAATTTATAATTATGGTGGCTGACATTAAAGTGGGTTTTTTAATTTTTTTAAAATTATTATTCATAAATACTATCTTTTTATATTCCTTTTGATCCAATTTATAGAAAACAATGAAGTTATCGTTTCAACGGACTAATCATGCAGCAAACAATTTTAAAGTGACAAAGTTTTGCATTTATTTCATACTTGGTTATGATATGAGATGTTAGCATATAAAACATTTTATTTTAAACAAATATATTATTTCAGTTGTTAGATTACTATTTAACTAGTAATCTATTCTTCATAGAAGGCTTAAGTTCAAGAAGCGTTTGTTTATATACGTTTGCAATAAAACATTCGACGAAGGAACGACCATATAACTCAATAAACAAGAGTTAATATATGGCGTCCCTGACGACCAGTTTTATTTGTTTCGGAAGTTAATTTCCGCAGTGGGATTATTGTACCCTCTGAGGTCGTACGTTGCAAAGTAAACGGATCCGTTTAGTCGCGTCTTTACTCTGCCGGTACAGAAGAGATCAATAAATAGGGTCTCCTTATCGTTTTAAAATAAATTGTATAGGGAAACACTTGTTAAAAACAAAAGTATTTCATGATTAAATTTAATTCTAAATATAACTTTATAAATAATTATAATCTAACACCGTTTTATTTAAACCTTATATATTTACTTGTAATATGGACACTAAATAGCAACTTCAGTAAAACATTACAACTTGACCTCGTTAGATCGTTGTTGTGACCGTATCGTGTCAACGTCGGGATTTCCTCTCCTTCAATCTCCGCCAATCAGCTTCCTTGTTCATTCGTGCTATATATAGTTGCCAAAAAACAGCTAACGGCTTTTGCCGCGTGTTAAAAAATTCATAAGAGGATTCAATTGAGAAAATTGAAAGAGTTGTTTAAAATTTTTATGCTACGAAATCATTTTAATTTATTATGAAGACAGAAAATAAATCGTGGTATATACTTTATTATTTATAAATGGAATAATTTTTTTAAAAATATTAACTTCATTTAAAATTTTAAACTTTTAATGAACTTTAAATGAGCAAATTGCTGATTAAAGATAAGTTTAATAGTTCTATTTAGTAATTATAATTAAAGAAAAGAATTTAAATTAATTTTTTATTTATTTTGAATATTTAGAAATTAATTAAAATTAATCATTTGTTACTGTAATTTAATATACATATATATTTTCATTACTATTATTGAATATTAATTTAAAAGCGGAATTTTAATTTTAATTTTCCTCTTAATTAATTTGAATTTAATATAGGAAATTAACTGAAGTAACATTAAATTTTTCATGTTTGATTTATTTTTAATAATATAGATTTATTTTAGTTTTAAGCAATTTAATTTATATTGCCCAATTTGAAATATTTTATTATATATTTATCACTTTTTTAGAATTTGATCAGCAAGGTTTTAATTTAAAACAGTTAATATTATAAGTGTGCTTTTTTTAAATTTGGCTGGCTATATGTTTTATTATATCATAGTAATCCTATACCATCCCTTATAAATTTGTTCTACCTACGAATCCAAGAAGGCATAGGCAAGTGCAATTAGCAGTCCTTGCGGGACGCGGGTGTCGTCACAATATAGGATTGGTCTGGTCACTTTAGCAACATTATTTTTAGTATTCATCCTTAATAGAGAATTATCGTTAGTAATATATGTACTTTTAAACAGTTATTATGGATTTGTTAAATATAACGTTAAACGAATAGCTGACAGTATTTATAAATATTTGCATTTAAATTATTATTGTGAAAGATAATCTTATGAGATATATTATATATTTTATTTTCTGTTCTATATTTTGTGTATAAGCTTGTTCTGTAATATTTTCTTGCAAAAGCGGGATTAGAGGGAAGATATTTCGCGCAAATTAAAGGCACTTTAATTAGTATTTATGTATCAAGATGGGGTTGTTGTATTTCGTTTCGGCACAGCTTCACAATAAAGTAATCAAAGTGTTTATCAGTTAACTGGTGGTAACAAGGGTGTCAGGCCGGGCGATGTGTCTGCCGACTTAAATGAATCTATAGCACAAGTTTTAATGAAGACGACTTCCTCGCCGCGGTGACACCGACTGTCAGGCGAATAAAATTGATTTAAATCAGGTAATTAACTCTGGGTGGTGGTGACGCGTTGCCGTGACAGTTGACGGAGACGCAATCAGCGGAGAAGTCTCTCTGTTCTCCTAATGCACTCAAGATATCTGCCAACCGCACTGTACCCGAGAAGTGCCTCCTCTGTAACGCATAAACTTGGCCAAAAATAAGCGTTATGTTTGTATTAAAAAAAATACCGAAAAACTGAGATAGAAATATTACTTAACTGAGTGTATATTATTTCTCTTCTAAAGTTTATATCAGTAATTTAAGCAGTGTAAAAGAATTTTAAATTTTATTGCATCCTTATAAATGTTTTTTGAATCTCACATGTCATAAAACAATCATTACCTGTTCTTAATATTTTCCCATCTAATATTTGTAAAATTCATTTCTGATCGTATGATCAGTCTAGATCAAGCCACGATAATATACTTCCATTTATTAACCGGCCTCAGAGAACTCTTCTATATTTTAGTATCCATACAAAAACAAGAGAATTGAAAGAAAGACAACTTTTGTCCACATAGATCCTGGGAATGGCATGAAAAATTCGAGTAATTAGACGGGGAACTTTTATGGAAAACTTAAATAGGGGAAATTTTAGAATGTCGGTATAAAATAACTGGAGTAAATTAAATTCAAGAGACAATCTAAATTAGTAGTTGTTTTGTTTACGTAGCGAAAAATAAATATTTTAGCACGCTGTGGGTCTTCAGGCACAAAAAGAAATTAATTGTCATTTTTGTACATGAGGTTTGGCAAATGGAGGAGCATTGTCTGCGTGTAGGTTACAAATGTTTTTTTTTATTGAAGAACATTGTTTCTCAGATGGTGAGGAATAATATATATTGCACAAAGAGAGAAACAACGGGCGGAGTAGTTAAGAGTAATTTTCAGAGATTTCGTGTTGGATAGTGAGAGCAGAATTTAGCAGTTGTGAGTCGCCGTAAGTGCATCGCGAGATCTGTTACGATTGTACGAGTTGTAATATTTTTCAAGAAGAGATACGGAGAAACTAGCTGATTTCATTGGGTCAACCAAACAAATACTAAAATAGAGTGACAAAAACAACGCAACGTGCCACAGGACTTTAGTTAGTGCACATAAGTGACCCAGTTTATTTGTTGAAAGTAATACTCTTGCATAGCAAAGTTGATTGTCTATTCTACACTAATTAATAAGTGTCAATGTTATATGAAATTATATATATATATATATATATATATATATATATTTAGGGCAACAGGCTACATGAGGGTGATCCAGATTGGGCAACTCCCCTTTAATAGCATAGGAAGGGATTTGAAAAGGGGGATGCGGAAGGGTAGAGGAAGGTAGCCAAGGGTTACTAGGGCCCCCGGGCTATATTTTAAGGATCCTACCCGGCATTCGCCAAAAGAAATGCAGGGAAAACCTTAGAAAAACCTGCATCGGGTAGGTCGGGCATTGGGTACTTGTCCCACGCCCTTCCGATAGCGGGAGAGGAGTTTGATGTGGGGACGCAGCATTCCCTTCTTCGTGCCTCGACCAGTTTAGGAGGCAGCTGGCCGACTATTGCAATGGGAATAGCGAACAACTCTTACCGTATGCCCAAGGTCTGTGACCCCGGAGCATACACCTCTCAAAACAGGCCGAGGTGCCTCGGCTTGTGGGAACCTTACTTCAAAAACGGAGAGGAAAAGGCATACCCAAAGGTAGCCCCTTCGTATCTCTCCTAAAAGGTTCTGCCTGCGAGAGAATCCTCTCGCAGGCCTCATACCTGAAATTATATAAAATTCTGTTTAAATTTATAATTTTTCCGAAACCTTATTTCAATTGAGATAAAAACCAAATTTTATGTTTATTTATGCTCGTCAGAAAACCACGTCCTTCAATTCTAGGAGAGAAGTGGGACAAGTACCGAGAGCCCGACCTACGCGATTCAGGTTTCTCTAGGGTATTTTCTATATTATATTTTTGCGAATTCTGAGTAGGATCTTCAAAATATAACCACAGGAACCCTATTTAGCCCTTGGCTACTTTATAAACTCTTCCGTGTCCTCCATTTCAATCCTTTCCCTTGCTATTACAGAGGAGAGGCCAAAACTTGTATGTCAATTTTTTTTAAAAATTATACTGTGAAAAATGTAGCGTAAATGTGAAGATAATTAAATAATTATTACTATGATCTGAAATTCATTTTTTTTCAGCAACCTCAACATCAAACGTATTAATTCTTCGTGTGTTACTTTTACTTTAACAGTGTTTAGTTTACAAAAAAAAATTACAATTCCAATATTTAATACTTGTAACTGCAATTAATTAATTTATTCAACTTATGACAGTTCCTTTCTGTGGTACGAATGAATAACTTTTACAGTGCCCATTTATTCTACGTATTTCTGATATTATCGTCACTTTTCCGGTCTACACTCCATTTATTTCAAACCACAGGACTATTTAATTATATCGAATTATTTTTACCTTATTTTTGCCAACCCCCAAAATCATTTTTTTCTAGTATATTATCACATTATTTTCTACAACCATTTTTCAACAATGCTTAGAGAATTTCTTTACAAAAATATCAGAATGATGTATATAATCTGACCGTAGTTTTAGAAAAAAAATTCATATGAAATTGCCACTGCTTATATAATATTTATCCTCATTCTTAATTCTGCTAGTTTACAATCTCTTCTTTTCATCGTTTCCAACTGTCCTTGATTAACTTCTACATGAACTCGTTTTCCGTAACTATTGTTTAGTTTTTTTAAAGAAATGATTTGAAATCTATTAAAAGTTTGTAGTAAACATGCGAATAAATTAAGAGTTCAATTGCCACGCCTATCTTGGTTCTATTACTGTCATAGTTTCACATTTATCTCTAGGAAATCTTAATCCTCGGCACGCCTCTCCGTCTTTGATCCAGCATGGCGAATATTATTAATGATGTCATGGCGCCGTCATGCGGCACGCCGCAACACTGTTTTCCCATTATTGCATCTCCTTACCATGGCGGTCCAATAGTTTCGTGTAATGTAACGTAAAACTACAATTTTATGTTTCCACCATTTTATCTAGTTTAGTAAGAAGTTAATAGATCGGTGACAGTAATTACACTAAATTACTAAAATATGTTTCATTTGCTTTCTTTTAACTGGAAACTCATTTTCTCCATCTCACAAGTTCATTATTGTTAGGAACATCAAACTTTGTAGTTACAGTATCAGGAACTATTTTTCTGTTCAATGTTTTACAAACTTTGTTAAATATTAATCCAAATAGTATTCATTTTCTGTCTAGAAACAATATATATACATACCCTTAATTAAACAGATAAGTCAGAGTAAAGTATATTCATACTGCCTGTGAATTAATTTTTTCGAATATAAGATACTAAATATAAATAAATAAGTCATCAGCTATTAAAATATTAATTATATATAAATAATAATTATAATTTAGTGGACATAGAAATCATAACAGACTAAATTTAATATTATCGTGCTTGATAACGATCCTATTTTTTTAACCATACCGCAGTAGATTAACGGGAACGGTCTCTGCTGGAATCCAAGCAACTGCGTAAGACATTAGATCTCCATGGTCCAATCATGAAGGCTTAAGTGCTCTAAAAAAAGGTAACCTGCAGCGTTTAAAGGTTCGTAGTTGAGAGAGTAGCGTCATATAATAGCTGTTTTAAAAATAACAGCATGTTATTAAATTACTTCAATCTTTTATCAATCATAAAAGTTTGAGCACATGTTTGAGCTGTAAAGCCATGACAAAAACTTTATGACTCTAAACTGCAATACAGAATTTTACTATCACAGGTCGTAATATCGTTATAGATTATCAGTGATTCTGTAGATTTAGTCATTCAACTATTGAATATAGTTCTAAATAATTTTTATATTCTGAGTGACAGTATCATGAATCTGAGGAACCTAGTAAATTGAGTAATTTAAAATATTTTTAAATATGCAACATTTTGTTCCACTGTTTTGTCAACAGCGTTTTCCTCATTTGCTAAATTCAAATTTCAAACTTCCCTAATATTATGGAACCCGTTTCGTTAATCAATTCATCATGAGCATGTCATAATTAAATCAGTTACCATATAATAAAGATCTCTAAACAAGAACAACTGATACGAAACGTACCCCCTAAATTAAGTATATATTTTTATTGAATTATTAATCCGATACTATATAAATGATAATGGTAAAATTGTAATACCGTAAGACGCTACACTGAAACTGAATATCTTATGCAATATAAGTTATGGAAATTATATGGAATATATATTTTTCTATCGCGGAAGTGATGGCGAAACGATATTTTGCGTCTCAAATATCGGTACATAACCAGTTCATGTATTTTACTGGATAGATGAAATAAAAATATGTTGTTTTTATTGATTTTTACTAGAAAAATACTTAAAATCTGTTTTTTACAACTCCGCTATTTTGAATCATTAAACTCGTGGGAAGTATCCAACTCATAAGCGACTCAAAACATAATTTTTGAATCGTCCTAAAATACCGCACTGAGAATGAGAAGTTTATTATTTTTATTTATTGGAGAGTGAGGACAGTCAGTTATGAGTTAGTTACGAAATAGTGAGATAGAGAGTTACGGCGAGAGGCAGATAGTAACATGGAAGTGAATGAGTTATTACGTACTCATTACTAAGAAGTATATACATAGTGAGATGATACTATTTAATAAAAGAAATTATTATACATGAATTACGATTAACCTCATCACTTTATTTCTTCTGCCTGTAGTCTGAAGATGACTAAAGGAAGTACTATTCTGATGCCAGAGAAAGTACGCAAAACATTTATAGCTCGGTTAAATAAATTAAATATGAGCACACAATCTTCTAGTAAAATGTTTTTTATGTTAACAGTGAAGAGTACAAAGTTTATTTAAATCGTAATTGTTATTTTTATATTTCAGCTTATTATTTTTATGATATTTATTTAAGTTTATAAACCACGGTAATAAACGTTAAATATTAAAATAAAAAACAATTTTAAAGAGACGAGAAAATATGTATATTCTGACGTAATGGAGATGTAAATTATCATAGAAAGCAGTGAACAGTACACATGACTGTAACAGTGTATAGCCTATAGACAAAAAAAATTAGATAATTAACGACCACGAAGACGGCCGTTTTATTGGTGAATCGAGACTTTGAAAATATAGCTGCGGTTAATTACATGATACTTTTAAGTACTAAAGGGACTTAAGAAAATAAATGAGTCAGCGGTATATAACTACGGTAATAATGCGATTGGCAACTGAAACCTGCACATGTGGACTGAAATATCCGTGACTGCTGATTGTATAACGTGGCAAAAACGTATATATGTATAATATGTTCAATCCTCTAAATATTTACTTTTTATTTATCAATGAAACAGTGACTGCTGGGAACGGGAAACTGGATTTTTTAAGGTCGGTAATAGCGTTTGATAGCCACACAGGCTCAGACGGGCTCAGGTGTTGAGCTCCAATTAGTCCACGTTGTCTAATGTAGCGCAGCACAGAGCTTTGTGCCCCGTTCACCCCGAGGCTGCCCTTCAATGGTTCATCCATGTTTGCACACTTGTGCGTGACAGACGAGAATGCGTGCCACATGCCAATGTTCGAACGTGATCTGAGAGCTTCGCTATTAATTATATAACTAGATCACTGACGTGCAATACAAGTTTCGAGAAAAGTTGTGTGGTGTTTATATCACTTCATGTTGTCTGTCATTTGGCTAACTTATCTAATTATTACAATACAGACGTATTATTATTCCAATTAAATTGTTATACCTTTATAAATAGTCCACTTAGACATTCTCAAGTCACTGTTTTGTCGTCAGATGATTGCATTGAGTAAGCAAAAGAGGGGACCAAAGTCTATTCAGATTTAACTTTAAAAACGTGTATTTATCAAATTAGGCTCATTTTCTCATTACTGTATCACCTGACGAAGTTCAGAAGTCGGAACGAAACGTTGTTCGTCTATTTTGTAAACATTCTTTAGCTGCAAATGTTATTACTTAACTTAATAATATATTAAACATACATTTTCTCACTTATTATCTAATATTTTTATATGTTACATCGTGGAGTGTAGACTTAATAAAGACTTCATGCAGCTAGAACTCTGGAGAAAGAAATAAAAATGATTTTTGAATTTCCTAATATGGATAGAAAATATTTGATACAATAAGTCACGCATTGTATCTACGCAACAGATGGGAAACTAAACGTTGGTGTGGGGCACTGTTTAATTCAGATACGGTGGATGCATTTCATTATAGTTTAATAGGCGAGTTTAATTACCTTATGCGAAACAGATCCCTCAAATGGCATTGATTACTCGCTGGTGTTCATGTCCTGTGAAGTACTTGCGATTTCACACGTAATACCACAACAATCGGGGCTTCGGGGTCGTCACTGGCCGTCGTTTTTGTATGCCGTCGATGTTTGTGATTGTCCTCTAATTCCCATAAAGCCTTTTCCGCTATGTTTTCGAGTGGATCCGCTGTTGGCGGCAGCATCAGCTAATGACCACCACTCAAATTAGGTGCCATATTTTCTATATCCTTCACTGATACTAAATTAGTTGACCGAAGTCAACTTTTTATTTGCTGAAGAAAAGTAATTTCATATTATTTACCACTCCTTTATATATTTATTCCTTATCTCAATACCATTTAAATAACATCGAGAAATTTGTATGCCCAGCAATCCATAATTTGAATCAATTATTAAAATAAATACATTTTAGCAAAGACTTTCATCATTTTATTTGACCGAATTCCGAGTAGAAATGATTCGTTATTTTAGTTAAATGGAAATAAAATTCAATCTAAAAATCAGACTATAGTTACTGTCTCTAGACCGAAATTTGTTATATACTGCGAATGTCGTATTATATAAAATGATTTTTACATTTTTAAATGAATTTTATGTACATATATACGCTTCACAGCGACTAAATTATAAACTAAAATATTCAGTTATCGTATTTAGAAAAGTTGCCACCTCAAAATTGTATCCAATACTATTAAATATGAACTTAACAACGAAATAAAATTAATATGTAACATTATCATCTCTCATCTATTAAAAATGCCTTCTCTTTCCTAGAAGGGCAATTTTACATATACCAAGTAACCTTTTCTTGGTTGTCAACAAGTCCCTTCTGCATTTTACATGTTTTAAAATTTAATTGTTTCATGTCACTACATTTCTAAAATATATTCGTCTACCAAAAATATTGAAAAACATTTACTTCCATCTATTTCCTCTATACTTCCTGCGTATAAAAATTCCCTCTTTTTAAGTCGTACGGAATAGTGCTTTTATACATAATCAAATAATTAAGACAAATATTCCAGTCTTCCCCAAAAAATGTTTTAATAGAACTTAAAGTATAGTAAATAAAAATAAATATTTAAATTACGAGTAAAGAATAATTTGGTATTTCATATCATCCGACAATAATCATTTAGTATATAAACAGAAAAACAGACAATTTGGCAGAAAAAATGTGTATTAATCAACAAACAATCATTACAATTCGCCTTTTTGTCCACGGTTTTGGGACCTCGTCAAGTAATGTATATATATATATATATATATATATATATATATATATATATATATATATGCATACATTCAATACTGTCTATTACCTGATGAGGTCCCCAAATTGTGGACTAAACGTCGTATTGTAACTATTTTTTTGTTTTCTTGATTTATACAAATTTTCTCTGGAAATTTTTTTGCTTATTTATTAAATATTCATTCCTATCAATTCATGTAAAATATAAAACTGCAAAAATTTATTGTTTCTTTCATTTCTGTTATTTTCTGATAACGCTTTAACATTGTCCGTCCTTGATTGGAAGGTTGGAAATATTTTTGAAAAATAATGTGATATATTCAACGATAATTTTTCTAAAATTAAATTCACTCTCATGTTTTTACTGTAAATAATCCGTTTGAGCGAAGAAAAGTGAAGTATATAAGTCTTCCGAATGAATAATTTGAAATCTTGTCCCATATTTAAGATTGAAAAACATTTTAAGTATACACACTTGGTTCAGGAAAATAAACGTGACTGTCTCAGGAAAGCGACACAGTAAATAAGTGCAGTTTATTGGTAGATTTGTTGCCGGCAGAGTTATCGGTGGGACCTTCATAAATCCGACCCAGACTGCGAATACATGGTAAGGGTTGGCTGCGGCACCCTACAATGGCAGATAAAGAAACCCCGGCCGGGACACAAAGAAAGCCAACGCTCTGAAAGTTGAAAGACCATTCTTTCCCAATTTATCAAGCTACATTTGCGCCGCAAAGGCGGCTCCTGTTTGGCACCTCGCCAAGGGGTGTGTGTGTGGGTGTGTGCGACAGAGACAGTGCGTCATCGAAGCAATAGCCTGTGGGAAAAGGGTTATTCGAATGAAATAAATGCCTTTGAAATGCCCCAATTATTACGTTCAAAGGCGACGATATGTTCCTTTGAATGAACATTTGGCACTTTATCTGAACTGTTTATCATATCTCCATTCTTGAGCAAGTTATTTTTCTCCAACATAGAGAAACAGGAAATACATTTTACTGGTCTGTTAGTAAAATTGAAATACAGTACCCGTCAATTTTAATGTTATTTTACATTCAATATTACGTCGAAAATTTTTAATGTGATAGTGAGAACCTTAACAATGGAGTAAATATTGGGTATTCGAACCTATTTTATTCGACACTTGAAACGCTGACATTTTACAATTACAAGGAAATGTCTCAAAAACTTTTTCAGGTAACTTAAATCTCGTACAGTCTGGGTTTTTTTCGATGACAGTTTTAAAGGTTATCAGCCCTAATTTAAAATTATAATCGCATGTAATGTATTAATTAACTTCTACCTACCTGGACGTAATATCCTCTCAAAACTGAAAAGATCCTGGAGACGTAAATATTGCCAACTTTTCTCTAAAATTTAATGTCATGTCTACATTTTTTGGAGAAAAATAAAAATTGAAGACCACTCGGTGGCTATTACAAAGATTAGGCATAAAGAAAAATAAGTTTGAATTTAACGTCTGTTTTGAATTAATATAACAATTGATGACCTTATGCGTACACTTTTTATTTATATTGTAACGACGTTTCGATACATTTTTATATCATCTACAGGTATTTTCCAAATTAATATAACTCGGACCCTTATTCAAAATCTGTGTGGTTTTAATAATCGTTTTAATCGTTTTGTTGTGCTAGTTTATTATATTAATGTTAAATTTTTTTATTCACCATTTCCACGTTCTCAATCTCTACCCTTGTTTTTTAATATTGATTTATTTACAGTCGCATCAACAGCTCCCGTAAATAGCGACTCAGCATGGGAACCTTGACCAGAGTTTTCTCTCACGCAAATTAACATCCTCACCGGGATTCTAATCCCGAAAATCTGTGCTGTGAGGCAGTCACACTGACCCCTACACCACAGGAGGTCGGCGTCTCTACTCTCACTGATTAGCGGGTGTAGAAATGTTCAAAAATGATAACCTGTCGATATTTGCGCCGAATAAATATTTTGCGGAGTCAATGAGACTCATAATGTTTCTAAATATATTCTGTGTATAATTACAGCCCCTATCGGCTTGGGAGGAGAGAATCATGAAGTGTAGGGTGGATTTGCATAAAAATAACGAAAAAATCCGAGATTAAAATTGATTCCTGGTTTATAAGATTAATTTTGACATTCAATTTGCTGTTTAACCCCAACTTTTGGGGCTGAACGGGGGTGCAAATTTTCAGACATGTTGATCTGCCGATATTTATTTGCAATGAATATTTTTCGGTGTCATTTAAAATCATAATATTTTGGTAGATATTCTCTGAGTACAATTTCATTTCCTATTGGCCTGGGAGGGGAGCACGCTTAGGGTTGGGGTTTTGTGGAGCGTTACATGAAAATAACGGGAATAGACCAAAATTCGAGACAATTCAGGGGTTGTGGATGTCGCTCAGTTTCATTGTGACAAACTGGATATTGCTCGAGGTTGGGCTGGGATTCTGGGCGGGGGTAGAAATTTTCAAACAATGTAACTGGCCTATAACACATTCAGGGATAGGGGTCGAGTTGCGTTATATAAAAATAAGGAAAAAATCAGGGATTATAAATAAACGACATCTCGGGCACGCTGGGCAACAGGCTAGTTAAAAATATAATTCTCTCATTTTTACTGGTATTATGTCACGTACAACTGTTGCAAATAACATTTAATTATATTCCTCTTGAATATTGCAGTGTAAATTTATAAAAAGGAAAATAAAAACCTGTTCAATATTTCTGATTATCAAATCCCAATGAAAAAAAAAGCTGCCTCTGATTTGATCCATTATCTTAATAAATAACTTAAACTACAAGTATATATGTAATACTACACTGCAGAGGATAATATATTTTTAAAGTTACATCAAAATAATTATTTCTGGAAATATGACACACCAACATAATTAGTTCAATTATACGTCCATACGAAGGGAAGTGATAAACTATATCTAATTTATTAATATATTTAACATTTACAATTACAAAATATAAATTAACGTCTGTTGAAAATAATAATACCAAGAACATCCTTCGTACAGAAAATCTTAAAATTCAGAAACAAAAACTAAGAAAGTTTCAATAATAGTTTATTTTTCTCTATTGTATAAAATTTAAATATTTTTAGTTTTTATTTCTCCATTTTAAGTTAGTCTCTACGAACGTTGTTTTTATTTTTATTCACAATTACAATTACTTAATCACTTGATATTACAGACCAGTAAAATTTTGGCCATTATTGTTCCGTCTACCATTTCCCACATTTCAGAACTTATTGTAGCGAACTAAAATTAATATCAATTAATGAGATCTAAAATAACTTTCTGTGTTTCTCCAAATAAAAGATACACAAAAATAGAATATATTATGTTCCGCATAAAATTTAATGCCTGTACAAAAACTATAATTAATTGAGTAAATGTAGAAAGAATTTTAGGAAATACTGTCTATGAAGGGAAATTTTTTTATTGAGGTTTATAATGGTTGTGTCGACATCGTGGTCATTAGCGACCCGTATTTTACTGCAAATTTACTACATAAAAAAATGTTTGATGAACACTGTAGCAGGAAAAATCGTTGAAATAAATCTAAAAAATAGGTTTATATACGTCATAAATATGGAATACAACCTCTCGTCTACAAAAGACAGCTTCATTCCACCTAATACGTCCGCAACTACTTGCTTTCTACAGCAAATATGATGTTATGAATGACCCAAGAATGACGACGTACGAAATCTATAAGTTTCAGCGTACTTATACTGAAATACAACGTTGGCAAGAGCGTTGGACGGGGTTCCTATGCTTGCAGGACTTCATTACGTATTCGGAAAGTGTTCTTCCTCGAGGAGCTATCTTTGAGGATCTTCGTAAATTGGCGGGCATCGTATTCCGGGCTAAAGTAGTGAGAAACATTTATTTTAACAGTACACAAAAACTTCATGGGCAAAAAATTCTTAAAATGCTAAATTTATATGTAAAAAAATATATTTATACTGGAAATAATAGTCTCGTTAAATTTATTCTTCTAGTTATTTTCATTTAATATTTGTCGTATAAAATTTAAGAGTCACAGCGAACAATTTATATTTTTAATAAGTTTATATAATAGTTACGAAGTATGAAAGAATCCCAGTAAGACAGCGATAAAGTAAGTAAATAAACAAGAACTCTTTTTCACGTTAAATTAATATTATTATTTAATGTAACATAAAATAGGTTTCCGACCATCCTCTGATCACAATAATAACGAAAAGCCTAAAATTAATTATATGTTATAAAATAATTACCAATAATATTATTAATATATATTATTATAATAATAATTACCACCGTATGATGTCGAACATTTTCTTGACACAGCGCATACATTTTAAGAAATTTGCATTGGGGAGTATTCAAATACAAAGCAGAGTTTCCTCACAGAATATTAAACATTTTTCACGCGTCCTTACGAATTCCATATCCATTGTGGAGAATCTGGTGTCATCACGAGCGCGATAAATAAATAATTAACTTCATGTTTATCCAGTTCTTTTTAATGTTACTATCGCAGTGGTGTTTAAAATATTGTATATAATCAGTAGAATACTTAAGACCATTGGCTTATTGATTTCGGTACAAGTTTGTGAAATAGTCATCAAAGTTTTGCTTCTCGAGAGTCTTTTTGCACTGAAAACCATAATTATTTAGATAAAAATTAAAGTTGAAAATAACGTGAATTATCCATTATGTACATCTTACAAAAATCTCACGGATTTCAACAATATTCTCCGTCGAAGGCATAGAAAAACATTATTATTAAGCGCCAATAGGAATACGGATTAAAATATGGGAGTAAGGAATTTTGAGACGATGAAATTTATTCTGAGATTAAATTTAGATTCAAGTTAAAATTATTGCCGTTTTCTAGACACTATAATTGAAATAAATTTGTTTGTTTGATTCTACATATTTCTGTGTTTAATAATAAGGAAATTTCCAATCAATATAAGCTTTTTCTTTTCCACTAGAAAATATTTTGTTTGTAATCTAGTTATTACATAGAAACTGCACGTTTTAAAATCTATGTCAAAATGCAAGAATAAAACGTACGTCAACATTTGTTGATACGTGCGATTTAGATCCCCATTTCCGAAAGTGTACCTCGATGTTTCATGATGCTGAAATTAACCACCAATGTAGATCGCCTCTGTTCTTTCTCCCTGCCTCCCTCCAATCACAACAACCTATCTGTTTACATTGTGAGCTTCGTTGATGGCGTCCCATCCCCTACTTGTTCCTTCAAATACACATACACGTACGGATACAGCAACCAGAGAGTATATGTATAGTACGCAATGGTTGTAGAAGAAGAATATTTTTTCTTTAATATACAATAACTCTGTATAAGGTGTAAGAAATTGATATTCTTTCCATTGAAATAAAAAATTGTCATTCAAGTATTCAGCGTATTTAAGCGAAATTTTCAATAAAATGCATTAAATGGTCTGTAAATTATACTAATTATTCCCCAAGTATAAAGCTAACATACCAATTAGCCTAACAGCGCTTATAATTGCATGATTTAATTTTTATTTGAAATTTTTGTCCATCCGACATCTTACGCCTCAGTTATTTATCTCATACAGCAAAGGCATGAACGTCTTATTTTATTAAACATAACTTCAAATTCAAATGGTTTTTTTTTCATAGTTCTCTACTGATATGTTAATTTGAGTGCAGAAAATAAATCAGTTAAAAGCTTTACAATAGTGTATTTATTTATTTTTCATATAATTTATATAAAATATACTCAGTTAAAAAACTCAATTTCCATGGTTGTAAATTATAATCAGTTTATCCTTGCACCAGTCACTTTGTTGCCTTATCCTTTTCTAAATAAAACTCGTTTAATGCAGTAAAACATTCGCAAATTTTTATCAAGTAATATTTTCCCAGACGAATGGAGACATCTTTATACACGCTTTGAGGAAATAAGAAATTGTAGCACCAGTTTTTCTTATTTCTTTTTTTGATATAATAAAATCAGTTTAGTATATAAGGTTTAGGAGGAATATTATATATGGTACACAATTAATATTGTTAGTTTTTGGGGTTATTTATAATTGCTGGAAGTTATTAACGCATGAATATAGGCAAAAAAGCTTTTTTACAATTACCCAGAATGATTTGTCATCCGCGTAATAAATTTATTTTAACGTCGAAAGACGACGATTGGAACCTTACAGACTCTTATTAGCGACTCATTTAGATTAGAAGCACTTTGCAGGAAACGAAATGTAATGTTGCAATACAGTCGGCAAAGTCTATTCTCCATCCCATGAACTAGTTCAGATAGTGGTTCTGGTCCGGAGGGAGCAATGCTTCTCCTTTTGTGAAGATACGACTCCCCGGAGGATTATCTACGTAAGTGAATGTAAGCAACAGTAGGAAAATTCGTTATGAGTCCCTTGTTGTCTACAACTGCATAGAAACAACTGCAAAATCGCGATATGATACCCACAAGACAGTCAAACACTCACGGATTCTACTTTACACCACAGCGGTGAACCAACAGTTTTGCATACTCTAAGGATATAACGTCATTTAATTTTTTAAGGCTATAGATAACAATTATTCATTAATGTAAAAAAATACAATTTCAATATATTAATGTAAAAATATTTATACCATGTACAAATAGTGATCAGTCGAGCATATGCTGCACAGAAAAACTTATGCATTAAAGTTAAGGGATGATTAGTACACGTTGTGGTAAAAAGACCGTCCTGCTGTCTGCATATACCGTTCGAAAAATATAAATAATGTTTCTAAAAATGGTAGAGACGAAGTCACAGTTTCTTCTCTAGGAGAAGTTCCCAACTGGCGACAATGCTCCCCTTCTACTGCGCACCAGACACGACTTGCTATATCTCCCGACCTAATAAATATGTAATTTAATGAAGACATAAACAAACATTCACAAAAACTAGGTATGACATAATTATTTAAGATATTACAACCATTTCGTAATCCAATCTTTGATTGAACGAAAAACATTGAAAACTTAAAAAAATATTTTGACATAAAGTTATAATTATTTATATAATCCTAAACGGTAAGAAAAATCGTAGTTTTTATTTAACATGCTTTTAAAATTATTTGGAAAACTACTATCGTATAATTTGATAGAATACATATATAATAAAATTCCTAATTAATTATAATTAACTGCTTTAGAATAGTATGAGGCTTCGTAAACACTCAGCTTTTCTTCATTTCCAGCAGGAATGTAGGTCTGAAAACCAACAATCTTTGAATATAAATTGCAGTAAAATAATTCATATAAATCAAACTAATTGATTAAAATAGGTGGTTAGAGTTCAGCGATTTTAACAACAGAAAAGGCACAATAACTTGGTCGAAGAGGAAAAGTGTTTCAATTTTTTTGTACAATTAAATCTCTGTATAAGAAAGAGTACTAAAACCCTAAGTTATGATTTAGAAATAATTTATGTGACATATCTCTGTAGATCTTCGGAAGAGTCATTAACAACGAATTTTAGGAGAAATTATATTTATGAAATAAAGAGACGAAGACGGCTTATATTATTCATATAATTCAAATAGTCCAAGGCTAAACTTAATAATTAATTTACTTTAACTATATATATATATACATATACGCACCTCTACATTAATACTTCACCATTCCCATTATGTATTATTCCATTTATGCAGACGAATTTCAGTTTTCTAAGACGGGCATTTAAACTCGTGAAACTATAAACAGTATAAATTAGTGGAATATCGCAGTAAGAGAAATCTTTTAACGGCATGATGTGGCGATAAATAATGAAAAGTGTCTTCGCACTAAAATTATCTGAGTAAAATGTTTGCTGTAGCTAACAAGGCCTTAGTCGGCCATTCTTTTCACTTTATGGCGTGAGAGAGAGCAGTTCCCTTAGGCGCCCCTAAGTCTGGTGGTAAACAGAGGCGATAATCCCCTTGCTTCTGCGAGCACGGCGGCAGCAAAGGCTGTTTGGTGTCGTAATCCAGCTACTCGAACACCTGTCAGATCTGGTTAATATTCTCCCAAAGATTCGAAAGCGATAAGATAACAAAACTTTCACCAAACATTCATATCTTGCCGATTTATATAGATGATTGAAACGCTTGGTAAACGATTTTCCTATTCAAACCAAGCGGAAAACGATTGGAAAAGTCTGTTTAAAAACTCGAATTTCAGGAAATAAATTAAATTTGTAAGCTCTTGATTTTAAAATGACAACCAGAATTTTGGTTGAAAAATATTGGATAAAATAACCGCCCGAAATGGCTCGAAATTTAATAAATAGTGGTTCCCAATTTACGAATATCATTAGAAAAAAAAGCCTTAGGATTCATTTAATAATCACGAATTGTTTTAGGTAGTTCAAGTAACTTACAAATCAAAAAATTTCATGAAGGTATAAAAACTTCTTATTTATTTCCCATTGTTCAATAACAAAATAAAACATTTTCATCTTTATGAAAATTCTTAGTCCCTGTCCTTCTGGATATAAATGCAATTTAATTTCAATTAACGTTTACTGGAATATCCGAGCTCCGAAGAATTTATTCTCAGTGTTAAAAATTAAGACGCCGTACTCCGTTTCAAATGTGAATTCTTGAGCTGTAATATCTGTGGTCGGTATTTAATAACTACATAATTTGACAATCTTATACCCGTCGGAAGTCGACTACAGTAAATTTCTTGGAATTTTGAGCATTCACGAAGTCAAGGTCGTCTATTTTGTCTTCAGGGTTGGCTGATTTCTCCAACAAGACTCGTTCGGTTCCTTCAACTAACTCATAACGATTTCCATTATTTTCACTTACAAGTCTATTTCTCTGCTAAACTGCACTCTTTACGTCTCCAAGTAAATATATATACAAATATTTATGTTATATATGTATATATATTATCTAATATATATTAGAAAAATGTAATAACGATCCTTGCATTAACTTCTTCTATCTTAAAATACAGAGTCCTTCCAGCTCCTCTCTGCTCACCGACGAACTTTTTTTACTGAAAAATGTCTCCCGAACCAAACAATTTAAAAACTCCCCCGGGAAATAATTCTGCCATTTTTCTTTCATTCCAATCGGTTGATAAAGTAACATCTACTGTTATTGCACATAAATCAACTTTCCATATGTTTTATAGAACATTGTTTAACTTAAAAAAATTTAACATTGAATTTGTTCGGTTTTTAAGTTAAATCTAGGAGACATGGATATTACGACAATAATAAATTTTGTATCAATATTATAATTATAAATTGATATAAGTTATTGAGATCTATTTACAGTTTATGTACAAATATTTATGTTTTATATATATATATATATCTTATAAATAAAAAAGAGTGTATGTATGTTTGTATGTTTGTTTGTATGTTTGTTTGTATGTTTGTTTGTATGTTTGTTTGTATGTTTGTATATTTGTATGTTCGTTATACAAATCTACACCGGTAGAGCAAATTTCACCAAATTTCGTACACGTGTTCTTTACGACAAGGAAACAAACACTGTCGGGGTGAGACATGTCTACCACCCCCAGAAGCGGGGATGCACGGGGGTTGAAATATTTAAACATGCTAAAACAGCCGATATTTTAGTCGGATAATAATTTTTAGGGGACCAATATATTTATGGTGTTTCTACCGATGTTTTCTGAATATAATTTTCATCCCCTACACCCTGGGAAAAGGGCACCCTTAGGGTTTAGGGTGGAGAATACAAATCTATACCGGTGGATCAAATTTCACCAAATTTCGTACACGTGTTCTTTGCGACCAGGAAAACAACACTGTCGGGGTGAGACGCGCCTACCACCCCCTGAAGCGGGGGCGGACGGGGGTGGAAATATTTGAACATGCTAAAACAGTCGATATTTCAGTCGGATAAATATTTGTGGAGGTCAAAGATATTTATAGTCTTTCCACTAATGATATCTGAATATAATTTTCAACCTCTACACCCTGGGGAAAGAGCACCCCTAGCGTTAGAGGGGGAGAATACAAATCTACACCGCTGGAGCAAATTTCACCAAATTTGGTACACGGGTTCTTTGCGACCAGGAAAACAACACTGTCGGGGTGAGACGCGCCTACCACCCCCTGAAGCGGGGGTGGACGGGGGTGGAAATATTTGAACATGCTAAAACAGTCGATATTTAAGTCGGATAAATATTTGTAGAAGTCAAAGATATTTATAGTCTTTCCACTGATGATATCTGAATATAATTTTCAACCTCTACACCCTCGGGAAAGAGCACCCCTAGCGTTTGGGGTGGAGAGTACAAATCTACACCGCTGGAGCCAATTTCACCAAATTTCGTACACGTGTTCTTTGCGCCCAGGAAAACAACACTGTCGGGGTGAGACGCGTCTACCACCCCCTGAAGCGGGGGTGGACGGAGGTGGAAATATTTGAACATGCTAAAACAGTGGATATTTAAGTCGGATAAATATTTGTAGAGGTCAAAGATATTTATAGTCTTTCCACTGGTGATATCTGAATATAATTTTCAACCTCTACACCCTCGGGAAAGAGAACCCCTAGCGTTTGGGGTGGAGAGTACAAATCTACACCGCTGGAGCAAATTTCACCAAATTTCGTACACGGGTTCTTTGCGACCAGGAAAACAACACTGTCGGGGTGAGACGCGTCTACCAACCCCAGAAGCGGGGGTGGACGGGGGTTGAAATACTTAAACATGCTAAAACAGCAGGTATTAGATTTGGATAAATATTTTCGGGGTCAAAGATATTGATTGTGTTTCTACCGATGTTTTCTGAATATAATATTCATCTCCTACGCCCTGGGAAAAGGGCACCCTTAGGGTTTGGGGTGGAGTTGCTTTACAGAAAAATAACGCGAATACAACCGAGTTTGGAGTCAAATCGAAGGTTATGGATGTCAGTGAGTTTACTTCGGATAAATATTTTTAATTGCCCATTTAACCCGAAAGGGTGGGGGTTGGAAGGGAAGATAAATAGTCAGTTCTTGCGCGTTCTTGGAGGAGAATTACGTGAATACTATTTCAACGGATGTTGTTGAAAATATAAATCCCTTTAGACATTAGTGGTGAGCTTGCTTAGGGCTGGGGGTGAGAATTGTCTATTATTCTAAAACTGCCAAAATGTTATGTGTTTATGGGTAAACTAGATTGATATTGTTTCTACCGATGTGATATGAGTAAAAATTCAACCCTTTCCACCACGGGAAAGTAGCAGATTTAAGGGTGGTGTTTTTCATACTATTTTAACCTATGTTGTTTCCATTAATAACGACGTTTAATCGAAAATAAAAGTGTTTCAGAACCATTGCTTTTTGTACTCTTTTAAAAAGTTTTTATATTATAAATTGTTATAAACATAATTTTACATTTATTCCGTAATTGAAGTTGTATTATTGTGAAGAAATAAAGCAACAAATAATCACGGACAAATAAATGTAACAAAAACTCTACATGCCAACGTAGTTTATAATTTAGTTTACTACAACTTCAATGAAAATATTATCCACGTAATCTACATTATTAGAACAATTGTTCTCAAAATCCTAAACCATATAAATCAATCCATTATTAATCACTTTTCTACCAGAACGAAAGGGCTTAATATAAATAATTATTACACTTAATCTTATATATAAAAATGAGTGTATGTTTGTATGTTTGTATGTTTGTATATTTGTATGTTTGTATATTTGTATGTTTGTATATTTGTATGTTCGTTACACAAATCTACACCGCTGGAGAAAATTTCACCAAATTTTTTCGTACACGTGTTCCTTGCGACCAGGAAACAAACACTGTCGGGGTGAGACGCGTCTACCACCCCCAGAAGCGGGGGTGGACGGGGGTGGAAATATTTAAACATGCTAAAACAGTCTATATTTCAGTCAGATAAATATTTTTAGGGGTCACAGATATTTATAGTGTTTCCACTGATGATATCTGAATATAATTGTCAACCTCTACACCCTGGGGAAAGAGCACTTCTAGCGTTTGGGGTGGAGAATACAAATCTATACCGGTGGATCAAATTTCACCAAATTTCGTACACGTGTTCTTTGCGACCAGGAAACAAACACTGTCGTGGTGAGACGCGTCTACCACCCCCAGAAGCGGGGGTGGACGGGGATTGATATATTTAAACATGCTAAAACAGTCTATATTTCAGTCGGATAAATATTTTTAGGGGTCACAGATATTAATAGTGTTTCTACCGACTGTTAGGGTGAGACGCGTCTACCACCCCCAGAAGCGGGTCGGGATTATCAGTAGAGCACTTTTAGGTGTTGGGTGGAGGAACGCTGCAATAAAATAACGCGAATACAACCGAGATTGTAGTCAAATCCAAGGTTATGGATGTCATCCAGTTCAATTATAGCACCAAATTGCCCGTTTAGCCCCAAGGGGCGGGAGTGGATGGGATGGAAATTTTCTAACATGTGAAATCATCGATATTAGCGTGGAATAAATAAATGCCGGGACCATTGACGTTGATAGTATTTCTACCGATGTTGTTTGTAGGCATGATAGGGTTGGGGCTGGAGGGGATTTCCTTGAAAATAACGGGAAAACAACCGAGATTCGAGTCAAATCGAAGGTCATGGATGTCCCTGAACTTATTTATGACAATCTGGACAACGCGCGGGTATCGGCCGGGTTGGGATGAGTTGACCGGCTGTTTTTTTGTCAATTAAATATATTTCGGGATGAATTAGATTAATAAAATTTCCCTACATGTTCTCTGTGTATAATTTCAACCCCTTTCGGACTCGGAAGGGTGCACCCTTAGGGGTTGGCGTGGAAGTAGCATTAGATAAAAATAAACCAGAAACTATCAGGATTGTCACTGAGTTTAATTATGACATTAAACATGACCGTTTAAGTCCCCGAAGCGGGAGTGGTCGGGGGTGTAAAATTTCAAACATGTTAAACGGTCGATATTTGCGATAATTATTTCCTGGGGTTAATTACTTTGAAAGTATTTATACCGATGTTGTTTGTGTATAATTTAACCCCTGTGAGGGGAGCAAGCTTAGGGGTGGCGTGGAGGTACGTTAAATAAAATCCCGCAAAAACAACCGAGATTCGAATCAATTCCGAGACTATGAATGTCGCTGAATCTAATTGTGACAACCCTGGGGGGGTAACGCGACGGGTTTGGGAGGTGTTGGGCGGGGGAATAAATTTTCAGACAATGTAATCGGCCGATTTTTGCGTGGAATACATTCTTTTTCATTATCGCATATTTGTGGGGGTGGTCATCTTCTAACATGTAAAAACGGCCGATATATTTAGTCAATGACTTCATCCGCCTTCGGCATGGGAGGTGAGCACATTTAGGGATAGGGTTCGAGGAGCTTTACATAAAAATAGCGCAAAAGTAACCAAAATTGGAGTCTTATGGATGGTTATAGATAAATGACATCTCGGGCAACGCCGGGCACCCAGCTAGTATCTAATAAATAAAACAGAGTGTTTATATATATATATATATATATATATATACACCGGTGGAACAAATTTCATACATGTGTTCTTTGCGACCAGGAAACAAACACTGTCGGGGTGAGAAACATTTACCAACCCCAGGAGTGGGGATTGACGAGGGCTGAAATATTCAAACATGTTAAAACAGCCGATATTTGTGTCTGATAAATAATTTTAGGGGTGAAAGAGATTGATAGTGTTTATACCGATGTTCTATGAGTATAATTTCAAACCCTCATATCATGGGAAAGGAGCGCCGTTAGGTGTGGGGCTGGACAGGTATTACAAGAAAATAACGGGAATACAACCGATATTGGAGTCAAATACAGGGTTACGGATGTCGGTGAGTTTAATTATGACATTCAAGTGGCCATTTAAAACCCAGGGGAAAGGGTTTGAACGGGGATGGAATATTTCAAACATGTTAAATGGTCGATATTTGAGTAGAATAAATAATTATCAGGGTCAATTACGTTGATAGTATTTTCACCTATGTTTTTTTTTGTAAAATTACAACCCTTTTTGGTATGAGAGGATAGCACGCATAGGGTCTGGGGTTGAAACATTCAAACAATCTAAAACAGTCGATATTTTAGGCGGATAAAAATTTTTAGGGGTCAAAGAGATTGATAGTGTTTCTACCGATGTTATACGAGTATAATTACTATTATACATTTTCCATATCCAGATTGACTTATTATAACTACTTGACAAAATTTAGATCTGAATTTAGGCGTCATATTGGAACAAATTAGGCTGTTTGTAAGCGAAGATAGGAAACCAGGAAATAAATTCATAAATTTAAAACCTTTTTCGACATAGATGCCGTAGCGTCTTCCAATGAAATTATTATCAATCCAAAAACGCTTTTTCTAACCCCGGACATCATTAGGCGTTCTGTAACAAATAATTAATCAGTTTATATTTCAAAAACACTAAACTTTCAGTCGTATTTTGTTAAATTTAAAATGGCGCGATTATTAATTTACTTAACAAAACGTCGCTATTTTCCGTGTATATCGCGTCACACAGTACAAATAAAATTAAGGAGATTATTTTCAAATTAATTTCTATTATTATGCAACAACAATAATAGGAAACATACATTATCATACAAAATACGTGTAGACCATCTTGGTTTTACAAGGCTCACCATGGCATCAGGCTCAATGCGGGCACAGTGTGTTATTTTTATTGGTTTTTAAATTTAAAATACGTAGTTAAAACCCGTGTTTTAATAGTAAAATAATTACATAACTAACGTAACAAATAAGAGACCAATTATTACTTATCACACAATATTTGTTTATCATTTACTTGCTTTTAATTAACATAATTTATTATTCATTATAAAAAGCCAATTAATTGTGTTTATGGGTATTAATTATGGCCTTTAATTGAAACGTTATGGAACAAATAATAATGATTGACTATAATTTTACATTTGTAAATATAGTAATTATTGATTTAAAAAATTAATTATGGAATATGAAAAAGATGAATATGGGAACGCCAAAATCATTCCGCATAAAAAAATTGATAAAAATAAATTAATTATTTAATTGCGAAAATTACTATATTAAGTACCACATTATTAATTTAATTTAGTGTATATTTGATATGTTATCGATTATTTATATATTTAAAATCATTCCTCTCAGCGAGAGAGAAACAGAGACCGCGTAAGCAAGGGCAGGCAGGGTTGTGCGCGATGCATTGTAAAATGGAGGAGCTCCTGCTGTAGGGGTGGGGCTTAGACTCGTGGACTGACACACCTGCTCGTGGACTTTGAGATACCTGCTACGACTTCTACCAGCAACCCGCACGACAAAATCACGAAATCCCATACTAAATTTGAAACGCTTCAAAAAGGAGGCGGTCATGCCATCTGTTAGGATTTGGCTCGTACTAAGGACTTAACATGGGGTTTGATTTTCACGGAGCTCGATACATCAGGGGAGCAGACGGCCTTAGTAGTTGGCTAACTTCTTGTCTACGTCACACCTGCCCCTTCTTCCTGCCTCGCCTTGGTCAGAGGCGTTTACCCAGAACTAAGCAAAATGGAGTCGTTGTTCTCTGTATTCCGCAGTGCATTTTTCTTTGAATATTATTTATATTTAATTAAGAGGAACATTATTTAGTACAATAAATGCCACACACTATAATTATCTCCTAATTTTTAATGGTTTAAAAGTTCAAGAGAATTAATTTTTTTTATCTTGCAGTCAATCAATTCTTATGTACTGAAATATCTTATTACATAATTTTGCTGTTTTTGGGTATATAAATACTTAACTGTAATAAAATAATTTAATAAACACACTGCAGTTTCATTTAAATAGAAATAAATAACTTCGGCAACTTGCATATTTATTATTATTAATTATTATTATACATTTTATACATCCATATTGACTTATTATAACTACTTGACAAAATTCAGTTCTAAATTAAGGCGTCATAGTGGAACAAATTAGGCCGTTTGTAAGCGAAGATAGGAAACCAGAAAATAAACTCATAAATTTAAAAACTTTGTCGACATCGATACACGATCCAACGTGTAGGGGTGGAGGGCAGTTACAAGAAAAAAACGTGAGAACAACATAGATTCGAGACAAATCGAGGTTATAGATGTCACTGAATTTATATATGGCAACCTGGGTAGCGCGCGGAGTTGGTTGTGGGTAGGAGGGCTGGTCGGACGTGGGCGGGCGTAGAAATGTTCAAAAATGTTAACCTGTCGATATTTGCGCCAAATAAATATTTTTCGGGGTCAATGAGACTCATAATAATACTAAATAAATTCTGTGTATAATTTCAACACCTATGGGCATGGTATGGGAGCACGCTTAGAGGTGGGGTTTTGAGAAGCGTTACATGAAAATAACGCGAATAGACCAAGATTCGAGTCAATTATGGGGTTATGGATGTCGCTCAATTTCATTGTGAAAAAATTAAGTTTTGCTCGGGGTTGGACGGGGGTAGAATTTTTAAACAATGGAACCGGCCGATAACACATTTAGTTGCGTTACATAAAAATAACGAAAAATTCGGGGGTTATGGATAAATGTCATCTCGGGCAACGCCGGGCACCCAGCTAGTATATATATATATTAGAAAAATGTGTAATAATAAATGTGAATGCTTGAATTTGTGAAATATATATTTATTGTGTTCGCGATTAAATAATATTACTTTCCCAATTTATTACATACTACAAATGGTTTTCGTAAGCCAAACCTAGAAGTCATGAAATATTTTGCTATTTTTAAAATAAATGTATTAGCGTATAATAGTATATACGCCTGGAGAGGAACTTTAAGTTCAGGAGAGTTAAATTAATTAACAAAAATAAGAATTACGAATTTGATTTATGTTAATATAATAGAATGAATAAGATTAGACATGTCACTGTTTAGTGATTGAGGAAAACAATGTTCATGTGACGTGGTTGAAGAATAGAAAAAAAAACTTGCGCAGATGGCAATAATTTCGGACACTGGCTTCATATTTCATTACGGAAGGATCTGTTATATTTTTTTTATATTTACCAAAACACTGGTAGTTGTCAGGAAGTTAAACCTTCTACAAGGTTCTATAAAATTTGAGCATCTACCTATACAGCTAAAATTGTATCGGAATAGATTCCTTGTTTCATTGAAAAAGCCGGACTATTGTTGAACGTGGAGGGAAATTACTGGTGTGGCTGCAATAGTCACGTAGCTAGTTCACGTAATCTCTGTCACGTTGTAGGTCAACGGATATTCGCAAGCTGTTACACGAATCCCCCCGTATTATTCCAGCAAGTACATTACACAGGACTTCTAGCTTTGATTCAATGTACACATTCCGTTGGTATTATCTAATGAATGAAACTATTACAATCAACGCTGATAGTACGTATAAGTTTTCATGTAATAAATATATAATAAACAACCATTTTTCCAACCTTGAGTATGAATATGTAATTCTATACATGTAATGACAAATTGGTAGCTAACAAAGGTTTTATCCCATAAGGATTGTATAAAACAAATTCTTAATTTATATGTGTAGATTTTTACGACAGTTCCGTTTAAATGTTAATTATTACACTCTAAAAATGGAAATATAATAAAACTACACTTTCTATTGAAAGAAGCAGTCACTTGAAAATCAATATTTGCGTCCGAAAATATTCTTTAAGTTCTATTGCTTTTATAAAGTATTACAGTTTTAAAAAATTAATAATCAAAACAGCTGCCCCAAAGGTTGAACCAAATTATTAAACAAAAGTAGTTTTCCTATAAATTCCAGAAACTAATAAATTGTATTAGCACACGACGAGGAAACGAAAAAGGACCAAAATCATGGGTGTTTCCCAAGGATGAAAAAGATTTTAATATAATGATAATTTTATTGTGGTTCTTTTTGTGAATTTGGATTTTAAAGACAACCGTGACTATTTCCAAACTATGAAGACGACTAATATTTAGATATAACAATTGAACCTGTTAATAAGTTGAAAATTAAATTGTTACTACTTGATATATTGCCGAGGTTTTTTTACTATCAAATCGCCATTTAGTTCTTAAGACGATCAAAAATTAGCATTTTCTGGGTATTTATGTCGCATAGCTTTGAAATAAGAAATTGGAAAACGTGAAATGGGAAGAGGTACTTCTTTCACAGCCAATCAGGGCTGAATAAAAACCCATAATATGTATTTCTTGTTGCAGTGTGAAAGGGACGTTTTATTATTATTACAAAATTTATAATTTAAATACACATCAGATATATAAAACACTATGTTTCATTAAGTTAATAAATTTCATTATCAGGATCATTTATACCTATGATATAACACCGTTCCTGCACTTATATTTAGTGGTGATACAACTATGCCTTATGCATTCATTTTGAATATAGGCAATTATCAGTTTCTTAATCATGCATTTACGTATCAGGTAGTTCCTTTAACAATAATATAGACCAAATGCATTCTAAGTATTTTATGTTCTATAAATTTATTCTGAGAGATTAAAATCTTCAACTATAAATACAATGTATAAAAATACTGAACAGTGACAGTATTGAAATATTTGTTTTTTGCAGAAACGTTACTCTTATAATCATACTAGTTTTAAATATTTTTACATATTGTAAATATTTATTTCACGTGCCACTGATGAAATAACCACAAGTATACAAACAGGCAACAACGATTTTATTTTCAATATATTCTGAAGAGCATAAATCCATTTATTTTCATACAAATTAGTTAATATGAGCCAAACTGAGCGTAAATATGCCTTAATAAGTCACATAATACAAACAAAGGTTTATCTGACTTAATAATTCTCACCGTTATTGTACAGTGAAATAGTTTAGAAACGTTTTTCATTAAATATTTTTTTAATATCTGAGTCAGGACAAACAAAAACATGTATTCACAGATTTACTTCAACATAAACAGTTCCGTCACGAGAAAACAATCTTGTTTTATAGATTTCCTGTAAAATGATAAATCCTTCTTAATATTGTAGACAAATAATAAACACCAAAAATATAAAATTCATTATCATTTCTAGTTTATCTAGGAACATAAATGTATTTTAAAAAAATTCGTTTAATGTTCATTAAACGTGAAAAAATTAAATCTTAGCATTATCAAATAAATTTATGCTAGACTTGTCGGATCATAATTATATTAATTGGATAAAAGTAAGAATTCTTGCTGTGATGTAATTTTTAAATGTATCAAATAATTGTATAACATATAGCAATATTTGCATTTCACCGTCTATAAAACAAATTCTGGCTTAATTTTAATTCCTGAAATTATCACGATGCAAATATTTAATTTTAATCGTAATTTATATTTTTTTCTACCACATGTAATGGTTTTTGAATGGGCATTGAATTCCTGGTATTGAGTATCATCTGAACATACGAAGGAAAACAGAAAAGATGCACCTGTATGTTCAAACCAAAATAAATGTCTATTTTACAATACAAAAATATCCGTTTTGTATACCAATGATTAGATACTTCATAATTTTGAACAATCATAAAATTTCATTGATCTGAAAATTGGGTAATAGCAACCTACCACTAAGTACTTTCAATGCAAAGTAGTGTTATGTACGTCTCTAGATCTTTATCGTTTCCTTTTTATTTACACTAAAAATATTTTCTTCTCTAACATCACCGTGATGTGTTTTGCTTAAAATTTTTGCAAGTTAATGGTATTTTATTATGTTTTTCGTAACGTTGTAATTGTCTTATATATTTATTATTAAAAATGGGTTATGTATAAAAAAATAGAATATTATTGGATTAATAAATATAGACTACCGTATAGTATGTTTTCACAAAAAATCCATTAATTTCTTGTAACCTAGATATTTTTGGTAACTAAATGTGAAATGAATTATCAAAAACTTAAATAATAATTTATAAATTGTAGCTAAGAAAATTATAATTACCGGTGCATTCCGTAAATATTAATGAGGCATTGCGTATTTCTTGCAGCCCTTGCTTTCCTTTCCGAAGTTAAGTCCACAGCGCAGCTTCGCTCCGGGGATGAAACCTCCGTATCCCGGCAGGATGTATTCGTCATCCCGGTACACGATAGCGGGAATTGAAAGTTCCTTCTTTCTCGGCTGCACGGGTGAACCTGCCTTTGCGTACTGGTAGCTGTTGTTATGGTTGTAGTTGTCCAGGAATTCACACAAGCCAGCACGAACTTCCTCGTCGAAGGATTTGCCGAAGCGGTTGTACCAGCAAGGGATATGGCCCGTGAACCCTGTTGCAATAAGGAAAGTGTTCTCAGTTCTAAGCCAAATAATAGTGCATGTTTCCTTCATTGTGTAATTTAATATCTTCTCTGGGAACGAGGAAGGAAAATAAAAGAGAGATAAGAGACAGAAAAGGACAAAAAAGCAGGAAACTGAAACATAGAAATAAGCATAATAACGTATAAAAGTGGAAGAAATCGACATAAATTGTCAAAGACGAGAGATGAACGTAAATATGGGAGGGAGTGTTCCTAATTGTAATAATTATATTGAAATTATATGAAAAATGAGTCCATTATTTCGTGGCTTTCTGATGCAAGGAAAAGTTAGAAAGAAATATTTCTAATTAAATTTTAAATTTTTAAATGTAGCTTGTGTTTTACGGAGACATTTTTAGATTCTATGCTAATAAATGTACACATTTTACAAGTTACAAAGAAGATTAAGAGAGCAAGGCATTCGCCAATTTCCTTTTTCCAGCTGATAAGATGAACTGACTGCTGAAAAAATATTTTTACGTCGGTTAAAGGTAGAATAATAATAAAATAGCCAATCTGAAGATCAATAAATTTTGCTAATAATTAAAATTAATTTACGTTGCGTTACAGAAATATTTCGCAGTGAAAGTAAGAGCTTCTGATAAACTTGCTGCACAATTAAGTGAAATAAATAAAAGAATAAAAATTTCTTTAAGTATTTACACGGTTTATTGATCTTATTTTTGGACATGCTATGAGGCACATAATTATTAATAAGGATATTATGTAATATTTTTTCTTAAGATTTTCGCGTTAAAATAGATTAGGTTTACATATAATAATAATTCAAATTTGTAAATACCTCTCATAATCCATTTTGTAGGAGTTCCACATTTACTAAAGTATGGGGATGGATGTTTTCTAGCCCAAAAAATATCTTTCCTGCATTTGTCACTATCATTCAAACCCGCCGATACAAAAGGTGGACAGAGAGTCAGTTCAGGCTTATATCTACGCTGTAAAAATAAAAAATGGAGTTAAATGGGTGTGTAATTAAGTCTGTATAAAATTAATGACTGATATATTTCATTATATAGTTTTTTATAATTTGTTTGGAGTTAAAGCAAAGTATTAGAGAGTGTATAAACACTTAATTAAGTACTGATGTTCGTATTGAATGTGTTATACCGGAAACTCGGGCCATAGTTCCTTGCTCTTGGAGTGTATTTCTCTTTCTTTAAGTTCTCTTTCTTGGGATTTGGCTATGGCTTTTGTAGCAGCTACGCCAAAACGGTATCCTGCCATATCACTGATATACGGAACGTAACCTGAAACAAATAATTTTTATAAAGTACTCGTGCTTAATAAAATATTTAAAGGATTTATAAATATTGTGTTGCATAGTAAGGACAATTAATGTTCTTAATCATAAGTTACCATATCGTTGAATAAATATTTGACGCGGCAGTTTTTGATTGGCGTTTGATCACTCAGTGACGTGCCTCGCATGCACCTGATTAGTCACCGTGTAAGTACACCCAAATTTTACGATACTGAGATTCGACTTTCGTCTAAACCCAACTTTGAACTCCAAAATAGTAACACTTTATAGCCTATGAGATACATTCAGAAATTATTTAAATCTGTTTTTAAGTTTCTAACACTGAAAATATACTTTATTATTTCCAAAACAAATTTTCAGCAGAAAAATTATGCAATTTTGTTTTTATGAGGGTTGAAAATTATAAAATGCTTCTTTTATAATATAAACGAGTTTAATAAATGAAATTACAACATTATGAATCCAATTTTTATATTATTTTGTAATTCTAGGTTTTATGCTTTTATAGTATTAGTATTTTGTGCTTTCAATGCAACTGTGTAAAATTATTTTAGAAATGCTTATATTTCATAAATAATATTTTAGTTATTTCCCGTTACGGTATTTAACTAAGAAATGAACAGATAAAATTTTAATAATTTCGTTAGTGATTTTAATACATTTCCATTATATTAATATAGCTTTTTTTAGTATAGAAGTCAATCCGAAATTTTTACACTGGCATGTCATTTAAAATAATTTATATTAATTTTCTAATCACAAGTTAAATGCTAACTGAAGACAAAGTTAATGTTTATTAAATAGTAATATTTATAACTTGCCTTTATAACGCGGAATCATTTTGTGAATGTAGATACCATCTTTAGTTGCAGCTCTGTCGGCGACAATATCGATTTCCTCTTGACTAGGATATTCTTCCTGCAATAAATAATTTGAAATAATATTAACATAAAGGAACTTCACTTCCAAGTTTATGAAATTTTATATAACATTTAATATTAATGTAATATTCTTTGAAAGAAAAATATATTTCGTCTATGTTTCTTTCTTTATATATCTTAAAGCAAATTGAATTAATTTGAAAGTGACGTTGCAGAATATTTAATAGAAAGTCAAACTGAGTTCAAGGAGACACAACAGTTAACGTGACAATTTAAGACCATTATTTTGAGAAAAAGTGAAATTATCGTGGTTCAAGACGATTAGGGAATCGAATAAATCTGCGTAAAAAGTTATGTAAAATAAAGTTAAACAGCTTTTAAATTCTAAGGTCACTCGAAAGTAAAAGTTAAGATTATTTTTTAAGAGGAAAGTGAGGTAATTTCAACTTTTAAATCATTAAATTAGATATTAACGATCATTAAAAATACTCAATGGTTTACAGAAAACGACCTGCACGCCTTAACGAACGTGTTTCATGATTATGTGCAAGGTTTAATGCCTTTAGAGTACGTTTTTACTGTATATTTTTACTCTAAAAACAGCTTTATTCCTGAAAACTATGATAACAGTTTATTCTACGAGCTTATACTCCGTTTATTTTTTTACAAACATTTTAAAACGGGAAAAAAATCTTCTATCGTACAAACAATAGATAAAATCCCGAAAACGGTAACTAACGATAAAACGTGATTCAATTTAAATAATAATGCGTTTTATAGGTCGTTTATAGCATCATAAATAACTCCAGAAATAAATTCATTTTTTAAAAAATTATCAAACGTATATTTACTGTAGTCGAAAAATTTAATACATGTTTATAGCTGAGTGAAGATATATTTTATTACGCAATTTTTTCAAAAATTCTTTGATGAGGTTCAGTGTGGTTTACCAATTTTCGTTAATGTTTCTCTTTATGAGGGAAATTTCTCGTTAATTGGTGCATTTTTAATGAATTCACGGAGTGGAAAATTTTCATACAAATAATCCATTTGGCCTTTTTGTTTTGTAAAAGTTCATTAAAAGGTACACCGAATAAGTATTCTTAAAATCATTTTTTCAATCCACTTCAGGTCGTGACCGTATTCATCCGCAATTTCGAATGTTTACACCATTTCTACATAGTTTTCTTTTTGATAATAGAAATAACACTTTCATTCTTTTACATACCTTCTTTAAAAAAAACAATACGCAAACGTTAAAACACGTGTAACTTTGCACATCTGACACTCTACTTTGACTCTACTACCTCTCAAAATTTTACATGGACAGACTGGGCCCTCAACGGTTATATTACTTAAGTCAAATGCAAATATATACACATCACTTTAAGAAAATGAAAAAAATAGTAAAATAGAATGTAAATAAAATAAATTTAATGAGTTTAATGTTAATTAGTATATAGAATATACTATAAAAAGAGGAAACAATTAATTGTCAGTAGTTATTGCTGAGAATGTGAAAAGAAATATTTGAAAGTAAAATAAAAGTAGTAAATGATGACGTAATAATAAAAGTGAAAATTACAGTTTAATAAAATACTATATATTAAAAAAATAGAGAATTAAAGTGATGTGTATCGATTAGAGTATGACTTACGACGTATAACCGGTTCGGATTCAGTCTGGCCAAAAAAAAATTGAAAGACAGTAGAGTAAAAGATGGATGTGACACGTGTACAAAGTTGCTGTAATAAATTACAAATGTTGTAAATTAGGAGTATTGCATGCTTTTACATTTATTTAAAAGAATTAAAGTTAATATTATTTTATTATCAGAATGAAAACCATGTAGATATGATATAAATATCCTTAATTTCAGATGAATATGTTCAAGGCCGAAAGCTTCTATATAATAATAAGGATTTACGATATAGTTTGTTCTTATGCTTTTAATTGATTAAAAAAGGTTATTTTTAACTGTTACCATTTCTTTCAGTTTAACTCTTGATATGTTACGTATCTTATCTCCTCGTTACTTAATTTTTTGTGAGTGACTCATCCACATAAAAGAACAATAATACATTTTGGAATAGCCGAAGTTATAATTTTCTATTTATGATTTCACACTTATTTCACGCGTCGTCTGTTACAGTATATTTCACAATTTATTTGTTTATGTATTCCATTTTAATCAGGAACAGCAATCTGTCTTTACCTGAACGTGCCTTTTATCCGAAAATATACTCTTCTTGCAATTTTTCATCATATGCTGCACAAGCAGAGGGTGTGTTGCCCTGCCAAAAGTTTGCGAGATAGCCAATTTATATCCTGGAGTGTATCCCGTATATCTGGAAAAAACAAACAGAATTCAACATTATTTTCTTAAGCGATAGTCTAAAATCAGCGATGGTAACACTTGTATGCTGATTTTTTATTGGCCTTATAACGGTAGTACCTAATTATAAGAAGACCAGTGTTTTACACGCTCGTATCGAAAATTAATCAAAACTTAGATGAAATTCTGGCACAATACTTCAAAACACATTTAAAAATTACAAGCTAATAAACTGAATTTAAATGTACCACTGGAAAATAACCACAATTAGAATAATTATGTTTCAGTATGACGCATGGAAATTGACGTCACGATTCATAAAACATCATTGATATTAAACCATCCTCACCCAGGAAGATGATACGGTTCCGGAGGAGCTATTAGATCTAACGCCAATTCGTTTGGAGCCATTTTATCTCGAGCAGTTTTTCCCTCGAAGAACTGGCATAGAGGGTGGTCCTCCCCTGTCCATGTTCGCTCCAAAAGTTTCTGTACTTCCGTCATGATTGCTCGTTGGCTCGACGAAAGTATACTGAAATGTTAGAGAAAACCAAATACAAATCAGAAATAAACTTAATAATTTGGCTGCAGTCTGTCGAGCGCTTATTGCTAGGCAACTACATTTTATCGAACAACAAAAGGCTCTAGGTGGTAGTTCAGGAATCCTTTATTTACAATTTTACCGTTATTATTTCTTAAGCAGAAATAGTATTTAACGTATTTTCACGTTTATTCTGAAAAAAATTATTGAAACCATACCCAATACTGGAATTCTTAATTCAACATGTTGCAATTATCAACAAAACAAAATATTAAATAGACAACTATATTTAGAAGTCCTTTAAATATAATGTTGCAATATTTATTTTATTATAAAATGAATTGAAAAAAAACCTTCTTTCCTGGTTAAGGACTAAATTATATTTATTTTATTCCGGCGCGAAATATCATTAAACGTGTAAGGATGACGCGCTTAAATTGTAACGGAGTATTTTATTTTGGCCACAATAAAACATAAATAATTTCAGAATTGTTATTATCACTATGTTAAATTGTTACGTTCATATTCCATGAAATGCCTTCATTATCACTTTAAAAACTTTTTATTCACTTTTTTCGTAACGGTCGCTTAGGATTAATGAAATAGATAATAAAGAAGGTAAAGGGAATAATCTAGAGTAATTGCAATAAGTACCTTCATAAAAGTTTCTCTTTGATTCCCACTTAGACTCTCTTACTAAAGTTTCGTGTCTTGGTAAGACTTCATAATTTGAGTTGAAGTAGTTGATACTTTCCTTTTACGCTCTACTTTCACTTAAAATTAAATTTTCGTGTCTCCTTACAGGACACAACTATAGCAACTAACAGAAAGATTTCAATCAAACGTTTTCAGTTTTGATATAATATTTTATTCTAAAAATAGGCATCCATTTCTTATTACTACAGGTTAGTTTATATTTGACTAGAATTTTTTATATAAACATTATTTCGAGTCGATTCGATGTCTAGGTCTTAAGCAACTATATATTTCCATTTGCATTAGATGTACTTACATTTATAAACTAGCATAAAATATAGGTTATATACAGGCTATAAGATGCATAAACTTATTTAAATTACGTACATAAATTAAACGGTTATATTGACATTTCTTCAAGAAAATTTAAATTTATTATAACTGATATGTTAAATCGTGTTTGTATTTTGATATTTTTTAGGGTTAAAAATAATGTTAAAAATGTAACAGATTAATAAGACAATATTGTAAAAAGCTCCAGACAACTACAAAATAAAATATTTAAGAAAATTGTGATTAATGTTGTCTTGTTATAAATGTTTTTATTATTTAAAATATATATAAATAAATCCTTTTAATATTTTCACATCCTGGAAGTACAGTTTTAATTATTAATCTATGCAGAGACTAGAAACATTTGTCCTTTGTAAGACACAGGGAAGTTACAATACTTTAAAAATTTATGTGTATTAATGACGTCACCAAACTTCACTAAATAGCCTTCGCACTAGCCTAAATTCTCAAAGACAGTTTCTATATACCTAATCCTTCTATATTTTACAGATTAATACTCTATACCTTTTACAATTGTGATCATCTGGAAATTTATTTTAATCACAGGTTTTACTAAATCTGTTTTAATTTAATTACGAAAATTATTCATATTCTTTTCACCTCCATCTGTTTTTCAATGTTATTCATTTAGACGAAACGATATTATTTTTATTTCCAACAATTTATGAATCATCCACAATTCTGGCTTCAAATTTGTTTAACGTTTTTTGTTTAATAATTACTCCTATATTTTATCCTCTGTTGAATCTGTAAAAATTAAGAACGAAAACAAGGAATAGAAACGGCTTTATTTCCGTGTTAATATTCTTCCATATATTCTTCTATATCTTCGTTCAATCTTCGTGTTTTTCTTCCACGAATTGACTAACATTTTTGCTGCGTAACGACAAAGTGAACAAAACTATACAGTATACTTAATATGTCAGTATTATCATTCTAGCCCTAAGAATTGTTTTACGTTTACTTTTTTTAGTAATCAAATATTTAGCAGTTACCTTTTACAAACAGCGCTATACGATAAAAACCCTTTAAGAAATAAATTTCACAACATATTTCTATTATTTAACGACTTATAAATCATAAATCCGCATAAAAAAGCTAATTTGTTAGAAGTTTGAAAATTGAGCTTTCATAGAAGTTAAACGATGGAATAAGTCATTACCAGAAACAAGAAGGACATTTCCCTCCGACTCATTCTATACACTTTGAGATTCATTTTTTTATCCTGTGGGATCCAGCAAATTGGTTTCGGCCGCCATCACCAGTCGCTCTGCTACGTTTCTTGCAGCTCCAGAGGAATCAATTAGCCAGCTTCCGCAGTAATAAATGCGAACTAGTTTCTCTGTCGGATGATTCATAGCCAAATGCTCGATGCACTCCATCGACGTATTGCGTTATTATTTTGCTACAAGTCCTCCGCTAAGGAAAGTCAGCTTCGTACCATGCCTTTAAAATATTACATGCCATTAATTACAGTTTTCTTGCGCTCTCTCAGAAGATAAATTGTGTTTACAGATTAAACTGTCAGGAAATTATTTCTCAGACGGTAAATACGCATGCACAAGCCTGAAGGTCTAAAGAAACTGAACGTAAATTAGGATCGGACCAGTAATGATTCGGGGGTCGATGTGTACAAGAACTTTGACTTCAAAATAAGGTCGCAGTCCAAAGTAAGTTAGTAGGCAAACAATTTAAGCTGTTTGAAATAATTACAGAACAGATATATTACCATTACTAGATTAGAAGCATGTCTTGTATATGCAGTTCCATTACGCAAATATATTATGAGAATGAATAATGCTTGGAGACAGTAATGAATTATTTTTACTCCTTTACTCGAGAATTTCCTAACGTTAGTCATAACATATAAATAAAATTAAGGTGTATATACTGATTTTGATTTATTTTGAACGACATATAGAATTTATATCTCGTGCATATTGCTTTTGACATTAAATAATTTATAGAATAGTAATATTAAATTCTTGTGACGTTCTTTACTCCTTAAGCACTAAAGAAAATTCTATTACATAATTAATTAATATATTTTACTGTATACCTATATAACTAAAAGGATAATGTATTGATATGTAATGAAATATAGCTTTTTATATTAATAAGTTGATATAAAATTTGAATACTTCTAATTTTGATATAAGGGCTTTCGAATAATAGTGTCATTTTCTCTTAATTTTAATACACGACACAGTGAAAATTACATGAAAGAACAAATATTTATTTATAACATATTAAAAAACAATCTTTCATATTTTTATTTCGTAAATACTATTACTCAAATAATATAATTTCAAGTACTGATAACGAGATCACTCACTATTCTGGCACACTTTTTGATAGTAACATTTAAACTTAACTTATTTGAAATAAATTATAAATTGATAAAATAAGTATTTATTAATTGAAACGTAACAGAACCACAATGATGTAATTATTAAACGGTGTGTTTGTGTGATTTTATATACTTCATTACTCACGTAAACATTGAAACGGGACGAATTAAGTTTGCGGCGTGAGTTCCATCATTAGACGCGTTACTGTGGTGTCCATTTCTCAATCCAGCAGCGTCCCTGTTGAACTTAGAAAAATTCAATCACATTCTTTCTGTGACCTGTATCTGAACTCAGGCGATCGTTGACGGTTAAATGTATCTCACTGAATATATCCGTCCTTCCCCTATCTGATATCGATCTTGGTTTGCGAACATCCCAATTAGTCTGAATATTCATACCTAATCTTTATGAGTGTAAGAATTTAGACTCGTTCCCAATAAATAAATTTACAATAATTCTACATAAAAAAACATATTATTGATTTTTTTTCATAATCCCTTTTCTCTAGGCAAATGACTATCTGATATTTCATAAAGACAACTGAAATATATAGTGCTTCTTCTCCTTAATTTTATTCCTGTTTCTATCACCATGTTCACTCTGATATTAAAGTACTATAGTCTAATGCATGATTCTTTTTTTGTGTACTGTGTAACGGAACACGTTTTGTCTTGAGGGCCAACAGCCACACAGATGACACTCTGAGGTTGCAATTTCTCGCACTTGCGCGCTAATAAGCCCAGCGCTGTAATATCCAGAGTGGACAGTAGCTTAATAGCACTTTGGCCTTGTTTCATTCAGCCTCTTCAAAACTAGATGTTCCTGTCTACAGTGTCGAAAAAGAATGTAAACGAATAGACGTTCAACCTGCCAACTAACTGAGGTTTACGGTTAATGCACCCTGGTAGGAAAATTCTTAACAATTTTTCATAATTGAATTTCATCTTGAAGCTGAAAAACTGATTCATCAAATTAGAGCAATGCGAATGACAGCATACAAACGTGTCATAAATTATATTTTATGCACAAGTTTATCGGTAAATAAGAACCATAAAATATTAAATTATTTTACTATTTGAAAATATCAAATGTCAACTATACCACAATCATGAACTTGAAAGGAGTTTTTCAAAAATTTCAGACAGAGGTATATTATCCATGTCAGAAGACATGCTTTTAAGAGTATTAAAAGGAAATATATCATTGCATTATTTTCTCCCTCATCTTCACAAATATTACCTTTTTTCGTGCTTCCTTTCCAATTTTTCGACACAGTTTACTGTACGGTACTAACAGAACATTTCCAATGCCCAGTTTCTTGAAAGAGTTTAGAAAAAATAGCTAATAAATATAATTGGAGAATTGAAAAAAATAACTACCAACGTACAGTGATCTTTCCAGCTCTTCCAAAAAACAGCTCATTTACTATTTTTAAAAAATGTATATTCCACCATTTTTATTTTAAAAAATCCGTTTAAATTACTAATAAGGTCAAAAACAGACGATTAAATAAATTATTATTAAAATTAATTTAATTTAACAACAAATTTCTGTCCAGATGTGGACCGTCATCAGGTGAACAATAAATTCATTAAAAATGGTAGTTATAATTTTGCAAAGATATTAAAGGGTAGTCAAAGATCCATATACGAACGATACATTTGAAATTTAATTAATTAAAATTATAATTTCTTTAATTATCTTTTCTCGGCCTTATTAACAATTTCAACTACAGACTAAAATCGTTTTTACCAAATACGTATTACCGAATATATAAAATACATCAATATAAATGTGAAAAAATTAAAAAGTCTCTGATTTTAAAATATACGATATTCTGAACACGATTCATTACACTGTGAAATTATTTAATTACATTTTACTTTAATATACTACAATGCGTTAATTTTAATATTTTCCCTCCATACGTTTGTAAATGTGAACTGTTAATAAAGGAGATTATATAATGTTTATGAACGAAACGTGCCCTAAGTCACGTGTGATTGCTAGTTAATTTGAATAAAATTCGTAATATTTCCGTTTCTGTTTAACCCTACGTTATTTTCCAGTTATCATCGCTAACAGTGTAAATCTTTCATCATGATATAATATTCGAATACTTGGCAGTAAAAGTTAGGATATTTGCATACAAAACTGGTGTATTTGAAAACAAAATTTTAAAGTTCACCGCCTTGAATAATCGTCTACTTTGAGTAATATTTCGGAGATAATTGGCTAGCATTATATAGCTTTTCGTGTGATTCTCCCTCCAAACAAGTTGGTTTGTATAAATTACTGTGTAATTAATATTTTGAACTTATAAGTGGTCATAGATGTTCTTGTCGAATGCGGCTGACATTAATGTATTATCTGTTACTTGGGTTCATCTTATGTAAATGAAGAAGTTTGTATTTATATTCCACAAAAGCGTTTGACGCAATTGATCGAGTGATTCAACATTTTTCAGTCTAACGGATACAAACTTTTTTAATTATGTTCATGGCATCGATGGACGATAGTGAGAGAGATTTGTTAAAAAACTATTCAAAATTATCTAGATTAGATAGAGGTAGCTAAGATTATTGATGATAGCCCCAATGACATTTAACAGCAGGTTCTGTAAAAGATGAGTAGAAGACTGAGTAAAAGAAATACAAGGCAATATCAATAAATTAATAAGAAAGGGACTCCTGTAAAATATACACTTAACGTGTACAAAACAACGAAATATTATTAAGACGATAAATCTGTAGATATGCACGTTATAAATATATACATATATATATATATATTTACAAGAAAGTAATTAGTGTACATGACGCGTCCAGATAATTCGGTTATAAATACTAAATTTTTTAGATTGTCTAACAATTATAAATATGACAACTTTAGTTGGCGTCATGCAACATGTATTATTTTTCAGGAATTGGTTTTCTAATCATTCAAATTCACCTTAATTATCATTAAAGTAGTAAACTTCGTCGAGAACCAATTAATTCGGGTTTTGAAAAACTGGACGTCGTTTCCTAATGTCCAATGAACAGTTAACTCGTTTATGATGAGTAAACACCGAGCAAGCTATAAACACTTTGCAAGGCAGTATAAAACTGCCCTTTTGCGAGAAGTACAGGTGCATAAAAGGAGTGCATTTTCTGCTGATTGCAGCCTCCTCCCACCCCTTCAGCACAGTGTGGCGATGAAATATGTCTTTTACGACTAACACTCGCACAATGTTCACTCTGTCCTCCGATACATAAAACGAATCTTTGCTTCGACCCTCCCAATACTTTACAACCTTCTGAAAGATTTATTTTCCGATTTAATGTCACAATTTCGTGTATTTTATGACACTTGAGTTCATATGAAGACCGTTATACCGAAGTACTCCTTTTGGAGTTGATTTACTTCCCTGGATGTCAATTTTATATTAATAGTGTAGCCTTGCATTGCAACGGAATTGAAAACACGGTTCCACTTTTCTTCTGTCTTTCTACACAGCATGGAAAACAGTAAATTCAGATATTTTTTCTTGAACGAATAATCTAAAATGCATATACATCCTAGAATATTTTCTATTAAATTAATCATTACGAATATTAAAACCTGCAGTTCAAAAAAACGTAATCCTTTTCAAGGATGTGATTGTTTAATTAAGCACCAATCTACTACGTCATTGAAAATTTATTCAATGTGATTTAGTCTCACGTATATTCTTCCACGCATAATTCCATAAGAGGAGTGACTTTAAAAAAGTTTGCGTGAATAAGATTTGTTTTTACAAACCTCTAGTGAAAGTTCTACTTCACATAATGCAAACTTCCTGATTTCTCTGCTTCATATGCTTATAAGTGGACTCTAATCTCTTGGTCAATTAAATGGGCCACTTTCCACCATATTCTCCAGTTCCTCCCCTGGCAGCAGGGGATTCATTTTCATCTTAACTAAACGGTCCCACTTTTTTTGGATTCGACATATATATATCGGTTGTTATATTTTTAATGTCGCCACCTGGTCACCTCTACCCCTAGGGGTGTCGGAGGTGTATTACCTCCAAAGCGTATTTGGTATATTGTGAGTCACGTGCACCATGTTTAGTTGTTGTATATATTTATATAAACTGAGAGCCGCAATACAACCGTGTAAGCTGGAACTATTAGAACTCTATCATTCTCCTCTCCTGAATATTGTTGCGAATTGTATTTAAATAAAGTAATTAATTTTGTATTCTTTTATTCTCAGAAGTTACATTATTAAGTGTTGTTAATTTTCAACACGAACAATTAAGTACGAATGTAAAACTCTAATTTCAAAACTTTCATACTCCTAAAAACATATATATATATATATATATATATATATTGTGTACTTATCTATAAAATTGTACATACTGATTACAAGTGTAAAACGAATGACATATGTAGTCTACTTATCTATAAAATTGTACATACTAATTACAAGAGTAAAACGAATGACATATGTAATGTACATGTCTTATAGGAGACTGTTAATCCTCCTGATTTCTGCAACAAAGATCTAAAATTATTATATTTCCGATTTTCTACTTCCAATAAAACATTGTAGAAAAATAATATAAATATGTGCACAATTTTCTGAGCAAATAATATTCTCCTTCACGAATAAACACCCAAATCAGCATTTAAGAACAAAAACGGCCAATTTTTCCTTTCTCTTTTGGCCGACTCCACAATCCACTCTCTTTATCAGTACTGACAGAAGTTTACCTTAGTATATGGCCACTCAAGACAATGGAAGGGTGGATGAATTCCTTGGCGAGGTATCGGATATCACGCAGGGTCGACGAGAGATGCTCAATTTAACAAAGGCGAGGCGGCTAGCTGTTTGGTATGAGACGCACGTCGGCAATAAGGCACGTCTGCTGGTTATGTAGGGGGAGACTTGTTGACAAATCTGCGGTTCGATAGCATTCCATGAGATTGTATGTTCTGCAGACAGTTAGCTCCCCGGGGGCGAAAAGAAACTCGGTTGGTTTGTTAAAGAATACAGGAGAAAGAGAGCACCATGGATAATAAAGTGCAGCTACTTTCAAATACTTTTTGCCAATATCCCATTCCAATAAGACTCAAAACTATTCACAATTTATTATTACACTAAGAATAAATCAGGTCTGCAGATTCTCAATCATTACCAATGAAAAAATAATTAAGTGTGGTAACAGTTTGTAAAACATAACTTTCCGATTGACTAATAAGTGTGATTATTATCTGTCTCTAATTTTGTTATCTATACATCAGAAAAAAATTAATCATGATGTCGTCGTTTCGGAATAAAACATTCATTAAAATGTCTGTCACCAATCATTTTAGTATAGGCCAAAATTTTTATTGTTATGTATTTTAATCTGATGTTTAAAGGTTTTTCTTATCTGTAAGTACGAAACAGCGTCAGAAACAATTTCGTGGGTAGTATTCATCATCCTCAGACTGTATATGAGCAGCGAAGTACCTGAATACCATTCTATAATAATTTTACTAGGTACATCACGAATGTCAACATCTGTGTCTGAAAAAACTTCCCTTACTCCGTACAATTACTACTTGTTTTCATTGAAAGCCACATAATGTGAACCTTCGAATAGATCTGACACCAATTTTGGTCGTTATCATTTTCATCACATCCTTTCACCCCACCCCTAGAGACGTTCCAAATGTCGTTTGAGGTTAAAATTACACACTGAAAACATCAATAGCGTATTAATCTAAACGGCTCGTTCAACTATTTTTAACACCAATATAGACCGTTTTCGCATATTTTAACCCGTAGAGGTTCTTGAGTGGACATAAATCCGCAATGTATGTTTCTGGATCGTAAGCGACACGTGTATCAAGTTCGGTTGAAATTGTTCCACGAATTAATTCTTAACTTAATTTAAAATAATAATCAGGTATGAGTATAACTAGCACATTAAATGTTCTATGAATATTATGGTTTGTTTCGTAAAAACAAAACCTTTAGAGAAACTTATTCATAATCGGGATAATGTTGTCGGAAAAACATGCATCTGACAGGATTTTGTACTAGACCCCAAAATAAATTCCAATTAATATTCATTTTATTATTGGCGTTTGCAAGGTTTGCAATTTAATATTAATTTTCATTACATTTAAGTTATATATAAAACACTTTTACATGTAATACCTCGGTTTATGACGTGTCTCAGAATTTGTCAATTGAATTAAAATGGAACTTCGTTCCAGTGGCAGGTTATAAATAATATAATATATTACTTATGGCTTTATCACCAGATTTGATTTCTTAGAATTAAAAATATAAGTTTTCTGAAATTACTGATACGCAATTAGTTTTAATAAATAAAAATCTTTGTTATTGTTATATCGATCAAATTTCTTTTTAAGTTCTCCGTTTCTATCATTGAATAAAATGTATTCTTATCTTCCTTGTGAACATTCATACTTTGTGCTCCCGGACGACGCAGCAGTTCGCCACGTAAAGAGACGGTCATAGATCTTCTTTAAGTTGGGACAAATGCACTTCTCCTCCGCTGTCCCGGTAGCAAGACACTTGTTTGCAGAAGACAAAGTGCGAAGTTAAATCACCGTTAGGTGAGCTAAATTGAAAGTGTCTCGTGGCGGGACGGCTGCGATTCACAGTCCTTCTCTCTTCCTCGGAGACCAAACGCTATCTTCCGTCTCGAAAGATCAATTTCATATGAATTTTCACACCTTGTCTAGAGGCGTAAAATAATAAGTCATATTAGTTCTCTACAATTATTTCGATTATCAAAAGTTAAATAGTGGTTAAAACGCTTGTGCTCTATAATCTTAATTTATTAAAGCGGAGGACGAAACTTAATTTAGGTAAATGTAATATTCAAATACAGGATTTTTCCATGGTTAACTATCTTACTGTACCAATCACTGTTGAACTCTGTTCACAGCCGCAACGATGTTTCAGCGGAAGTCTTGTATTGAGACGAAACGCGTCTGTTCCAGGACCACGTGCGGGTTATTCGCAGCAGGTCTCTTAAAAGGAGCTTATTACTGTTGTATCCGAGCAAAGTAGCTACAATAATGAAAGGCACGGCCGATACGAGGGGCGGGCGCTCATATGAGAGGAACGAAGGGGAAAGGGAAGGTTGTAAAATGTTATGTTCGCTCCCAGAATTACTTTCGCCTACGCGGCGCCACCTCAAAGCTCCGGTGGCGGTTCGCCTAAGTGGACGTTGTTCTCTGCTTATTAAATAGCACCGGTCGTTTCCGCAACTACTTTGTCGTATCATTTTAGAAGTCTTTTATATATTTCGTGATTTAAGGACTATTTAATAATTCCGTTTACAGGTTCAAAATATCTGAAGTAACAAATTTAAACATCGTTATTACTCATAACTTCTCCATACGTATTTCAATATTGGATGACAAAAACTGTGCAGAGATTAGAAAATTAAGTTGTAAACTCACGATCTAATTTTGATCTTCTGAACATCTATTTTACAGATACCTTCACAGTTAAAAATATGTATTGATGTCCACTCTGTGTTTTCCCAATGCATAGCTTTCTATTGATTTTATTATCACGACAGCCTAAGGACATTTTCAAAAAATTGTTTTCCCCAATTTATTCCTTGTTCAAAATATTTTTTTAAAATTCAACAATGTCTTTCTTCAAATCGTTAAAGCTCGTGCAATTTTTCACGTTTTTACATTCCTCAGTAACGTTATGTAATAAGCAGTTTTTTTAAAAAAAAATGTTCTCAATATGTCACTTATTTTTCATCTGATGTCATTTTATGCTCCGTTTTCTTCTTACATGACATTACATAATTAATTTTTATTATTCGTTGGCCTAAATGTAATTGTGTAACAAATATAAAAAGATACACAATTAAATTTATGGTACACCTATCGAGGAAAAAAACATGCGAAATTGGAAAAGTATATATTATTCTCGCTATAGCATGTTAACATTTCCGTTTAACACCTCATGCTGAAGTTCATAAAAAAGGTCTTGTATAAAACTAAATCCTAAGAAAATATCTTAGCGGATATCGGAATAGCATCCTTATCATGGACACAATGTTGTTAGAAAGTTGTGTCAAGTTTGTTAAATTATTCATCAACTTTGTATAATACTTCTTATAATATTCATAGTCGATGTGAACATCACAGTAACAACCATAAAATTCTATGAAAATACATCGGCTATCCAATGAATAATTAATTATTTATCTCTATAGAGTTACTGTTAAACACATTACTGAAGGGTAAAAAATATTAGACACGTGCTTCCGCTTTGTAACTCGTATTTGCAGGTATTTTGCTGTGGAAGCAGCTAATTGACTTGTCACGGATTGGTGATACAACGCGGCGCTCATTTTTATAGCGCCACCCCTTTTAGAATATTCAAGCGCGCGTTCGCGGCCCTGTTCGGTAAATCACGCCGCCCCCTCCGCCCCCGCCCCTGATTGCACCTGCCGCCCCCGCGGGGAAGGCTCTGAGCGCACTTTACGAGCGCCTGGGTAATGGAACGGCCCTGACACTGTGCTGTTTACTGCCACCGGGCTGCAGACTCATTGCCGGAGACGGAATCTTCTAGCTTTTCAATATTCCCCGAGACCAAAGTATTTTAAATCTACACCTCTTCAGAAAATAATAAACCGTCATGGCGGAAAATTCGTGTAGAGGTCTCGGCAAGCGTTAATAAACGTCAGCGACCACAAACATACTTGAAAAATATACAAAATAGAATAACATCTTTCCTAACTTGGTTGGGGAAGAAAAATGAGAAACTGTATCATTGATACCAAAAGATATTTTCTTTTCAGGCGACGTTTGATGGGGGAGTGTTAATGGAGGCAACTTTGCTAGGATGTTAATACTCTCTTCTCCCTGCGTAAGCCCTTCGGCAGTAATTTCAGAACATGAAACTATAGGAAAGCAATATAACCACTAATAGAGTGGAAAATATATTTTACTTAACAACAAAACTATATGACATTTAACTTCGGGTTGAATTCCTTTAAAATCACTAATTATTATTATGATATCATGTTTTAGAATCATTTTTTGTTATGAAAAATAATGACAACTATATCTTCAATTAAATGACATTTATTTAAAACATAGTTTAAATGATTTTATAAAAGTATAAATTATATTTCATACTGCTGAAGTCACATAAAAAGGAAAAATGTATTTTAACGACATATTCCTGGAATTTTTTTTGATAAAATTACATCAATTTTCTTCATTAAAATTTTATTTAAATTTCATCTTCTACGTCAATGTTTTTCTTGGAAAATAAAATCATTAATTTTTGTTTTGTGCTTTCTCTTGGAGTCTCTTTAAAGCTAAACCATCCGCTGCTACTATTTTTCCCCTCAGGCGACTCGCTCCTAGCATCGCTATGTCCTACAGCTTGAAATTGTGACGAAGTTTCGTATTTTTTTCAGTAACACACATAATTAAATGTCTTTTTAACTCCATTGTACAATGGTTACATCAAAAAGTTTTAACACCAACAATTTTATAATTTTGCTGAAGGACGGTGGCAAGGTCAGGAACCCTTCCCGACTACATGGAACTACATAAATCACTTCCTCCTAAAAAGGGAGATTAGTGTTCTACGAAATCAGTGGGCATTACCCACACTCTATGCTCGGATTCTCTATAACACGGCTGACTCGTAAAATCCATAAAAATGTCATGTTTTATTTTTTTTCATCGCTCAACAAGCTAATAAATTATTTCTCTTTGATTAAACGTTTCAATAAAGATTTATTGATTCCATTTGTTCTTAACCAATAAAATAAGGCAATTGAAAACAACACTAAAAAATAGAAATAAAAAAAATATTTAAATAAATAGATATAAAATATTTTATACACTAATAAGAAAGTACGACAATCAGGAAGACAAATAATACACACATTCCACAATTACATAATTAAGGAAACATAAAAACAACACATTCATATATTTAATATATTTTGACTCACATACTATTATATTTCTTGATACTTTGAACCAAAAATGATAAAAATCAATAATACTTATAAAAAAAAGTATTGTTTAAATTTTTTTCCAATATTTTATTAATTTTGACAATTCAAGAAGATTGACAATTTAAGCATTCCAGTATACAACCTCATACTGAAGTTCCGAAAATAAGTACAAAGTACACAAAAAATATCGACAGAACATATGAAATTAAGAAACATTGAAATTTTGAAGGTGCGTAACAATTAATCTTAGACGTTATAGATATAAATTTAACAAAATATGAAAAAAGTGTGGTATTAAAAATTTGAATATTAATATGGTATATAATTTAAATGCATTTTACTAATATTTTTTGTGTTTGATTAATATATCAATTGCGAAATGATTTCTGGTCAGTCAAAATAATAAAAACAATTGGAACTAAATTCCATAAAATGTTTGTAGTTATATTTGATAATGATTAAAATTCTTTGGGATCCAAAATAAAAATAATAAAATATATAAGTTGTTAATGAGAAGAAATAAAAATAGAAAATTACATGCAAAAAAGATATTTACATAAAGGAGAAGAAAAAAATAATTACCTAAATGTGCCAATCCTTCAATAATAAATTTTTACATGGCACTGAGAAAAAATATAAAATAGAATTATTATAAAAATAAGAATTTCATATGGACAGCTAAATATACATTATTATAATAAATTAATTCAACTTTATTCGATATTAATTTTTCGTATCTACAAATGCTTGCCGTTTACTTTTCTGTCTATAAAGAAAACGCTTCCGTATAGTTTCTTTCTATCTTTCAATGTCTTATTAATTCGTCAAATATGAAAATGAAAGCAAACAGTAGAGTGTTATAAAGAAAATTGCAGAGAAATATTTAGTTTGTTATGTACACCATTCAGTAGTTTTGATATTGGTAGTGTTTAAATCGAACAGTTTTAGTTTGATGATATAATAATTTATAAATATTTGTATATATTTTAGTTTAAACTATAGTGGATTCTTTGGTACTTCAATTTATTTTATAAAGTCAAACTCGTCCAAGAAAACCTATTGCGTGTAGGGTTGCCTATATGTTAAAATGTGTAGTCGTACAAAGGAAAATAAAACTTCATTCATCATTTTGCATGCAAAGTGGTTTTTATATTAAAGAGTATGAATCGTTACGAATTATAATCCATATTTCATTTATAAAGTAAAAATGTAATTAAAATTCACAGCTTTAAGGGTGTATATTTCGTAACTTAATTCATGACACAACGCACAGTTTTGATATTTTTATAATAAGTACACAGTAATTATATTGATTGACTCGTTTTATTAAATTGTCTCTAAATTTTATACTAATAATATCGAAGGTGGATGAATGAAGAGTGTATCCTGTAAATATTTTTGGAAGTTATATTTTCGTATCCACACGTTGTAACTATACGTGTGTTAAACTATTTCCCATTTATATATCGTCAGAAGAAAAAAGCAAACTACTCAACAAATACATCAGTATTCTAAAACTATTATTCAGACTTTACAGCACCAGAAATTATACAGGTTCTTCTTTTATTTCCGTTTATTATAGTATTAGCAGTTTATAACTAAAATTTGTGATTGAATCAATATGAGTATCCTTTAAAAACATTTAGTTGTCTACGTTAAACAAAACTAAATAGAATTAATTTTCTCCTTGGTGTGTAATACTATTATTTAGTAAATCAACATACCGTACCGTCAACATCAATTTTCTTAGGTTGTAAATAACAACTTTTCTAACATCAATTACTATAGAGAAAAGGAAAACATTACTAATAAAGTTTTACTTGTATTAATTAATTTGAGAACGTACTTAATATTCAGTAGTGTATAGAGTTTTGTTACAGTGGATGTTACTTTCAAATAGTACATACTGAAGTTTCCAGGAATATTAACAAAATAAAGTGGTAATACACTTCACCAATACTGGACATGTAGAATGCAAACACCAACAAACCAACATTACACTTGAATAATCAAATTATAATAAAACAGGGGCGTTTAAATAGCCTTTTTCGACGACTGCAAATTATTGAAACATTTGATCATCTATTTGTTTCCATTAAAAGCAAGCAGTCGCATAAGAAAAGGTTGGCATTTAAATAAAGATTTCATGATTAAATATTATAACTGTTGAAAATATTCAACAAGAAACTACAAATAATGTTATACCTCTACATATGTAAATTAAGGCCCGAAAAGGAGAAAAAGGGAAATAAAATTATAATTAATCAACGTTTCAAAATTCACTAATTTGTAATTGGCACTATTATATGCATTATCTCCTGAAGAAATGGAACCACATGCAATGTTCAAACCGGCACGTGCTAATTTTCAATAGTTTTTGCTCCAAATAGAGGAACGCAGAGACATCTGGCGATCAGACTAAGGACTACACGCAGTTTATAATTTGGCGGCTAGGTGGCAGTGTACCACCAAACGCTGGCCCGTGGAAATATCTTAGGTTGCTTTTACAGCAAATAGATGGCAGGAATAGGCCTGATAAATTTTCCGCGGGTTTAGTTAAAAACAATGAAAATATACCTATATCACGTCACTTTTACACACACATCTGCGTACTTTCCGTAGACTGTCATCTGAGACACATTAATTTCAATTTTTCAATTCGTATGACAAATGGTCTGAATTATCATTTTAAATAAACAATCTATAAGTTAATTGAGAAAGAAATATAAAAAATTAATTAATTTTATATTCTGTTAATCGTTGTGTCAGTACGGTTGTTGAATACTTTTCCTAAACAGATTGAAAGCAATTGTCACAAACACCTAAAAACTCTATAAACTGTAATTACCTTACCTACCACTAGCAGGAATAATGTTAAAAGTCTAAACAACGTAAGATTATCAACTATTTCATAAAAATTTTCCAATTTATCACTGAAATGTTGTATAAACGAAGGGGGGTGATGATAATAATTCTGGGGAATTTTATCACTTAATTTCATCAAGGAACTTAATAAATGATTTGTTTAAATAATATGTGAATATACGAACTAATTGCTTTTAATAATAAATTTTGAGACTCCTTAAGTACTTTTCCGAATTTACAACCAACCATTAATCTTTAACATGGAGATAAATGTTCATATTTATAGATATTTTCACATATTTTTAATGCATATTGTTATAAATAGATGTGTACGGAGTGTTGTCACACTCTGACTGGACAGTAATAATGTGTAACAAGCCTTTATTTATAAGCTTAAATTTAGTTACGGTGGAATTGTAGGTGGTAACCGCATTAGGGATACATATTGTGTGACGTACCATCACTTAAATGTAATTATTCATGATACGTCAGGGAAATTGCATTTGAATTGAAATTGAAAATTTACATAACAAGGGACTGATTGATACTTTTAACGCAACCTGAAAAGGTTTATTAAAAGTGATGAATATATAAAACAATGGAAATATGCGTTATGAATATCATAATTTTTCCGTTATATATTTAATAATTTAACATGAAAATCTCGAAGATATAACTGAAAAATTACTTAATTGTATTTCCTGAATCTGTTGAGGAGTTTGTTTTATCCTGTGTAATTGAACTTATTTACTATTAGCTGATCATATAATTTTGTATTATATTTAGACCTCTTTAGTTATTTAAAATGGACCTCTAGTTGTAAATAAAAACAAATAACAAATATGATACGTTATATATTTTTTCGATAATTTTATATTTACATATTTCATGTTAGTATCAAAATATATTTAGTAATAGAGTCTTGTTAAAATGTGTATTATTAAGAGTTTAAATATTTGACAGCATTCTGTATAGAAATATACTACAAATTCCGTGTTTGAATTAATTATATATAAATTATAGTTATAAAGTGTTCCCGAGCGTCATTCATTATTTACTTAATTTTAAATTAATATCCCGAATGAATCGACGTTGTATTTCTGTTACCCTATCATAATGTTAGACAAAGCAGTTTTAACTCAACGTAACTTCCCCTACCACAAATCTCTCGAAGAGTAACTAATGACACGATACTGTTTCGTTTCAAAAGGCCTATTAACTGCTTAATGAACGTACGCTTTTCTGAATTCCCAGTTCGGATGTTTCTGTCACTCATGTGCTCAATTATTCCCCAGAAACCACCTGGTGCCATTCGTGAGTGAACACAAATCCGCAAACTTCCAGCATTAATCTAATAACCTCAACTGCTCAGATTGAAGGATACAGTTCAACCGGTTTATGTTAAGGTTACATGTTGGGTAATAAATTCTTATGTTTTCTTTTTTATGATTAGTAACATTTTACGAAGCAGTTAATTACATCATTATTTTTAATCAATATCAACTCAATTGTCTAATAATTTTGAATAAGTGAGTATAACAATTAATAAATAACTCTTTGAAGATTTTCATAACTGTACATTTCTAGCTATAATAGTAAAATTAATGCAATCATTTGACATAAGTGAATTCCATCCTTTTCATGAGATTGAATCTGTTTTATTGTGAACCGAGTGAGGGGAAAATAAACGACTCCATATAAGTATTACCAACCCCCACACATCTGTTTATTATTCTGATTTAAATAAATCTTCAAAATTGATTTTTTAAATTTGTATTTATATTTAAAGACAATAGTAAGTATTCGATTATAGTGGATAAAGTTGAAAGAACTTGTCAAAATCGCTGTAATTAGCCACAAAAATTAACGTGACTGATACTTTCAATACAAAACCTTTGGAGCAGGGAGCGAATGTGTCAATCACAGTTGTACCAAAAATAATAAAAACACGAATAAGATTGGATTATCTGTCACTATATTTTGTTGCCGAATTGAAATTCGATTTTACAGTTTATAGTACGATATAGAAAGTCATAAAAGGTCACGTTTCCTGAGCCAAAGTGTTAGAGAGTCTAAAGTAGTTTCTAAAGGAGCATACAGGCCAATAATGAATAACGGAAGGCAATAATACACTTTAAATCAGATGAAAGACATTCAATTCATTAATCTAGAGTGAAAAGAAATTTAATTTAAAGGCAGATTCCATCTCTGGCAATAAATTCTGTTAGAACCTTACTCAGTTTCAGTCGTTCTTAATTAAGATTCGAGAAGAAGAGCGACCGTTTGGAATCCAGTATCTGATTACTAGGTAATTTAAATTAAATTTCTTGTATTGAGCAACTTCTGCGACGATTTCCATGGAAAAAAATAGGTCATATTGGCCCTTATTATTAATTGGTAATAAATCTGTAATCAAATTAATTCTGTTCTTCCACTTCTATTCATAGTTTCTTTTGGTGCGTTGTTCCTAATTATACATTTTCACGAAATTAATTGATTCCAAAATTAATTGATTCCTAAGTCCACGTCATATATAAGTCCTAATGCTGAGATCTATCTCTAAATTACCATTAGAATATAAGTGGTACAGAATGTTCACTTCTACTGTTTGGAAGTGAGGTGATATTTTCATTTAGACGAAAGCAGAAAATAACGTAAAAAAAGGACCGCTCATTCTATAGAATAAAAACACAGTTCAAAGACTCGTTTCATGGCATTGGTTGATTCACTTTGTGATGAATTAACAACTAAACAACAAAAAAAACTAAAAAATGTTACAAATAGAGGTACAAAAAATACGTTTTTTGCAAAGATATGTGATGGTATATATTTTATATTAAATCGGACCTTACTTTCAGAATAATCACATTTTGATAGTCAAACGGCTGTGCCGATAAATAGTCCCAGTAGGCAAATATGAATCTATATAAGCATCTCATATACATTTAGAATACTGCTCAAATAAAAGTGGTTAAAAAACATTTTTGAAAACTAAAATACAACCATAAAAATTAAATAATCTTTCGTATTACTCATGGAGATAAATTTTATTTTTATGTAAAGTGATGACACATAACGGTATATGTCAGCAGTTTAAAGATTTATTGAGCTTTTATAAATGGATTTAATGGAGGTGTATGCTTGTATTGTCAAATGATTAGGACATACTCGTATAATGTCGAAAGCTAGGGAGTTGATCACATTATCTGGTAATAAAAGTTTACTTGCCTGAAAACACAATATAATTTCCACGGCAACTATATCCTATAACTTTTTCACCCTACGTTTACGTCCTAATTTCTTCCGTTTCCCACGGGTTTTCATTTTCATTTTTTTCGAATAATTCGCCAATATAATAAACAATTTTTTTCAAATCGTTCGTGACGTTAATATGCTTGCTATGTATGTTTGCTATTTACATTATTCCTCTGTGTATATTTCTGTGTCCTGCCTCACACAGTATGTGGGCGCGGAATTACTGCGTATTTATTGACATTTATGTTTCAATAAAATATTCATTATAGCCGAGCGTAGTAAATTATCATCACAGGTTTTAATTCAGGTCAGCTCATTCCAGTAATATTTTATTTCATACCGATGAGAATATTTTTGATTGATTACTCTCGCGAGCGAGAAATATTACACCGTTCGACTGGCGGTGGGATGTTATTTGCCACGCTAATGATATGTCCTGTTCTTAAACAAGCATTGGCTTGTGGGATGGTAATGAGATGTAAACACTAAATGTACGCCATTGCATGTTGAAACGTCGAGAAAGAACCGATTCCGATGTTTTCATAATTAACAGTGCAAGCGAGTATCTGATGCCAAGTCCGTTGATGTCGTGGTTATGGTGAAACACTGACATTTGGCTTCCGATCCTGAATGTTATCCTGCGGGTTAGTAGCTGCAGCCAATGGCTGCTTCAGTTTTGTTTGTCCACGTAATTTTTTCCTCGGCCTCATATATTCTTGTGTAATTTACACAAGCGTTACGGGTTCGAGGATTATTCTCCATCAACCTAGCACAAACACACGGTCAACTATTTGTGGTGTTTTAAGATATATTCTTCCGTCTGCTTCAGAGAAAATATTTACTGGGTTTCACCAGTTGTAATATACTAGTGACAGTTGCCCGTTGTATAACACAGAGTTTAACTCAATTAGCAATTTATATACAGAGATATAATATACAACATGTTATAATAATTTAATTTATGTACGTGATATTACGACATATATTACGAATAGCCGGAATGTTTTAGCGTTGTTGATTTAGAATAAAATATTGAATATTGCAAACTTATCAATAAAAAATTTCTGTTTCTTTTAACACGCGTTGCTAAGGTAAACACCAAATATATTGTTGTCATTTTCATTATACATCAGATAACTGTTACATTGAAAATAAAGTGAATATTCCCATTAATCACAAGAACTAATAATCTTTTAATCAGGTCACCAGAACTTCAAAAAAATAGGGTATTTCACTCTGTCGTGCCAATATTTTTATTCATTAATGTTATTTGTGACTACAAATAGGAACTTATTTATGAATAATTATGATATTCATGCCTTCAATACAAGAAACAAAAATAATCTGTACAAAAATATAAAACATTGTCAATTTTACAGAAGGGTGTGATTTATTCTGGGACATCCATCTTTAACAGACTGCCACAAAAAATCAAACAGTTGTCCGATAAACAAAGTCAATTTAAAGTTGAGTTATCTTCATTTCTGCTTATCCACTCCTTCCATTCAGTAAACGAATTTATAGAAGAATCGGAAATTAAGTAAAAAATGTAAATAGTCAGCATGAACTATAAATCGGAATCCTGTTCGTATGTTGTCACTTAATACATTATTATTATATGACTGTAAATAGGGGTGGTTACCTACTTGATATTGATATTACATTTTCGTGACGCCGACTATAACAGCTTGAGCGCATGGGTAAATCCAACTCGTATAACAACAACAAAAATCCCCGTTACGCAAGAGATTAGACAACGCTGATTGGCGAAATTTTAAAAGCCAAAAATAGAAGAGGCTATGAAAGGAAGGGCGAAAGTCCAGCCCCGGGATGCGTCGAGAGACACTTGGGGACAGGACCCCGAAGGGTACAGTTATACACATGTCCCAGGAGTTTGGCTTGAGAATTTATGTTAAAATTCTGAACGTAATATTTCCGCCAGCACATCGGCCATCCTCATGAGATCATCCTGTGATGAGTTTGTCAACAAACAACGGAACCGCTCCTGCCAGATATAGAGCTCACAATACGTATCAACCCTGCAGTTCCTGGAAAGCGAATGAACTTCAAAGAAGAAAACTTCCACCTCCAGCTACATCTAACCTTCGAGATACAGTGTGTGTGTTTGATACGAGTATTTGTTGCTATAAAACCCACAGGTACCAGTGATTTAAGTCACTGCATGCTTATAAATTTAATTCAATTCATATAAAATACAATAGTTTAATTAAAAATAATTTTAGTATATTTTGTTTTAAATAATAAATAATAATAAAAATAACTAATACAATTTCACTACTTTTTCAACTTAAAAATTTTTCTTTCTTTTATAATAATAAATCCCCGCTAAATAATATTTAATTACATCGTAATTTCATAAATATTCAAATAAATCTACTGTAATTACAGTCGAAAAATTTTAATGAACCATTCTGATTTTTACAATTATACTCGATCCCAACTTCAGTATCAGTAGAAAAATTTTATACTCATATAAATTAGCTTCAATTAGTTAAGGATTACATTCTGCTACATTGTAGAAAAATAAATATAAATTTTTATTTAATTGCACAGTTAATCATACAGCAAAACAGGCTTGAGTTCATCTTAACTCTGCAGGTAAAGTCATGTCCACTATTAACTTTTTACATCTTCTCTTAATAATAAGGGATAAGATCTGTATTCAACCCCAACGAAGTCTTCCGCCCCCGTAACAAATCCTGACATACTGCGCCACTAGCACGGCTGTAGGCTTAAGACTGGAATAAAAGTTTTTTAATTTGCGCCACTACAAAAATTAGGGCTATGAAATCAATTTTCCGGGATAAAGTGTTCCATCCAATTTATATAATAAAAAGTTTTTAATTTAAGTTTGTTGGTTTACAGAACGATGGCTGGAAGTTCATTAATTAGCCTAAGTAGGTTTACCAGAGGATGGAGAGCGGAAAGAAATAAATCGTTGTAATTATAGTAAACAGACATGGGGCGTGACTTAAACACAGCTGTTGCGTCAGCGGAAACTGTTCAAGTTCGATGAACATCTTAAAGAATCAACTATTATTTACGCAACTTATAATCGAATGAAAAACATTCTGGTAATGTAAAATGTATCATTTATTGGATAATTTTGCCCTCTTAAGCGACGTATCATGTTATAAATTATGCCTCCCACCTCTTATTTATAAATTGTACCATATGTTAGACTAAGAAACTGTTATTTATTATTTAGACGGAATAGTACGTATAACTGAAATATATAGGCGTCAGAATTAATTAATGAACTGATAATATAATTCTGTATTGATATAATAAAATTATATAGTTATTGAAATTTTTTCTTACATTCATATGACGCTAAAGCCTCCATAGCTTCTGAAATGTTGATCCGTAAGCCAAATAGGTTGATAAATAAGACTGATAAATTAAATGTATTATTCAAACTACACAAATTATCTTAATTTATAACGCAAATACATAGTAAAGAAAATTATTTTCTGATACTTATTTGTTTATCGATAATAATTCATCCGTAATACTTAATTCAAAAAACTGGTGTGAGTGTAAAAATAAGAGGAATCGTCACAATTATTTTCTCGGGCTAAGATTGGCGTCACAATTTGTTTTCACTCATGTCTCATATAAATTAAATATATCTCCACATGGAAAGTAATATTTTTTGGTTAATAACTTGTATAGAATCATTTAATTCTTTATGTTTACATTCGCTGTTCTTTTGAACATGTTGAAATGTTATATGAGAGATTTTCTGTTATTTGGAATATTGGCTTCCAACCTCCGAAAAACAATAAGTATGATAAATTTTTCTTGGTTGCTGATGGTTACTAAGATTCGAAGGTCTTTAAATTAGAACTTCCGACTACTTTTGGCATTGAGATTTATTTTAACACTCGTTGAACAGATTCTCTTTCACCATATTTCACTTGCCATAAGTGACAAAAATTGCTATCCGTCCGAGTATAATATGACTTTTTGTATTATTATTGTTACTTTTATCTTCACCAAATGTATCTCCAATAATTGTTTGTCGTATTTAGTGAATTTAGGAAGACCAAATGTCTGTTTACATGTGAGTTTAGTGATATCATTAGTCAATTTTAAACGAAACTTTACTCAGAAGATCTGTGCACATACTTCCATTTAAAAAATTGTTCTTGTACAAAAGGAGGGTTTACTTAATACATTTTTAAGCGATGTATATTCTAGCACTCTAGGTGACATCAAGACGCAGCTCTTCTTGCACGAAATACGAGTGCAGTTCCCCGTTTGTATAAGGCAGAACGATTCCATTTGGCAAGAAACTTGTCGTAACGCCCAGGCCAGACCCAGAGGACGTCGCGAAGTTCCGCCGATGTGCGCACCTGATACGCAGATTCGGGCGAAATCTCGTCTCCGCGTTGCAGGTATTAAAATCTCTAGTCTTGCATAAAATGGAATGCGATGTCTCCGCAGCCTAAGGAGAAAAAGGAAGCGCTGGAAAATGGGGATCCGCGCCGTCACAAAATCTCGATATACACTAAAATTGCATTTATTCGCTTCAGAAATTATTACCTTATTTATTAAATAGCTCTTCTCTTAATCAAATATTATCTAAGTCGAATTACGGATAGTAAACCAAGTGCCTGTAAATTAGAATTTAATATGAACAGAATGTAATTAAAAAAATGGTAATTTAAACTATCGGGCTGAAAAAATTGAACAATTTTAGCGTTTATAAATACTTCAAATATACATTTATTTTTCTATGGAGACAAAATATTTTGAAAGAAAAAGTTTTTGAAATTAGGTTTCAGCCGTATGAATGCAAAATCATATTATCAAAAAAGGTTTACAGATAAATGTCTTTAGAGTTTAAATGTTAATGGTTCTGTTCAATAGCAAAATAATTCTAGTTAATTTCACTATATTATTTTTATATATACAAGACACTCAAATTACGTTTGCATTAACTCCTTAAACTTTTTGACACAACTACGGCACTTTCTGTACATGCGTTATTCACTTTTTTTAGGGCAACAGGGTACATGAGGATAATCCACTTTGGGCAACTCCCCTTTAACAGCATAGGAAGGGATTTGAAAGTGGAGGATGTGGAAGGGTGGAGGAAGGTATCCAAGGGTTACTAGGGCCCCCGGGCTATGGTTTAAGGATCCTACCCAGCAATCCCCTTAAAGAAATGCACGGAAAACCCTAGAAAAACCTGCATCGGGTAGGTCAAGCATTGGGTACTTCTCCCACGCCCTTCCGATAGCGGGAGAGGAGTTTTCTGTGGGGACGCAGCATTCCCTTCTCCGTGCCTCGACCAGTTTAGGAGGCAGCTGCCCGACTATTCCAATGGGAATAGCGAACAACTCTTACCATATGCCCAAGGTCTGCGACCCCAGAACATACACCTCTCAGAACAGGCCGAGGTGCCTTGGCTTGTGGGAACCTTAGTTCAAAAACGGAGAGGAAAAGGCATACCCAAAGGTACCCTTCGTATCTCTCCTAAAGGGTTCTGCCTGCGAGAGAAAATCCCTCGCAGGGTTTCCGTTCAGAGGCGTCATTTACATTTTTTTTTTAGGGCAACAGGCTACATGAGGGTGATCCACATTGGGCAACTCCCCTTTAATAGCATAGGAAGGGATTTGAAAGGGGGGATGCGGAATTGTAGAGGAAGGTAGCCAAGGGTTACTAGGGCCCCCGGGCTATATTTTAAGGATCCTACCCGGCATTCGCCTAAAGAAATGCAGGGAAAACCTTTGTCTAAAAATGCCACCTACGCAACAATAAATAAAATTAAAAATATTAGAAATTTTACGTATAGAATTACTTTCATTTTTCGTACATATATTTACGAAACCAAAATTTTGGATGCTGATGTACAACTTTTACCACTCATAACAACTGCCTAATATCGTTTTATTCCTTTCTTCTTGAATGATACTATTCGACAGTTAACAATAGTAAAATATCAATATGACAATATTTTTGCCTCAAATGTTGAAAGTGGTCAAAAATTTTCTCAAGTCTCTCACAATTCAGTCTAAAAGAAGATAATCATATTCCTTTGTTGTTAAATGTCTACCCACAAATTAATATTAAGTGATTGTTAAAATAATAATAATTTTGGTCTGGTATAAAACATTCTTAAGTTACTGTGAAAACTGCCAATGGAGTCATGTAAACGTTTTCTACCCACAAATTAATATTAAGTGACTGTAAAAATTTTAGTAAAAATAATATACGTTCTGGCTTTCAAATGGTGCTAAAAATAATACATAATATAAAACTTTCAGCTGCTTTAACTTCGAACAAAGATTTGTCTTCTGTAGTAGACACATATTTTTTTCAGTCGGTACGAGAACCTCCCACAGCAACTTTCATGATCATGAAAGTCAATTGATAGAAGTGGAGGGCTGTCGTTTCTCGGATATGAAGTCGTTGGATTGTAAGAAATGTTGTCTCAGCTTGATCGATACGGGTCAGACGTGGCACACCTGTTGAGGCTAAGTGGCGTCTGCGTCTGCGGAAGGGAGCACACAGTTGATTTATTCTACTACCTGTTGCCATCCTCCGACATCGCATATAGAGCTGTAAAATGTTGGAATCGCCTCCTTTTAGTTGGCAGACTTCCAGCCCTGAGAATAAGAAAAAGTAACTGCGTGTGTTAGTATGTGTGTCAGTGTCAATTGTCAAAGTTGGGGACATCGGTGGTTCAAGATGTGAACATGTCATCATCCTCCGCTCCTCAGAGGATCTCAGATTAAACATACGATGGCACTTACGATGAAAAATCATATAGACATTAAAGCGGACATTTTTATACAAAGAAGGTTCGTGATGAAAAATGTCCTTCATACTGATTGTATTCAATATAGGCCAAAATAAAATAAAACAGGAAAACAGTTCTGTATTTTTATTTAATGTTGAACTTTGGGGAGTAAATTTCACTTTTCCACTTTTCTTGCGTAGACACTTCATCCTCACTCCACTATCCAATACATAAGTATGAGATACATTGATGATAATTTTAACTTTAATTTTCTAAAATTTTTATGAAATTGTTCAGTTCAAAATGTAATTATCAAACAAACGCAGCTGCCTAAAGAAATTAAATAGAAAAAATGTTATAAGATTTAAAAAATAAATTACAATTAATATCTCATCTTAAATTGTAACAAAATTTACAATATAAAACACTTTATACTTTTAATGAAGGCTTTTGAGTTTAGTCAACTGACAAGTGGAGTTGTGTCGCTCTAGGCTATTCTTCGCCCCTGAAGAAAGGGACAAGGATTCCAGAAACGTTGTGTAATATTTATATTATCACTTTTTTGTCTGTATTGGCTATCTTTCTTATACATTATTTTCAATCAGAAGTAATTTTTTTCATTTTTTACTTTACTTTTACTTCAGTTATATTTTACATTATTATAATAATGTTATAATCACTAATAATTCAATGAAATATCTCTTTCTTACAGGAACTATTTATTTAAAATGAATCAATTATTCCCATATTTACTAACTATCATCATTCCTCTGCAAATAAATATTAAACAAACCACTAATACTTTCCCTCACGTTGTATGATGTTATCTCTGACTTCTCTCAACTAACGTGAATAATATTGCAATTATTTTCTGGTTCAACCATGGTAAAGATATTTCACCTTAGCACAAGTCTATTTATTACAATAAGGAGGACAGTTTACATTCATTCTCTAAAAAATAAAATTATCAACTAATCATCCCGTCTACTCTGAAGATCTACTCATAAATACGTTCCATGCGGATAAATAAAATTTCTCATCTGCTGAAAATTCGCATCACAGGGTGAGAAACATCGGCAATGGTTTGACAGTTCTCAGTAACCTTCAGCTTATTAATATAATGTTTAATTATATGGCGACAAAATAGGCGCTACGTGCCAATAAAATTTTGCGTTTATTTATAGTGCCCAAAATTCAATAACACTAATATATGCATTATTTTTGTTCTCAATTCAATGTGTTTTATTTATACCGACCGTATATACATTCAGAATTATTTCTGACATGTCCCAAATTCAATAAACACATTACTTCCATAATATATTTTTACGTAATTTCACTGCTAAAAAAATTCAAATAAATTGTTCATATAATTTATTAAATTATAATTTTGATAATAGTTTATTTTTAAAAATATTTTCACTTCTTTTATAACTATATTATTGATTATAATTCTAAAATTCATACGGCTTTTCAGTTTAATTGAAATATTTTTTTATAAAAATTATTTCTTATAAGAAACTTGTCGTCATCAATACATACTATTTCTCATTATACATTATATTAATGTATCACAGCCCCACTGCAGTGTTCTTAATGTTAGGTTCGTCGCTTTTGGTCAAGCAACTTTATTTTTGTTCTGTCATTTTATGTACGTAAACATATTCTAACGGTTCTGCAAGTACATAGAATGAATTTTCTTAGGTGTTTCTACAACTACAGTCTCTTATCTCTCCTTGGAAGATCCCTTAAAAGTATTCTGCCATCAAGGCAGGCTTTTAATGTAACGCAAAGTTTTTTCAATCAAAATGTGACCAAATTTAAACGCTATAGTATTTAACTTCATTAGTTAGAATCTTGTGTCTGACATTGAGCCAACCGAATAGTCATCATAACCTTAAATATCTTAAATTTACGTTACTTTCATAAACAGAGCCGACGTTTTCTGAAGATAATTTGTACATTTTACATGCTGAATATTGAAATATTAATTTACTCAGGACACTTTAAATGGTGCATATATATTGTTTTCAAGGGCATCTGTACAATTATATCCAATAATTTTAGAATAATACGACCTTTAAAATATTTATATTGTCATTTTCTCAGCATTAATATCACAGGAAGTTAAATTAAGTTTACGTCTACCTTGCGTTAATTATGTGGATAGATTTACGAGGTTTTAATTTCCTAAATCTTAATATATATTAATTTGATATGAAAAATATTGTTGATATTAAAACGGTTATAAACATCAAATTCCTCATTGTGTGCAATTTTAGCTAGCTGCTTAAATGACTTCCTATGTTCACATAAAGAAGCCATTATTTTTCACATTACTGTTCAGATAATGACAATGTTAGGGTTAGATTAGAGAAGACTGGCGCGTAAAATCGACAACATACCACGACACATCCAATTTAACACGCGTTTACTTGAAACATGTGCCAACGAACACACAATACGAAATGCTATAACAGTTATGGGCATTCTGCAAAGGATCATTAGATTTTACATACCATGAAACTATTCTTTAATCGCTTTAATCTTAAGTTCAGAAAGGGATCTGAGAAGCTTACTTTTATTTTTTGAAAATAGTTTTGAGATTTAAAGAATAAACAAATTTATTTAAAAATATTTGCTGGTAAGAGTTCATATTCTATAAATCATAATGAGGTAATTAATTGTTACTATAACTCTATTAGAAAGCGTTACTGTTTTACAGTACAGTGTAAATTTTATATAGTTCTATATCTATATAAATAAATTTATAATTGAGTAATTATATTCTCTAATTTTTTAAGGATTTGTAAATCGGTATTCTAATCTGTGAATTAATATAACTTAATAGAATTAAAATCAGATTAACACAATACAATTACTAAATTAATTCAGAGATAATATAATATAAAATTAAATAATGTTAGCAAAATTAAATGCATTGCAAACGTATGAACGTGAAAATTTATTCAATGAAATAAATGGTGGTGAATTACGGCTGTTGCAGAAAGTAATATAAATAAGGCTTAATTATGTATTAAAGTTTAATTACAAGAATAAATAATTTCAGCTGCTCGTTCATCTGATTTATTATAATACACAAACAAAAATTTATATTCTGGTTTGACGGAACATCCTTTAATAATGGTATCATGTTAATAGTTCGGTTTAAAACTGCTTGGTGATAATTTTTATAATATGTACAAAATTTCTCGCAAAAAAAATAAGATTTTCGACTGAGTTTAAATTTCTACAATTAATTCAATAACTTCAATGGATAATTCATTTCCTTTCAATTTCGATAATGTTAAAATATATGCGTATATTTTAATAAAATCATGGAAAAATAGAACCAAAATGAAGTTCACACTTGCTGAACTGCTTTTATTTGGCTACAGCGTCGTGCAGAGCATTCATTCGTGTCTGAAAGTGACGCTCCGCTGTCTTCCGCAGGGTTCAAGGGATGAGAGCGACACAATCTCCGACAAATTGGACTCAATTAGACGTGTAGGATAAATCTAGACCAGCCACTGAGGAGCTCTTAATTGAATTGTCTCTCAGCTACTCTCTCAACTCTCAGAAAGTTATGTATTGCTTAATTAAGTTGACAAAAGGGCGGAATTAACAGTGCGAAAAGATTGGATGGGTGATTAGAAGGGTGGAATGTCTTGATCAATATATTACCCATCTTCCCTCTTATTTGGTGACAAGGGAAGGCAATTAAGTTTCGGGCAAATTTCGCGGAACAATTTGAAATCAAATTAACCATATTGGGCTATTAAAAATATTCAACTGCAAGATTTCAGAAAAAGGCAGACACATATATATTGTTTTCAACTAAGACTATATTTTTTCATACTGAGAATATTCTAGAAGAAATTAAACAAGTATCTTGCGTCAGCAGTACGCAAATTTATCTAGTTTTAAGAAACTGCAAAATTAATAAATCTACCTACCTATATATATAACACCGAAAGTAAAACTATTAATTTTGCGTAATATGAACACATTAAAGCATATTTTATGTTATTCTCAGTTTCGTCAGCAGTTATCCCTAAAATGTCTAGACATATTTTTAAATTACTGAATATACAGTAACGTTAATTGTCATACAAAATAAATATTTCTGGACACTAAAGTTCATAAACACCTTTTGAATATGATTTGAAACCCCTTTTTTCTTATGTAAATATCTATAAACACAAATAATTTGTTTTCTCACGAACCGTTAATCTAAGGGCCTTCGGGATTGAATTATAAAAGTGATGTACTCGGTCGATAGTAACATTCGCATATTGACTATATTTTTGCCAGGTGGTCAAATACAGACAAAAGAAGTGATGTTATAAATACCATTCAACGTTTCTTGAGGTGCCAAGAAAACTAAACAATATAAAGAGCCTAGAGCGACACAACTGTACAATTAAGTTAACAACACTCAAAAGTTTTTGAATTGTGCGGTTGTGTCGTTCTAGGTCCTTATGATTTTTTTGGATTCTAAACACTTGAAGAAAGGAACAAATTTTCCAGAAAATTTTTGTAATAATTACATAATCAATTCCTTTGTCTGTATTTAGTTATTTTCTTATTATTAATTTTTCATAACAGTCGAATCTTTTTTATTTTTGAATATCCTTTCGGTACAACCTCATTAATTACAACACACTTTCCTTTTTTGCTTTAGCATAATATACTTAGGCCAAAATAAATTTCGTGGCTATACTTGAGCCTGCAACAAGGCTGTTATCAAACTAAAGATTTAAAAACTTCATAAATTGTCAGATTTCAAAATTCTGGTTTTGCATGTATAAATTTCCAGGTATTTATCATGTATATCTCCAAAATATAAACAAGAGAAGCAAGTATTGTAAATGATAAAGTGTTCAAAAAAAAGTAGCATACTTACTTGTTGAGACTCTTTGTAATAGGGTGAGCTGTTCTCTGAAATTAGGGAATCGTATTCGGAACAACATGTGTGTTGCGTGTTGTATTCATGAAGCGGCTCTCATTGTGAGAGTGAGGGTGAGTGTGTTAGGCGAAAAGTCGATCAACCATCATTATTTTCATACTTACTGTAATAAATCTTGTTTAGTAGAAAATCTCGGTTTTATAGAAAACCATTTAAACGTTTTATGTCTATAGAAGGCATATCGAGGCATGATAATTTTCTAATCCGAAATAAATTTTGAATCTAGGAGGAAAATAACATAGAAACGTAATATAAAAAATTAAATAATTTTATGAGATAATTACATTTTAATGTAATAATTACGTTCCTCTTTTTTTTCAAGGAAACGTCCTTAACCTCAGACAGGTTGCCATTAGTTTCAAAATGAAGATAGAATCCTACGATTCGCCTCATAGGCTGCGGAAATTCGAGTTGATGTGACACTTTTCCGATAATGGTGTGATACGTAAGGCGAAGGTCAGCTTATTCGGCTCCGGTACGAGTTCAGGATTATGTCTACGCAAGTCACGTTTAGGTACACCATAAGGTTATTACCTGAAAACTAAATGCATAATGTAACAGGTAAAGATATTATCATAACGGGATTACATAAAAATTCTTAAACCAAATTATAATCTTGTCAAAACTAAATAACGGATAATGAGCACCATTTCACTAATATGGAGTTGGACAGAAAAGTATTTCTATAGGTTGTAATGTTCCATGTTATATTTCACTCATTAAATTCGAAGTAAGGAAGGAAGGAAGGTTTTAGATCTGACAAAGGTCAAAAATATTAATTTTCTTTCAATAAAAAATATAGAAATTATTTAATTCCTTTCAATATAAAAACAGCTCATACAATGTATGCTAATTTTAAAAAGCAACATTTTGATAAAACTCTAAATTTTTAAATTGTGCATCCCTTACATTTCATGATTGTTTATGCTACTGTTAAACAAATATTTTGTTAATATACACTTATATAAATTTATTTCAGTTATCAAACTAATTTATAAACATATATATATATATAACCATAATGATAAATAAAAATTAATATAATGAATTACGTGTTTTTCAGTCAAGTATAAGTTTTACTCAAGCTTCAGTGAATTTTATTGCAATGTTTTTGTATTCCTATTTTATTTTAAAAACATTATGAATTCAAAATATATACCACCTTCTTCTGGTACAAATACTTTAATTTTTCTATAATACTGGTTCGTAGTTATTTAAATGAAACCATTTTTTTATCATCCTGTGAAAACATTACACTTATTTTGTGAATACGTACTAATTCTCGTTTAATATTAATTTTTCCATTACTCTATAAAAAAATATAAAAAATATCGTGAAATATCTGAATAATCGATTAACTTTGGAATTAAAGTCAACTTGTCTTAGTTAATATTTACTTTAAAATATTAAATTTATTTAATAATTCATGTTAAAACTGAGGTATGCAACATCGACTAAAATTTCAAATTTTTTAGTAAATACATCAATTTTAACTTTCTATGGAAACATTTTTACTACTGCTAAATAAAAATAATGACTGTTGTTTCTAAATTGAAAATTTCAATCTCATTTCTGTCTTCAACATCGGCAAGTAAATTTATAAATATCTATTACTTTTTTTAAATATTGCTGCATCTGTAAATTTTGTTGCTAGGACTTGGCGTCATATTTCCGTAAGAAGTAAAGCTGGCTAATGAACGGCATCAGCTGGTCCTTGTTGGGACCGTGCATCTGTGGCAAGGGTTTCATTAGACCCCGGCGACATACGACCAACGAAATCAACGACAACTTGTCGCGCTTCAGGGTAACTAAGCCACTGTGCGGAGAACATGCAGATTTGTATGACGATGCTTCGTTCGTCGAGCAGCTGGCCTGCGAAAATAACAGCCTTTCAGCTGACTTCAGGATGCATCGAAGCATAGCCACAGCTTCAACTGCCATACAGAAAAATTAAAAATTATAAGCAATGTTAAACGAAATAGAAGTTTAGTCCTTCGATACCCAAAAAAAATTATAAATGAAGAGTAGCACTCAATCAAAAAAGGCATTTAACAGAAGACAAAATAAAAATATTTGAACGGGATAAAAAAAATTTATATAAAAACAAATTTTAATTAAATTTTCCGTACTTAATTTCCGTAATTAATGATTAATTTTGATTTGTTTAGTTTGAAATATTATTTATTTTTAAAGGAACGTGAACTGTCTAATACAACTTCGGAAAGCCTTGGAAACGAAGATCCCAAAATTGGACCGGTGATACGCTTTTCACACTCCAAATGGAAAAGAAATTTAAGGGTGAACGAACGGGGTTTTGTAATGCCTGGAAATATTAAAGGGACAAAAACTAAAATAACTGCAAAGAAGAGAAATGCCCTGCTTTCGAGTACAGATGGAAGTCCATAAAATCAGCGGGATTAATTTTAAAGCTTTTAAATTTACAAAAATAATAATGCAGTCTAAATTTTAATTTTTTATAGCGTCACAACAAATTGGTCAAAAGAGGGAAGATATACTTGAAATCCTTCACCAATTACTATAAGTTAAGCAAATATTGTAAATTTCTTTCTTTGAAAAATACTTCGTACGAGAATTTATGAATTCCTACGTAATACTTAAAATTCAAGTGCACTGAATATATATATATATATATATATATATATATATATATATATATTTCAATAACTACGTTACAGTGACCAAGATATTTTATGATCAATAAAATGGTAACAGCATTTTTAATATAATTATATCTAGTTTTTAATAGAGTTACATTATAGCCCATATACAGTACCTTGTATATCTTGTACCATTACAAACTCTCGTAGTAAATCGACAAATACGCTGAGAGCAGACCGTTGTCGCTGGAATAATAGCATGAATTACTTACAACTTGACTCGTTAATAGGGCGAAGGGCATTAAGTAATTTATTTCGGTGCCTAGCAAAACTCGACTGGAAAACTGACGCCGGATTCGCGTAGTACCAGATTATTAATATGTTCCAATTAGCACGGGAAATCAAAAGCTTTTTTATGGTGATGTATTTGCAATTTTTAAAAACATGATTCTGGTCTAAATCGCATGTAATTTTGGAACGAAATACCCGAGAAAAAAAATTAAATTATATTTGAATATATGCAAGTCTTAAATAAATTATTTTTCAGTCTACACACAGTTGTGTAATAATAGTGTACAATGATAAAACTATTTTTTATTGAGTTGTTAAAACTCCATTTAATGTTGCATTTCATCAAGCTTACTATATCCCACAATAATTATAAATGGATAAATATGATCGATAATCATAAACAGTTATAATATTCCATACATATTGAATCCTCTCAAAGTAGTGAAATTTTATAAACCAAGACAATATTTTTTCTCAAAATGAACATTACAAAAATTAAAAATATTTAACACACATATTCACAAGATTTTTTGTTACTTTCGATATTGTTAAGGTAATACCGTAATTAACTTTCAGTAACACGTGCATTATAACTAATTTTAAATTAACTATATTCATTTAACTAAAAAATATTATAATCAGAAATCTATCACTACTTAATTTTAATTGGCTCTCTCCTAAATTGGTCTTATCTTGCTTTCCTTAATTTTAATTTTTAATGTGAATGGTTTTTTATAATTTTCTTAACATAAAATTAAAAGTAAAATTAATAAATACACACAACAAATAAAATAATTTACTAAAAGTAAGGGACACTGGTGATCTAACTCTAGACTGTAAAGGAGTATATCGCTTATAGATAAAAATTATGTATTGATAAAAATAAATAAACTGAAACGATTTAATTTATTTTAAAGAATGAGTATTTTTTTGTATTTTACTATTAATCGATAAATTTTTCCTAGGCCATACTGTTTTTATTAAAATGTTTTATTCATAGAAGTTAATTTCCTTTATGTGTATTCCTATATTATAGTTAGGTCCGTCTTTGTATAGTTATACTTTTTTATATTCGCTAGATTCTTTTCTTTCTATTTTACATCCACCTATTAGATATTCTGTCACTTACTCGTTGTATGTAACTTACAATTTTTTTAAAAAAAAAGCCACAAACCCACTGTCTTTTAATCCCACATTGCATAGGAATATGGTGTAATACACGAGATAAAATTGTGGCTATTGTCAATTTTCCTCAGCTACACGAAGATAAAATATTCTGTAGTGCTGTTTTAATGGCAAATACTCTCTTAAGCTTCTGCCCCCAAAAGACAAACTTGGACCCATATTTTATGAAGACCAGATACAGACGCAACGGTTTAAACGGTGGAAAGTTTTAATTGAGAAGAGACATAAAACCCGGCGTAACTGCGGGAAGTGTGGTACCCATCTCAAGCCTGAGATAAAACTTCTTCTTTCTCCGGGACAAGAAAGCCATTACCGCTAATCCGAGTCCATATTGTATCGAACAAGGTGCATGTGAACAGCATCGTTATACGGAAAAGTGAAAAATATATTTTATATGGTTTAATATAGGATACGTGACATAATATTAATAGAATAAAATACAGGTACATTCAACATCTCACGTCTTTTCCCTGCATTCGAAATTATTATTAATAAATTTGCTTATAATTTCCAATTAAGAATTACAGTTGAATATTGAAAGACTATAGTCAGGAACAATTGGCAATAATTTAACTGAAGATAAATTATACACAAGACAAGTACAAGTCATACGGTAAAATTCCGTCATCATAAGATTTAGTATCTTTATTTCCTTTTCTGATAAAAATCGGGAAAGCGAATGGTATCTTGTACTCAGACGGTAAATTTTCTTATTAACTGATAAAAAAAACAGAAATTAAATATACATATTTATGTATATATTTGCTGAATATTAATGTATAAGGATCTTTCAGTTAAAATTAATGACTTCGTATATCAATATTTTTTTAAAAAAACAACACGTCGTTTCGAAACGAATTACTTGAAGTTCGTGTAATGCAACTTTATCTCTGGAACACAGATACTCTTTGACTCATGATACCCGAGTTTTATGTTTTTATCTTTGCGCGAATTAACCACAAGTGGCGTAACGAACTTGCCTAAATATACTATTGTTTATAATAAATGTTCGTTTATTATTTAGTGTATTCTATTTTTTAAAACTAGACGACAATATTCCCCTCCATCCTCTCCTTTCCTCTACTTCGCATTAAACATGCCATGCTATTTTTCGCGACCTACCCAAAAGTGTCTGAAATTGTTTCGCCATTTGAGCACTAGAGGAATATAAATCTAAAAATTACCCTTATTATCATATTAATTTCCATTTTTTAAGAATTGAACATATTAATTGTATTCTACAGGCCTGATGTCAACTTATTTTCTCACCTTGCCTTGTGCGACACTATTGTATTAATATTATTGTAAAAAAAAATGAAACACACAATGGAGAGGGCTACCTTTGGTGATGCCTTTTCCCATTGGAACAGTCGGCCATCTGCCTCTTAAATTAGTCCAGGCACGGAGAAGTGAATTTTGCGGCCTCACATAAACCCCACTCCCGCCAACGGAAGAGTGGGACAAGTACCAAGTGCCCGACCTACCTGATGGATGATTTCTAAGGTTTGTCCTGCATCACTTTAAGGCGAATTCTGGGAAGGATTCTTAAATCATACCCCGGGGACCCTGCTAACCCTCGGCTACCTTCCTCCGCCCTTCCGCATTATCCTTTCAAACCCCTTGCTATGAGAGATGTCACCATGTGGATTACCCTCAGGTAGCCTGTTACTCTCATATATATGTATATATATATATATATATATATATATATATATATATATAACACCAGAAAATCACTTGATAAATTTTAAAACCCAAGTATTTCGAATCTGAAATATACTTCCTATTATTTCCCGTATCTCTTTTTCCTAAATATGAATCTTCTGTCGACTATATCTGGCTAAATACAACGAATATTCATATTATTCCATTTACAGACAATAACGTGATCTATAATTGATTTATTTAAGTTGAATTTAATATAGAATGGCGTATCTATCTAAAGATTAACATAGAAGACAAAATTTGGATAGACATTTCATTTTCTTCATATGGAACTGTAACACGCATATGACGAATGACTGTCGTAGGAAATTATCTTGGACGCTGCAGTTTTATGGATGGTATACTTGGAGAACGCATTAGCTTTATGTCACTGTGAAAAACAGCCCCGGCTCTGTTAACTCGAGCGGAATTCAGTGACCGTTCGAAACGATAGGTCACAAATCTGCGAAGGGTTGCTGCAAGTAGCAGAGGAAATAAAAGGAGGTCTGTATCGCTATCGAGTGAAAGTAAACGTATAGGGCGATTCTGCACGGATCTGCGATCAAGAAAATCTGCTACATTAGGAAAATTGAACCGGTCCCTGCCACTTCAAAGACACGACGAAGCTCCAAGATAGCGACACAAAGCTTGTCGTAGCCTCAGATACCGCCGCCCTTATCTTTCCATTAAGGAAACACCATACACGATCCTATTTATATTTGTTTTTACGAAAATATAAATAATATAAAAAACTCTGGAAACATTCATTTAGGGTATAAGTGAAACGAATCTAAAAATGAGTTGCAATAAAAACTCAAATTTAAACATTAGATTATAATACTTATCCAGCAAACGATCACAATTTGGATATTCAACATACAAACATGCACACCTTTTTTCCATGTAACTACAGTCTGAGTTTGATAAATATGGCAGGAAAATAATTTCAGCCAATCAGAAGAGATGAATATAGAAATTAGTTCTGTAAAAATAAAATTTAAAATCTATGTAAGGAAGGATTGAAAATAAATGAGCTACGATATATGTGATTTTGTGTCTAGAATGCTAAATATTTTATTTTAATTTGGTGAAAGTATGTGCTAGTGAGAAATTTTGGTGTAACATTTTTAGTATCTTAACAGTATTCGTATTTAACAATGTTTGACTTTAAATCATTATACTTTCTAGAATATTTTTTCAGGATAATTCCTAAGGTTATAATCAAATATATAGGATTGAGGGATATATTGAATATTATATGTAAAAAAAAATTAAATAATACCGTGCACCTTACTCATTGATTCATTACAGTATTATCCACTATACCGATTGCCATGAAATGTTTTCACTGATTACCTCATAGAAATATTTTTTTAAAAAAATTAGTCATGAAGGATTGAGAAAGTATTGTTAATAAAATTTCAAAGTAACGCATTTCAGCGTCGAATTCTGCGGGACGCTCATCTGATTGGTAACAATCCGGATGGCATTTACGCCCAATTTTGGTATAATATAATTTTATAAAACTTTCTAGGAAGATCTGAGTAAAAATGGGAGGGGGGACAATCTATTTGAATCGACCATCATACAGTTGACGGGAGCAGTCTTTTTAGTACTGCATCATGTTTCTTCCATGAACACTTTTCTTTTGTTTGTTCGAGGGTGAATTAACACCAAAAATATTTTTATTTTTCCTTCTCAATACTTTATTGTAAGCAATATCTTTTATATTTTGTAAATGTTTTTACTTTTGTGGTTATACTTTTAAATACAATATCTGTGAGTAAAATTACTAGTACACGGCTACACAAAGGTCGTTAATCCCTTTTGGTGACTAAAATAAAGTTGGCATAAATAAATGCATTAACAATGACGAAATTCATAAAAAGTATATATTTCATCGATATTTGACTCAATTTTGAACATGTTGTATTGACGATTATCAGGTAGTTACAAAACTTTAGCATAAAGAAATTAATAATCTATTGAGCATTTAAAATTATTCGCTTGTTACAATACGTAGTTGCAGTTTTAAGTGTAAGTCTCTTCTTCCGATGATACAAATTTGTTGAAGCCATTACTCAAATATTAACAATGGCTTTAGTATTGTATGTATATCACTTGAAATTTTTGGTAATACAAATCTTATCACCTCTATTGCATCCGACAAATCTGGTTGAGAATGCAAGCATTATTTTACCTCGGTATAATATACATTGGCATTTTCATCCGTCAGTTATAATAGTCGTAACAAGTAAAATTCAATATTCAAATCTCTTCTCGCTATTCTCTAATGTTTATATCAGAATTCTTTCAAAACGTCAATAAAATGTTTCAAACATTTAATTTATTGTCAGAAGGTTTTCAACACCTTATTCTTGTAAAATGTTATATTTTCACCTGAAAAAAATTAATTTATGATAAAACGATAAATATCCTGAAGTTCTAATCTTATTGAAGCGGTGTCCATGAGAGGAGAATATACTTCATTGCCCAGGTTTTAATCTCCCAATAAGAAACAACGGTAAAGACAGCCATCTGGCCAGAGATACCTTAATCCGTCGTCTATCCCTCATGTCCGAGTATACGACGTAGGTAAGGGCCGTAAAACAGAAGCCGATGAACGCTTCAGTCATGGCTTCTAACAGTAGGATATAGTCTGTCGTTTTGTTAGGAGCATTAGCAGTTTACAGGGGTCGGAAAACGGATTGATCATTTACAATAAGTGATCTCAATTTAATATATTGGGTTTTCATTTATAGTAGAGCTGGAAATGGTTTAACACACTTAAGACAAAGACATGTTTTTTTTCATAGTTTTGTTCAACAAAAATTCCAATAAATCTCTAGTCGTACCTGTTTGAATAAATCAGGATAGAGTTACCAACAAAGTCAACTTTGTTATAGCATTATTGAATGTAAATAAATGGAAGTAGGGTAAATTTATAAAACGTCTTTAAAAATTCATCTAATCCGTCACATATGTACAGCGACCGTAAATTCGTATATCCATTTCTTACACATTATTATACAGGCTCAGCAGTTTCCTTACGTGCGTAGAGTCGAGATCATACTCTAATCGTCGAGAGTTATGGCAGTTAGCATTTAAGCATCTGTCGCCGCCGACAGCTTCCATCCGTGGAACAGACTCGTCTTGTCCGTCTACTTATAGCTTGTCCTCCCTCTACGCTCAAGGAATGTGTGTCTGTCAGAAGTCTCTATTTTATCGACTCCTTGGTCGACTTTTCTGGACTACAAAATTTCATTGGTTCATGCAAACACGTGTTATACAAAATTCTTGACGCACATTGCCCCAAACTTAAATCTTCTCCAAGCGTTCGTATATGTATTAAAGTTAATATAATATAATTATATCAATTGAATATTTCTTTAGCAGATAATAAATTGAGATTTAAATTATCTTATATATCTTATATAAAAACAATAAAAGTAAACAATAAAAATATATAAAATTCTCTATATAGAAAAAATTAATTCCTCAGCGCTATTGACGCAGACTGGTGATGAGCGATTTCTTCATAAGGTAACGTCTTGTCGTGTTGTTCCGGACCGGCTCAAAAGGTAATGTATATAACGGCTTCTGAAGCCGTCTTTTGGTGTCATGAAATCCCCTGCCACCCTTCTCTATACACAAAAATCTCATCTGCCTGCTCTCGTAGATACTAACACAGTATCAGGCCTTTAATTTCGAACAGTCGGCCAGCTGCCTCCCAAACTGGTCGAGGTACAGAGAAGTGAATGCTGCGTCCACTCAACAAACCCCTCTACCGCCATCGTAAGGGCGTGGGACAAGTACCAAGTGCCCTACCTACCTGATGCAGGTTTTCTATGGTTTGACCTTTTAGGCGAATGCCGGGTAAGATCCTTAAACCATACCCTGGGCGGCCTAATTAATCCTTGGCTATCTTGCTTTACCCTTCCGCATGCCTCCATTCAAATCTCTTCCTATACTATTAAAGGGAAGTTGCCACGACGCGGATTACCATCAGATAACCTGTTACTCTAAAAATAACCAGTATTAGTACAATGACCGTAGGCCAACAAAACCGGGATCATTTTTCTAGCCTGAAAACATCAGTTGTTTACGCCAAATGTGGTAGACCCAATGCTAAAAGCTAGTAATTATTCACAAAAGATCAGAAATTTTGCAGCTATGATGTGATATCAAAACAACATTGATTTTTATTTCGTATATGTCTCTCCCAAAATATTTCTCCAGTTGTCAAAATAAATTATAAGTTATATTTATTTGTATTCAACACACAACGAGTAAATTTAATCGTTACGTATGGTTCAATTATTTGCGGTTATTGTTTATGAAATTAAGAAACGCTATTTTATAAATAATAGCACTTCCTGACGAATTCTAGTTCCATCAGCCCCTACTTGCCCGATAACTCACTTATTCTATTCTCTCTCCAACACAGCTATTCTTAACAGTAATCATCAAACTCACATCTCATCTTCCACCCCAAACCCCTCGGTAAAACAAAATCAATATCCCAAGGGCAGGAAAGTCCATGGACTCTCCACAAACACAAGCCAGAATGCTAATTATCTTCCATATTTATTACAAACACTTTCTAAATATATAAACAGAACTGTAAAATACTAGGATAAAAGTGTCTAAGAATAAAAAATAAATAAAGAATAAGTATTTCTGTATATGTTGTGAGTGAGAAATAAGCAGTTAACAGATCTTCATATTTGAAATTCAAGTCTTGCTTCTCTCGGAATCGTGACTGCTTCCACTTTGTAACAAAGCAAGTACGATTACGAACTTGTAACAGGTGGAATACTGAAGCTTCGGAGAGCAATTATGGAAGCTCTCTGTGTGTCTGGGTCCTTTGTTGAGTCGATTCTCAATAAAGTGGAAGGACACGGCTCCTTCATAATAATAAGAGAATACGTCTTCACACGTTATACATTCATTTATGTCTGCATGAAATGATATAGCTAATGACAAAGTAATATCGTTCATTGAAGTGGCATCTTTTATAAGTGACGATCAATTTTCTTAATGACGAAATAATATTGCAAACAGTAAAATCTGCAACTTGAGCAGAACATTCTTTACATCTGTACAAATTATAATGAGAATAATATATAAAGAATTTTTTTAAAGCAGTTAATAATTAAATGATAAATGGATAAACCCAATAAATTTACCCACAATAGTTTTTTATAAAATAAAAACTTAAACTATTGTGGATATTGGAACATAAAGAAAATATCCTCGTTGACTATCGTAAAAACAACATTTTCCATTAAATAAATGGAATACTGTTGGAAGCTAACCTGGAATTAGAAGCAGTCGAACCGTACGTTCTTTTTCCGCGTCATCGGAAAGGACATTAATCAATTTCCGAAAACGCAGGGCCGCTTCACATTCCAACATTTTACCTTCAATTCATTTCAATAATTTGTTGTATGGTTCACATTTTGTTTTACCATTATCCTTTAACAAAGCTTTATAATCAAATTAACTTCACTTAAAGCCCAAATTAACACACTGAACAAAATTATTAAATTAATTATTTACTGATAATGCTTGAAGCAAGTTATAAATTATTCTACAGTAAAATTATGCATTTAATATAGCTAATATTGATAATAAAAAGAATTAAAAATGTTTCTTAAGTTTAAAATGATTTTTATAAAAATTACATCAATGTTCAGTATAATCAGATTTTATTTATTTCAAGTATAATCTTCATAAACCTGGCAGAACACTTTCTTTAAATATAGGGTGTTTCCTACTGATAATGCTACTTAGGAGGACCATCCTATTGGCGATCATGCCAAGTGCGAACAATATAATTTTTACCAAGTACTGGTCAATAGACCATAAATTCTCCAACTTTTCTACAGCAACCTGTATTGCTCCAAGCCACCACATGAGGTGTGGTGATAATATTTTCTGCCAGAACTTTCTTGGATACTTATTTTTTCTCAAGCTTTTTATCTCGAACTAATCATAACTACGGAGGCCTGTACCAGCCTTTCGCTTTTTTATTAGTAGATAAAATTCAAATATTAATCGATTTATAACATTCATATTGTGGGTTATCATATGTAACAAAATTTTCGAATTACTAAATAAAAAATATTTTAATGCTTATTGATTTATATTATGTTTTTCTACATCTCATTCACGACCTGCAATCGAAGTTCATCCCTTTTGTCTTTCTATTTTTCACAGACATTGTTCAGATTCATGCTAAAATAATTGAAAAATTTTTGCTAGCATTGCTTTGAACACATATCGATATTCAGCTCCTCAGTCAGGAGAATATATTACATGTGTTACACTTTTGAAGTCACTTAATATTTTGTGCCCCTTTCACACCGCTACCTTTCATTAGATTTTTGAATAGTTTACCACGTAAGCGAGATATTGCACGAAGAATTTTGTAGAATCCCTGGCAGTTCATTAGCAGCTCTGAATTATTTTTAATAATCGGGAGTTCACAAAAGGCCCGATAGACTAAATAGAGAGGGGAAGCAAAGTGTTTTACACAATACACTCCCAGTCATATATTACGGTAGTTTGAAAGCGTTTGCCCATGAAGAGTGCGGATCAATGCCCCTGACTGTCCATTGACAACACAATTCCTGTTATTTAACGTCCCGGAAAGCTGACTCCGCTTAGAAATGCCGATACGATTATTTTTAATGGCAATGGCCTCTTTGAGTGAAAATAATAGCAACGTAGTTGAGGACAAATATTCAATAGCATCGTTTCGTCGAGTGGTTGATATGCGGCCTCATGAGGACGTCTGCTTTGACATTTTTCTCTCCTTTCCGCCACTGCACGTGATTCACCCACATGTTTCACAGCTAACGAATAAAGTGATAAAATATATTCCAATAAAAACATTCTTGAAATCGTAGGACAATACGACGAGGAATACTGGGAGTGGGAATAATCAAACGATCATCCGCTTGCACAACTGTAAACACATATACAGGTGAATATTATTCAAATAATTGTATTTTTGGTCATTATGTATAGAATTACTTTTTCTCATAAAAATATCACAAACCCTCTGTAATATAAAATCATTTCTTATAATAGAATTTATATTAACGTCAGAAAAATGACATAATATAAAATAAATCCTATCCACAAAACCGTACTAGCCAAATAAGGATTTCAAACGAAGTTCATCAGGTAAGGTTCTTTTTATTAGGTCACTGAGAGTGTCAAACGAGCGAATTATACAAGGGTAAAACGTGATCATACGCAATCGCCTCAGTATTTTCTGACCCCACAAGTTTACCAAGGTTGCTTCTGATCTATCTATAAAATTTTCAACATCGACTGCATTTGACTTTTCACCTTTTACCTCTCATTTCCCAGGATTTCATATATTTTTATTATTCCAACGTTCTGCTGTAAACAAATTACCTGACAAGGATCGTCCAAATATAAATTACGAACTCAACTGGTGGTCCATCATCCTTAACAAAACCTACATTTAAAAATAGTTCCTTGCTATAGTTGTATCGTAACGTTACACCGGGCTGCACCTAAGCATCAAATTAAAATATGTAATGTTTACACTTCATTGAAGGAAAAGTTAACACAAATATCAACCCAATAAATATAATAAGGCTATAAAACGCTAAATGTGGTAGCAAAAGTTTGAAAATTAATAAAAAAAACGTTCAATTTTATATATTATATCCTTATCTATGATAATTGTGTTTTTATTTAGTCCTATTACAGTATTTTAACCTTCAGTAAGATAATTTGATAATTGTAGGTTTAAATACGAAGAAATTAGCCACTATTGGAGAACTGACAATCCTACGGTTATTAAATATAGTCAAGAGAGGACAGAAGGAAGGAGACACGCATAACCCAACGATGTGAATTCTGCTACCTATACTCCTTTTTGATTCGTGGCTGCTCATTAACTCAGATTCCGCGGTTAGGCACCTAATCGAAAAGTTTGGTAATTAAATACGGGTTGGTGAGCCGATGCCAGGACAGTCGTTTGCTTTTCCGATATCGGCGTGTACAGCAATAAAAAATCCATTTATCGTGACAGCATGGCGTGAAAGCGTATAGCGGCCGTATCGGTTGGTCTTGAGCCAGAACACAGATAAGCTCCGTGGGACGACATTCAAGCTGCAGCGCCATAACACACAACAACTGCTCAGCTTTCATGTACCTCTTGCCACCTTTGACGTGAATGCTCAGATTCTTCTAAATTATGACCCTCACGTCAATATACTAAATTGAAAAAAAAAACTGTAACAAAAACAAAACTTAAAATGAAAAAATTCACGTCTGATTGAAAATAATGATTAAAAAAAGTCTTTTGAGGCTTAGTTGACAAGTGCAGTTGTGTTTCTCTAGGCTCTTCTTAGCACCTGACGAAAGGGAAAAGGATCTCAGAAACGTTGTGTGGTATTTATATTACCCTTTTTGTCTGAATTGACTATATTTCTTATTCAAAAACAAATCTTAACTAATACTGAACATTATTTAAAATAAATTAATTTTTTAATAATAATAAATTATTATTTTCATTACAAAATTTTTAAAATATGTTTAATTTATGTGAAATATAATTTTGTCTCTCTAACTGCATTAAAATGACTAAAAATTATTAAAATGAAAATAATTTACGTATGATAGAAAATAATGAATAATAAATTTAGCCAATACAGTCAAAATAAGGGTAATATAAATACCACACAACGTTTCTGGGATCCTTGTCCGTTTCGTCAGGTTCTGACCAGAGCAGTTGTGTTTCTCTACGCCACACAACGTTTCTGGGATCCTTGTGCCTTTCGTCAGGTTCTGACCAGTGCAGTTGTGTTTCTCTACGCCACACAACGTTTCTGGGATCCTTGTCCCTTTAGTAAGGTGCTGACCAGTTCAGTTGTGTTTCTCTAGGCTCTTCTTAACACCTGACGAAAGGAACAAGAATCCCAAAAACGTTGTGTGGTATTTAATTTACCCTTATTTTGTCTGTATTTGCTATCTTTCTTATTCATTGACTAAAAATAATATTGGAAGTCATGTTAAACTTTTGTAAATACAACGAAATGTAAAGCACTATGTATAATATGAAAACATATATTTAAAATTAACAAATAAATTATTTATTAGCCTATAACTGACGAAATTAGCTAAAAAAATAAATACCACACAACATTTATTCAAACCTCGTTACGTGTCGTTCAAAAAGATCTATCAATACCTGAAAAATGCAACAAACATAAAAGTTGTGGTGTTTTTATTTATTGGCTATTATCATTTGAAAAACACTATTATTAAACCACACATATACTCTTCTGGTTTAAAATAAAAAATACATATTAAAATATTTTACAGAAATTAATGTAATAATAAAATATGTATATAAGATTAATTAATACATTAAAAATTGAAATAAATTTATTGTGTTTCAGTAGTTCTAATTCTTAAAGAATTATGTAATGAAATTTTCGAATAAAAATGATTGGCAATAATTTAACATAATTATCAGCCATTTCCTTTAAGCTAATTGGTTGAAAATGACGTATGATAGAATTAATTTAGTCAGGCCCCAGCGCTGACCCCGTCGACTGGTGATTTTTCCGTTCTAATAGTAATCTATAAATATATATAAAAGTCGGAGTGTTCAACATAAGTTTCTTAATAAATTTGAAGTCACGTCTCCCAAAGTAAAAAGGTCTTCGTTGTTACATTTTTGCCCGATGTGACCACAGCTGACGGTTTCGGTTTTATTTCACTGCACCGTTGTTGGGTGAACATCCTGAACCAGACCTAATAGAATGAAAATTTAAGATACCTACCTCAATTAATACCTCTACAGTTTTTGAAAATTTACTGTGCATGTAATTTAAATATTTTATAAAATAACTTACTAATACGTAATTTTTTAAAAAATTATGTCACTACAGCGAGTCCGCTTGGATAATCTGAGAGTAAAGATTTAACATCAATTGAGACAACATTATTATTGTTTATTGCCACATTAATGCTCTATAAATCATATTACCCAATTGGCCACATATAAGCACTATTCCTGACTTAGTTTATTGACGACACGAATATCCACGATATATATATTATTATACCTAGAAAATACATTTGTTGTTTTATTTAATAATTTAGGACTCCGAATATTATACTAATAAACAAAGAATTTTTGGACAATATTAATAATTTTCCATATTTTAGGTAATCTGTTGGGTTCTGCTTTTTTTCTGTTAAATTTTGTTCTTGTCATCGAGAATTGTCGACTATGGGCGGAGATTGAGACTGTTACATTAATTTATGTGAGACTTCATAATAATCTTGTCGAACACCGTGAAAAAATTTCATTCATTTCAGTTTTATAATTTTGAAAATGTAAGGAGCAAATTTATTTACCTCTGGTGAGTACAATTGCATTTAAAGGCTATTGGTGGCGAAACTTCTTCAAACGCCATTGTTAAGATGAAGAAGCAAATTCATATAAATATGCTAAAGACAGGTTTTAAAGTATTTTCCATTGGAAAGAAACATCTCGCCAGCAGTTGTAAGCATACAGTCAATCCAAGATTTAAAATGAGCAATGATTATTGGAACACTGTCAGCACCAACCTCTAGATATGTGTATGGAACTATACAGAGTAATGTCAGAAGGAGGCATAGCGTTCGTTTTGACGTATTCAAGAGAAGTAGCAAAGTAAAAGTGAAAAGTAATATAATTGTTCGTTCATCCAATATTCATTACTATTATTTCTCGTTCCCAAACTCGTTGACACGGAACTAATTCCAACGGTAACAGCCTGGAAGCTGTAAAACAAACGTAACTGAAAATAATTTCCGAATGGTGGAGCGAGATTTCAAAAGTTTTAAAACATTTCCCCAAATGGGGTATGTGCAAGGGGCAATGACGTCTTTGGAGCGCAGTGATGCGTGATGCGATAGGCGACAGCTCGTGATGGATGTCCCCTCCGCAATCCGTCACAGATAGCGCACAGTCTTCTCTCGTCGCCTTGTCGCGATTTTCGCCCAGTCATCTTCCGTATTCCCGCTTCTATCCGCATTTTACTTCCTTGATGAACAGACTGTTATTGGCACCTGCCATTCAGCTACAAGAGCGTGCATCCAATATCTGACAGATTAGAAATATGCACAATCCAACTGACTATAAATATTTTTTGCGCTTCGGCGAAGATCAACAATATATTTTGGAATTTCAATATGGAATTTCCAAGAATCGTTGCGAAGCCAATAAATTGCTATATGTCGTGGCAGGAGCCACTTTTGAGGAAAATCAGGACATATGGATCAAACATTGCCAATCCAGTATCCCAAAGAACTGCAGTCTTCTAAACGATTACATCATTTTCCTTAGTTTTGCTTTTTATAAATAGGAGCTTTATTCTATCTGGGAACAAGTATTTTGTAAAAGTAGACCGTAATGATCAATCTAAATAATTTTTTATTTTTTGAAGCCAAAACAATAACAAAAAAGTCATGACGATGATTTCCGTCTTCAATTTCCGTTTTTCATATTACAGTAATATAGATTTTAAAAATAAGTGTTAATGTTTTTCTTTCTACGGAAAAACAAAAGATCCGATTGGAATCATAATCTGAAGAATTAAGGCATTTAAATTTACCAAAACACTTGGTTCTAGATAATTTATTTATATTTGATCGTATATTAGTTTTATTTACTTATTTTTACAACTATTGATAGTCTAAAGTAATTATTGTAACGATTTTTATCTACATTTTATTTTAGCTACAGATCAATGTGTACACTAAATAAAACACTTGCCAATGAGGACACAACGTTTAAAACACTATTTTTAAATTATTATGAATATTTTAATTTGTCTAAAATTATTTAAGTTTCGGACCCTAGTTTATTTTATATCAACAAACGAACATTTTATCAAACCATAGTTCTTGGAAACAAGATTGTAATTTTTTCGGCTATTTATTTTTATTTATTGCATAACTGTTTTAAAATTCCAATCTTACCGGCGATAATTAGTTAATGTTGAAGCAATTAGATGAACCACAAAAGTCAACAAAATATTTAAGCTTTGCTCTGTATTTATCACAGTGTCCTACGATTATTTGCGCAACTCTAGCCTCAGTGTTTACCGTAAGTTCTACACACATTAGGGGGGTGCGTGTGGACACTGGATTACTGAACGACCAGCAGAGCTCGCAATGTGTGCTGAATTTATTCATCAAAAGATTCACTCTTATTTGACTGTTAGAAATCCATCCTATCGGCTCATATTAATATGTCACAAAAGTTTTTAACAGTCCCGTTGTCAGTCCAGAGGTATGTGAATATTAATTATCTTATATAAACAACTTATATCAGAAATATTTCAACATATCCGGGGTGAAATTTAAGTTTTGTTGACACGAAACTAAAATCAGACTAATTTAGTGTTTGATTAATTTACGTGCCAAGTTTCCTTTTTTCCTTTGGCCTGAAACATGAATATAATTTTATTATAAATATTATCTAAAAACCAGGATTTATAACTAAACATCTATTTTTAATTGACAAAAATTGTCCTCATTTTATTAACTAGTCAAATACAAACAACAAATTGCTAAGTTTTTATTTACAAAAATTTTTCAAATAAAAATTAATTATAAAAGTAAAAGTATTGAATAGGTAAATTCGATGCGATTTTTTATTAATTGAAACTTTAACATAATAGTAATTAAAATAATAAATATAAACAATTGGTAATTGAATTTTGGCTGTAAAAAAACGTTATTTTCCAGAAAATGTTTATGTACCGCAATCTTACCACAATAATCAAAATCTAATTTGAATCAAATTATATCATTTTGTAAATATAACCAATACACTTGATCCTCCATACAGACTTTTTTGCTCCTTATTTAAACATTTTAGCTATTTTAACATGTTACCTAGTTATAAACAAAAATTATTTCTTTCCAATTTAAGTTTTAATATGATTTCTTAAAAATTGATTATTTGTTCCAAAAGGAATATATTTTTATGTGTAAAAGACTGGTTGTGTGTATCCTTTAGAAGTGTGTTATTATTAAGTTTGATATTAATAATAAATTATCCTAGTTTAGTTATTTTTAATATAAAACTCAGTTTAATTTTAAAATGAGAAAAAAATTGTGTTTAATTTGGGAATTAATTTGTGAAACATAAATATCCTATAAAAAATAAAAAGAAGTTTGATGAAACATATTCACATTTTATTATACAAAATACCTTTTCAGTCCAGGAATTTAAAATGAACTATTTAATAAAAAAATTAGTTATTGGCGTAATGAATAACCGTTTGAATTAAAATGGTTGAAGAAAATAGGTTGCAAAAATTATAAATATTATATTGTGGAACATATTTTTAATCCATCCTTGTCAGTCCGTGAAACATATTATTTAATGAATATTTTATTTTTCAATAGTATTGGCGTCAAGGTGTTGTAACTTTCTTTGTAAACTGTACTTACTTCAGATTATAATTTCCTAAAAAGATATGATCCTGAAAGGTTTGAGTCAGGCTTTCCAAGTGATAAAGTAACTAATTCTTGCAAAGTAAAACTATTTTTCATTTAAAATAAAACCATTGTTTGTGTTGGCGACCAGATTTAACCTTACGCCCAGTGCATGCGCAGAATTCTAGAGCGATATCCCTAAAGTGCACACCTCTATTGCTGTCGATACAATTTGCCTCGTCGCAAGAATTCGATAGCAAAGGGAAGCTTGCCCCCGTTCAACTCCCAAACTGACGATATATCTGTCCCCTTGAGCCAGATTTCCGTATGCTAATGTGACGCGGAAGGATATAGCGGGCGCCTGAGAATTGCGCGCCTTCGGGAACCTTTATCTGTAGGTGAGTGAGGCAGGTGGCTCTCGCGCAGGACCCCAGAATTACAAACCTTAACGAGAGATTCAACTTGTATAACAAGAATCTATTTATATTCCATTCCTAATCAATACAAATTACAATTTTTTCTGTACAAGGCTCCCAATAGAATGATTTTAGTATGCCTTTATATTTCCTGCACTATAGAAATCCCAAACCGATGCTAATAAATTCCTGTCTGTCACGTTTAGTTTGTTCACTTTTCACAAGAAGACTGTCGGACCGATTTGAATTAAACTTTTTGTCGTTGTTGTGTAGGTGTGACAAAATTTTTAGTTACCTCCACTATATTGAGGCCAAATGACGATAGTTTCAAACCCTGATTGCTTGTCCAGTGATTTAGCTCGAATTAAAGAAAAAACACTCTAAGTGATAAATCTTTAAGGGTCACCCAAAATTTGGAACAAGTTAAATCTTAAAATTCCGTTCTATTTTAATTTTGTAATATTTACTTGGTTGTGAATTGGACCGAGTTCTTCATCGCATCTGCAAACTGAGAACTCCATAATCCCAAGTTGACCAATCGCTGCTAATTTTGTTATAATTTCATTGGTTGGCCTCAGTCAAGATGGTAACCTCTGAAATCCATTGCATTTCCCGCTAAACGGAATTGTTTCAGATTTCTGAAATTCGTGTGTACCCGTCTGCAAAACAGTTGTTTCCGGGTTCCAATTTTTTAAGCATTAAATTTTGGTCGTCACTCGAAGCTGTCAGTCACCATCTTTAACGTCTTCCTTCCCGCGGGCCCGTTTTCTCTGCCGTCCTTTGTCCTGAAAAGCGACGCAGGCCACCTTTGAGTCCGCCACCAAATAACTCGCGTTATCTATCAATATTTACAGTATTACTGTAAACAATAAACGAGAAGGTGGCTGGCCAACATGCCTATACAACAACTAAGAAAAATTTTAAATAAGCAAATAATTGAAACTGGAACAATGAGTTACAAGCCTCAAAGGTATCCTACGGAAAATATAATCTGCAGACAAATCCAAAAACCCAACAAATAACGATGGTTTCGTATAAAAAACAGACACGAAGATTTGTGAGTACGATTATTTATAACGAAAGTCTTTAATTAGAACAATGGTTTTCAAATATTGAGCTATAATAGGTTTTCAAAAATTATATGTAAGTTCTTCAACGCTAGACGAATCATGAATTTGTGAGATGAAGTAGTAAAATATTTCTTTCATTATTATTTTACACTTTATCACAATTTATGTAAAAAGAACGTCAACCCTCTTCCAATCATAACAACACAAGCTAAATTACAATAAGGTAAGTAATAAACTCGCCTTTCCAATCAGGAACACCCTCAGAATCTATCATTTGGATTTTGCTTCATGAAATTAAAAGTAAATTAAAAAGTTTAAAGAAATTAGAGAAATAAAATGTAAAATACCACACACACCATTCCGAAGGATAATTTCTAATGCAATATACATTAGGCTGTGAAATGTTTGCTATAGATTAAATTTAGTAACATTTTCTAAAACTATTTGCCTAATTTTCTGAACGAAATTCTTAGCTTTTATATTTTATTTATGCCTGCAAACAAATGTAAACTCAATTACAGTATATGAATTTATTCAGACGTATAATGGAGGACGAAAAAGTTATTTTATTGAAGTAATATGTTTGAAAGATATTCGGTTACGAGTTATAACAGATTTATAGTTTTATTAAGAACATTTTTGGCAATTATGCGAATTTAATGGGTTTTGGGGGATTTTAGAAGAAGTTTCGTCTGTGTCTATTAGAAGTAAAATTTTATTGCATTCCTAGTGTGGGATCATGACGGAGGAAATGAAGCGAGTGGGAGTAAAAGACTTCGGTCGTGACTTGAATCACAACGTGTTAGTGCTCGGTACCGTACATACTATATTATATTACGAAGGCCTATCGCCTGGTCGACCCTTTCAAGAACGGAGACCCTTCTGCTGTCTGCAGCTAAGGTCTCTTTATTACGGAAATAAACTTTACGACTAGCAACGCTTGCTAACATACTGCACAAGCCGCTGTGGAAACTGGGGAACACAATTCACTTGAAGGCAGATGCAGTTCAAACATTCTCTTAGGTGGTATATAACACAAACTCTCTCAATCTCCTAATCTAGCTGTGGGTGAATTTGTTCAAATTTAGTGTTGCAGTAACCATAAATTTCCACTAATTATATGTTACCCACGGAACTGAAATAATCAGCAAGATTCATCATCCCAGTAAAACAGACACAAATGATTTAAGACACTGTGAATGTTTACCACGAATTACATATAGATGAATAAAACTGCTCTACAGAAACATGCGGAGGTCGTAAAGTTAGCGACGAAACTTAGTTTAAATTTTCATAAACAAATATATTTTTTCTGACTTCAAATAGACTGTTGTTTATTTATAAGTTGTCTCAATAGTCAGAATATATATATGTCATTATTGAAACTATTAATATTGTAAGTCATCATAATAAGGGCAATTATTCCATCTTAATTCCGTGCATAAATCCTAATTAAATATTAATATAATAATTATGTAATTATTATTCCGGGTAGAAAACTTAATCAATGTTGGGTCTCACCTTCCCCCAAAGACATACTAAACACTAAAAACGGAGTATAAAATCAGGGGGTAATTAAAGTTTTTCTCGTATGAAGAAGAAAGGGGAGGTAAAAGCACCACGAGGTCGCATTATTACTGTAGAGTAGATTAGTCCAGGCAAGATTTCAGCTATTTTGTGCTTCTAATTGCTTCTAATTTTTGCCCCAAGAAGATATCTGGTTACGAAAATGGGGTTAAATTTTGTTATGCATAGCTCGACTCGTTTACCGTTTGCAGCTGCTACAAGATAGGTTGTTGTTACCCACAAACAGTTCGTATTAAAATGTATTACGCTTAATTATTAATATCCACCCTCACACTTTTCAATAATTGGGAGCAAACGGTATAATTAGCTACGTGCTGTTATGCAAATCGTCTTAAATTATTACACACACGACAAATATTAAAATTTAAATTATTAATTTATTAAGAAAATTAAAAAAAAATAATCTGAAACTTTTTCAGACCTATCGTTTTCTAAATTATTTTCCAAAACGTTTGCAAGTAAGCAACCCAGTCGCATTAATTGAAGGCATCCCGATTTTTAGTAAGTAAGTAAAGAAGAACAGAGAATTCATTAACAAATTACATTCTTTCTTAGGGAGAAACTGAATTATTTACTATTTAACTGACTCGGTTTTTTAACATAATGTAGTTCCGTATTATTGACAATATTAAACCGGAGCACATTTTCCTGGTGTTAATTATCCAAATATTTAAAATAATAATAAGAAAGGCATGTCAGTAATTGAATTGAGAAACTGTGAAAAGTTCCACACATTGAAATGGGAAAATTTATTTTCAATGACACCTAATTACAGCAGAAATAATCACAAGATATAACATTCACTTTTCTGTAAAGAGGAGTATTCCTATTTAATAAAAAATTTGAAATTAGTATTATTTGTTCACGGACAAAAAATATTATATCACAGTCAAATCCATTTAACAGTTAAATTAATATCTACATGTCACAAAAAATTTTCCTGTTTTACTTATATGATATCGTTTTCAGTTATTTAGTACAAGAAAGAATAAATTTATGTGAAGAAAATATAAGATAAGTCAATGTAAATTAACTCTTTAGATACTGTAGTTATATTGAAATTTGTATTGGTTGTGTTCGGTGTAATTCAGGGTATTAATACATGCAAGAACTATCTACACGAACTCTGATAAGTGTTTACATTGATGCTCAACTTCATCAGACACTAGTTTATGTCCAGTTCAAACAGCTGTAATATCCTGTGTGATCCTCGCTCCGTATTTCACTTCACGTATATCCTCCTGTGATGCTAACAAATTGAAACTTCATCTTAGGGAACGTGCCTGGACGGTGTCAGCATATACTTACGTTCATGTGTACACTGTTCTGGGCACAAATTCTGCCATGGTTTCCCTGCACATAATAACTCGCAGGTAAAGCAAAATTAGTTGCATGCCTTCCTTAAATTAACAAATCCAAGTACATTTATAAAAAGGAACTTTTTAATTCCACTATTTTTATGATTGTAAATACACAGAACAAATAAAACTCAAGTTTTACCAGAGTTAGTTGAACCAAGAACTAACTTTCCAGTCGTCGGCTGAATATAAATTTCTATAATTTAGGGCGATACCCAAAAAGATGTGCGAGACCGAGAAGTTACGTAAAGGACAATCCGAGATTATTAAAACACTCACCAAGATACAATAGATCCAGATAGACATTAAGATAGTTGGATACAGTCTGCAACTATATATGCAATTAGAGATAGATGGAGCTGGCCCGCGAGTTACAGTTAACCGTCAATGAGAGCTGATTCAGCTCCTAGGAGGAATCAGATTGAATTTGATAATGTTCATTTAGAACTATTATTATTATATTAAATGCGCACAAGTTATTTTAAAACTATTGACACTGTGTCTCAAAGTTTACGTGAGTTATAATTAATATATACGGTCCTATAATCAAACTAGACTAGTTTGCCATTAACGATGTAATTTTGTTTGAAATCATACTATTTAAATATCGTACAGTTATATTTATATATTTATATTAACAGAATAGAAATAAAAAATATGTTAATTCACCTTCATAGCTTAAGATATGGGCTTGATTGAAAGCATACTTCTGTTTTAAAAAATAATTGATATTTTTAATTAATTAAGTAGACTAAATCTCTGTAAATATTATTTCATTGTAGAAAATTAAAATGGAGTCAAAGAAAATATTGTTTAACAGATATAAATGTACAGAATCATCTACTGTAAACCTGAGGCATTTGCAATATTTAGCAAGGTATCGTGAGTCGTGAAGCTATTCTGAAGAAAAAAGAGCAATTCCCGCTAACTTTTCGAAGCCTTAGTCGACTCAGAGTTATTTTCATTGAGTGCACGGAGTGCGACGGACCACTCAGTTCACGAGAGGCATTTTTCTTTAACAGAAAATGGTTTTTCTTTATTATTAATTTTATATACAATAGAAGAACCGGAGCCTAATTTTTGTCGCCAAATAATAAAATATTCAATTTAAATATTTGAATTCTTCCCATACGAATAATTATGTGCACCACTTTTTAACATGATCGTATCTCATTTGTATAATGAAATTAATAACCTCTTTGGTTACCTCGGGCTGAAAGTTTTTATGTTTTAAATTGTATCAGAATGTTTCGTAAAAATTAATAATAAAGTGACGAATAATTCTTTTTAATAGAACACAAGATATCTATTTTTTTAGTGTATGCAAAAAAAAAACTCAGCGGACAACAGTAAGTTAATAATATAAAGTGTAGAAACTACATGCACTTAAAAATCCGACCGTAAAAAAAAATATTTAAATTTCTCGTTTCTGGAGGTATTTTGTGTGCATGTTCATATTTTGTTGTTTCAATCGTTAAAAGTAATTACAAGGACGGCACAAGTGTGTTTCAAACGAAAATTCTAATTAATTGTTGTAAAGAAGTAAAAATATACGTTATTTTTTTTTAAGAAAGCGAAGGTAGTGAATGATAGTGATGTAAGGAGCGCTCGGGGGATGGCGCGTTATCTGTGGGAAGCTGAAATTCCTCCGTAATGTCAGCCATCTCATTACGCGCTCATTGCGCCGAGATGGGGCCGTGCCTTACTTTGCGCCGAGTATGGTCTCTTGACTTCGCAGACTGTTCAATTAGCGCAGAAAGCCTCCCAAACAAATGGTAATACGGACTAATTTTTGCATGCGGTGCCTGAGGACAATACGGAATAAGTTGCGCGGCCAATTATACCTCGATACTCAATTCTGAACGGACGAAAAGACTATGCAAAATTAGAAGAAAACAAGATTTTCGAATATAACGGTTCGTTGATATTAGCATTGCAATTATAGTGTTTTAAAAATGAATCAATACGGTATTTATATATCACATCATCTATTAAAATTTCTCTATAATTACAATGTATGGTAATGATTTTTCTTAAATACGTAGGATTTATCACCTATCCATATGTGCCGATTCCTAATATTACATCCGATTGGATAGTCATTCTGAAGCATTACGAAGCATTAATACTACTGATTCTCTCGTTTACTTAATCAAGATGAATCTGTTTCATAAAAATGACTTTACATTCAAAGCCTCAAATATTTTTACCAAATGATTATGTGTGAAACGCCAATATTCACCTGTCTCATTGTTTTCAATCTTTTCAAAGAATAGTTTCATTTACATTCATTTGAGCACCACACTTTTAGTTTCTGTAATTCTCGAAAATATTACCCAAACTGATTTCTGTGTATCTCACGTCTGAGGAGAGAATTAAACTATAATAAAAAACCCTGAAATTTCGAATTTTGATTTATTTATATATTATATTAAATAAAACAAATTGAAAATATAAATATATTCCACAAATATGCTTTCTTGAAGGACTTCTTGATAAATATAAATAAAAAGGGTATAAATTCCATAATATTTAAATAGAAAGTCAATTGTGTTTTCCAAAAATAAACAATATCATTTGTTGAGCTACGGGTAATCTTAAAGTCAGATAAGAAGTTATTTGTGATGTGTATATTAAAAATAATGAAAACGGAAGCAACTGAATATTTTAGTTAATAAATTGTGTCAAAAGTTTTCACGATATTTAAATATATACTGACCGAGATAATTCAGTTTTTGTCAGAAATTATGTCACTGAATTTATTCCTCACGATTCAGAAATTTTACAAAAATTGGATCGGTGTATAATACTTCAAAATTCAGTCAACTGAATTATAATTTGAAAGTACAAACAACATTTCTTAAATACCATATTAATCTTCGCAATAGAAAAAAAAACTTTGTTAATGTAAGCGTCCGTTCAATTACACAGATCTCAGTTTCATATGTGATGTGATTAGTAAGGATGATTCACATAAATGAGAGATAATTGCCGATGAATTGAATTAATTCATCGTATCATAGGTTTATTCATTGCAGCGTGTGTTCGGATTGATTCTGATAACCAATGCCCCATTTAAGTAAACACCGTATATTCGGTCTGTAAAACGAGCATTTGTGGAGTACAAAGGCTGATACATTTTCCATGAATAGCAGACCTGCCACCACAGTACTTTAGTACTACTACTACTAATAATAATACAGGTCTATAAATATATTTTTTATCGTTATCGTTACTTGAAATATAAACACGTAAATTTGATACACGTTTAAATTAAATTAAACTATAAGCACGACTAAAGGGCAGACACTTGTTTAAATACATGTTTCTATCTTTTATCGAAATTTTGAAGTTATTTGACTTTAAATAATAGTAACTGTCAGAACAACTAACTTAATAAAATTATTGTAAGACTTCATGTAAATACGTACGTTATTTTTGTATTAAGCTAAATTTTTACATCAGTAGCCAATTTGATTGAAAAACTAATTAATAATTATCAAATTCTTTAATTAAATTCTTAAATTAAAGGATTTGAAAATGATTAGTTTAATTACTTTTTATTCTAATTTGAAAAATTTGATTGAAAAACTAATTAATAATTATCAAATTCTTTAATTAAATTCTTAAATTGAAGGATTTGAAAATTTATTAGGTTAATTACTTTTTATTCTAATTGGTGACTGAGGTTAATATAAAAATAATAAATTATCATGTTAGTCTTTGTTTATAAAGTTAATTCTTTGAATAATTAAAAGGAATCTACACCTCTCAAATACAATTAATTGAATTTCCTATTTAATTTTGCCACGAATATCTTGGAGGTAATTTATTTTGGAAAACGTTATTTTCCTTAATTAAAAACATCAATGAATCATATTATTATAATGTCAAAAATATTTGTGTTGTTAATTATTTCTCATTCCCATAATTCATTTAAATCATTTTCTCTCCAATTCCGCAACTTGCTAAACAATGTCTGTATACATAAAAAATGTAGAAAGTAATTGTAATTATATATTACAAATTTATACATTTTCTCTCCTTGGTGTATTGAAAAAATATTAAAAATATATGCAAATTTTTAAAATCACTTCTAGGCGATTGCCGGGTAGGATCCTCAGACTAGACTATAGCCCGGGGGCCCTAGTTAACCCTTGGCTACCTTCCTCAATCCTTCCACATCCCCCCTTTTAAAATCCCTTCCTATGCAAATAAAGGGTAGTTGCCCGTTACTCTAAAAAAAATAAAAAAGGTAATGCTAAAACTAAAGTTATTTACGAAAAAAACACGTATTCGACAGAACATTAAAATAATAAAACATTTCTAATAAATTAAACTTTGGTAATAATAAATCATTAGTAGTTCATGTTTGCCCTCAAAAAAATAATAAAACAATAAACTTTTCAAAGTTAATTTGCTTTAGATGCGTGGGTATATAATTTTTATGTCGCAGTAAATTATTTAATTAAATAAATTTATAAGATAACTTTTTCTGTAAAGGAAATTAATTATACTTCAAAATAGATTAATACTAATACTATAGTCTCCTTGAGTCTGAAAACACTTATAGGGCAAAACTGGCGGTATGAAGATTTTATTTTCAATAAATCAATGTAAACCATGAATTACTATTAAAACAAGATAATTTTATTTGACACGATGGATCCGCAAGGTTTTACCTCAGGAATTTACATTAAAATTTAATTTTAAATCCACGTTCATTGAGATGAAGCAGAATCACTCCAACGTGTATTTGTCTCAAGCGTGTCTAAGTGGTTTTAGTTACTTCAACTTGATCCTACTCTAACAAGTAAGCTGACCACAGTAACTTTCAAACTTTCATCCCAGTCTACTAGTTACGATTAACAAAGGAAGCGTGATTAGTACATGTAAGGGGATCTTAGAAGCAGCTCCCTTGCTTCTCTAATGAGACACCTTGATTGTATATCGGATCAATTTCAAAAGAGGTACCATCTCCTAGTACACGTTTCGCGAATTTTGCTTTAATTACGTTGATATCTTTCCTGACAGACTGGTCACTTAAATTGGGCTCTGTATTGTTAATTTCTGTAAAATGTATAGGCATCCACTATCACATAAAATCCCAAATATTAAGTTACTCTTCATCTATTTTTCGTACAAATCATCAACTGAAAACTAATAATATTTTCCAACTTCAACATAAACAGGTACGAAATATATTGGGTTAAGAGGTGAAAGAGAATTCATTACGGAGTGAATTCATTATTCTCAACAATGGTATTATGGAGACAGAAAATTTTAGAATCGTGTACTGGAAAGACTTTTTATTTAAATAAAATATATTAATATTGATACAACAAAGTAACATCTTCAAATTTTTCACAATGCGTCTTTGATTTTTCCGTAGTAATACAGATCTTTTCCAATTATTTTTCAGTAATTACGCACAATAAACGTAAATTAAACTTAAAATAACACATTTCTAGCTTTTATTTTCACTTTAGTATCTTCATTTCATTTAATGTGAATGCATGAAAGCAGAATTTGGAATTCTAAATAACTATAGCACCTTCCTAAATTAAAATTTTCAACACGCCTTAATTTCAACTTTGGATAAGTATCAAACTTTACAATAATGGTAATATTTATAACTATTGGAAGACGTTTCATGAACTCATATATGGTTTTACATTTCATACATTAAACACGAAATTTACCGATTTATGTTACTGTTGATTTATTTAAAATGCTAAGTATCCGTGAAAATGAATATGAGCAATGATAAAAAACTGTAAAAATAGTATTACTATTCGGCTTACTTAATTGATCTGAAAATTAAGTTACTCATGAACTATTTTAAAAGAAACAGGGGGCAATTCCACTGATGGACACTAGACCTGAGAATATTTCCAATATCCTTCTTCAACTTCAACGCATAATAATGAATTACATTAATCACTGTTAATAACATATAAATACTGCATGTAATGATCAAAAAATCAAGCAAGAAATTTTTGAAACAAATATTCATTATTTTATAGCCTTTTTTCAATATACTGCCACTTCCAAATGTCTGGAAAAGCCTAAACGATTTCATTTTTTTAGATTGCAGTTTTGTGTGAACACTACTATGAAAATTCAAAAATAATGATTATTATAATAATAACTGAACGTAAAAATAAATTGAGAGAAGTTGTCCTGCATTAGCTTCTCAGTGGTTCATACTTTATTCTTTAATTAAATTGTTTGGCAATACATACCTGTACGTTTGTTCTAATAGTAAGGAAAAACTAATCATCTTTCTATGCCCACGTGAAATTGCCCAATATTTCTTATTCGGGGTTTACACATTCTTTCGACAACTGCTATAACATTTGTAAGGTCAAATATGTTGCTTGCATTATAGTAATAGCTTCAAATCACTGCAATTTTCTTATTATTTGTATTAAATATATTACAAATTTTATTCTTATAAGGAATTACACTTATAAAATTCTTCGGTTATTCATTAATTTTACGAAACCGGTTTATTTATATTCTTGATATATTCGATACCTTCAATTTAATTTGATGTACAACATTACAAACATCTCATTAGGAAATTTGGCATCCAGAGCTGATTAGTGACTATTTTTTTTATCTGAAATTGCTTTTAATAAAGACGTTTCACCTCACCCGTTTTATTATTACTCGTTGTTAGTATATACAGATGCAATCTATAATCAATATAATTCTTTAAACTGAAAAATATATTCAAAATTGTTTCATTACATAATCGACTTTACCTTAAATAAATTAGAAGTAACTGTCAGGATTCATTTCATTACGGTAAAAGAACTGCAACACGTTATATTTAAGTGACTAAGAAAAAAGTTTTTAAAATTAAATTACTTTAATGAATAAATTATAAAGGAGACAATTTTTATTTTTCGATTCTTGTTCTATAAACGGAGTGACAAGTGGATGATTCGTGGAAGAAAAATGTAAGCGAATATTCTTTGAATATATATAGTAGATACATAGAGGTAACCCCGTTCCATAAGTCGTATTGTACTTGCGGACAAAAATTTATTGATGAAGATATGCATATGCATATTTCATCAGTGATATTCAAATTGTACACCCAATAACAATCGAACGGAATTTCCTGACAAAAGAACACCTGAATATGGCAAACAGAATGAAATATAAAACCAGATTTCTTTACTGTTTTATAATCATCATTCTCATCCTAATGTTTTATTAAAACATCTTAGTGTTCTGGGTTATGGAGATAGATTTTATATTGACTTCCATTCAAATTTTGAATCTTTTATTTTTTCTGTGATCCCATTTAGGCAAACGTGATGCTACTGATGGTCCCCAATTTTAATTTTAATGAAAGTTGTATATTAAACTATCCCAATGCGGAATTATCAACTGACTCAGAGAAGAATACAATTGAGTTTTAAGGAAGTGAAAAATGACTGGCCGACGTTTCTATTACTAAAAAATACTGTCAGTCTTCAGTAAACTGGTATGACATGCAAAGCATACGTTTAAGGATAAGAAATATTTACAGACATGGTGAAATTAAAATGGTTAGCATACAGGTGAGCAGCATCTGTTCCATTCAGACATCGTGTTCCACTAAATACGTTCATACATTATCATTTCTTTGTTGACTATGAATACCTTTTTCAAATAAAGTGGTATTTCATGGTTTTTCTAGAGTTTAAATTTTGTAGATATCCCATTATGATTATAAAAATCTAGAGATACTACGAACAGGAACAGAAATATCTCAATCTGGCCATCACTTACCCTTAGCTCCATATAAATTAATGTGCATTATTTGCGAATTTATATCAACGCATCTTCCTGAAGAAATATAAATTAATTCCTATTTAGTGAATTCGTGTGGCAATAGTGTACTATTTGATGTGAGCCGATCAGAATTAAAAGCAATTTTCGAGAATAGGTGTACAGATTATTTTTGTTTCTGATGACCTAAAGCGCTGACGCTCTCCGGATTAGCGGCAGTATAGCGCACATTGCTAGAGGTAGGGTGCCTGGAAGATGTCGAGGAGGCATGGCCTTGTTCTCGACACCGGGGAAGTAGAACCGAGGTGGTGACGTGGCGTGGTGAGCGCCTTCTGGCCCGAGACGAGGCGCTTCCACGTGATGCGGCGTCGTCGGAACCACAGGCGCTGTCAGGTAGGATCTGTCCACATCCGCTTCCAAGGCGTCGTACAGTCCGATAGACCCCGACGCCTTGCCACGGTATGTTTTCTTGTTGTGTTTGTTGTTGTGGTACGCGTCTTCAACCTTAGAGTGAGGCGGGGTTTTCGTTCTACGGCCCGGGTCTGCGGTCGTTTTCGGTGGTGGAGGTAGGTCCAACTCTGAAAACGTAATATAAATTATTGCAAATGAGTTCAGAAATTCAGTAATCGTTTCCACGTCGATTTATACGACAAAATTAAATCAAGGAGAAAAGAGTTATTTACATTATTCCAGGATATGGAATAGCTAACATTCTACGATGCCTAATATTCTTTTACCCTTCATATTAACAACATAACAACAGTATCTTACTCTAAAATGAATAATTTCAATACATTCTCTGACGTTTAATTGACATTAAAGGTGCAAGTTGAAAACTTTAATATAGTAAAAAATGAAAGTTTACAGTTTTTGTGCTGAACTGCCAGTTAGTTATTAACAGATTATCTCCTTCAGTAAGCAAACCGCAACTACCTGCCAGTTTAATTGTTTGTTGCGAATTTGTGGCCCAACAATAAGTGAAAATACAAGCTACCATAAAATGAGACGTGTTTGAAATTAATTAATGTCGAGGATCTCCCAGAAGGCAGCCGTCTCTGTCTGGGAGTATCCAATTTATCTACAATATTGCAATGATTTCTGCCTGGAAACCTGACGCTTTATTCGGTTTTGAGATTGAGAGAGAGACAGAAGATGAGAAGTTCAACAGATGCTGTGGATCGTTCTGACGGAAGGGAGTGCATCCACAGTTCTCACTGAAGGCTGCTCCGTCAACTCCACCTGTCTGTCTGGGTATTTGAATATATCTAACTGCCGCTGTTCATACGTATCAAAAAACTTCCGACAATTTAGCAAGTAATTACACATCAACGCATATTCTATTCTTAGATTCAATTAATGAGTCAAAATATTGATAAACTCGATTTAAGTTTAATTTTTAAGATATGCGATTAATTAATAATATCCTTAAAAAGTTTTATTGCTTTATTATGGGCTTAAACAAGGTGTTATCGTAAACGAAATTTTAAATGCATGTAATGATCCCATATCTCATTGCAAACCTTATACACAACGAAATAATGCAGTTACTATCTTCGAGAAAGTCATAACAACTCACGTTATGAATAAGTTGTTCGTACGTTAATGTATTTGATTGCGGAAGAGATGAAAGTCAAGATGTGAACGCGAATGTTTTACCTTGAAGCCTGACGCTGGCCTCGACTCTTCCCAGGGCGTTGACGGAACTACAAGTGTAAGTTCCAAAGTCATCCTTCTCAAGGCGCTTGACAGTGAGATTCATCAAGACTGAATACTCTCCCAGAATGGTCTCTTTAATGCGATGCTTGCCCTTGTCGTTTGCGATTAGCTTCTCACCTTCGAAAGAGACTGATTTAAGATTAAACCCGTAAGATTTCGAATCCATAGAACTGTTTACCTTCCTTCATTTACCTGTTTCACGATGCCAACTGTTAAGAGCTCGGGGTGAAGCTTCGCCGTAGCACTGAAGGAGGACGTCACTACCAACCGGAGCCAACACCAACTGATTGGACACCTTTATTAATGGATGAACTGAAAACAAAAATATTTCACTGCTATATTCCACGTAATGTTATAGCATTGGAAAGGGACTAAAAGGGGAGAAGTAGAAAGGTATATGTAATTATACATTAAGGTCACGATTTTCGTTTGAATTATAATTGTATTATAATTGAATTATCGGACAACTAATAAATATTTTATTAATATGAATGAAACTCAACTGGTAAGATACTAAATTTATACTACATTAAAAACAAATACATACTGCAGTTTTATATTTATTTATACAATTCTGTTAACTAACTATTTATATATTTTATTATCGTTTACTTTGACATGATTGTAGCTCCGCGATCACAATGTCACCGGTCTCTCTAAGCTGCAACTTAAATACAAAACGACGTAACCCAGCTCGCTGTGTTTTTATTAAATTATAAACTTAGCTCAGTATAAGCTAATGCCGCTAACGCATTTATTTTCTGAAGAAAATGTACGGTATATATACTTCATGTCGAGATTATACTGTATAATTTCTCTTAATTGTATTGAGTTTTTAAATAATAGCGCTCTATCTTTAAGAACTTCTGAACCGCATTTGGTTAAATTTTAATAGAGCTCTATTTTGTCACGTTTAAAATAATATATATATATATATATATATATATATATATATATATTACTTAAAATATTATATATCGGATATTTATCCTTAACCCCACCCCACATTTTGGAACCCCAATGGCGTGGTGAATGAGTTGAGAAGTATACTTGTTTCAAGAAAGGTTAGACCGTTTGTAATCGAGGAATTTTAAAGAAATTAAATTTATCAGTGAAAGGGATTTAATGTATCTTTAAAATATATACTTAATAAATTACAAATCTTTTAATCTCCAACAAACCTCTGTAGCTCCATTGAAATGTTCTAAAATCTATTCATTATCTATATTAGAATATAAGATAAGGAATATTGTTTTATGCATAATTTTGGAGACGAATTGGTGATAAATTGAGTTTCAACGATTCAAATATATGAGCCGTCTCAATTTCCGACTGTTTGATAATGCTTAAATTATACAGAAGTTGGGTATTCGTCAAATTATATCAGATAATAATTTAATGCTTGATATATTTCTTATATCCACTTATGTGAGTAGAGTGAGGTTTGTATTACTTTTTTAAAGTATTTTTTGCGGGGTAAGAATTTTATACCAACTCAGTAATTGGGCAATTCTTTGTGTAGTATCCATTAATGAATGAATAAATTATGCGTTTATATTTGCTCTTTTCTTGGAAAAATCCCTGCAAGTAAATTATCTTCTTAATGAAGGAAAACTTGAAAAATAAATAATCACCCCATTTTAAATATTATTTTTTTACCAATATTTGGGTTGAATTTATATTAAACTTTAAACAAATTTCGTTCGGGTCCATTCAAGTTATACAACACATGCGTTCTCCATTTTGTAGCTATGTTTTTCTGTTATTTCTATGATTTGGGGTTTTCAGAGCAGCAAGTCCAACTGGATAATGCGCAATACCCCACTTCTGCTATCGTTTCAGAGCTGTTCCATAACAGCGGATTGTCATTACTTCGGTAACACCAGTGTACCCTTTATCTTAATCCCTTGGGATGAGATAGAAAGAACGGTTCGTGCACGATCTCCTAATCCAGACAATCTGCAGCAATTGCGACACGTTACTCAACCGAGGGTATTTAATATTTTTACGAAAAATATGTAGTAAATACGACATCGTTAATTTTCCGAATTTATATTTACCAATAAAATACCTAAAACGGATGAAAATTTTATTTTGGTTTTTTACAATGAATTATATTCTACTAAAATTATTTCAAAAATTTATAATAAATTTCCGTTTTATATGTCGTCTTCGCATTATTTACACATACTACAAACCTATTTTATTTATAATACAATATTATAAACCTGAAATTATATATTTCTATAATTATCTTAGAAACGCAAGTTTTAATTTATCTATTATTTTCTTAAAAGTACCTCTTTTGTATCCGAAAAATTCCCTTCATTTACTTTAATTATTTATTCATTATTTTAAATATAAAAATAAAGCATTTATAAGTATACGCATTTTTTCTCTTTATCATTTAATATGGTAATCTCAAAACACTCTAAGTATACTTGATTTCCTATCTGTGGTCTTGAATTGCTGATGGTCACGAATTTTCTTTTAAAATTCACATTATTACTGTTTATGTAGCAGAAGTGTACGTTAAGAGGTAAATAACTATTCCAAATAATCGTCCTCACCTTAACGGATTATTATTACTTCATTTCTTGATCTCATAATTTAAAATTTCCATTAACTGTCACATCAATCTCTTTACTTTTCTGCGAATTTGATAAAAATTATAATAACAGAAATTACTTCTCAACATCCTTCAGCTTTTCTTAATAAAGTTACAAAATGCGACATTTGTTATTTCTTCTTATTCCGGTAAACACGTTAACTATAAAATTAATAAAAAAATTATGTTTTACATACACAGGAATCGAACATCCCCAATTAATTTGGGCTCCACGCCGCACTGACACTAGTTTAAAAATTCAGAGGAAGATTAAATGTAAATGACTCACAAACATCTGGAAATATTAATAATTCAGAAACTCATTCCCAATAATTGTTATTCATAAACGCAGAAACGATTTTATCAAACTTTCATGGAAACCAAAAAAGGTCCAAAACTGAGAATATTTTAATAGTTCCTCGCCGTTTTCATATCTATAATTTACTCATGTACATAACTTTAATACCTTCTTTATTGATCAAACAGTTTAAAATCGAAGTGTTGCATTAAAAATACTGTAATACAGATAGCGGCTCCATTAAATGATAAAGAGAAATTTATTAAATTTTGCTGCTCACGCAATGGAGAACATAAATATTAAACCAAAATATTTTCTAATCGCCTGCTCATAAGAGCGAAAAAAAGTATTAATTTTAATTGTGTAAATCCAGTAGGGTTAATTGATATGCGAGCGGATTAAGCATGAAAGAATTCCTACTTAAATACACGCATCATTACGCTGCGAAAACATATACAATACTGATTAAAGACCAGATACGCGCGACTCGGTATTGTTTCCTAACATTTTTATTTGGTTAATTGGATACATGTGCACATCAGAAACCTTTCAGCAAATGTATGGGCTAGAATCCTTTGTCCCGTCGTCACAAAGAGTAGTACGATAAGGCAACGTGAGTGAATCAGATGAACAAACTCTCTTGTTGCTTTGAGGATCATGGACATAAAAAAAACACAAATCGCGTTTCAATGCTCAAACGAAGATACACGAACGATTTTCAAACAGATTCGCAACTAAAGTCAACACAATAATTTTTTCAAGTATATTAAATATCACTGTATTTATTAAAAATTTATTTATTTAAAGAAACTCAGATATTTATTTGGAAAAGACCTATTAAGTGCACATTACATTGATAAATATATAAAATGTTTTATATCTGTTGCAGTATCTCGATAAAAAAATTTACATTAATTTTAATTCATGCACAATTGTTAAAACTTGCATTAATCAACAGTAGCCCAGTTTTTAAGATCGTTTATAATTACGAGAAATGATTAAGTTAAAATTTCAAGTCAAACGAGAAGATCATGAACAAAAAAAAATTTCTATTTTTCGGACATTCCGAAAACTTACTATTTGGCGATTGAAAATTATTGTATATACCAATTTTTGCAAATACTTGGAGTACCAACTCCAAATAATCGTACTTTTTCTTTTGTTAATTATTATGTCGTCCTGCGACAGCTTGAAATACTCTCACCGAGGTACTTCAATAGTCTTAAGTCTGTAATTCATATATTCAGAAATTAAAATTACTTACAGTGTACGCTGACTGGAAATCTTTTACTGACAGAAGGCGGGACTCCGTTTGATGCAACACAGAGATAGACTCCCATGTCAGTTCTGAGAACCCCAGACAGCAAAAGAGACTCTCCTTCCACTGTGCGAACAGCTGTGAATTTAAAAAATAGCAAAGTAGTTAAAGTAAACTACTTATTGTAATTTTATAATTATACGAAATTTATATCAATTTTATTGGCTATTTGAATAAACGTGTACGCACCATGTCCCCTTTCTCTGCTGCTGTCCCGTAGGACGATGTCGCGTCCATCCTCACGACGCCACACGACGCTTGGCTGAGGAACGCCCGTGGCGTCGCAACGTAATCGAACAGATCCACCTTCAGGGGCGGCTTCTGCCGACCTACCATTCTCGTCGTCCAAAATATCCGGAGGAACCACGACATCTAATTGCCCTGTCTGTGATAAATGTAACCTGCTCAGTAATAAACACAACTAACTTTTCACATTACGTATTATTGAAATGTTTTAAAAAAAAGTAAGAGAAAAACTTTTTCCTGAATTCAGAACTGATTCAGTAAAAGTCGTAATAATAGAGAAACATTAGATCATAATAGCTATTTGCGGGTTATTCCAATGCTTTCTTTAACTTCGTCCCATAAACGATTTTAATACGCCCGATTATCCTTTCCCATTCGCTGCTCTCACAAAAGCCTGATATATTCCAAAAGAGCCAGGAAATAAAAAAAATCTTAATTATTTCTAAGTTTAGAGTAAAGTTATTAGTTTCAAAAACACATAAATTTTGATTTATCCTCTCTCTGAGCTGAAATTCTTTCTGTCAAGACGTCGTTTAATCCTTATATGACTAGTCCGCATCCCCTCTTTCAAAGCCCTTCCTATGCTATTAAAGGGGAGTTGCCCTCATGTAGTCTGTTACCCTAAAACAAAATTGCGATTCCAGCTGAATCACACTTGAAAGTTTTTTTTGTTTCTTATTTTACAATAAATGTAAAGGAACTTCCAGAACGATAAAACGCGTCTCAAGGAAAACAAAATGTAATAATCAATAAGTTTATTTATTAAAAACGATTCCATTTTTTTGTATTTAGAAAATAGAAATATTCAATATCATTGATACTTCTTTACAAACGACATAACTATATAGTCATTTTATTAATAAAACTAAATTACGGATATCAATAGTGTGTCTTGTATGAAATTTTGTTTATGAAGTAGTGAAGCATGGGTATTATGGTTAGTTGAACGATAACACGTACCTGATAGGTCATGGGATCAGTGTTCACTTGGCACATATAGGATCCAGAGTCATTCCTCTGTACGTTGTTTACATGAAGCCTCCACGTGTTATGGCCGTTATGGGTAACAGCCAACCTGTTGTTATGCGCCACTAGATGAGTGTGGATCGCTAAAATTGCCTTAGAGTCTGACTTTATCCACGCTACCTGAGGAAAAAATTAATGACATGCAATATGTACCACAAAAAATCAGACAACATAATATCTGATGGGTTCAACGAACCTTATAAGGTCCCAAATGGTCAACGACGCACGTGAAGCTGACATCACGGCCTTGGGTAACAGTGATATTGTCCAGAGGTGCCAGAAATTCTGGTTCTGGATCATTAGACACTTGCCCTGCAATGAACACGAAAACATGAATGTTTCTTTGTAATAAATAAATTAAAATTATGAAAACTCAAGTAACTTGTATTTATTTCCTTGCCTGTAGCTATGGACGCCAGGAGGCAGAGCGCTACCAACAACGGGGCGTCCATTATTGAAGGCTCAGGGACCTGGAATGGTCCGACGAGCTCGTCTTCTCATACTGAAAGCAGAGATAAAATATTATTAAAATTTTCAAGCCTTATGGTCTCGTGGATCCCATTTGTAACTTTCTTTATCTACAGGTCAGACAATTCTTCGTCCTGTGACATCTTCCCGTTGTCATTTAAGACTTAATATACGTTATAATTTTTTAGTTCAGTTTTTTTACAAACTCATTCCCCAAATAATATTATATATTTTTCTCCAATATGATTTCCAAGCCATATTACCATAAGGGCACGTTGTTCAGTGACCTATCTCTTCAGATCCTCTTGAATATTTGATTTTAATAACATATAATTTATTTTTCCAATCTTATGTTAGACGTGAAAGGGAATGAATTCTGAACTTAGTTTAAAATCTTTGTACGTTTATTTAAGAAAATTAGAAGTAAAAATATAGATTTTGAACCATCTATAATAATAACCTCCAACTTGAAATTCTTTGGTGAATCCACCCAAGACATAAAGCTGTACATGAAATAATCAGGTGGATTTAAATTGCACTGCTCCTGTGACTTGTTGACCATGATTGATAACGCAAGTCTTACTGTTGCATCCTTTTGAAGGCTAAAGGGCGGGCTGTCAGAATGAGTGGCATCCGAGGGATAAAACTTGTTTCACCCTAACTCATTCCTGTTGAGATAATCGCTTCATGTCCTGCGTCTCATTTACTCATTTAATGTATATATATATATAGGCAAATAAATTTCTTATCACCTTTTATCTCTCATCTCTGTCATCACTCTAACTAATCGGCGTTTTATGCGGAAGAAGTCATGCAGAATATTATTCATATAATTACTCGCTATTATTAGAGAACTGTTGAAAAAATTTCTTCTGAAACAATAATCCTCCATTGTTTTTCCTGTTTCGGAGCATAGCACGTAATGTTGATAACGAAGAATCATTTCAAAGCTTCATATATTTTTTCGTCATTTAATTAAGTGTAAAGAAAGAATATATTAATTTTGGTACAGTAAAAGCAGGGCTATTTGGTTACCAGCATAGAAAAGTAGTAACATTTTATGAGACTGTTAAAGAAGAGAAGTGTTTGAGCTCGCGAAAGTGCTTTTAAGCTACTCGTGCGTCCCGTACCATGACACGAATTTGTTAACATGAATCCTATGAATATTTTGAGAGGACGTATTAAATGGTAACGAGACATGCAAAAGAAAGTGCAGTGATACAACGTTAAGAGGAAAACAAAGGAACTTCTCTATATACAAGTTCAAAAGAGGAATGAATGAAGCTCTTCTGTAAGTGGAAACATGTTTGCTTAAGTTTAATCCATAAATTTACAGAACTTTCAGAAACATGTTTTCGGCATAAATTTAGATTTCTTACTATGCCTTCGTTTTTATTATTTTTACATACAGTGCAACGAGATTCATGACTCGAAATATAATTCTGTTGACTGCATCGCTGCGGGAACTGTGATATTTTGATATAATAAAATCTTTAGAATTATTTTGGTGTTAACTTAATTTTTTCTTTATTATTTATTAAGTGATCGTATTTACTTGATCTGACTGCTAAATAATTTACTGAAAAATAAACCTTATAAATGTCATTGGTATTCTTAAATAAATTATTACTTGAAAACTTTAGGCCTACAGTTGGCCACATTCATCCATATCTTCCCTGGTCTACATATAATATATAAAATACAGTTATTCACTTATATTTAAATTTAAAATATTTTGTCCACTAGTAAATTATTAGCTTCCGTATAAGTTTTTCTTTATAAATTAATAAATATATTTTAAGTTTCTCCTATTTCTTCAATAAGTATTGGAATCAGAACATTAACACAAAAGAAACCCATGAAGAGATTATAAAGTAACATTAACAACTCATCTACAAGTATTTAACAAACATGAATTTACACACATCTATAACGTTTAATTAGTACCGCAACTTCCATCACGTTTCATTAAAATTATCCGCAGCAGGATATCGGTCCTTTTCCAAAGCAATGTCGATGCTAATGTTGATTATGTTCATCCTCACTGATGCTCCCCGTTCAAATGCAAAAGAAAAGAATAGAAAGGATTTTCCGACTAAAGAACGGGGCTCAAGCAGAAAGATATAAAACGTTGACATTCTGGGATGATTGATGTGCGGGTTGCACAAGTGCGCTTGAGTCAGCTCCACGTAAAGCTCTAGAATTTCATTTAACCCGCTGCGATAGATATTTAAAAGCTCTGTTGATTTAATGACAGAGAAGCATTCATAAAGCTAATCGATAAGCAAGTAGCAAATACTTCCTTTCACCAAGTGTTCGTATTCATTGGTGCTTTATCTTTGATTTGAATTGAAAGACTCCATAAGATGTCTTGTAATTTTTTCGATACAATAATTTTAAATTTGATTTGGTATTATAATTCTTTTGGATCCAATGTACGTTTCAAAATTTTATTGTGATAACGTTTCTGAATATTTCCATCATACATGCACTGTATGTATATTTGTACGTATGTATGTATGTATGTATTTACGTTAATTTATATACAAATTTTAACGCGTGGATAGATTGTAACAAAAATTGATACACATGTTCATCTAAACACGATAAACGGTACTGTGGGGGTGCGTAATTTCTAGCATTAATGTCGAAAGAATTATAATTAGAAAACCTGATCATTTTGTATTAGGCTACTGCGCGCCAAGAGACCGTGACGTCACGGGACAGAGAGAGAGAGAGACGTTACTACGCGACGAACAGAGTAAATACTTCCTATTTCCGTAATGATATGAAGTAGAAATATTTTCATTAAATAAAAAGTATAATTTTATCCATTAATAGTCCTTCGAACCATAATAAAAAACAATACGAAATTCTTTCGATTCTTGCGGAAAATGTAAGTTAATTTTCATGCTATATTAGTGACTGCAATATGGCGTTTATTTGTTTACGTTGTGAATCTAGCTGACAATTTCATCAATTTAATCTTTCGTAATGGCTGAAAAAAAATTATATCCTGCTATACTGAAGTAGTATATTTAAGTATTCTATTCGTAAAGAAATTCGTAAGTATGTTTGTTGGTATTGATTTAATGAAATTCAATGTATATTGTAGCCTTTAAATTAATGCACTTTCGGTGGAAAGTATGTACGGAACTAGGAACTGTTATATTTATGTTAAATAACTTCTTGACTAAAGATTAATATAGAATTAAATAATTTTTCGGGTTTATATAAATAAGTACACGGGCAACGCCGGGCACCGAGCTAGTAACTCAATAAAATATTTTAAAAATTTGATTAATGAATGAAATGTTATAAGAAAAGGTAATAGTTGAAAATGAAATATGAGTTAAATGAAACAATAAATTTCTTCCTCTTTAATTTTTTATCTAGCCAATATTATTTTATTAATTCTCCATGTAATGAATTAATTCCCGTGCGTCGTTTAAAAATTTATCGTTGTACTTTTGTCCACCAATCAATTTTCCCTATTCAAAAATTAAACTATGAAATTTGCGAAATGTTTCAATTTTAATAGAGAATGTCAGGGAAATTAACAAATTATTTCTGGAAAATGAATATTTCTTAAAGCCGTTCACAATTCACTGCATTTACGATACTTTGACAATGGGTTTTGGTTTTCTTTACTGCAGCTGTCTGTTAGTCTTCCGAGCCAAGAGACTATTTCGTATCTTCAGGATAACGAGTTTCTTTGAAGGCTTAAGATGTTTCGCTCGCTATTAGATTTCTGGGCATATAAAACAGACATGTAGTCTGATAATGATGTAGTCTGTCGTTGAAAACATTTTGTCTTCTTATATGGTTTAAATGGGTATTGATCCAAATAAAATATATTTCTATCAATATTGAAAATTAATTACTTTCAATGTCAATTTAATATGACAATAATGTCATAATATTTTTAAATTGTTAAATTTTATAATTAAAACAATAGTAATTGGATAAAAAAGTAACCGGATAACAGACAAAAATTAAGTTATTTTATTTAATCTCTTAATATTGGTTACTTATAATTAACATAATATTTTAATTAAGTAGCTTCTAAAAATTATTTGTGCAAAAATACGTTGTAACGCTTCCTGAAATTTAAATCTTTCGATATCGGTTATCCGTTTGGTTGAAAATCAGAACTTTTACGTCTATCTTCTTTTCGCGGAAGAGAATACGTGACACTGATAATTTAATTTATTTATAACCTCCACTACGTCACTAATCTTATCATTTACTAAATTACTTAAACGAGCTCTTAGAATTTATTGTGTACTAGAATACTATTTAAACTGCACGATAATGAACCTTGTGCCAATGCTATTAATATTCATCAATCTTATGCTCTGATGAATTTATTCAAAGTTGAATATTCCATCATCAATTGTAATAGCAATCCTGTTTTCCTAATGTAATAGTTCGTTGTGTAACTGTTAATTTGTTTCTACAAAATCCCTCCTGTAGTGTGGCAGTCAAGCTTCTGAACCCCAGAGGGACTACTCAACACATAGAACTATAAACTTGTAATATGGTGAGAAATGACTTAAATCTATGGAAGTATTATTGTTCATTACTAGAGTAGGGTTCAAGACATCTTGAAAATACAAACAAAACATTTCTACCTTAAAGCTTCAAAAATTTAACCGATTCAGTTCGCTTACAAGAACAGGAGAAAATTAATAGGGTTGTACAAGTGTTGAAATCAAGATGTGTACTATTCCCCAAGTAAACTAATGATCGAAGACTAATGAGAGCAAAATTTTTAATACGTATACAGATAAATTAGAGCCAGAAGGAAATTTCAAACTTTTAGCCAAAATATGATCACAAAAAAGAATGTTTAGGACCGTGAACCACATTTTAAGACATTAAACCTAACATCCTCAGATAAAATTAGTTAAAATTAAATATATGAATATAACATAATTGACTTGGTAAATTGAGTCCGAATCATGACCAAGTTTTTAGTGCCCTCCGACGCGACATCTGTGGAAAAATACAGCAACATACCCGTACTCGTTCACGAATGTCTCGTCCTGAGCATAACACGTGTGGTTATATTTTTGCTCTATTTTCGGAAAACATATTCATATTAATATAGTAATTGGGATTTTATATTCATATTATGAAACTAAAATAATTTCATTTACCAGTGTAAACTAAAATAGTGTTCGGTAACAATTCACTTACTTGAAAATCGGCTATAATATTTTACAATGAATCAATTTGTATACGTGAACTCCGATGCAATAAAGTGATATGACGTCACCCTATGTTACTGAGATCTGCATAAAGTCTCATCGCAAAAATAGCACTATATTTTAATATAAGAACTTATATTATGATAAATTACTATAAAATGTATTTATTTACCAAATCCAACGCAGGTTTCGAATTTAACGAAGATGTTTATATACATTTTAAACTTTAAATAACTGTAACTGTTAATCCTGACTCTTTTCACACACCTGCATTTAAGTATACAAAATAGTCACATTTTATAAACAAACATTCAAGATTGATGTATGCTTACCGTATTAACCCGAACTTACCCGACCGCCAACACGAAAATAACTCGATATCACAACAATACCCATTCAACACAACCGCGTATTGTTATAGATAGTTCTGTAACACTGAAACTTTTGTTATCTTTAGGTATTAATGTATACTTTTTACGGCTAATAGTCACTCACAGTGAATTTGGTTAACTTAATGACGGGGACAAACTGACTCATAAATATTCTGCAGACTAAGAATATATTTCTTGAATAGATACACAGAATGCTAACCAATGGTCACGATAAACCTAATGGAAAACTGATATCAATAAGAAAATCAATTGAATTTGGATCCAATCGCCAATGTTAGTATGACCGCCCGTTTCGTCCTGGAGTTTGTCTGTTGAATAGGAGAAAACATAGTGAAGCAGCATAATTGTGATGATATGGCGTGCAGTTGCTGTGTCTGCGGTTGATGTATGACCCACAACAATGACATGAACTCCCAGCAGGTGGCACTCGAGGCAAGCGCGTTATGGTTTAAAGGGCAACCTAAATAAAGTTCGGGGAGTATGATTTATTAGTAAGCAACCATTGAAAATGCATATAAATAATCTTAATGATAATGTACCAACCATCATTAAAACCCAACCAGTTGTAATAAACGGGAAATGAATTTATTGGAATACTTTATATGAAACCAATTAAAATCTTTTGTCTATATTGATCCATTAAATTCTAAAATTATTTTGTGAATCATAATAACGGCTTCTTTGTTAAATAGTGTGAATACATTGTTGGAATTAGGTAGACGCATTATTCAAATCATCGCACAATTTAAATAGCCAACAGACCAACCATAATCTCTAGATTATGGGTTACAGATTTACACGAAATCTTGAAAATAATTAACACATTTTGTAATTACCACATAACAAATATATTACTAGAGTATGTTCTCATAAACACCTTTTAAAACTATTTGAAGCAAGGTTTTATGTTCTACAGTTTTCTGAAACGTACCAATTATGATAGATATATATTTAAAAAAATAAATAATTCTATTTTCATTCTAAGATGACAAAACCAAATTTATATATAATTAAAGCATCCTTGTGTCCTGTTTTAAGCATTTGATGTATTCATTTTCTTTTTCACCTACATTTTTCTCTTCATCATTTACTGTTCAATTTTTATTCATTTCTGATTTTTACTGCTTTCTTTCATCTTCGATCTTTCAAATACTTTCTCATACCTCATTTTATTGTATTTCTTCTGATCGTCTCAATTACTGTTCTCACTTTCATTTATGTCTAACTTACTCTTCACAATGTCTCAAAAATGGAATACCCTAACAGTGTTTCAACGAACTAAACATTATCAAATATCAGTTCTAGATCATATTTTGACCAAGACAACCCAAAAATAATGTTTCGAAATAGAAAAATCATTGAGAATATAAACATAATCATTTATTCTTGACGATGAATTCTTTAAATACACAGCATAACTGTAAAGTAACTGTCATCCAAAATAAAATTAGGATTTTGATTAAGATTATACACGTAAAATAAAATAAATAGATAACATGCCTCATAGTAATTTTGAAAATATTTCGAAATTATATACGCAGAAAAGCAATGTTTCAAGGACAAATTTATCTGGTTATACACGGACGATTTATGAAATCATTTTTTTTGTCTAAAAACAAATAACAGAGCTTTAAAGAAATAGGTTCAAATAATTTTAGTTAGTAAGTATTTAATGGACGATTGCACCATGAAATAAATTTCAAGTCAACACCTTATGTGATGAAATAGGAGGGTGAGTGGAATCCTGTTCACGTGATCCATAATGGCAGAAACATTGCCCCAGAACGTGTTACTGTGAAAGTTACATGTGGCTAATCCATGAATACCAGGTTCAGAAAGGGTAATACAATAATTTTCCAAAATATTATGACCACTGTCCACTGCGAGATTAAATTCCATCTGGTGACGTTGCGGACACGTGACGCGGTAAAAAAAAAGTATATAAGCGGAGTAGAATCGAATAAGCGTATTCTAGCGACGATTCACGACGTAATTCCTCCAAAGTAACACTTGGGTCGGTGAGCAATTGTTAAAACAATTCCAAGCAAGAGTTGTACTAGAAGTATGTCTCACTACCCGATTTGGCCCAACAAAAGCATAAATAAGTAAAATGGATCAAAATGGACGAAACATAATTTCGACAATGAGGGCCTAATTTGAAAATATCACAACTGGGACAAAAACTGCTTTGAAATATCTGTAAATAAACCCGATTGAGGAGCTAATTATAGATCACAGGGATTTAATTTAGCCAGTTTTTATTTTAAATTTTTTTAACCGTTCACGATAATTCATTTTCGGTTAAAATTATGAACATTTAAAAATAGACATATATCCCATGTGTTGACACACTGATTGTTTCGTCTATTTCTGCGCCAATTTCATCGCGTGTTTAATTCATTAAATTCAAGTTTAATGGAAGCAACGCTGAAGAAACAATTATTTGTTCTTAATAGTAGTTGTTAAAATGTTCTCACGTCTTTGTATTGTCTGATCATTCAGATTGTCATGCAATGTTTGTTTTGTTTTTCCGTAGTTCGTTAAATTGTTTTATTATGTTTTACGAAACACTTTTATATTTTTCACTTTCTTTTCAATCATATCATCCACGGTTTTTTTTCTGGACGTTAATTAGAAATGAGTCATTTAACCAGCAAGTGTTATTAAGTTCTTTAGACCATAAACATTCCTTTAGAATATTAATAAAAAAATATACTATACAGACTAGTCTTTAGATTGATTTTAATTTCGGAAACTACAGTTTAGCCATCTTCAGAACATTTGCGTTTATTGGAGCGTTCTTAAGACATTACGTATGTAATATTTCATAAATAAGAGACTTTTTTCGAAGACATTTGGTTAATACCAAAATACTTAGAATATACTGTAGATTAAATTAATATAAACTTTTTTCTTTGGTTGTCAAGAATTTAGCAACGCAACCGCTCCAAGATATTTTATATGTTTTATCAGATTTTATTTTTTGAATACATTTTTTACTTAAAATTAAAACAATTTTTTGTATTATATGACTTTTTTGGGTTTGTATTTTTGAATTCATTATTAGAAAATATGTGTGGTAGTATTGCACGAAGACTAACATAGGTTGCAGCATTGTTAATTCATTGTTTATAGACTACCCCGCAACTCATTGTCGTCCCACCCAACGTTGTCCAAATCCTATGAATTAGTACTCATAAATTATTTTCTCAGATTTCAGGTCTATTACCTATCAGACTGTCATCTTATTTTACGAACTGATGTTTTAAATTGTAAAAGTACTTTCTTTATTTTCTAACTGCTCCTAAGTTCTATATGATTTCCTTGTCAATTGTTTCAGGGACTTGGAGGAAACCGGCTACCATTACCCTATCCTATACACGATTCAGGAAAACCTTGACCAGGTTTCACTTCGTTGAAAACTATATTTTAATATTTCCGATATATGGGTTTCAATTCGTGCCAGAACACTAAATTTAAATTCCCCTGGCTAAACCGTTATCGGAAGATATTACGAGTAATTGACTACCAGTTAATATGAGAAATGTATTGTTTTTCAATACTTCAATTAAATTCTTGGGGTTTTATCTTGTTTGGTGCACCTGGGATTAATGAGTGGCTTCAACGTCTGCCAATTTATCTAGCGTGAAATTACGTGTCGTATCCGCGTGGTTAATAAAATGCATATATATATATATATATATAAAATATTCCATCCAAAATTAAGTAATTTTTTTACTGGAAATTTACTTATTTGTCTCTGAGCAGTTTTAATTTTAAGTGGATAAAGCTTTAAACTAAATTGTTTATTTCTTTCATTTTTATAACATAAGAAATTATTTATAGTAACTATACAGAATGCCTAATTTAAAAATGTTCATATATAAAATATTAATAAGTTCATAATATTTATTTTTGATAATTTAGTAGTTTATTAATTCAAAACATGTTTTTGTCTTTGGTTTTAACTCTTCACTAGCAGTCGTGATCTTAGTTCCTGGAGAATTCTGGTGTTGGACTCATCACAACGTCACGTCTTAGTCACCAATCCAGTGAACAGAAAGGAATGTTCTATTTCTTTGGTTCTGTATATGACTAAACAGATATGAACTACATACTCTCGTCTTCTTGAAGATAACAGATTTTATTTAACCACCACGGAATATTGCTGATCAACACTTACGACTAACATTAACAACTTCACTAATTACTAGTTACATAATTATTAACTTTACAAATGCAAACGTTTATACACTCTCGTATCAAATCTCCGAAATATTATCACAAATTATTGTCGATCTTAGTCTCGCCTTTCTAATTCCATTCTTAGAAGACTGGATCTACTCATTTTTGAACATATGATGATTACCGGTTATTAATCTCCAGATGATTTAAAACGATGAGAAAGAAAAATGTGGTCAATCTTGAAGATGATCCTCTTACTGTTGTGCTATGATACGTAAATATTTCTTAATGGACAAATGAAGCACTGTATTCCAGGACGATTAATCTTCCTATCTGAGAAATAATTTTAAAAGACATTATCGGGTAGAGAACATAATGTGTAATAATTTGTACAACAATGTTTTTCCTCACTCTTAATTTCTGAATTTAACCCTCATGCATGATAAGTATTTTCTTTTCCCGAGATAAAATGTATTCACGCTTTCAATGATACCAAATTCGAACACTGTAACCCTTTTCTTCCTAAAAAAATTAATCAACGTGTCCAATGTGGCTTTAATGAGTTTACGTTGCGTTCTAAAGGGCAAACCTCAAAACAAAATATGCACAGTATAGAGTCGGAAAAAATTACGCTGGGAATTTGAATCATCTCTTCGTTCATTCTTAATAATGGTACCAATTTATAATTAAAATTTTCAATGAAAATTAATTAATTTATTCTGGTTACTGAAAAATATTAGAATATTTTAATCTGAGAAACACGAATACAAGTTTTATTTTCGCAGGAGAAAGAATTATTTTGGTCCAGCCGATGTCAGGGGAGAAACGATGGTGGTAGAATGTTACCTTTGAGTTGCGTCCCGGCACGGTCCTGTGCACACTTCCCGAGTGGCAGACACTCACTGCGCCCGCAGGACCACGCCGGGATCTGCGATGGGGCGCTCACCGACTGCGCAGACGCGCATCTCGACTTCCGAGACGGGCAACGGCTTATCGGATGCAGGCCCTCGCTTCAAAGACATCGCCAGCTAGTCCTTTGACGACGCCCGTATAAACTCTCCCTTTAATGAATATGTAATGTATCGTGAATATGTGACACAAAATTTTCCTCTATAGTCCGTTCATATTAAGCAGTAAAATGAACACTACAGTCTTATTACATTCGATATTACAGTGCTTAATAATGTTCAATTAATCCGCGTCTAATAATAAATAAGTGGTAATACAAGACTGTCATAATCATAATCCTACGCTAATTTCAATTGTAAACTTCGCGGAATCTCTCACTACCGTGGTTTCTAGATTTTTATGTTTTCATAATCGGTTCAAAATACGTTCCAACACTTCGTCAACAAAAATACATTCATTTTTTAATGAAATTATTACTTGAATATCCTTCAAAACTTAAAAATAATAACACTCTGGCATTGGCTCAAACTTTGTTTGAACACATGTATTGATTTATATTTTCGGTTTCCACATGACATTTTTTATTCAAATTTTGCTCCTTATATCGTATTTATACATTTGGCTAATAACAAAAATACACATAGAACCATGACAGGTATGTCTAGTGCTTTCCAAGCCACGGAAATCTTTTTCGATGATAGAATTATGAAAACTAAAAGAATATCATAGTCTCTGAAATTTTGCTTGTTCTCGTACCTCAGAGCTGTACTAACGGTGTGCCCGTCTTTCTCCAGGTATTATTTCATCTAAATAATATTCTAACCAGAAAAATTAATAAATTTTATCAATAATATAAAACCGCTCCAAATGTGATCATAAACATATTTTTGCTTTTAAGTGGTAGAGAAATAATAAATATACTCTTGGGTGAATCCATCATTAGAAGAAACATGGCTATCTCAAATCGGGTCCTGAGTGCTGTCACTAATTCCCCTGCGACTTGTGGATTGTGCTCGTAACGCAAGTCTCACTGAAAATTGTAACCACTCTCAAACAAAGTTAACATTACACCCTCTGTTAAGGTAGCACTTTAAAAACATTTTTCTGCATCTGCTACAAGGTTGTAGTGAGCTAAATGTGACTAAATTAGGGGTTATATTTAATACGGATTGTCACCAATCAGCTTAACAATTCAACAGTAATTTCGGTAATTATTGACACTTTATGTTTTACACTCAACAATCTAGAAGGTTCTGCAATGTGCTGTTTACCTTAAATGTAATTTTGAAAATCACCAATTAACTTAGCTATTCAACTTAAGTCTCTGTCATTTTTGACAATTTAATAGTACCACACTTGTCGCCTATCTCGCAGGGGATGAATTATTTTTTAAAAAAACTTACACTACGATATTGAAACCAAATTAATTCATTTAAATATTTTAATATTATCCCTTCCCGTCACCCATACTAATAGGGAATACAGTTGGACTTAATCAGTTAATTATTTCTAAATTTATCGTCGGATGCTTACTTCTTGAAAGGTTGGCTCCTGAGTATGCGAGTATTTATAATTTGCTATCTATATCAGTTATCTCAATCCATAATTGATATATCCATCTTTTGCTATACATTAACCGTGCTTACTAATTACCAATATTTTTTGTCCAATTAATAATTAAAATTATTATTATTATTATTTCTAAGAAATGGCACAAGCCTCATATATTCATCTACAATTCATTTCAACTCAATTTGTTCCATTAACTGAAAGCAGTAAATTATGTGCCAGAATAATTCAATTCTAGTACCATTATATTCTTTAAAAAAGTGAGTTCAGTTTGTTTAATAATAGTCTGTCGCAGTTTACAGATAAATATTAGGTTCGTTTTAAATAATATATAAGAAAAGAGATGATAACAAGTTACAATTAAGAGAAAATTAAACTTTGAAAGTTTTTCAAATTGCATACTCTTGTATACACTGTCAAAAGATAAATCAACGCTTTAAATTGGCAGCTAACTAAATAAAAAAAGTGTTACCTTAAAAAACATTCCAGAAGAGAGGTTTATAGAGTTATGCCAACTAATTTGAGGGAAGTCTTTGGCAGAGGCCACTGCAGTGAGTGCGAAGACTTAAAAGTTACGAGTCCTGAACAAGTTGTCGCAAGTTGGAAAGTAAATTTCCGTATGCGAAAATCAACCGAATTTGTGTTTCACATGAGCATCTGGTGTTTGCAGCATTGCATTAGATGACTTTACAGTTGTGGTCCTGGCGCTCTCGACTACGGGGGAACTTCGTTTTGTTTAGTTTGAAGAAACTGGGGCGGTTGTTAGCGCATAAGTGCACAGAAGCGGGCGTCTTATCTGCGTACAACCCTGAACAGAGTTTGCACATTCATTTATACACAACGTCATAGAAACCAGAGCGTATTTCTATTAATAGCAAAGTAACTCTTCTCAGGCATAAAATTTTATAGAAGTCTTTGACAGGAATTACATGAATTCAAAAAATATTTATCTCTCTGAAGTTCAAGTGGAAATTTGGATAGTTCATTTATTTAATAAGTGGAGAAATGCATGACAACATTGATCCTCATGAAAAATTGACATACACAGCGCAGAACGCATCAATGACAATTGGACTACACAAAACAAAATTTTACTATTAATAACCTTTTTAAAACTGACTTTCAAACGTTTCCCTGTTTCCCCGAACCCACCCAAATCCATAAATATATGTATATATTATTGTATTTATTTTTAATCTCACCTCTTAGCTGATATGAAAAATTACAGTGTCAGTGTATCATATTGTCTAAAGTCACTTTAATTCCTTATCATAGATCGAGTTTTATCCAAAAAAAGGTATAAATTATTCTAATTTTTGTATTTATACTAAAAGTACTAGAAAGTTTAAAATTTATATTTACTACTGACATAGCTCTTATATTACATTACAATACAAACATTTCAAAAAATTATAAGTCTTCTAATCAGTTGTACATAAAGTACAATATTTTCATGTCCAAACTCACGTACTTATCAGATTTAACTGTCAAATAATCTGACGAGTTATTGTTTATCACTAAATAATTTGGTAAAGAAATGCAATGAAAAATTATAAACATTTACAGTGCAATAACGTCATATATTTGTCATTTTTCTCGAAATTAAATTGAGTAATTTATAATATAGAAATTAATATTAATAAAGCTCACAGATTAAGTTTCACTTTTACATAAGAAACGTTAACTCTCACATTTTGTGTTTCATATTTCTAATTATATTTATCATCAATATAACGGTAATAGGGATGTTAAAATAATTTTACTTTATAATTAAAACCGCTCACAATATGTTGAAGAAATTGAGAGGACGTTTAGTATATTTACATGTTAAGCTAACAAATTAATACTTATTAATGAGCCGGAATTCAGGAATCTATGATTACTTCTCGTAATTTAAACCTTATAACTGTTCATAATAATTCACTCGAGTCAATATTTTCAAGTATAATTTACGAACATAAAGTAAACATAAATTATTTAGATTAAAACAGGACCCGACAAGATTATTACGGAATATAAGGGTTAGGGAATGAACAAAATTCATAGTTCAAATTCTTTTAGGATTTCTGCTCGAGCTTTAAAAACGTCTAATCCATTCTGAATCCATGAAACGTACTCCGTCAATTTAATTAAAATGTTGTAAATGTAAACGTTTCTCGTTTCTAAAATCGACTTAATTGGTGATGAATGAAATATATTTAACAGTAATTTAATGCGGCTAACCTTAACTTTATTATAATATACTGTTAACAATATTAAAACAAGCAAAGAAATCGTGATGAGTGAACATAATTATTTATTCCGCTTACTACGTAATTAAATTCGAAAATTGAAGATTTGGAATGATCGTTTTGGATATTGTAATGGATGACTAGAGAAGAATTTATTAGAGTAAAAGGAGAACTCTAAAGGCTTATCTGTGAATATATTGGAATCTTTTATAAGCAGAGGGTCTATCGATTTATGGCGTAAAGCGTCTTTAGCCTGTATCACGCATGTTTATTCAACAATACGAGTAATATCCACTTTGTTCGTAGGAGGCCAATACATACGTTCAGTCAACGAGAAATCCTGAAATAATAAAATATATCAGAAAAGTGTGAATATGAGAATTGTACAACATATAATTTACATATGATATAAATTATAGAAACATTAGTCCTATGTTATGAAATTATTCCACGTAGTAACTGATACTCTTCTCACATATTTTACTAAATATAATCAATACAGATAAATATTATCATACTTAAAAATTCGCAATATGTGTGATTTACGATATAGAAATGTAATTTCTCAATACTTTTGAAATGTTAAATATAAAACACATACACTGTAGACGGTACTAATCATAATATTTATTTGGATTTATAATTAATATCACTATAATATATATGTTCAAACAAATGACTTAAATAAGTGATATAAATGCTTTTAATAAGGATAAAATATATATCCAAATATGACACATTTTTTCTAAACAAAGGGAAAAATAAAATCTTTTCGGAAATAATTGTTCTACAGTTTCAGTTAAATTACGTTTAAGAGGTAAATTAAAAAGTTCAAACAAATTTCTCAGTTTATTAATAGAAATATTTTTTGTACATATATAAAAAATTTAAAACTGTACGAGTCTATTCATTTTTTATAACAAAGCCTGATTCTATTAATTAGTAAATTGGAATTATTCTTCTGTGTGTGTAGACTCGTTCAAACGTTTACTTAGCGGAACTCATAATCCGATTACAGAGAAAAGTGAATTTTCCGATACGTAGAAAAGAGGTACATTGAAATGAGGTATGTGATTTTTTAATCTAGTTTTGGTTACGTCTCTACATTTTGAATAGAAGTCAGTTCCCCGGAATAAGTAAATACGTCGAAGTAGTAAAGAAAGCGTAAAACAAGGAACAATAAAAAGCATCGTCAAGCCATTTTCAGAGATTGTAGCTGCCTTTTGTTTCTAAAAGTCTTCTCATTTATTTACGACTAGAATACTCCAATGTCCCTTTCCACGGAAACAATAATAAAAGCCTTTTGAAAGTTTCTAGACGAGAATCCATACCGAAGCTATAAGAAAACTTTGGAAACGTATCTTGTAAAGAAGTTAAATATTGAAAAATACATGCTAAAATATTTCTAAGAAGGATATTATGTGGCAAATATACCCAGCTTAAATTTCATTATCTTTGATTAATGAAAATAGCTACGTGTCACAAAACGCCTATTAGAATTTTCTCGCTTAGTTTCATCACAAGAATAATATAATCAGTGCATGAGGGAATTAGGATTTCGATCCCTGAGGACAACGGAAACCGTACAATGGATTGCTAATTGGACCTTTTCAAATTACCTGTCTGTATGCATCAGACAATGTGAGACCAATGAGGGAATTCATCCCTTAAGAATGTTATCAATAAGGTTTAACAAATTTTATAAACCCCACTCTCGTCCTTTTAAAAAATAATTATATACATTAACAGATCCAAAATTTCTACACGAACAAAATTCTTTGGCTTTAATTTGATAGGAAGAATTTTCAAGAGCCAAACCTTGCTTTTATTTCGATTTTATACTATGTTGACCATAATCGGTAACGTAACATACGTGAATAATTAAACCTCATTCTTTCGAAAATAATTAGCAACACACGAAAATCCTAAATGTTTTTCATAAACTTATAGTTAGTATTTTAGTATACTTTTAATTATATCTAAATCAAAATACAGTTACAATTTTTAATTTTGTCTAAGCTTCACTTTTGAGGACTTGACAACAAATTGTTATCGCAGTCAGAGTTTCTTTATTAATCATACGTTTATGAATTACTGTTAAATTTAACGAATATTAGTTCAATCTTCGAACGTAATACACAATAATATTTAATATTCGGATCCATTATTTTTCAAAATTCAACTCGTCGTAATATTTGGCAGTTTATTTAATTGTACAACGCAACAATATGTATAGCTAATTAAAGTGATAATAATTCTCAAATGATTTTGTTGTTTCTAAAACTGTATTTAATATGTTATAAACATTTGAAACGTGTTTTTTTTAATTTCGAATTGTATAAATTAATTGAAAACAAATATTACGTGGAAGTATAAAACAGATAAATATAGCAATTAATATTGATGTTCGCTCGTTTCATTTCAAATATGTGTAAATATTAAAGTTATCAATATAGATGTTTCATCATGAAACAAAATATTTATGAAGCTTTTGGACGTACATACTTTTGTGTGTGTATCAGTCCGTGTAACGCCGTAAAATCAAGCGTAATATATTAGCACGCTAGGGTTAAAAAATTACGATTAAAAATGTTTTTTAAATAATGTCTGAAGTTATTCATATAAGTATATTTTAATTTTATCAAGTCTTAAGTTAATTTAAAATTTAAATTAAACATTGTTGTTTAATATATTTACAAATGTTATCACAGAACATACTGATTAAAAATAAGACAAACTATGGAATTCAATATTCCGTATACGCTACAAAAATATCTAGTAAGCACGTTCACTTTTAAGCTGTCTTTGAGTGCAGACTGACAGCTGAGAATTTCCCAACGATTGTGTTCTTAGAAGAATGTGGAACGTGTGACAGGGGGCGATCCCCCGAGGAATCCATCTTCCCACTCGGATACTATTTCAGTTGCAGTTAGTGGATACGAAAAATTGAGGATGTCAGATGTGACAGTTGTGTAACAATTACGGAGCTACGCAGTTTGACGTGTTGAATAGGAGTCATCAATACAACAATTCCTCACACACGCGCTTCGTTAGGAACGGAAATAACTGCGTTGTTCGACATTACACAGGCGTGATTTTACGGGGCCATATTTGTTTCCGGCTGAAGTGTAGTTTGAATGAAATTCAGTCTGTCCACGGCGATGAATTTAATTCGGCCGTTTATTTTATAACTTAATTTAAATATATTTGTATATAATTTGAAATCCATTTCCCTCACATAAAAGTGATCCTGAATTTCAATATATGACCAATGATGTTGCCTAAATACTATATGAATTTTTGTAATTTTGCTACGTTGGTTTTACATTTACTAGAACAAAGAAACAATCCATTTTTTTAAAACTTTAAAAAAATTTCCTTCGTGGAAAATTCTAAGAATTGGAGATAAGATTCCGAGCAATTCTCACAAAATGAACCTTTTAAATGCAGTCGATAATACATAATCGACTATCGAGATCTTAGGATCTGATTGAGGATGATTGAAGTAGAGTACAGGTCCTTGAAAATGTTGCCAAGGCAAATAATCAAAACGTCTTTGTTTCTCGTCGGATATAACAGTAATTACACACAGAAAGTTTACAGCTTTCAACATTCCATTTAATATTTACACCTTCACACATAAGCAGCTAAAAGTATATAAACCTTAATTTTATATATAATAAGCAAAGGCAAAGACATTGGAGAAGAGATAAATTGTATTGAATTTCTTTACAGGATTGAATTCTAGCTATTTATTTATACTTTTCAACGTCCATCGTGTTTGAGCTTAGAAGGTAAGTACAGTTATATTACGTTGCACTGAATCTGAGAAATATTGTCGTTTTACCCTATTTCGCGAATCATAGGCTTTCGATTATATTTATGTCATAGTCGCAAAAATTTTCTGTCGGAAATTCACGTACATGTCCTATCGTAGCGTATCGTCGTCGGTCTTGGTCACGACTTGACTGTTTAATAAGACATATTTATGTTAATATACACTTATGCATACAGCAAATATATCTCAAGTTTCCGTAAAAGTGATCTCTTTGGTATTTCAGACTTTTATCCAATGATGAATTCGGAGACTTGGGGTAGTGTGGTGAAACTTACAAAGTATGAAAGTCTCTTCATGGTTATACACATTTTAAAATGTAATGTAATTATTTTTATGCACCGAAGCTGTTAATTTAATATTATATGTAATATTATATTGGAAAAGAATACTTCCGTGGCGAATAATTATTGTCAAAGAGTATTGCGTAGTCATCTGTTGAAAAATAAAGGACGTCGACTCAGAGAATAAATACGTGTTTAGCTAAGGTAGTCTGCTTATGATATTTAATTCAAAAATGATCGTGGAAAGATCAAGAAAGACACGTTATCGATGAACAAGTCGCAGCATGCTACTTAATTTAATTTTTGACTGAACATGCTGAATTGTAGAAAACCCGCCATGACCATATCTGCCTGCTTCTGCCGCTCCCGTCACGCCACGTGTGACCAAAGACTACTAGTTCAATTTTTTTAACGCTGAAGATAAATTTAAAACTTCCAGATAAATTATTTGTTTCTGACTTCATACGGTGCAATATTTTGTTTACTCTTCTCCGAAGGCTCTGAAAATACCTTGAGTAAGTTTTATAATTTAAAAATGAAGTAATTTTTAAGAACATAGTTGAGAAAATAAATATTTTGCCTGGTTTAATTTCGTGACGTAACAGTTTACGACTTGAGAAAAATGAGTGTTGCGGAAACGATCTTTGCTTGTTATTATGTATATTGCTCCTCGTAGAAGAGAGGTAATTAAAATCAATGCTATGTTATTGATTAATACAGACCCGATCGTTAATTTCATCTGATGGATGCAAGCCTGATTCCCCATCCCGGGAAGGTAACAATTTTAGACCACGTAAGTAGTTGTCAGGTATTTTGTTTGTACGAGGCGCCTTAGCGAAGGTGCCTTTAATGGCTTGTTGTCGGTAGTGTGACGTGCGGTAAGACACTAAGCGGCTTCTACGCGTCTCACCTAACATTTTAGCGCGCCTGTCCTGACAGCTCTTCTCCCAAGAGATCTGGTTTACAACTCATATTAACCTTTTACCTGACAAGAACCAATATAAAAACTGTAACTCGAGATCTTGTGGTTTATCACATACTTGGTGACCTTAAAAATCCTGAAACTCTCATAATTTTCATAAATTTTGTGATGTGAATTTTAAAATTATAAAGCTGTAAAACACGTGATCTCACATAAATCTCTCGTATGTCATCCATTTACTGGGATCCATACGCATACTGGTTGGAAAAATTGATAATGGAATGGGAAAGACCATCCGGTAAGAAACTACAAAAAAATTTACATGTCATTACTAATGGAAAGAAAGTATAACAAAATAATATGATTAGAATATAAAATTTAGTTTAATAGTTTTTTAGGATAACAGGCTACATGAGGGTAATCCACGTTATGGCAACTCCATAGGAAGGGATTTGAAAGAGGGGATGCGGTAGGGTAGAGGAAGGTACCCAAGGGTTAACTAGGGCCCCCGGGCTATGGTTTAAGGTTCCCCGGCAATTCGCCTAAAAGTGATGCAGGGAAAACCCCTAGAAAACCTGCATCAGGTAGGTCGGGCATTTGGTACTTGTCCCACGCCCTTTAGGTAGCGGGTGAGGAGTTTTCTGTGCGGACGCAGCATTCCCTTCTCCGTGTCTCGACCAGTTTAGGAGGCAGCTGGCCGACTATTCCAATAGGAATAGCGGACAACTCTTACCGTATGCCCAAGGTCTGAGACCCCGGAACATACACCTCTCAAAACAGACCGAGGTTCCTCGGCTTGTGGGAACCTTAGTTCAAAAATGGAGAGGTTTTAGTTTAATATAAATTAATTGCTATAATAGAGGAGTCATAGAAAAATAAGTGTGAGAAACTATAAAATTGTTGTCCAAAATTTTGTCATGCCTTAAATAGACTTTAAACCTAAAAACATTCCTGGGTGCTGATAAAATTTTAATTGGGAGTGTAAATTGAAGTGTAATGCAAATTTAAATTAAATTAAACATTCGAAAATAAATAAAAATTTTATGTTTCAGTGAATTCATTGAAAAATATTTAACATGTATTATTTATTCGTTATGAATTCCTTCAGTATTATACACTAAAATTTGTATGTTTATTCTACGTAAATTCCACCGACTTCAGCAATAAATTCATTGAACCTAATTATATTATGTAAATTTACTTTTGTATCATCAACTTCCAAAGAAACGCGTGGTAATAATAAACTTTGGCCGCAGTTAATTCATAAAGCTAAAATCATTTTATCATTATTTTAGTTAAATTAATTTGAAATAAATAAAAATATATTATTTGTAATAATCATCGTCAAGTAGTTTTAACTGTTGTGATGTATTTGAAACGTTCGTTTTTATATATATTTAGGTATTACTTAAAAACGAAGCCGAAGATTCACGCCAAGAAGCGTCAAATTATGCAAAACAAATTGTCCGACTGACAAATAAGCTGGAAAGTTTCCGTTATCTGGAAAGCGAAATCTCCTCTCATATTGCTAATGACGGAATCCAAGCTGAAATAAAGCCATCTCTGCTGCCTTATTACGCAGTCAGAAAAGTTTAATAGCACCTTGTAATCGTACCTCCAGCACAAAAAGGGAATTTACCAAAGATAATTTGCATAGCTATCTGCGATTAGTGACTTGTAGAATAGGATTTAACCTTAAATAGCTGCACCGTATATTCTTAAATGATACCCTTACTTGTAGAACATAAATTATTCCATAGTTGAAGGTAAGATCTTTTATGAACCAACATTTCCTTTTATCTTTCCCATAAATGTCTTTAAATCTTTGTATCATCTTCGCAGTATTCGAACACATATGAAAGATCAGTCTTTAAAGTAGTTAGACAATAAATCTGTGTTACTGTGCTGAGTAAATAATGAAGTTGCATTTACTAACACCCTAGCCTAAAGAGACTTCTTAAAATTAAATAATATAAATAGTTTATATTTGTATGAACTCAAACAACAAATAATGATCTTAGATGGTAATTACTCTATATTCCGATTACCCAATATTTATATATGAAATACATGAATAGAATAAAAATTAAGGTCCGAAGTTTATCTCTTAATTGTGATAACCACTAATTTGTACGGCATTAATTGTCCACATACATTAAATAAATTTGCCATAGCAACTATCAGTCACGTGTATATTCTTCGGTATACTGAATAATCGTATATTTACTGTTCATCATATATATTTTATATTTGCATCAAATATTTGCAATAATTTGGCAAATGAATAGCTACTGAAACTGCAACCTTCAATTATACCTGTATATATATTCCATTTACGTTAATTTCACATCGCAATTTATTAGTGTAGAATAACTGAGTTATATTCAGAAATTGAAGTTGACTTATTTATTATTATTAAAATATTTCTAGATGAATTATTAAAATACTGATGTTAATTAGAGATTATTTAGCTTTATCGTAACGATAAAATACTTTGAATCAGCCTGTTTATTGTATTTGTGGAAGAAAAACCCTTATTTATTATGAATATGCACCTCTTTTTAAGACACCTGATTTGAGTGGCCATGATGCAATCCCGCATCACAAAGCGACTGAACTCAAGAGTACATGTGCTACATATTATAAAAAAATCTTGCTTCCTCTGTTGCTTCGCGTGTGACTTGTGAATATTCATGAAAAACCTTGGCCCTGTGGTCGTCTCACCAGAATTAATATTCAGCTTAGTAAAAAGTGAACTCACAAAGGAATTTAAATGCCGTAGGGTGGATGCTTGTGTTGCTACGTTTCGGGTGTGGAAAAGGAAGAAACTCTTTACTTTTGTGACGGATTCCTTACATTCCTTGTAGTGGCTCGTTACGAGACTAGCATTCCCTACTACAAAGGCATTTTAATCGCCTAAGTACACTTTAAAATATAAATTATCGAGCCCGCGTAAGTCAAAGAAAAAATATTTCTAGAAATACAGAAAATTTTGTAGATTACCTGAACATTTTTTGGTTTGGTTTATAAAATTAATTATTAAAATATAAGATACTGCATCTAACAGAATAATTTATTTAATAGACTTTGAAATTATCTTGTAACTTCTTATATAAAATTTTCATTAGTTTTACCTTTACTTGTACTGATTTATGAATCTCTGAAGAATAACATTTACATGACAAATTGTAGAGTTGAATAAACACGATACCAGTTATTATTATTAATAATAAAGCTTCACTCACATTGACCAATTTTTGGAATCTCTTAAGGTGTATCACTAGTATTTCGATGCGACTTAATCCCAACACTTTTGCCAACTATTCGGCCCGAAACAAATCAGGATGACCTTAAATGGTATTCAAAAAATCAATAGCTGTGACACGGATTTTGTGATGGGGCAACATTTTCTGGTGATTATATATTATATAGGTTAAATACTGAAGCGCTAATAATGTGTATACTATAAAGTGATGAAAATTTTAGCTTATATGAGAATATTTTTGAACATGTTAATAATAAAATTAGTTAACTAAATTTTATACAGAAAAATCGATGGTTGCGGAATAAGATGGAAAAATTTTATGCATTTGAACAAATCTCAAAATATAATATCAAACGTTTCTGCTAAATGTAACGCAGAGATATAAATTACCGCTAGATGTTGGTCAACTCGTTAAAGCTCTTACGAGACCTCCCGATTGATTTAAACTATTTCATATTGTTGTATTCGAAAAGACTATAAAATATATAGAATTCTAATCTTTCCTCGTATTTTTCATAAGGTAATTTGACAATGTCGTGTGCTTCATTTTCGAAATGCTGGTTTATGTTTTCCCCTTAAACGTGAAAGTATAATTAACTATATTGAAATTAGTTAAACGAAAAATACAACATTGGCGAATCGACAACTTTCACTGTCTTGTTAAAAAAAATCAAAGCAGATTATCCACCGATTTCAGAACCACCTGAAAAGATGAAAAATTAATATTACAGACTGCTAAAGCATAATAAAATTCATAAAAAATATAGACCACAGATGTGTGGCGCCATCTCGGTGATTGGCGACTGACGTCCCTTGGCATATATTAAATACCACTTGTACATGCATGAAACTAAGACTAATAGCTGGAAATATTACTTAAAGTAGGAAATTAGGAACTAATATAAAAGATCATATTTCACCTTCCACATCCTGTTTTCCTATGGAGTAATTAAAATTTTAGCGTAGTTGAATAATTTATCATAAAACAATTAAATTTAAAAATGATGTGGGAATACAAATTATTTATTTTACTATAATAACATTCTGAGTCATATTTCACTTTACGGCTTGTTACATCTTTCTCACCTTAAACTCGATATCTTGTTTGTATTTTATACTAACTCCAGAACGAATTATTAATTCTCAAACAAATATATATCAATCAATAATATCTTTTTGTATCGGCTCACTGAATAAGCGTTTAACAGCAAAACAATTTTCGACTTATAAAAGACTATTACATAAATATATTCGGATCGTTGTAACAAAACGCATAAGATCTGTTCATCGTATCACAATAACTCTGATGAAAAAATTAAGTAAGAATTTAAGTAAATATTTAAATTTAAAAACTTGAAAAATTAGGTCTTCGAAACTATATACAACATTTCAAAGTAAAATGTTTTTTTAATATTCTGTATAACATTGATTAAATTCTGAATTGAAAATTGTCAAATGGAATGTTATTTAAAATGAATGCACGGTCTATATAATCGGTTGTGATTAACATCGCCTATTGATTCATTCCAGATTATAAGGAAAGATATAGTGTAGTAGCCTCAAAGTGTGTCTGATAAATACTGGGAAAGAATCTACTTGCGGAAGTGTGTCGAATGCTTCTAATGAACCTTTTACAGTTAAAGATACTGAGTGAATATTACATAAAGGTCTGAGAGGACAAAAATGGTTTACGAAGAGCGTTCTCTAAAGAAGATTCCAGGAAAACGTCTTAAGAAGGGGCTACAACTGTAGTTCAAAGAAGTGTCGATCCCAGGCGCCCGAGAACTCGGAACAGCCAGTTTCTCTTCACGAGCAGCAGGCGAGAGGAGCAGAAAATCGATTTAAACCAGGACTGATCGGAAGTTTAAAGTAACAGAAGATTGTACGCCGCCTCACAAATCTCACTGCCTTCGCCGCGCGAATTGAATTCGCCAAGATTCACTTGTGTAAACTGGAGCCATCCATCTTCGCAGCGGGGGGGAGGAAATAGGGGGGTCCTCTGCAGTGTTTCGCAACTTTAATTGCTGCAGCAGCTTGATCGCCTCGGAAAAGAGTTGCGTCCCCTGAGTGCGTGCGTTCCAACTAGGTTAATCCAAGTAATTAAATGGGAAGGTGTGTTAGTCTACTTGGCGTTTAAGCTACTTGTTCGTTCAAACTTATTCGCCAATCTCAATTATATATTTAAATTAACTATTTTTAATTACCATTTCGTAATTCCATTTGAATTATTCAATAATGAAACGAAAAATATTTCATCAAAAACAAAATCAAATGTCAAACAAATTAATAAAATAATAAGTAAGTGAGCCACTAAGAACTAAAGCCTACAGCCAAATTATTTTCAGCATTCAACTGCATATATAAAAATTCATAATGATATGTAAACGAGTATGAAATTACTAGAAGAATACTTTTCCCTATGAAATAGACCATAGGTTATAATAATTAAAATTAAAAAAAGAATCGAAAATATTCTCACTATAATTTCTCAGTGTGTTGCATAAATAAAAAATAATGATATTGGATACAATAAAATATTATACTATTGATTCACGTAAGTACAAAACGATTACTTATAATGTGCTGCATTTACGTCCGAGTTAATGTTCGTCACTATCGCTTCTTATTATTGATATTACTAGCACACAAGATATCAGCGTGATGCAGTTACTTAAACTCAATAAAGAACTCTTAAAAATTGCAATTTTTGTATAAAAAACTGATTTTACCTACGTATAAATCACATATGACGTTGAATAAACTCACATTTTCTCAGTCTACTGATCAAGAGCTTTCAGCCTTTTTGTTTATCAGTTTGAATCATCATGTGTTAATAAATAATGATCAAGATGTAATCAGGTCTATACACACCCATTATTGTTATGTTTTATATATATAAAAACTTTATTTTCCACTCCATATATTTGTACAATTTACTATTTTGTCACAATACTATAGTCTGTTTTAAACTAGAAGACCGAATTCAGTTAGTTCCCGCGAGGGGTGCGGCCTTGAATGAACTAATCACAACACTAAATAGAAGCGTTACGGAACAAAAACGGTGTATTCTACTGCTTACAGTGAGTTATATAAGTCGTGTGTCGTTCATGGTGTCAGTGTCTACCTCCACGGGGACATGTCGGGAGACTTATAATTTAATACATTGCCAGAACCGTTACCGATTATCTGGAGGCGTTTCTTTTGTTATTTAAGGTCGATTGTCGATGTTTAGAACGAGTTTTTCACATTACACTTAATATCATTTCGTCTCTTGTAGATAGATAGATAGATTTATTCACCATTAGCCCTCTAATGAGGAAATAGGATTTGTCACAAATGTCCAGTAGATAAATTACATATATACAGAATTAATATTAATAGATTACACACACACACATATATAAAAAAATTCATATCAGCTCACATTTGTCTAGTCGCCACAATCAGACACACAATCTTTAAGCAACACACACACAACACTTATCACTTCCTGGTAATCATCTCCTGACGCTAGGAACGGAGGGATGTCGTCATGTATATTTACTAAAACAGAAAGCAGAGGCAGTAAAACAGAACCAAAAGGGGAAAACTGGTCAAACTATTTACATATTTATAGCATATTCGGCAATTTTGAATTTAGTGTTCTATCTTAGCTTTGTAAATCGATTCTAATATTTATAATTATTAAAAAATTTCCATTTCAAGTAGTATCTCAACACGATAACGCAATCTAATTTATTTTCAAATTCTTACAATCACTGTTTTTTATGTCATTTAGTAATGTTCATATACAGTGAATGAAAACGTGTTCACTAACCCGCATAGAAAACTGATATTAGCTCTTTACTTAAAAAATCCCTAGATATTAATAAAACAGGTCGTATATGCATTAATAGTCTGCATTAGTTAACTCTTTCATGTTTACGAATGTTCTTGTAGTAACGTCAGACGGGCTTAAGATGCTAATATTCACGATGGTCGCCGAGAGTCTTGGGAACTTCGGAAACTTCCTCTATCATGAGCCGATCTCTAACATTTCAGAACATGGTTAGCTATTACTACTAATTACGAATTAATAAACATTTCTGAAACATAAATAATTAATGTAAATACCATTTTAGTTTTAAGAATTTTATTCTAAAATCCGAAGTATTTAAATTATTTTATTATAATTTATTGTCGTAATATCTTTATGTAAAATTAGATCTCTTTCAAATATAGTTATTTTTAATTTGTACAAATTATTAGATATTGTCTCATTGTCCTACGTGTCTTCCACTAAGTTTAGTAACAAAATCCCTTCACACCATCCCTTGTGAAGAAGTATTATCCGATTCTGGACTCTGTTTAAACAATTATAGTTATAACTTTAATTTAGAAAACAAATTGAAAATTTATGTGAAAAATAAACCGTACCTAAATTTAAATCCGAGAATTGCATGAATTCATTACCATGGGCACGTAAATGTCAGCCCGCGGAACGGAGTATATTGCTTAGTTGTATAGAGGACGTTTCTGAGTGTTACTATGTAGTTGTATCTCAAGCGTAACAAGAAGATATTATATTTTTTTATTGGCGTCGGCGGGCGTGGTGTTGCCTGGCAACCTTGAAGGAAATTTCTAATTTGCAGCTGCAGATTATTGGGCAGCAGGTTTAGTGTTACGATGGCGCTCAGATTTGTAATTTAGATTACTCGGTCGGTCATTTCAACTTTATTTTTTTATCAATGCAAATAGGGCAAAAAAAATTCTATTGTCAACAATGCCATGCTAAAAAGTGAGCACGAGTCCTCACACTCAGCAGAAAATTTATTTCCGGCCGTGTTTCGTTTTAAATAAGGTTGGAGCTGACTTAGTGACTTAAGGGGAGAATTTCTGGGGACAGATATTTATAAATAATATTTATCGGTTATTAAATAAAATTACATAAACTTTCATGAACTGATTTATGTACTGTTTGAGATATTAGTTTTTATTTATCTTATTACTATCGTATATACGACTTTACTTTCGTTGAATACAACAGGGATCATGTAAAACTTTTGAGATGTTAATCAAGAAGATTTTGTAAAATTAACAGGCCAGAAACTGTTCTTTTCGGAAAAGCGCCTTGAATTAAAATAATTACCGTGGATTGAAGCAAGTCATCGTATTGCATTGTGATAATAATTCCCTATTTAAACATCTGTATTTTGATAAATACGGGACATTCGTACGTTGCTCATTAACCTGTTGTTTATGTTAGTCACATAAATTATCCAATAGAATGTGTATGAGATATAAATTTTTTTGAGCTACTAATTGAATAAAAGATTTCACAAAAATCTCGAAATGTAGAGTTTCAAAACTCACTGAGCTCAAAGATAAAAATAACTACAAAAATATTAGTCAGACTCTTAGGAATATATGTACTGTTAAGTTTAAATCATAAAAGCTATTTATATCACAAGATCAAGAATTTAAAAGCTTTATGATATTGTCACAATAGTCTGGAACAGTTGGCCAACAATGAGCTGAAGAGTGAAACGATACAGCACGAAGTGGGCGTGGCTTTTAGTCTATTTGTGTAAAAAGAAACGGTATTTTAAAATGGGGATTCGTAAAGAAGAAGACGAATATTTGGACCAATGAGTACAATATAAATACAACAAGGAACGTTCAAAAGTGCCAGATATGAACTTTGTTATATACAGGAAGTTGCTCAAAAAATAAAGGTATACAGCATAACATTTCAATAAATTTACCAAGTAATTTATATAATACATACAAGAATTTAGAATTAAATATTTTCATCGTTTAAAAATAATACCTCAAGTGATAAAAAGTAATGGAAGACAAACAAAAGTCCTTCATTTACAATCACCATCCTATTTCGTGAATATATTTTTCCAATTTGAATAGTTTTTTATTTATATCATCAACAAAGAATTCAGTTGAGAAATTATTAATTTATGCACGACAAAATGATAAAATCAATTACCATTTAGAATATATTGCAAAGAAACTAATGAGTTGCTGCTAAATACTATAGGAATAAGTCGTTCAAACATTCAAAAATAATTATAGATTTTCTACGTCACTTCAACTCCTATTTTTTAAGTTGTAATACTTACTATGATGAACCTTGTATCTTCGATTTCACGTAGTCCCGTTCGTTGCTGCTGAATATTGGGGAAGAAGAGCATCAAAGGTTTAAGATCTCTAGGCACGTTCAACTCACGTCAAGAAAGCGTGCGCCACGATTTCTCTTCGAAATTTATTAGTCGATGTGCTGTAAATTTGAAACAAGCTAATTTCAAGTACATTACATTGTTTCATTTTTTCAGGATAATTTTTTCATTTGTTGAAAGACGTATCAATGTTGTAGAATATAATTAACTGGGCATTAACGTCGGGCAATCTGCTGGTATACTAACAAAATCATTAATATAACAAAAATATTATGATACTTAAAAATAAAGCCATCAATGAGATGTGTATGTATTTATCTACATATTCGAAAAGAAAATGAGCAGCTAATTCAAGTGTTTCTTTTGAACTTCGAATGTAGTACATATAGAAATTAATTGTCTTACAAAGGTGTCTTCCATTTTCAAAACACTAGAATAGGTAAAAAGAACCAGATTTTCAGCACATACCATTACCACTACTATAATACAATTAACAAATTTATATGTAATTCGTTCGTAATTGGAAACATTATCAGTAACTTTCCGAGGTAATCAGGCAACATGGTTTGGAATCGTGTAGAAGGTGAATGATACTTAATTGGCTAGTGTATTTAAGTAAATGTATTCAATATCGATGGTCGATGTGTGCAGAAGAAATTAAACTAATGACCATACTTCGATTTAATAATAACTTAATTGTTGAGTACGTTCGAAAATGTCGACTTCATTTGCATCTAAGGCATAACTATTAATTACCGTCTAGTACAAACGATCGAAATGTATTTGAAAAAGGTTACATATTGTTACTAAGTGCTCATGTTCTTAATAAATAATAACATTATAACCGTTATAACAATATAAACAAGATATTAATGAATATGACACCAATCTCGTAAGCTTTGTAGGCAAGCGTATGTAAACTGTAAGCATTTGTAGAAAGTAAATTAATATATCATAAAATAAATACACTCTTGTTTAGTGGCATTTATTTTCATTTATCAGTCAAAGTTATGTAAATATTTCACCTGCGGCTTAACAATAATTTCTAATAATTGATCTAATTGTTCGTGTAGCTATAACGTGTTCGCAGAGAACAGCAATATTGCTATTATTGGGTAATAAATCGCTAGCAATATGTCTACAGATCGATAATGTTTGTCATTTTGATTGATGATTCAATCATGGTACACCTCGAAGCCCCATTATTCAAGAATACACCTTACTGGATTACATAACAGCGGGCAGTGCAATTCAACGCATATTCTGCAATTACTGTGGATGACTTAATAGACTGTTCGCAGTATCATCTCAGTTATTGTCTCTAAGATTATGCGGTTATCAGACTAGCAATCTATATCGATTTACAATGGAAAGTATAACTGTATTGAAGACATAGTACTTTAGCAGACTCGTATAATTGACCTAATGTTCTGCTCCAACATCATCATATTTCAGAACTGCCTACACCACACTCTACAATTTCTGAATCATGTTCTTCCCCATTTTCCGAATTCTGGTTTTTTCTACGCCTAGATACCTCAGTATTGCACCCAACATTTTTCATCGTCGTTTCAAAATGACGAGACCTGTTGGTTAGATTCTACATTCAGTTAGTACTTTCTCAAAAATAAATCATTTACTTTTTCTACTAACTCGTGTAATAATTATCTGAAACCTTCTGCGTTATAAAATTAATTTTATTCAAAGAAATATGGTAGTTGATTACCCTGAAAAAAAATTCGAGATGTTCTTGCGTGGAATACTAAAATGTATTGCTACTGACTGAAGATTGCTGTAATTTATATGTGTGGAATTGCTAATTTTATGAAATTTGTATTCTCATATTACTAGTGTATTTAACTGCATATAAATCATATATCATATAGTATGTGAATCAGATCTTGCATACATTAGTTTATAATGCATAAATTACGTAAAGAAAATTTTACAGAATTTGTAAAATAAAAGTGAGAGACTATATATTCGTAGAAAAATATATTAATTCAATTTAATTCTCATAAAAACATTTCATACACTACAGGCTAAAAACAAATGCCGTGAAACGGTATTTCATTTTATTAGCAATCTGATTAATCGGCTAAATAATATATTTAAATATAAAGCCATTTTGTAAGATAAAGACGCAACAGATTTAAAGCGTTTATTCAGATCAGTTTTTATTTCAAAAGTTCTCTTTTTGTTTTTTCAAAACCCCCGATTTGATTTACATTAAATCTTCAATTCCTTAATATAGTATTAGAAACTGTCAGATTTCCAATACTTTTCTGTTTGAGAAATTATTGCGTCCATTGTTGCTTCACTCTCCGAAGCCTTCCAATGTATTACAGCAACAGTAAGTGTTAATTTACTAATTATATTACTAATTATATTAAAATTTGTATAAGCAAGGTTTTTAATTTATGTTAATTATTTCCCTCTGTTACCTTGTTATGCATGACGTAAACAATAGATCTTGTTAAGAAAATTTTGTGACGCATCTCTGTCGTTTAATTAAAACCGTTGTAGACGTTTTATGTTTTTAGACATTTTAATTTTTAGATGTTGCAGATGTTTCTACAGTTTCCAGTTTAATCATATTATTGTAATAAAAATGTGGAATATTTAACTCTAATTTATATAGTGAGGTGTTTTTATTAGAGAATCATGGGTGTTATAATTGTGTTTAGAATCTTCTTAATTGCTTGTAATTTATTAAAATGATTCAGAACAATGTTGGTTTAATTCTTTAATGTTATAGTATATGAAAGACAATTCTAAATATATCATAGTTGGAGGTGACAGATATAAATACATAAACACCACTTGGTATTGCTGTTCAAATATTTTGACCTGTTAAACGAATAATTTAATTCCCTTTTTCATTATGCAGCTTATCATTAATATTACAAAAGTTTTGGGTTTTAGTTATCTCGACGGAGACGGTTAAATGAAAGAGCTTAGCAGAAATATTTATTTGAGCTTCATGAAGCCGGGATCCAATTTTGTTAAGGAGTTAATTTTAAAACGACGAAGCACCGCATTGCGCTTAATCCGGCAGGCCCATGGCGGTGCCTGACGTAATGCTCTTATCAGCACCCAGCAGCAGTTTGTCGCAGTTCAAGGCCGAGCCACATTAATTCCACAACGAGTCCGTCACCGATTCGTCATTTAATATTCCGTCAACCTCAATACGTAACACGTCTCAATTCCATATCAATAGTTGCTGTATCTGACAGTTGGTAAGGTCGTAGGACGATGACAAACTTCATCTGCATCGCGGATGGACTATGTACAAAAGTTTACTTGTTCGAAATTAAAATGCTCTGCAGGCCCTTTTTCCTTCGAAAGTTATACCAGGATTGCAACCTGTGTGTGTTATGTGATACATTTACAAAAAGCAATTTGTAAATTCCCAAAGATATCTTGGTTCATGAAGCACCGCGATCGTGGTGCCACCGCCCTCTTCAGAATAGAAATGGGAAACCGCACGCCGTAACATAAGATGTGGATACGATCACCGCGCCGCTCTGATATTCTGACACGTACGTTTCTACATGAAAATTGGTTGCTATACAATTACCCAGAAATATACTGTTTTGATAAAATTCTTCAAGACTAGCATGCTATATCTTAAGGATATCTGAATAGAATTTTATGGAATCCCAGCATTTCTCTCTCCGTTCCTTGACCAGTTTAGGAGACAGGTGGCCGACTATTCCATTAGGAATAGCGGACAACTCTTACCGTATTTCCAAGGTCTGCGTCTCAGGAACATACACCTCTCAAATCTAAGCGAGGTGCCTCGGCATGTGGAAATCTTTGTTTAAAAAAAAACAGAGAGAGGAGGAGGCATCCCCAAATGTAGCCTCCTCCAGAGCTCTCTGGAAAGGAAGTTGTTTGGTTTATTTATTATCATTCTCTTGCGTATTCGACTTCAACAATTTCAAACTTCCACTCACTGTATTCGTAGAGCCAAGAAAAAGAAAAGTCTACCTGGCCTCCGACAACACTCAACGCCGCCGTAGTTGAGTATACAATCAATTAACATTTATGAGTTTCATTTTATTTTCCTTTCCTGTCATTTCTCGGAAGCGGTAGTATTACCAGGACTTCCACTCATTACGGTCTAAAGTTTGAGTATGCAATAAAACGAATGACGCGGTACAAAACAACGTGGAGGAACATAAAGATATAATCGATGAACGTAACTGGATGAGACGTGGATATTTACGTACAATCAAGAAACCAAACAATGGGAAACATCTTCGCATAAAGCGTATGAGTCGTTACAAGTTCAATGCGATGCTTATTGGTGTTATTCGATAACCAGAGTATAGTCATTTCAAAATCTGTAGAACTCAAAAGTGAGTACAATACTTGTATCAAAATAAGGTTTTAACGAGTTGGTATGATCTTAAAATAATTAGTTAACTACGGAATGTATGAGAATAATATTTTCATGATTTCAATTTAATATAATAAATGTTTGAGGTATATTTATTTAAATTTAAGTTATTAAAGTTATACAGAAATAAATTATTTTGATGTACTCTGATTTATAATCTTTCTTTATAAGTGGGAAGCCTAGTTCTCCGTCAGCATTCACTCCTATATAAAAATAAACAGTAATTATTCAACTTTCAGTGATTAAAATTTGATTTAATTAGCGAACTACGTTTAAACTACAATAATTTCGTTGGCGACCTATTACCGCTAGTGAAAATAAAGCCTTGTAATATTTGTGTTTCGTGGGCATTGTTAGCGATTTTCTGTTTGTTACTGCCTGACAATTGGTCTGAAGTTTAGTCCCGCGGGGGTTTCCAAGTTGGTGGTGTTATCAGGGAGCTTCCGCTACATTGTTCACTGCTCCTGCGATCTTGGACCCGATATTGCAAAGGAAAAGTGAGGAAACGAATTTCTTGAGCAGCACCGCCAAATTAAAATATTATGTTCAGCGTCATCTCTCGAGATATTCACGGATTTCTTTTTAAGAATTGAGATAAATTTGTGAAAGTTATACCACAGAATTAAAAGATACACATACATAGTTTGTTGTACACAAAAGCTGAAAGATTCGAATATAGGCATATGAAAGATACTGTTGCGATAGTATGAACATTTTCCGGCTCAGGTATTTGTTTAATATTTTCTAGATCGCAAAAAATTGCTAAATAAACTAATTTGTCGTAATGTAATACAAGCAGAGATTTCAAGTCGTTGATCCCGAATTTTTGAAACCATATTTAGCAAACGAAATTTCTAAACACAGATTTTGCAGTAGCCAATATATTTGGAAAATTAAAAAATATATATAACAAATATTTTTTTTCATTTTCCACTCGTCAAATTTATTGAACTACTGCTTCAAATGTACTTTATGCAGAGATATTAATCACATATTTAAATTTATCAACTCCTCGGGGCCCTAATGTTCAGCTAATTGAGTCTGGAAAGAAATATTATATTTGTGTTTGGTAATTATGTGGCTAAGCGTTTTCCAGCGAAACATGCTTCAGAAATACGTAAAGGACTGAAAATCTGGCCAATCATTGTGATTCATCAATTAGTTAAACAAAATTCCTTGATAAATAGTATATTTTTTTTCTTAAACATAATTACATTTTAACCTTCTAATATTTTGTTTAACAAAATTGTAAGTGTTTTTATTTTCCAAGAATATCAAAATACGATATTGGAAAACGTCATGATCAATAAGTAGTACATATATAGTAATACAATTTCACTATTAAAACTAATGACACAATTAATATTCACTTGTTTTATATTTATCTTTCTAAGCCAAGTACTTTTTGAAGCCAAAGAAAAATTTTTCCTCTTAAATTGTTTTATTTTTGCAGATAAATGGTTTTTTGAGAGGCTCATGATCAGATTTATTCGGTTCTAACTTTGTAAAAGTTATTAATTCACCTTGTGGTGTAAATTTAAGGCGTTTTATTGAACAGGGAAATTTTTATAATTTCTTCCAAGTTGTATAGACTTTTGTATATATAGGAGTGTAGGAATATTATATTTTTTAAAGATTATTTTTATTATTTATAACTAATCGAAGGGAAACATGTTTTACGTTTTAGAAACAATTGACAACTGAAGAAGTGAAATTTTTTTTAAAGATGAGCTTTTACCACTAAATCACGTCAACAATAAATATGCTACACGTATAATACTGAAATTTTGTCAGACTAACATAAAATATTATCTGCAATAATTCATGAGTTTATAATAAATCGTCATAATTAAGACTGCCGCGTATAAACCTTAAAAATGTTACATCTTACATTATTGAAATATAAATACTTCCTTCCACGAATTATATCGCCGAATCAATATCGTCGGGTATGTTTTGGTCCAAATTGTATTAACTGAAAATTGCAAGACTATCTTAATGGCTTTATGGAAATTCCATTCTTACTGATGGGAGCAGTTGTACTCATCGTGAACACTACCAGTATAAACACAAATATATCCATCTCCGTGTTCATAACATTCTTTTTAGAGGGAAATTCCTCTTCGGTGGTTTCTTTCATAAACTCGGCCCAGCGTTGTTTGAAGGCGCACTTCTTCAGACTGGATTTTGCTGACATTCCTCTTGCTGATTTAAAGTTGCTGTTGGGCAAAGGAATGTCTTAATAAGAGTGCCATTATTAGCTTCATAACTCTGAAGCTGTCCTCTCGAGCTCTCCTTGCTCCTTCTATCTCCTTTTACTCCATTATTGCATTTCTCTCTTTTATTTTTTCTAGAATGGGGATACGCTTGTTAACTTAGGTTTTCATATTCACTCATGCCAAGTTTTGATGTTTCATTTTCCTTATAACTGTTGTTGCACCTTAAACTATTAAAGTAAAATACATAATATTCTTTTCTGAACAACGATTCCAATGTTTAATGAGAACGTTAAAAAATATAGCAAGAATTGCTAAGTTTCGTTGTAGAATACAGTAGAAAAGATGAGAAAACATATTGACTATGTCAATTTAGTTAGAGATATTAATAATTTAGTTAGAGATATTTATCTTAAACCTTAATTAGGGTTAATTACGAGCATATATATATATATATATATACTTCATAAACGTATTCCTAGTCGCAGTCAAGGCCGCCATTGAAGAAATTCACGTCCTCTTCAACAGAGATATCTTCCACATTGTTGAAGTTCCCCTACTCATACACATAGGTACAGGTCGAGAGATATAACGAGTCGTAGCAGATGCTCAGGAGGAGGAGGAGGAAGGTGGAGGGGAGCATTGTCGTCAGTTGGGAACTCCCCATGACGGAGAAGCTGGATCCACGTCACTACCATTCTTAAAAACATTAATTATATTACGGGGTATAAAGTCAGCAAATAGGTCTTTTTATCACGCCCTGTATTTATATTCTCTTAACTTTAACGGATAAGTTTCTTAGTCTAAAACACATCTTTAAGTGAACAAAATATATTTCCAAGAATCAATGTTTTCAAAATAGTTTTTGCACTACCAACTTATTGTAACAAAGTAGTTGAAGTTTGCTCCAACCTACCCCCACTTCAATTACAGGGCAACTTATCTTGAAAGCCTTCTAACCGAGTAAATAATTGTATTCGCGACGTTACGATGACGTTCACTGCCATCGTCTTCCAGCAAAAGTTTTAGCCTGGACGTCATCGAAACGTCAATAAACAATTGTTTACTCGGTTAGAAGCCCGAGAAGACTTTATTCATTCTGTACACCGAGTAAGACTACATTCTTTATTGACAAGACTTGCTATCTTTATCGCGATCAATAGTCTATACAGTTAAAAATGAATTAACTTAAAAAATAATCATTTACTCAGGAAATATAAAGCAAATCTTGGTATTATATTCCTCACTCCGATTATGTGCAAACGCACGTGGTTTTTAATTGGTTATTTGTATTAGGAAAGTTATTAACGTAAAAAAAGTTATAATATTTTGCGTTCATTATTAACAGAGCAATTATTTTAAATACAATGAAGACAAGGACTATCCGCCATAAGAAAAACTTAATACTTTTTTTCGATTTATTGGAATATTTTCCTACAAAACTGCACAAGTTGTAGGCAACAGTATTTTTCACAATATAAGTAACATATATTTTTTATATATCCGTCACCCTGAAATTGTCTGGCAAAGAATTATCGAAAAAAGTAATATTCTCCAAATTATTAAGTAACCAGATTATTTCCAAACAGTTTGCAATTATTTCCTATATTTATTTAATTAAGTTCCTCTGTAAATTAATAAAATTGTTCAGCCAACAAAGACTGGATCGTTTTCTCCGTGAATTGTAGATATTTATTAGCATTTTCAAGTGATTATTTAACAATATTTTCATTACTTTATTACTTTTCTGGGGGGGAAAAGTTACTACTCGATTGGCGTCAGTTGTGAAATGGAAAAACTATAAGTATTTATTAAATTAAATATTACTAGTCGTTCAACGCATTAATACTATAGCTACTTACTTTCAGAATATATTTCATAATGACATATTTCATATAACACTTCTGATATTACCATTGTGCTGGAATTATCGTAAATTTAATATCGTGCAATCAACTCAAGCATATATGATGACGTAAGAAGGGCATTTTGTTATAATAACCAATCATTCATCTCCAAAAATGTGTAGTAGAATTAGTCATTATCAGTAGAGGAAACCAAAGAAAAAATATATTGTAGTTTATTGACGACTAAAAAGGATTTTTTTGACATCTACATTTACCCTATTTTTTTTTTATTTAAAAAAAGCCACATTCATACATCCCAGCGTAAGTAATACATAATTAATTACTGTAACAGAATTTGAAAATAAAAATATATAATTATTTCGTATTTTGATATACAAAAAAGTGAACGCCTGATGTAGTTGAAATAATTTTTGATTTTGATTTTACGCGTTTTATTGTGAATGATGTGGCATCGTCCAACTGTTGGTTGCCTTCAATAAACGGACGCAATAAAATTTCAGTTTGCACGAACGTAGGTACATGTATGTTAAATGAAACCGCTTACTCCAATTTACAGAATAAATTGCTGTAATAATAAATTCCAGCAGGACGCAACAGCCACATGCGCTCTGGACCAAATGCTACAGTTTTCTTTCCGAAACATCGGCGGGCGGTCTGCTCCCGCAGGAGTAACCCCTTGTCCCGATGAATATTCATCATTTATAACTCTCCTCGTGGAAAAATTAGATGCAAATTGTTTTAACTCGTCGGCCTAGCAGCACACTCTCTCGCCTTTTATCGACCTAAACTGGAGTTAAGCGTTGCGGGCAGCCACTGGCGAAAGGTGGGATTTTATGATAAGACAGAGGAGGGTTTGCAACAGGTAAGTCCCGTCCCTCTAAAAGCCACATACAGGTAGCGCCATTGAAGAAAACTGTGTATAACTCCTCAGGACAAAATATCAGACGGCATTTAGTTATTCACATAACTATTGGAATAGTTCTATGTCGTAATCTTGTATTTCCTTATTTATTTTATATTCATTATTTATAATAGCAGCATAACAGAGATTTAACTATGGTCAATGTCGAATAAATTTGTATATATAAACACACAAACTTTTAAAAAAAATAAAATAGTACTTTAATAAAGTCTATGTTAATACTGTTATTAATGCATGACACAATGACAGCGAACATAATTATTATTTATTTATTATTTTTAAAAATGAAACTTAGGCATCTTTGTTAAGGAAAATATCCAAAAGCAATGTTATCGCACTACCTGGGAATCACCATTCAGTAAAATACCACTACCCATATTTTCTTCTGGCGAACTGTGTGACAAGTGGCTCCGTGCCGTTGGAACAAAAAAATCGTTCACGTCAACATTTGATAATTGAGGCCGTACAATACGAAACCAGATACGCATTAACTGTAGCGACACTATTTCACTATTGAATAAAATATTTTGAAGAATACAGATCAACTATTGGTCAGGAATTTATCAAATTTTAATTTTTTATCGTAGGGACTTTTAATAAGGTATCTAGATAGGAAAATTTAATTAAAAATAGTAGTTATTAATGACAGTTGGCTTGACTCATACTAGATTGCACAGTTACGTGGTTTACGATACAATTGGCAGTAAATAAAAATCCTGCTAATAGATTACCATGCTGGGGCAGAACAGAGCTCCGAGAGGTAAATGAAAAAGCAGTTTGTCACAAGTGTATCTAATAGGAAAAGTACTGAAAGGATGATGGAGTTGCTGAAACTATCGAACCGAAAATAAAATTATTGGTGTGACCAAACTATTTTTTATTGTTAAAATCTTCTTTTTTTAGAGCAACAGGCTACATGAGGGTAATACACGTTGGGCAACTCCCCTTTAATAGCATAGGAAGGGATTTGAAAGGGGGAATGCGGAAGGGAAGAGGAAGGTAGCCAAGGGTTAACTAGGGCCCCCGGGCAATATTTTAAGGATCCTACCCGGCATTCGCGTAAAGAGATGCAGAGAAAACCCTAGAAAAACCTGCATCAGGTAGTTCGGGCATTAGGTACTTGTCCCACGGCCTTCCGATAGCGGGAGAGGAGTTTGCTATGGGGACGCAGCATTCCCTTCTCCGTGCCTCGACCAGTTTAGGAGGCAGCTGGCCGACTATTCCAATGGGAATAGTAGACAACTCTTACCGTATGCCCAAGGTCTGTGACCCCGGAACATACACCTCTCAGAACAGGCAGATCTAAACAACCAAAGATAAGGATTTATTTTAACAAACAAACTTATTTATTATCAGTAAAAAAACCACTGAAATCAATAAGTCAGTCAATACTTGAAATATACAATGAATGAAATAAGGAAGAGGGAAAAGAATAGACAACTTATTTAATGTTGTGGTGGTACATACATTCCCAAACTTTTAATTTTACAAACGTAATAACATCAGTTTAGTTCTCGGCGTCCTTAAAATAGAGGTTCCACAAGGATCAATATATATATTTTTGGGAACGGTTTCTCTTTATCGTTTATTATCTTGTGCGCCATGTTCATATATACCAGAAATTGATAAAATGTTTATTATAAAGAACATATTATTAAACATACCTAGTCGAAAAGGTTCATATTTGTTAATAATATTTTGATCGCAATTTATTCTATCGTATTGGTCAATAGGTATTAATGTGATTCCGATTTTATCTATTTCATACTCTTTCGCATCATTCTATTGAACTAAAAATATAGCAGCAAGGCATTGTTGTTCCAGATCACGGACAGCTCTGTCTCAAGATCGAATTCATAAATCCTTCAGATATTATCATATTCCTGGTGTGGGACTGTATATAATTCAAATATCCTCAGGAAGAGAAGCCTAATAAGACGAATATTCTACTAAATAGCAACCGGGAAGTTTTTCCGAAGGAAGATTAAGCTTACTATTGGTTCTCTTGCACAAGAGTCCGGAAACTTAACGTCCTGGGACGGCCGCACGGTAAAACCCGAGTACGCGAAATGGATTGAGCCTCTGTGCTAAGGTTTAATCCGGACCACCTGGTCTCGTGTTTTCAATTGTTATTCCTAAGATTGTTGCGGGTATGACGATGGTTGCGACCATCGATCGCTCGAAGTCGATAAAAGCGATGGAACGAGCGCCGGAAGCGGCTCGTGCCTGGGGCTCGGCTGCAGTCAACTTTATTGCCTCTTTGTCTATTGTTCACAGGCGTCACCCCTTACATAATGCGGGTCTTGTCATGCAGCGCTCGCAACTGTCGGATATTGCAAATTTCGAGCGGCGAAACAAAACGTAATCGGTGGAAGTTTGCAATGAAGGATGGAGCGTGACCTTCCTGCGAAGGTCAATTGCACGAGGGCTAGATTGCTTCCTCTGTGAAAGAGTGGCTTAGCTCAGTGTTTTCCAAATAACGATAGGCACAACAGCACCGACACATTCAGCCAGAAATATAATTGTTCTGCAACTTTTATTAAAAGCATAAAGTAGACGAAGTCCCGCCCCGGCTGCGACGAATAATACAAATTAAATTCATTCAAATGATTGCACAATTAAATGAAAAAATGAATACTGTTGTCAGAATAGCGTATAAACTATAATCCCGTGACTTCATTACATTAAAATCTATAAAGTATTTAATTATTCTATAACAAATTATTAATGATCCCTTCCTCCATTGATAAGTTCAGTATGTTTAACAAATGCCTTTAACGACTTATTAGTCTTACCTGTAGGGAAGTGGCTTTTGTAACCTTGTTGGATTGTTTTATACCGGATATTAGCTCCAAAGAACTGAGATAATGAAGACGCGACTTGGCGCCTTTGGATTCTCAGTCAAAGCGCTCTTAAGCTGCCACTGAAAGCTCAAGACACTTGGCGTCGGAAATCGAGTTCACAGAGATGGATCTCATTAAGTAGTACTTGACTTGAGACACAGTTCTATTGTGCACTAAATAATCGCGGCACTTCATTCGAACAAGGAGTGTGTGCGAAGTTTGTAAGACACATATGAATAAAGTTTAGCAGTAAGTTTGAAGAATCGTTTATTGTATTTATGTAATCTTTTGAAGCAAAATAATACTTCTGAAATAATCAGTAACTATTCTGTATTCAAATTATATTCAGATAGAATAGTTACACTTATATGAAAATTCATTTTTCGAACATACATAAACTTTATTGTATATTAGTTTTATAAGGGTATATAAAAGTTTTATTTAAATGACGGATGAAATTTTTAACGAGAATTATCCGAAAAATAAAACGAAAAGTTATCAAGCACCAAATTAAATTATTGTGATTCAAATATAAATATTTTTAAGATGTCTATATTTTTGTCCCCATACATTCGATATTGTATTTAAAAAACTTGTAAAGGATGAGAACGGAACCGAGTACTATCCTATTAATTCCTGGTAATAACAAAAAATTCTCTTAGAAAATGGCGATCAGTTTTATAATTGACTTGAACTTGTAATAACACTTATTATCTATACAATTTATTGGCATAATGAATTGGTCGACGTTGCGTGTTGATCATTCAGCACGTTTGGCCAAATTCTGGGTGCAGCTTGGCAACTAATGGAAGCGTCTAGACCGTCAGAACAATGGACTTCACCCCTGACCCACCCCTTGTTTTAGTAGATAGCACTGTTCACAAAGCCCGCTGTGATTGAATTAGGGACAATTACCCCCGTAAGCCTCGTATCACTGGACCAGGAAATTGCTAGTCGGCAACGCTGGTCGAACAGATAACATCTGCACTTCCCTTTCGTCTCTTTCATAGTTAAGACCGTTTTTGGCTCAAAGTACTCTATACCAGTTTTCATAATAATTTAAAGCTTATTGAAGCTAGGCATGCAGCACGGGATCAGTCGTCCATGCCTTACTATAGTAGGCAAAATGATTGCCACCAGTGAATGACAAATTAATAAACGTTAATCTGACTGAATACGCATTTCCGCCTGTAGCTAAGCTTTGCTGAATAAAATTAAATTCTCAGATTTGAATGTAATTAATTTCTAGCAATAGATTTTTACTGTAGTGAAGCAATTATTTTCTTGGTAGTACTTTGTCATATATTTAAGGATTAAATCTGAATGAGGTCCCGAATCGGAAACATCAAGGAGAGAAAGGGAGAAGTTTTATATGCGAAAAAACCTTCGACATAGGTCAATGAGAGTGGAAAGAGAAGAATTCCACAGAGTGGAGAGACGAGAAGATAGAAAGTAACAAATTTCCTGATAGTATGGAGTATGGAGGTAGAAGAAAGATAATTGCGAGTGTCAAAAGTTGATGATGAAACCGAGAAAATCTAGATGGAGTTTCATCTCATAATAAAGGAGCCAAGTAAAATGTTTATTTACGTTTTCGAAGCAAAATGACTTTCATTGAAAATAGACCCGAAATAAAATTTGTAATATTTTTCGCCAAATTATATATTTATTTATACTCATATATGTAACTTTGCGAAGGTGTTTTCATATTTAAGTTATAACAAAAGCTCACTCTGTTTTTAGACAGACAAAATAACTTGAAGAAAAACATTTTTCAATTTGTAATAAATTTTAACAGTAAATTTATACGGTCTAAATATTGTTGCACAGTCAGTTACATTTATTCGCCTGTGTTAATTTTATTTTAAAGTTTGAAATAATAATTTTCCAATATTTAATATTCATTTTTATCAATAAATTCACAATTAAAGTGACCGATAAATAAAATTTTCTGTGTATAAATAAAAAAGGCTTAAAGAGGAAAAATATAACTATAACGAATATGTATTAACACAAATTGATTATTGTACAAATCAAACAGCTAAATGGCTAAACTAATTTATTTATTAGTAACTTGTGATGAGATAAATAATAGTTTAGTGTGTTTTTTACTCATTTCACCTGAAAACTGAAATGTAATGGTACATTATTTATCTATCAAAATTCTCTATTTAATATACAATAATACTCTGTAAAGTCAAATAAAAGTACAACGAATACGATTTCGGCTAAGATATAAAATAATAATCCCTGAAAATTTCAACTAATAGATTAAAAAATGCACTTATAAAATATGGTTCAAACACATGCAGTGTCATTTTATTAACTATAATGATATGCTTTTAAAATAAACTTCGCTAATTGAAATAATTAATGTAAAGGTTTCAATAGCGTACCGATTTTTCCATCAGTACGTTAAATATTTTAGAATAAACTATTCAAATCTGTAACTTAGGCTATTTTATAGGAGGAAGAAATTATAAGTTTGTAAACATGATATATATTATAATAACGTTTGCTGCTAAATTTGGAAAACCTTATTAAGAATTATTTTAATTGTAAACAATAGATTTAAATTGTCAAATATTTTCATATACTCGCACATAAACTTGAATGTATTGATGGATGTGTTTCCGGGTGTCGTCTTTCCGAGCTTTGCTCCGTGAAGATTTCTAGCTATCGTCAGAACTTTAGCACATGTCAAGAGCAGCTGACAAGGCCTTATGCTTGCTCACGACCAACAAAAGAGGACACTGAAAGAAATATTTACACATGAAAATAAAGAATACGGTGACAGGAATTTAATAAAATCGAATTTTCTTAAAGACAGAAATTAAGGAATAAATATCCCATTGATAAAGCATGAGTTATTAAATCTCGCATCTCACTATTTAAAAAACATTTTTTGAATTCGGTAATGTGTGCTACACATATCTCTGTTGTAAAATTGCTATGGAAACTGGTTTTGAGTATCTTCAAAAAATGATATTTAAATTAAGAGAATATTAGTACGTTTATTAGAACCAAAATTATTAATATATATAATTAGTAACACAATCTTTTCTTGAAAGTATGTATTCTATAAACTTAAAGTCATTGTTTGGCTATTAACATGGTTCGTACTTACTGTAATTTATAAAATTCACAACATTTTAATTTCTGAAGAGGATACTACAATAGAATTATTTTACTTTATAATTTATAGAACTTTGTGACCGTAAGTCAACTACGCAATAAATCTGTTAAAATATTCGTTTAGATTTTCAATACATTTCCAGAGCTAAAAGAAGCAATGGAATAAGAGGAGAATCGAGTGTATTATGATACCAGAATAGTATTATTAATTACTTTCTCTACAAACCTAGCGTAATGTTAAGTTTTATTTGTATATAAAGCAAATTTTGTGATGCTCTACGAAGGGAAAAAAATTAAAGATTACAAATTTATATCAAAATGATTTATATTTGTGTGATAAAGAGACTTTCTATATTATTCGTTAATTATATTAATTAAATAACCCTTTATTTATTGGTATTGAATGATAAAATTGTTTTTGAATGATGAAATTCCTGTGCTTTTTATACAATAAACTTCAGATTATTAAAAAAAATTGAGTTTTGTGTGTTTCCATCTCGTTTTAATTCTATACAACTACACAAAATTTCGATTTCAACATGCAGTACAGATACAGCATGCCTTCTAAATTCTACTAAAATTTATTTATATAACATCAATTTTTGGCTGATATTAATAGAAATATTTGGCAATGTATAAAATGATTTATAGTACTCGAATATCAGGACGAAGCTAAACGTTGTGTAGTTGCGTTTTGACAGTTGCTATATTCATTTTTTCTAAGTTGTGACCGATTTATTTATGGTATTAAAATATTGTTTTAAATTAATTGTTAAATGAAATCTAATATAAATTTGAGAAAAGAAAGACAATTTTTAAAAAATTCCTGAATTTAATCTAAGAAAAATTAAGTATGATTTATTTATTTATGTCAAAAAGATCTGCGTCTGCCTTTCTGGCCGTGTAAAATTTCCGTACGGACATAACGTTTTCTGGATCTCCTATCCCACATTTCGTAATATTGAATCCGTAACATGAGAAAATTTTCACCATGGGCTTTGACTGAAATACTCCCATCTCAGCTAATTTTTCCAAAAATATTGGATGAATACGATGTGAACTGATGCGCGGTGTTGACTGCTACAAATTCTCAGTGGAGTTTGAACTTTCATCTTTATGGAGAAAACAAACGCCGATTCAATCACGAGATGAAACATTTTGGGCTGATATCCCAGTGTGTATTAAAACGATTTCGCCCACGGCTCGCCTAGTTTGTGGTTGTGCGCAATTAGCACAACAGCTGTGCACAAAGCGGTACATGGCTGATCCATTGTGTCTCTCCTGGCGAATATTCATCACCTGGGCCGCGGAACACTGCACTCACCGGGAAGAAGCTATTTCATCAGGGCATACTTAAAAAAAATATTATTTCTAAGCAGTTGCTAAAGAAACGTATAAACTGTGGTGGAACAGATTGTAGTTCTATTTTATGTCAGAATGTGGATTTTTAAACAAGAACTCAATAACCGCTGGGCTTTAAATATCCTGTACTATTATAAAATTCACGAGTATTGATAGTGTTAATAATGCATTTTTAATAAAAAAACACTGACGTACACCATTATCCATGTTAACTAAATATCTATATAGCCAACAACATTACCACCTAACATTTGTACCATAAATATGAGGTAGTCTAACAGTACATGAGACTGAATACTACACTGAGAACATTAGCAGCCAGAGTGTTATGTCCCACTTTAAAATTCCAACGAGTGGCGAGAAACGACACCGAAGAGACACGAGCAGAGCCGGCACAAGTCCTCTATAGAGCAATCGAATTCTCTCGCCAATTATTCCGAATTACCAGGATATAATTTTTTATACTTGTCACCGGACGAAATAGCCCGAAACTAGTGAGCACCTGTATGGATGCCCTGTTAGAATTCTAGTTGCTTGTACAAGCTGCTAACAAAACGCATCTGTAATCCCTGTGAATCTCGGGAAGGATGTCTAGTAAGACAGAATGCAGTCAGGTGGTATTTTACAAGCTGTATTGAACCAGTGTATCTAGGAAATTTGTGCTAGGTGGTCACTTTTTTTTCCAATACAGTGTGTTGCAAAACTTTCGAAACAGCTGCTGCCAGACTGCAGAGGTCCACGGTCTGCACGATTCTTTTAATAGTTGGAAAAACTTATGTGGAAAAACATCGAATGTTGAAGAAAGTATTTGGTCACCACAAAAAAAACTGGTTTAAATATTTTCAGATGTAAATTATTTTCGTCTGTGTAGTTTAAATTAATAATGAGGCCAAAACATACGATTAAAAATTATAATTTAAGTTAACAATATGTTTCATTCCTAATGTGGACCCCATGAGGTTTACAATAACAATATTAAATTATTCATATAATTTTAAGAATATATTTACAGTCAAAGATTTAAAAGCTAAATTAAATATTTAAGATAAAGTCACAAAAATTCTCATCCGTGAAGAAGTTGACGAATCACGCACGCTCTATCGTCGTTTATTTAATTATCAATGGTAACTTTGGTAATGAACAATGATTATCAATAATTACAAATAATAAGTGAAAGAGCTCGTAAATCACTCCGATTTTTAAGAGAGGACAACTACACAAGAGTTGCAAAGAACATGACAACAAACATTTGCAACAGAAATAAAGAATAATGATTTTTTCGTTCTTCTTGCAGGGGTATTGGACACCAATACGAATCGTGACTTAATACATTCATTATTTATAGAGCACATAGATTAGATTTTACGTTACAATTGCATCTGTTTGTAAACGATGTAATTAGTTTCGTAGAGATATTAGACTGTCCCGCGAAACGTACGAAGAAATGTCCTTCAGAAAGTGGTATGTTCCTGGAAGCGAAGCTGAGATCATCAAGGCTGAATCAACCGCCTATGAAGCTATATGCAATATATTATAGTCTTGTCTGCGTCCATGTATCCTTTGTTAAATGGTGTATTAAGACAAACGTGAATCCTTGAAAAAAGCGGGTTTTAATTTACAATAAAATTGATATAGTCAATGTGTGAATTATAAAGTATCAAATGTAGGTAACATATGTATTTGAATAAACTTTTAAAGGAAACCTATAATATTTATAAGTATAGGCCCCTAATAATAGTAATATACAAAGCACTTCTACGCAATATGGAAAATTATATTTGAAGCAATAATACATTTAAACATAATGAAATGGCATAATATTCATATTAGGCTATCAAAAGTAACTGTATCTTCTCGAACTATGATCCTTAAACTTCCACTTATCTTAAACGAATACAAAAGGTAATATGCTATTCGAATGGTCTTATGATCAATACGGTGTTGGCGACCTATTTTTACATCTCGAATCCAAGTAGTTTGTTCCCCACTGTGTTGTCAGGTGCTACAGTAGGATGGATTGCAGCGACTAAGTGGAATAGATCGTCATGTAATCTTCGCCGCAGCTCACGTAAAGGACATGGGATGAGAGGCCATTGTGTGCTCAGAATTGAAGTATGGCGGCCAGTATCAGATAAGGGGCAACGGTGTTCCTAAGTGTGAACCGTGTTTCTAGTGTTCGGCTTATTTGCGGTTATATCGTACATTTTTATCTCAAAAGTGACTAAAAAATGGAGCAACATATCACGAAAAATAATTATTTAGAGCAGAGCGCATATTTCCTAAATATTCAGACGGTGCAACTAACAATAAAAATGCAATAATGAAGCAAGTACCTGAAATGTAATGTTGCGTTCCTCTGGAATTTTAAATACGTAACCTAAATTAAAAAAATGTGTAGACAAGAGCATTATTTCTAGACTACTTAAAATTTGGAGTTTTTAAAAATGGTAATTATTTAATATGAGATAAACTGAACATATGTTACTAAATAACAAACTATTGAATGTGGAATTCAAGTAAAAATAGTTTTCAAACAAGAGTAGTCTGAATTTAAAAGTACCTGGACTCGGCTAATGCATATCTACACACCCATTATGACTTGGATGCCGTCACAGGCCGCCGTACCTCTGAATATTCATAGTGAACGAGATTTACAGCATGGAGGAAATTGAAAAGTTGCCTCGCATATTTCCACAAGTTATTTTCCCCGCAGGAGCTGCGGTTTTCTTCTCGTACACGAATTATGGCGCGTTGCTTGCCGCACTTTTAGGATTTATATCGGAAAGTACGTCGAACGCCGGGAAGAGATAGAACTGCGGATAATCGAAGGCGACAGACTTCCCTTCCAAAAGAGGACTGTCGAAAAACTATTTAACGGTCATTTTCTCCACAGAATACTGAAGGAAAACATCTTATTAAGTATATCTATTATCAAAAATATGCTTGTTTCGTGACTAAAAACTTTGTTTCTATGATTTTAATACAACTTTCCAACGTCATAAATTGTTTTCCTGTACTCGCTGATCAGCTCTTTCAAAATACAAATATAGTTAGAATTTTCGATAAGGAAAACAACTGTTTAATCAACATATATTTTGATAGTTCACACTTTCGGTCTTATGGCTCGCCTGTCTAAACTTAATATCATCATTACATGTTATTGTATTAAATTTAATAACGTTACAACTCAGAGGCCAAATTTACACCTGTTGAGAACTTTAAAGATGGTCGAGAAGTAGTGTCGTAAAAATGATAGTATAACGTATTACATTCGCCTGTATTCAAATTTTCATTCTTAATATACACTTAGTGCAAATAAATAGACTTATAATGTATGAATTAATATTTCTTATATCATACGCTACTACAGAAAAAAATCAGTTATATGTGAATGGAAAGAAAATTTACGTCCTAAAAATGATTTGAATATATAAAGACGTCAAAAGATTATGTAATTTTGGCGATTGAAAACATAGGTTTAATGTTTTATATATGGGTTGATAATAATATTGAAATTAAAGAGGACTGAGAAGTTATAAAAAGAGGACGATTTGAAATGTAAGAATCAAATGAAGATAAATATTTAATTAAAGTTAATATTTAGGCTAATATAACTAATATAAAGGGAAAAATAACGTAGATATAGGCAGGTGAAGGTACGTGAAAAATATTTAATTAAAGTTAATATTTAGGCTAATATAACTAATATAAAGGGAAAAATAACGTAGATATAGGCAGGTGAAGGTACGTGAAAAACATTTCACATAATATAACTAGATATATGTATGAAGGTACAACAAAACTAAATTGAGAAAATAAAAAGAAATCAGATGAAAATAAGAAGAATCTAATTTGTTGGGCGTCTTTCTGCGATTAAGATGACTATTATCATAAGTTTATAAATATTAATGAAAATCTGTTTCAGCTTCATGAATTAAATTTCAAAAAGAGAACTCAAAATTTAAACATGTAAGACATAAACTAAAACTTAATCACTGAATAAGTACGTAAAATGAATTCAGTATAATAAAATTCTTATAAATGCTTGACACGAATCTGTATATTATAAACTATAACTCGATTATCGATTACTTAATTAATATTTACAAATTCAATAAATTTTAGTTTTTAACATTTCGAAAAATTATAATATGTTTACTTTGTCATAAAAGGTGCCCCTTAATTTATTCTATTGTAAAAGTTAACAGAAGTGACCGATATTGTAATAAATCCCAGTAAGTATTTTATAAATCCGTACAAAATTGTATAAAGAAATTGGAATCGTTCCAGTCAGTGATGAAGAGCTTCGGTGTCTTTTCCGGTCTTGGACTGAGTATTCACTATGCAGAGAAAAGCGATCCCTTATTACTCATTCGCGGATTAGTTCGTCGCTCTTTTACTTGCTACAGGCAACTGGTGTCTCCGCACTGTTGACTATTCATTGAAGCTCCGAAGCTCGCAGCTGCCGAAGTGGATGAGCGATTAGGCTGCTCCCCTTCTCACGGAGCTCAGTAGTTCACGACTCCAGAACTTGGCTTTTCCGGGATGGAAATTACATTCTGATTTCAGGCTTTCTCGTGGCATAATTCCTTTGAGGTTTCGGATACTTACGTAGTTTTAAATAAATTTATTGAGATATTCCTTGACTGAAGAAAGTGATACCTTGAGGAGCCTCTAGTTAACCGATTTTTTGTTAACATAAATTGACTATTTGTACGTTTAGTACGATTAGTCAAGCTAATCTTAAAATATGTATTTACATTATTAAGTTATTTGTTACAGTTTACATTGTAAAATAACAATTGTAAATAGTGAAGACCTATATACATCTACTAATGATAAATTTTTAATATAAATTTATAGCTTCCCGTCACTTCATTACCACTTAGTATTAATGTTTTCTTCTATATTTCATATTGTTTCCAAATATTTATCAAAACGCACTAAAATAGGACACTAAATTTTCCGCAGTGCTCCCTTAAGTATAATTTCAAAATTGTTGACAATAAAAGCAAACAATGTTAAGGAACATGGATATGATTTCCCAGTAATAGTGGCCTGTTATGAATAACAGGATTAAGTTATTCAGAGTAAAAATCCATACTGCCGGAACACACATACAAAAAACTTAAATATCTGAAACTTTATTTTACAATCATTCAATTTGTCAACTCCACTTTTTGTAGATGTTAATTTCTCAAAATATACTTTGCAAACGCTGCGGAAACACCTAAAATATTCCGGTCTCTAAGCTTATTTACGCTTTATCTGACGTTCCAACTATGAACATGACAAAACCTGTTTTAAGGAAGAAAGGAATCCGGGGAGCATTAATATTGCTGCTACTCTGAATTTCTTGCGGCATTGCGGTTCGTTTATAGCGAATTACATAGTCTTCATGGAGCACGTTCTCAAATTATTATTTCATTAGCATCATAGACGTTGCGTAGAAGCGTCGAAGATAATTAATGCTGAATATTACGTGACAGGAAATTAGATAACTAAAGCTTTCAAGACTGTAAAAATACATTTAGTAAGCAACGTAGGATACGGATTTCGCCTTTATTGCAATACGACATATATTAACTATGTAAGTAAGTATAAAAAATTTAAATGGTTTCACAGAGTTTTTCAAAATTATTCGACAGTTGTTATAAAACACAGCTTTTAGAACATAAAAACTTTTCTCCACTGACAAGACTTAATTATTTACATAGGATAAAAATTCTGAATATTTGATTTAATACAGTTTAAGTTTATTTATATAAGAGTAAAAGACAAGTAGTAAGATAATTAAAGTCACAACAAATTATAGCTAAAATTCAAAATTTTTACTCTAATAAAATTATGTTTTTAGTTTTTTCATTAATATAATAAATGTTTGGTAGACATTAGATGGAAAATAATTCTTAACTTCATCCCCTGGTACACAAGTTCTTTTAATTATTATATGATATGAAATCAACTAAGTTTAAAGATATTCTAAATTACAAATGCTTTGGAGGGTTAAAGAGGTAATTTCTTTCAAAAAGTTACAATATGAAGGACATATTCTTGAGATGCGGTTGTGATTTCTTTTTACCTTCCAGATTGGTTGCTAATCGAGAAGAATCGCCGTCTTCGCTGTTCCGGATAAACAAGATTAATAGACCGCACCCTCCCGTTTTGATTGATTTAAAAGCAACGTGACTATGAGCGGGGACCATAAATAACGTGTAAAGTCTTCCGACAAACGCAGCTCGGATTGATATATCGAACGTCAGCGGCAGCTACCGGCAATAAACAGCAAACTGGAGTAATGAAGACCCGGCTTCTATTCAACAAGCGCTCAAGGGACAAGGAAACTAAAACATAATCCTCACTTCAAAGGCACAACGTGTCTTCCTACAAAGACATCATATATTCAACAACTCCGTCCCTCTCCATGACTCTCTGTCACTCGGATAGCTGGTATTTTAGTCTCTGTTTCCAAAGCTGTATACAAAACATTCGATCACAAACATATTTAATTTTCAATACATCTTCAAATTTATCATTAATAGGGGTTAATTAACAAGAGGATTAATGTTGATTTATATGACAACAAAAAGCAAGAAATTTACAATATTCGTCGCAGATCAACATCTTCTTTTCAAATCGTGTTGAGACAGAAATGTTCTGAAAAATATTTTCATTATACTCCTTAAAAATAGTTTAAGACCTATCGATTATTTCACTTCAATTTAAATTAACCTACATAGTGATAGCAAAAATGTTTAAAAAAAAAATTTCATAAGGATTCTCCATTAAATAAAATCTGAGAAATATTTTTTTAAAAAAAGATACCGAAAGATTACTGCCATATAAATATTAACCTTCAACACAAAATTCAGCAAAGTACCTGAATTTGATCAATTCTTAATAGTTTTACCCTCGTATTCGAAAGGTCATCGATTCAGGCCAAAATAAATATTTTTAAGTCTTCCTTTATTAATAATGACACTGTGTATTATTAGACCTGAAAAAGGATCTATTTAAAGCTAGCAAAATACAAGAACAGAGCCAAATTGAAATAAAATTCTCACGAGTGTACAGAATTGAACAAAATAATATGAAAATTATATCTATATAACAGTTCTCAGTTTCAAATATCGGCATTACACTTTTTTTTTCAGACGTATTTTTTTTTAGGGCAACAGGCTGCATGAGGGTGATCCACATTGGGCAACTCCCCGTTAATAGCATAGGAAGGGATGCGGAAGGGTAGAGGAAGGTAGCCAAGGGTTACTAGGGCCCCCGGGCTATATTTTAAGGATTCTACCCGGCATTCGCCTAAAGAAATGCAGGGAAAACCTTATCAAAACCTGCATCGGGTAGGTCGGGCATTGGGTACTTGTCCCACGCCCTTCCGATAGCGGGAGAGGAGTTTGCTGTGGGGACGCAGCATTCCCTTCTCCGTGCCTCAACCAGTTTAGGAGGCAGCTGGCCGACTATGCCAATGGGAATAGCGAACAACTCTTACCGTATGCCCAAGGTCTGTCACCCCGGAACATAAACCTCTAAAAACAGGCCGAGGTGCCTCGGCTTGTGGGAAACAATGCAATTACTTATGTTTCAAACAACAAACTGCGAAAAAATATTTTATTAGAAAACTGAATATATACATTTGTTGATCACATATTTCCCTATATTTTAACATGCACATGACTTAGTTATTACTTATTCATATATTTATATTTTATGGACGAGGATTTATTATATTCACTTATATTCCGTTAATCATTTCAACTTACTTGCGGAAGTTGAAATGCTTAGTTTTACTATATCAAGAATTATACTTCCTCCTAGAAATCATATTTCCTGGACATACATTTAATGTAAAGAAAATCTAAAACTTTCGCAAGAGGGCAATTCAATATTTAACTCGAAAGAATTCAAGCGTTTTCTTACAATGAAGATTCATTACTTCAGCAATAGACCTGAATAAATTTTGAAATGTCTTCAACGTTAATATACTTAATATGATTGTAATTACGTAATTATGATGTTTCCTCATTGGTTTTATGTTAAGCAATAATGTCATAACTGGCTAATTTGTTTGTAGACGTACGTATAAATATATTTAAAGTATCAGTTAACCTAGTAGGGAGTCGTAATTTTTTTTAAAAAAAATTGTTATATTACTAAATATTAGGATTCATTTATTTTACAATTGATATTAAGCGTCTATCCAATAACAGTAATTGAAGGGTTATCAAAATTCATCTGCTCGAGAGACAAACACGCTTTATACTAAGTCAACAGCTATAAATCACAATTTTATTTCAGTTTCATACTGTAAACCACTAACAGCAACAAATAAACTTTTCTTTTAATATTACTAAAAGAATCAACAACCGACGGAAAAATCTCGTCGCCATAAATGCGACATGGATTGAAGTGTGAGGCGCACATCTGTCTTGGGATGTTTTCTCGCAGAGCGGCTGGGTAAACACTCTGCAGTTACAAGAGAGGCTCAAGAGCGGTTTTATTTAGGTTGTGGTGTCTCTGGATCCAGTCACTCGTCTGTGGGGAACTCAGGTGAAGCCGAAACTAAACAATGGCTCACGCGCACTTAAATCCATCGGTAGACGCTTTGAAACTTGGCACGTCACGTCTGATAGACCCAGACCAAACAGTTTGGATTTTCTAAATGTCTCTCTGCCTTTCCCTTAAAAATGGCTCTCCCTATTGCCGCTTATAATTTCCTTGGTTGCAGTTCAGAAATTCCTTATAGTTATTGAAATTAAAATACAAAACTGTGTGTTAAAAGTATAAGTAATAATAATAGTAGCCAAATAACAGTTAAAAATTTCTACATAAAAATGCAACCCTCATGAAAGCAACAGCAACTGCAGAAACGTTGTGTGGTATTTATTTAGCACCAAATTACCAAGATTAATAAATACAATTATTTTCAAGAACTCATTTACGGAGTGGCTGCGTAAATGTTTTAATATCACTTTTGAATGAAACTGGAGTCCTTCTAATTATATAATGTTGTCAGGAAGTTTTTTGTAATAACATTAGAGTCTGGATTCATTATATTTGGCAAGTCATTTATATATATTAATAGGGGACCTAAAGTTGAACTCTGTGGAACTTCAAAATTCATATTTCTCCAGTCTGACCAAAACTTTTACCCATTTGAGTTTTTAAATGTTACTAATTGCTTCCTGATTGATAAATTGTAAACCACAAATAAGACATTTTAATAATTTCATTCCTATTTCTTTGCTGCTACATTTTAATTACTCTCACACACAAGTTAAAATAATTTGGGTAACATATTTCAATACTGAATTGTATTCATTTTTCCTAGATCTGAATTTATGCATTATTATTCCTTATCCAACTACTTCTTGAAGTAGGTGTTCGTTATTGGGAAATGGTAACTGAAACAACCTTTCTCCTTGTTTATTTTAAGATCCAGCACCTAGTGCGCCAACCGCAAGCTCTTTATAATTCCTTTGTTTAATTTTGTATAGTATACGTGAAATGAAATTCTTTACATCTACAAACTAGCTGAATTTACTGTGCACGTTAATTAGCAATAATTGGTTTCTTATAAATAAATAAGTACTTTAATTTAACGATTTTAATCGCTATTTCAATTTAAAGGAACCATAACACATTAAAAATGATTTAAAATTTATTTTTATTCTCAGTAAAATCAAATTAAAATTCAAATAGCAAATCAATTACGTGCTCACAATACCAAAACAGCCACGTGCTTTCAACGCCCCCGACGTGCACGGAATATCTCGTTGCCGGCGCCAAATATATATTAATTTTAATATCGGTATAATTTCTCTTTAATTTTTATATTTACAGTTTCAGATTCAGACAGTGACAAACCCGTTATTGCTAATATTGCCGTAATGGGTTCCGGTTTTAATTACCATAAAGCAGTTATATCGGCGAAATCCAATGCCCAGACCATATTTGCTCAAAATTACTTTTGAGTAAACTCTGGCACCAGAAGTAATTTATTGCAGATGGGACATTATTTATATTACTATCAAATAAACGCCTGTAAGGCTCAGTAACATAAAAGTTGGTTATATGACAGGGATTTATAATGCTTTCTTGAAACAATTCTAAATTTTTGTAAATTATTATTTATTATTTTGCATGAATTAATAATGGGTTTCAAGCTGGTCATTTGGATGTTCTCCATTATATGTTCTATTGACGTAGCTATTTAATAAAGTACAAAAATTATAGTTTCAGATCATGTTAACGTATTTTGGAATTAGTTTTGTAAGAAGTCTCAATGAAATCCCGGTCAGGCAGAGAGGAGAGTCTTTCAACGCTCTCCTTTGTACGACTGGCGTAGATACCTATTGACGTCAGAGTTGCATTCGCATAGAAACAATTGACGTTCCGAAGAGCATTTAGGTCCCTTCTCAGCATTGAGCTCACAGGATTGCTTATCAACTGATACCTCTCCTCCTGCAGAAAGCGACTCCCACCACAGCAGCTCTGCAGTAAGCCGACAACGTCTAGTTAACACCCCTCTCCGGAATTAGTACGCCTGCTGGTGAAATCTGATAATTACATTCCTAGGCTGGGACATCCAACGTTGCTTGCCGGAGTAATAGAATGATAATAGCTCGACATTGTTTAAGCAATCGCTGAAACTCGCTCGCTTCACGTAAATGGAGATTCTCGAAATCGGCAATCTTGCTCAGAAACAATCAAAATACCAATCGATACACAAATTAAAGTAGTTTGGGAGATTAAAACACAATTTTTAGCGAAAGAAATTACTTCAAACAGAATATCGAGACTCCATAGCCCACGTATCAATGTTTTATATTTATAGAAAAGTAATTGCAAAACACTTAACCTTATGTAACAAAATTTAGTTAATTAAAAAATTGGCTGTCCTAAATTAAACATCTGAGTAAGGATATAATTTTAAATCATCAAGGAGAAATGAAATATCTTGTAATAAACTGTTCAGACTGGTCCACTGAAAAGTTTTCGGTACATTTGAGCTTTTGACCTGTTAAATGTACATATTCTCTGAGAAAACGTCGACATGTATTGAGTATATAACCATTAATTTTATAAATGAAAACTATTTGTGACAATTGGACGAACTTTTCTTGTATTAAATTATTCATTTTTATAAATAAAGTTTTCATATATTATCCATAACAGTGTTTTATACTTTTATTTTATATTATCCTACAAGAAGTATGATTTTAGTTATTTAAATTTCTACTCCAGTTTCAACCCCAAAGGATGAATTGGAGTCTTTTGATTGTAGAGATCTATAAGGATAGACGGAGAGACTGTTCGTAATCGCATTTAATGTAAGGGACCAATACGAAAGCTGCATTCTAGCAGGGTATGTTTAAAAATCCTGTATAGGATGGCTTGACTGGCTGGCTTGACGTCGAAAATCCGATGTCAATCCTTTCCTGTTAAATGCATTAGGATATATTCTGAAGGAGAAAAAAAATTATTTGACGACTTACATGATTTGAAAAAAGTAATTTGGACTGCTTCGTACTGAGGAGAAACTACAGTGATAAAATGGAACATTCTTTATGATTACAACGTTCAAAGAAATTTCTGCCACTAATACGTACCTACAGATTCAACGAAAAAACTAATTTGCAAAGGTTTTCCTTGTGTATTTGTTGAACAAATATTTCTGGGCCTTCCAAACAGATAACAAGCCTTCACCTGAAAAACTTATCGCACATCTTAATATATAAATACTGCTTTTTATTACTAATTTCTGTTATTGAAAATATTGTCAACCTTGGTTTGAATATTTTATATTAAATGACACCTCACATGTAAAACCTCCGCATTTCCACCACCCTCAAAATTAATTGCAACTTATTAAAGCATTAACTTATGATCCGTGAACTGTATATATTCACATCGTGAACCATGCTCGTCTGATGCATAAATGCTAGATAGATGCTATATAATTAGATCCTTTGCAACCACATCTAGAGGCTTACAACGTTTACCGAGGCAATTTCTGTCTATTCGACCCCCAAGCTCGAATCAAGACCTTAGAAACGCTGAGACGCATCGATTGCACCTAAGCTGCACGTTTGTGTTCCAACTTTGCTCACAAACCGACTCGCTGCACTCGAGTAAGCTATCAACTTAGATTCACTTTTCTGGTTATAGTTAATACCAAGTTTGGCACGATAAGGAATTAAAAAGTCTTATATAAGATCATTTGCTTTAAAACTTTGATTTTTTAAAAGTCGGTGTACCCTTCTCTATAACGTTGAATCCAAATAAAATTTATTTTCAGCCTTTTCGGTAGAATCAATAGAGGTGATGGAAACAGTTTTATTTTTTGAAAGGTTCTTAATATATTATAATATTTTTTATTTATACATAATAATTGTAATTTCGTTATGATGTATAAATCAAAAAACATTTTTAAAATACCTTTTTCTAACTTAGAAAAGGAAACATGACCCTAAAACTAAACATTTCACGTATTTTTAAGTCTGTATAATAATATAAAAAATATTATATGTAAGAATCTAAACCATAAACGTTATTTAATCTATAAATTTGATATTTTAATATATTCCGTAATTATGCGTAATGAGAAAAAATCATCTCTAATCATAGTTTAGATCTTCAGTTCAGTTATAGTTAAAGTAAAAGTTTTATTCTGTGATATTCACTTCTACAACTTGCTCATTTGATGGCAATTAAAAATAATTAGTATTTAACAGTTTGAACAACAAATTTGAACAAATTTCACAAGACAGATTCTATCTCTAAAATTATATATACAATATTTGTTTAAGATTTTTTGGTCAGTTTTTTGACGCTGTAAATAATTGTCGTAAATATTTGGGTACTTACAGAAAAATATTTATACCATCTGGTATTAATAATTCAAATTTAATTAACATAGTTAGTAGCTGTAATTTTATTATATTGTTTCAATTTGAGTACCATTATTCAATGTTCACCTCTCGTACAATACATTAGTCAGCAAAGTTTAATTTCTCACATTATAAACTAAAATTTTGGTTATACTCAAAATATTTTTGTAACCTTGCTCTAATAATGCCACAAATCACAGTGAAACAGATTTAAAATTAAATCAAATTAAAGGCTGGGTGATTTTTTTGTAACTACAATTTATTGATTTTCCTACGGCATCCTACACAAAAATCAGAATGACTAAAATCTGGGGGGAAATTTGATCATTTCACGTACTGTGGGAAAACCTTTTTTTATAATTACTGAATATTAATCTGAAAAGTGAATTTATTTTATTGTATTTATAATTCATTAAACAGGCCCAAAACTCAATTATATTTTCCAAAGTTGTCTGATTCATTCGAAAGCAATTTAAACTAAATAGATATGTCAAAGAGCGAAGATTTTCCCGGTTCACATTCTGGATAAACAGTTCTTGGAATTCCACCCGGTCATAAAGTTTTAATAGCGTACTCTGTCATCTTTACCAAGTGAGAATGGATATATTCGGGATATATTTGCGTGTAAAGCTACTACCTACATTATGTTTCACACTGTTATCCTTATGAAGTCTGCTGAAATGAATTAAAATCTTCAACTACAGTTACTAATATTAACTAATAAAAATTTCAGTATGCACTAAGGCCTGTATGTATTAAATGTTTATATTTAATTAAACAGACTCTTGATATTAGATAGATTATTGCACCGATAAATTAATTCTATAAATTATAGAAAATTATAAAATAGTAACGTGAAGTTCATTTTGAATTTTCGGCAAACATAATTTTAAAATTATTTAAGTTAATATTTGTAAATGATTTCAGCCACACCGAAGGTCCGTGTTGCTTTAAGTAATTGATTCTGTTGTGTTCTGTTGGAACTTTAGGAGTTTACATCTTGAGCAATAAAAAGCAGTTTGCCACATGTTTATAGGGAAATGACGGATGTATATTGTGCTTCAAGCAGTAAAGGCAATACACAATCTCTTCGAACCAAAACAATTCTGTTTTAGGGAACGCGTGTGCATTGGATTCCTCACATCTCCGTAGAAATAGCTGTTTCGAATTATATAAATTAGAACACAAAACCGTGACGTATAATTAAACTACACCAACACATTTCAACTATCGTAATTAGTTCACTATATTATAGAAATATATTTTAACTGGTAACGTAACACACAAATATTTAACTTTTAAATATATATATATATATATATATATATATATATATATTAGAGTGACAGGATACATGAGGTTAATCCACGTGGTGCCAACTGCCCTTTAATAGCTTAGGAAGGGGTTTGAAAGGGTGCTAAAAATATGTACTTCTTATTACAAACGAAATCGAGTTCAACAGCAATAAATAAATAATTGAAATATTAAGAAATTTGGTCCCCGCACGGTTATTTTAAATTTGATTTGTATATTCATATTTAAGTAACTGAAGCAGATAATATAATCATATCAATATAGTGTACAAATTCCGGAAGTATACTTTAGTTCTTTTAAGAACTTGAAACTTATACCTAAAATTGCAAAGTATATGGTTGATACAGTTAACTTAAAAAACGTTATTTATACGAAACATGGAAGTAATATAAAATTAGATAGCAGTGAATATTGGCAGAACTATCAGATGTATCATTATTCGTCTCTCAGTCATTTAAAATATGGAATGAAATATACCTTCAATACATCAGAAGATAATAAATATACAGATAAAAATACACAAAAATTATTATGAAGTTATGAGAGATTCCAAAAACAAATTTTAATACAGTGTCTAAGTTGAATTATAATTAAGGATACATTTTCATTGAAACACTGTATTGTGGACACAATTTATTTGGCTTATAGAACAAAAACATTAAGAATTTTGTATTTTTAGCTCCAAATTTGGCAGGTATATTAATTTACAATTTATATATTTATAAAGTCCTTGACGTAATATTTATTGTAACCCGTGCAAGTAATCTTCATTTACCATACTGGTAATAAATATGATTCTGTGTACTTGTCTGATAGCACATGGGACCATAAAAACCGTAACGTTTGGTCAATTTTGCTGACCGAACTGTCGCTATTCATTAACAACCACAGGTTCGGCCAGGTAGGCATTCCCCATTAGTAGAATCAGGTAGTAATTCAGCGTGTGGTTCGTGGCTACTAGTTCTAAATCATGGCACATTTTCCATTCCGAATTCGCGCCATATTTTGTCGATTAATTGAGCCTTATTTCAGCGTTATCACTAATGAAGAAACAACATACATCGAGCAACGTAGCGTTGTTACAAAATACAATCTACGGTACCCTACGCTTATTTAAATTTATTTATATTTTTAATAATCTTCCTGCTTACATTATAACTAAGAACAACTCCAGTAATGTTCAAAAAAGAGCTTTAAAAATCTGTAAAAAAATTGTGGAAATATAATGTATGTACATAAACTTGGAACCTCAACACGACATAAATACTCATAATATGTTTTATAAAATGTATTAAAATAATAATAAATTTCATGTTACAATAAAATAAAATGTCTGTTAACTTTACTTTACAATTAAAGAATGGCCAGAAAAACAGACTATAAAATATTAACCAAATCATGACGTATTTTACAAGGTCCACCGATTGATAGAAACGTAAGTAGTACTACTACTGTATTAAAGCAAGTTTGATTCTTTTGTACTGCTAAAAAAACGTATTTTGTTAAATTTTATTGACACATGAGACCTATATAAATATTATATATATACAATGAATCTTAGAGAAAGTCTGACAATATATTACTAGTATTAATAACATACCCAACGTTTCTTGCACAATTTCGTGGACCTCCCCAATTGAGCTGCAGTAACTAACTGGTTGTTTCCTAGGCGCCCGCCAAAACTATGCCTAACAAAGATGTTAACTGGAAAGTAATGTATAATAGATGCTATTGAGATCATTCGTATCGTTTACGGTAAACTTGTTTGATTTAATATGTCATTTCCGAAATGATTCTGGCAGGATAACAACTTCCATGTTCTACTATCATAGATCAATGTTTGGTTATTAAAGATTGTTTGTCTTGCGGTAATTTATAGTTTATCATGTGCTCTTTAATCCTGGTTTTAACGCTCTCTTTGTCTAACTTACATTCACCGAAGGACAGTCATTACAAGGAATCTCTTATACTGTTCATACTGTCTATCTTGGGGGTTTATGGGGTCTATGGACAATCAAAATTTAAGATACGGCCGAGAAAACATGATTAACAGACAATCAAATTGTCGTATTTAGTCTCTTCCACCAACTTCCATCATCCATCAGATCCTGTGTGATCGTTGCGTCACGTTCGATCAATAATGATGTATTGAAACTAAATAATTCAATTAGCCAATTGCAACCAATAATTAAAATGTCTTTAACTGCATTTGAAGTAGGAGCTTTATTAAACTTAGATGAAAAATACTGTTCACACATATATATATATATATATATATATATATATATATTATTATAACGCCTTTTGAGATACATTGAAATATAATACCAATAGAACATCATTACACAGAAATATATTAGACACTGGGGGGAAAAAATTTCGGCTCTACACAATGAAATAAGCGTGCAAGTTAATAAGGCGGGGTCGGCTAATTTGAAGGTATATCTCGGCCCTTATTGGTCGGAATTGGCGCCGCTTGCGGACAATAGCCCTGACGTCATAGGGCGCTGATTGCAGCAACGACATGGATGTGACTCTTTTTTTTTTTTACACCCACACTCTCGCTCCCGCTTCCCCCACAACGAGCTCCAGTGTAACATTATTTCACGATTAGCCTGGCTGACTGGAAGGGAACGGGGAAATTAAACGCGGTTTTGTTGCTTGCAGGCGTGAGGTCGATCAGATTATTGGCACTACAGGCGTCCCTGGAGGATCGCGACAGACTACGCACTCTGACGTTTTCCCCGCGAAAGCCCGCGGGCAGGAACAAGAAAAAGTAATTTTGTTACACGAACAGCTCGTGGGAGCGAATGAGCATAAAATTGCATCGTTATTTGTGGTTGCGCCGCTATAAAGATTTAGTCTTCTTTGAAGCACACTGACTCTCCGCTGCTTTCCAAGGTCGCATAGACTGATTTCAATTGAATGATTTAATTTTGGTTATCTTTTTAATGTATACTTAAAATATAAAAATTATTGAAATAAAATTAACTTGAATCATGTGGAACAATAATTAGTTTGATTTTTAAATTATCCCTCAGATATCAATCAAATCCGTTTTCGTTGGCTCCGATCCTTAATTTAACTTTATTAGTTTGGTTAATAAATTTATTACCCAATCACTGTTGCATTTACATGGCTGACCAGGTTCAATTTTCAATACGCAACTTGTTTACTACCTGCTTAACAATCATGTAAATTACGTGACACCAAAAATTACAGCGCCACTTCCATATTATATTTTGTGTGGGAAAAGCATAAAATTCAGTTGTCTATATTCTAAAAATTCCAAATAAAAATGTTGTGTTTACACTTTTTGAAATTGACGTTCAGTAATTTGACATTGATTTTCTGAGGTTAATAATTTTGCCCGTTCGTTTTATAGTTGTGAATGAGCATAAAACCCCCTGCGTCATGTAAGTCACATTTTTTTGGAAGGTCAGCCTGACTGCATAAACAACCCTTATATTTCACTACATACTAGCATATTCGGTACTCCCTCGTGCCTATTTCCTCCATTACTATTATTAGTATAATCGTAACATAGTAACGTCATTCTGTTAATGTACGAACATTTCGTCGGAAAACCTAATATGGCTGTCATTCAAAGTCTACACCATTCTCTGAGGCTATTACGTTAAATTTTCACCTTGGACGAGTGTTTTCTACTTTTCTACATAATTATTTTACTATATTCACCATTTTGTTACAATTTCGTCACTTATTTTCAGATTACGTCTTCTCAACAATTTTCCCTCCTCTGTAACCAACTAAGACAACTTAAAATGTGCACAATATCATTTTTATTGTGCTGAAATAAACTATGTTTCGAAAAAAAATTGAAATATTGGAATCTATATATTTTACAATCTTTAATAATTGTATTGAGCATAAAAAACGCTTTAAAAATACTCAAATTCAAGATTGAGAAGACGACATTGAACTGAATTTATCCAATTAATCTTTAACAACCTAAATTAGTTTTAACAAAAAATAAAAAATTAAATTTTAATTAGTCTCCTTCCAAGAAGTCTGGAATCATCTTGATCATTTTTTCAACTGTTATAGCGACTTTCAGCTGTATTTCGTACACAAGTGAAAAAGTAAGTACGGGCCGCGTTTCTCGGGTCACCGGTTCGCCTTCGGTGTGACAGAAGGCATGGCTGGGGTCTTTGTTTCAGTGGGAAGCTGTCTGAGTGTTTACGGACAACTTAACTCGTTCTCAAGCATCGCTCGCATTGTGGAGCCGCGAAATACATTCTAAGAGCAGAGTTCCATTACCAGCCCTCACTTCCAGCCTGTTTTACGAAAATGTGCGGTTCCGGGACACTAATGCACACGCCTGTCGAGTTTCCTTTCTTCTGCATGCACAACCTAAATTGCAACGGACGTTTTACGTAGTACCATACATATTTCTTGGTTTTTAAGTGGGTTTTAAAATACTTCAATATTTGAAAGTTATTCTGCCCCTCGTGTTTCTACGTTCTCAGCATAGTATATGACAGTGTTAGTACAGATGCAAAAGTTTCAATTTGAAAAAGGAAAACAGATGAATTTCTAAAAATAAACCATACTACACGAAATTTGAAATTATAAAAATGTTTTCAAGTAATTCTCAAATTTTCATAAATTAAATGCTTAGGTTTTTTAACCACTCACACAGCAATAATTAGAATGATGCCCATGTTTTCAATACAAACAATTACAATTTAAAAAGTATGGTACTTAAATTTTCAAAGTAATACTTACTGCGAACTTGTTACCATTTACACTACCGTACTAAGTACGCAAAAATGGTAATATTTGGACAAAAAATTCTATCAATTACAGAGAAATATTGCAAAGTAATTGATAAAAATCTCGTCAAAACAGCGTCTGTGACTGAAATAGGTTAGAATCCATACAAATTATAATTATACTTTTTTACAAACCGCTTTTTTTCGGAATAATTTTACATAAATAAATAAAACTACTCCTTTTTTTCGTCTTCCATGAAAGATAAAGGCCGAATTTTGAGCAAGTAAAACATCCTATTTGATGACACACCAATTAGACTTTTTGTTTACTGATTTTAAGTATTTTTGTATTAAAAATTAATTATTTATTTACGTTCTCCCACGCTTCTAATATAATTAACGACTATTTTAAAGAAAATTTAACAAAATCAATCCAAATATCTAATTGGTAATTAAATGCTTTACACTGTACCGATTATTTACAATTGTTTTAAGTTTTTCTATTTTAAATATCTTAGGTACGTAAAATTGTAAAACATTTATATTTTTATTATTACTTTATACTTAATTAAAAATGCTAATCGTTGTATTTTAAAGGATGATTTTGGGACGTTAATTGAACAAATATAATTATTTTAAACAAGTAACCGTCAAAATAGTTTTTATTTCTCATTCCCAAAAGCTTTTCATAAGTATTTTGTTTTATTAATTAAGCAATTTCAAATTTTTAATAATATATTGGTTTGTTTCATCTCGTTGTTTCCGCTTTTGGCTTTACAATCTAAACTATGCAGAATAAATTTTCTGATGAACATAATTTTGAAATAAAAATTCGACGTGCTTTTCTAGATTATATCAGATATTATAATAAATAATTCATTATTACATTGAAAAAATGTCTCACATTTATAATTATATCCATAAATTAATATACGGCCTTCAGGCAGAAAATTATGATTAACAAAAACTAAATAAACGACGTTTCATCTTATTTTACGTCTTCAGGATTAATAATTGTGTATATAATTAATAAAAAAATTAGAGGCAATGTTACCTGAGTTTTAATTAGACAATGCATCAAAACAATGCCTCGATTTTTTTGCATATTTATAGAAAAAATTATGAAACCTGAAGAGGTCCAAAAAGAGGACGAAACGTCGTTTAATTAAGGTTTTGTTAATAAAAATAAATTTCTGCACAATACCTTATATTTATTTATTTAATATTCAATTAAAATATTCAAAACACGTTTCGTTTAGCTTTAGGTGTTTTTTAAGTGACCTCGGTCTGTTTTGAGAGGTGTATGTTGCGGGGTCGCAGACCTTGGGCATAGGGCAAGAGTTGTCTGCTATTCCTATTGGAATAGTCGGCCAGCTGCCTCCTAAACTGGCTAAGGCATGGCGAGGGGTAAGCTGCGGCCCCTCAGCAAACCCCTCACCCGCCATCGGAAGGGCGTGGGACTAGTACCAAATGCCCGACCTACCTGATGCAGGTTTTTATAGGGTTTGTCCTGCATTACGTTTAGGCGAATGCCGGGTAGGATCCCTTCTTAGTATAGCCTTGGTTACCTTCCTCCACCCTTCCGCATCCGCCCTTTCAAATCCCTTTCCTATGCTATAAGAGGGGAGTTGCCACTATGTGGATTACTCTATACATAGCCTGTCTACACCCAAAAAAAATGTTATATGTCCTTTCCGCGGGTTGATTAGTTGTTTTCGAAAAAGGTTCAAACGTAACTCATCCATTTTGAGCAAGCCATATATTCACGTTCGTTCAAGAGCGGCTGGGATTTGTAACTAAAAATATTAGTTTCCTGAGCACAATGGTTAGTTTTATTATGACTTTAACACGTTAAAGCAGCGAGGTATAACTTTGATCCTTTTATCCGCCCGAAGATTTATTCCGTGGAATAGGACTGACGAGCTGAATTATCCAGTGAGCGAACCTACTCCGAACATAGCTACTTGTCACAGCGTGAGTTATGCTCTATTGAAACCGTAAAAATTGCAGGAAGTTGGGGACGCGATTGAAGCAGAGTTCCGGACCATATAGCACATAATACGCACATAGCTGGGCCTGCTGGACACGATTCGCCACTTCGCAGGCCAGCCCGACTTCAAAATGGCCTGCCCACGGCTGACATTAACAGATGCTATAATCGAGCTTCTGAGCGCAGGAAATAGCTTTGTGGAACGATGATAGATCGCCAACACTTCGCGGGAGATTGAAATCCCATAAGATTTAGTCGCAACGCCTGCCATTATACACAGAATTTCTGGACGTTCTACTAATCGTTTGGCAGCTTAAGGCAGAATGAAATATTTTCACGGCAACTACGAGATAAAAATAAAAAAATAACAAATGTTCACCTAGAAAAAATACTTTTTTTTACTTACTCTTGTTCAAGAGATACCGATTTTGATACATACTGTTACGATTCCAATAATTTAAATGAAAGTTTTTTTATTTAATTTATAGAATTATAAGTAAATTTGATACAAAATACAAACTGGATCAGTTCAACGGAATTTAAACTGAATTAATATTCTGTTCCGTAATTTTTAAACCCAAAAAAATACTATAACAATCTAATTAGAGTTGTCACAAGAAAACTATATGAAAGTCGAAGTATTTTCATAACAACTACGACACCAAAAATATCAGATTCAAAAAATAGCTAAATATATTTAGCTAAAACGGTGTGTTCCAAACTGGAAAAATTTACATATAACGAAGCAGTTAACCTTCATTTCTACTTGAATGATAATTGATACAATAATCCTTGTTGTTTTCGAGACCAAACAGCATTTTAAGAAATCTATTACGATAGTTGATGAACTAATGTAATTATTGACGGTTAAGGACTTTTTGACATTTCCAGTATATAAGCATAAATAGCAGAATGCTTCAGAAATCTTCTATAATTAAACTAAACCAAATATTAATTCAAATTTAAATGTTTTTTCCGTATTCTTCAAAATAAATATATCTTCGTTAAGCATGATCATACATATATATTTATTTTCCGAGTTAATGAAGGAACACAAGCAGTTAGTCAAATTTTACAATCACTGAGTATAAAATCTGACATCGTTGTGTAAAAAGGTAGTTTAATAAAAGGCACTAAGTTGTAAAAATCATAAGATTACTAATAAATTAATAAAAAGTTAATTATACTTGCAGATAACTACAATTATAAATTATTAAAACATAAAATGGTAAAACTCACGAAAATCGAAAATAAGATGATAATAAATCATATACTTTTTCAATCTCCGTGTTGCCACAATTACTAAATGTAATTAAGAGGAAAGTTTAGGTTGCATTTCATACAATTAAGGTAATATTTGGAAATTAATTTTCATTAGAATAATTTAATGTCGGAATAAATATGACAACATCTAAAATAATTTAAAGACCAGTTTCTAAATGATTGATGTTCATAGAAAGTTGATTTAAATTGATTAAAGAACCTACTTAAAAGCGGCATCTTGCAGATCCGTGTTACATTATTAACGCGTTTTCGAGAACATTGGCTTCATAAACGGGCGTCTTAAATATTACTCTACAAAATTCGTTGAGAGCAGATATTGGATACACGATAGTGTAGAAAGCTCTTGTTATTTTACTGCGCGAAATTAAAATATACCTTAATAGACTACAATAAAGAGCTCAAGCGAACTTTGCATATTGTAGTATTCGTCAATATTTACAGGAATATTGGAAAATCAAATTTACAAGAGAAGTAAAGAAATGTTATTTCAAACTTAATTTAAGGGCTTTGTACTTGTTTTTAAAAATAATTATTGATTACTCTAATTTATTTTTAGTTGTATTTGTTTTTAAAATTTATAGAAGTAACTAATTTATGAATATTATTTAAAATATTTACAAATAAAATGATATATTAATCAAGGTGAAACTTCCAACTCTAATTAGGTAAGGATCTCTCATTTCTCTTGACAATTTAATAAAGTTTGTTCGATTATGTTTTTGGAAAGCCAAACTAATTTGTTCACGCCTCAATGACCTTACAGACCTTTATGTTCTGTTTATTCAGACCTTAAAGAAATAATTTAACTTCTAGAATATTTTTTGTTTTATATTTTTGGTTGTTAATTCTTAAGTAATTATTTATCATTTGCTACCTTTACTTTAATGTCGATGTTAACCGTTCCCTACTCCTACTTCATTCACATTAAATTTAATTCTCCAATTTTAACAGTCACACAAGGTTGAACGTCACGTAATGAAGTATGCTTTGTTTTCATTTTACGTAGTGAACTCAATCTGATATTATTCGCGGAATCCAAAATTGATGTCTCATTATTGTTACTTACGTATATACTACTATGAAGAATCAAATGTTGTTATAAAGGTCATAACAAAAGAACACTGTCGTTATAAAGCGAAGGTCGTTAGTCACCTGCGCCAGCACACGCACTCCATTTAAGAACATTGCTGTAAATACGTATATAAAGAAGCACTTACTATAATTTATTTTTACGAATATTTGTAAGTGTAACTGATCGATTAATAATAGCACTGAGCTTTAACCGTCGAGCTAACGAATGTAATATCAATACACCATTTCTTCCTAAGTTAGCCTACGTTGTAATACTACGAAAAATCAGTGCTCCATTTTTCGTATCTAGTTTCTCTGAGTCAGGCTGATGTAAGCGCAAAGAAATTGTTTTAATAATAAAACATCGTAACGAATTACTAACCCAAAGATGGAACGTTATCTAGTGTTGTAGTGTTTGTGCAAACCGATATAATTCAAACGTATCTTGGAGGTAATATTATATTTGTTTATTAATAAGAGTTATTCTGTTTTTAGTGCAAATAATTGCTATATAAATGTTTTAATTTAAAAGGTTAATAAATCAGAAATCTCATATCTTAAAATGGTATTATTAATTAAGGTTTTTTTAATGTTCCTATGTATATTATTGCAGTCATTTTAAATCAATTTTTATTGATCTAGAATTTATGTGGTTTTACAAAGTCTTGGATTACGCAGAAATATTTGAAATCAAGTTTTTAGTTATTGGAAATGAAAACGGAATATCGAAATACTTTCCGAACTTATCTTAAATATCAATTTCAAACAGAAACGTAACACAATCTATCTCTATGCTTTTGGTCACAATTTCACAACGAGGAGCTGTAAATTCAATAAATTAAAATTTAACTTTATTTAACAACTTGTAATTATTTTTAATATTGTTGATAATATTGGATTATAAATCCTCAAACCTTCTGTTATCACTACGAACGTTTAGTTTTTTCTTTATTGTATTTCAATTATTTCACATTGACAGCTTTCTGTACTTATTCACTATTTATTCTTTATCTGCATACTTTTTTATTTCACTATGTAGTTTGTGTAATCCTGAAATAAAATATCTTATTTTAAGATCCAGCTTGATGATTCTACAGAAAAGAATCGTCTCACTTTGGCTATTTCCTGCAGCTGTATTGTCCAAATTGAGCCTTCCAACAGTACCACCAGACGATTTGAGTTGTTTGTTGACCGCTGCATCTCGATATCTTCATTCCGGAACCTTGCTTTCCCTGTGTCCAGAGCTCAGCCTAGGGTTGCACCGAATTGGAAAATGGGCTTTGTCCGCCAGTTTAGATCGAGACTTCATGAAAAATCATCCATTCAGATCTACAATAATCTGCCCTCTGGACGAATACGACTTGGGTGACATATTAGATTTCTTGACTTGGCAACCCAAGACGAGATTCCTGGTTGTGGTTCTGAGTGACGGAATGGAACACGGTACTCTGAGTGAAGGATATTTACAACAACTCTGGGAAAGAAAGACACTACATGCATCTGTACTAATCGGACGTAAATACTTTGAAGCATACACCCCGTCACCGTTTGATCCACGTTCCAATTGTGGATCAGTTGTAATACCGAAACTAACAAACATCTGTTTCAAGGGAGAGTTCTTGGGCAAAAGGACCATATTTCCAGACATACTGAAGGATTTAAACGGCTGTGCACTAAGAGTTTCCACTATAGCTTTACCACCTTTTACTTATCCAATGTCTAAGAACACCAGCACGTTTGAGGACGGAATAGAAATAAGAATATTGGACTCAGTCGCTAGAAAAATTAATGCTACGATTTTTTATATAAATGTCAGAAATGATGGATTCTTATCAGATCCGTGGGGAGAGATCATAGCGGTCCTACTTTTCGGTGATGCAGATATAGGGGTGAGTCATTTTGCTCCTTTCGTACAAAATGGACTCACAAATTCTGAACCGTATTTGGAAGATGTGTGGAGTTTTGTTGTACCAAAGGCAGGACATAGTAATGATATCAGAGGTCCATTGAGCACTCTCAACGTTGACATGAAGTTGGCAATAGGCGGCACATTTATTGTTCTCCGAGTCATGTCGCAAGCGTTTCAATCAAATTCTTTACATCTGTGGGCAGTTTTAGTAGGCCTACCTATTCCATCAGATCCTCATAAATTTGGAGGGAAATCTATACTGTTAAGTTGGCTTCTTACAAGTCTCGTAATCAGAACTGCAGTCGTGAGTTCATTCTTTACCTCTATCACTGTACCTTTGTACGATAAGGATATCAGTACAATTGAGGAACTAGTGAGCTCAGGATTAAATTTTGGAGGACATAGAGCGAGAAGGTACCTTTTCTGCAACAGTAAAGACGCTTTGGACGTGAAAATCTGCCGGAAGTACAAGACGTGTACTATTCCAGATGAGTGTTACACAAAAGTGGGGCTCGAAAAAAACTTCGCATTCCTTACAACGGACAAATCCGTTCATTACATGGCAATTACAGAATACTCCGACAGCAAGGGTGTGCCATTGTTTGTCATGTTAAAAGAAAAAGTCTGGACCACGCCAGTAGTCGCTGTTATGGGACAGCAAACTATTTTTCTTGAAAAATTTAATTGGATTGTGAGCAATCTCTTACAAGGAGGATTTCTGGTGAAGTTTCAGAGAGACATGATTGTTAAGGACCAATTCGTTGGGGCCCATAAACGGTACACTGATGAAGATGAAACGCGAATGGTAAAATTAGAATCTTTGATGGGTGTGTTCATTTACTTAGCTTACGGAAATGGTATGGCGGTGATTACATTATTCCTTGAAATTATTATGTTCAAATGCCTGGAAATTAGAACTGTAAAAAATATTAAACTAAATATGTATTCAAAGATTAAGAAAAAATGTACTATAAAATTGTAGTAGTCAGATTATTTATTAACATTTATGTATATTAATTAAATATTTTCCAAATATATTTTTTAATTATAATATTATAAGACTGGCATTAAAACAAATTTCCAAAGGATTATTATATTGAATTACGGATACCCTTTTTGCTTTCTTGGTTAAACCATGATTTTATCAAAGAAATAAATACATTTTTGATCATAATTACTGCTACACTTCAACTGTAGGCAGGATAATATTCATGGAAGGATTTATAAGTATACAACAATTTCACACATAAATTATTAGACAAATAAGGTGTTACAGAAGCATGGCAATGGCGCATCATTTTACTCGGACTAGCTTATTGAATATTTGATGGTCTGAAGATAATTTCTGCCGTTAAAAATTTAAATGTTTAATGCTACTTAATATATTAATCGGATTGGATTTAAGTCCCAATATAAAAAAATCTCGTTGTTTTAAATAATTAACTTTAATAAATTAATTATGAACACTTCAAATACATTAGTATTAGTTTCGTCTCTTATTTTTAAGATGGGATGTCTCCGAAATCGTGAGTAACTACGAAAACAATATATTTATGTGGTGTTCACAATTTTTATTAATTAAATAATTAAACTGAAATTAAAATATTCTTCTGATTTTAACATATATTATTTTACCTTTGTATTGTAACAACGTGATAACACCTATCTGACTCAAAGCTCCTGCCTGTTTGTACCTATTCCCCTCCCTCATGCTGTGGTCAATAATCGCGTCCTTCCCGGAAACACATTCTGGCGGATTATTTTCAGCAAGGTTCTACTTTTGAATAACAAGCTCTTATCTCTTTGTGCCATCCTCTTTTAATTATTGCTTGTAATCCATTACTTAGATGATAAAAGCAGGTGGTCCGTCGGCAGTATCAATTTCAAGCAATGCCTCAAAACATTTTGGCTCCGTTTCCTCATTGTCCGGATATTATTAACCAGATTAACGAGCATACTGAATTCTGCAAAATTACCTCAGACAACTTCTATAACCCTGCCTCACCCCATATCAGGTCGTGTGTTCATTGCATTACTTAATAATAATGGCCATAAATTATACAAAAGAGAATATTTTTATTAAGATTTCTTGGCTCCATCCGGAACGTAGGACCGAAACGACTGCCAAACTGTCTTCTTACATGAGACATTATCGATTTTATAGTGACACGTGGCCAATGTGTTGGTTCTCTTTCCTGATTCTATGGTCTTAGACACATTCATGCCCGTACTGGGATTCGAGCCCAGGACCTAGAAGATGTGAGGCAACGACGCTGGCCTCTGCACAACAACAGGAAGCTTTAACGAGAATACTACATAGAAATTATTTTGACTCTTCCAACACATTCTTAGAGATTTCCTAAACATAAGTCTCAGCTGGTTACAACAAATAGTTTTATCTGCATCTCGAATAAATTCTAGAAATAGGCCGCATACTCTGAAACGTAAAATTTTGATCCTACGGTGAAACTGTTTCGATCCAATCAATTTTATAAAACCGCCATATGACTACGTATCCAAGAATGTGCTCTGTTGATCCCAGAGGTTCAGAATTTTTTAACATGTGTTACAGTTTTAAAGGTCCACAGTGTGTTGTGTGACTATAATTAAAAGCTCTTCGCTGGGTATTTCAAGTCCATTGCTGTTAGACCACAATTCAGTTTTCTGTTTGTTAGAAAATTTAACTGTACAATAACTTTCATTAAATTTTAATTTATTTTACGATCGTATGCTGATAAAAATGGCCGTAGTTTGGTAAAACATGCTATGATATTCCATAGGGACCATTTATTTGTCACTAATACAAAAAAAACTGTTATTAATTTTAATTAAACACCTATTATTTTAAAAATACTCCATTTCTAAATTTCCTCTCAAGTATTGTTTAACCGATAATTAGTAAATCACAAAGAAGAAAATGTATATTTATTACCATGGTAAATTAAATAAAATTAGTACAAACACATACGACATAATAAAGTATGGCAAAAAGACTAAAGCTTGATCTCCAAACGAGAAAATTGCAATTTAAGATTGCTGATCGAATAAAAATTGTAGCATTTTTTATTGAACAATTATCATTATTTACAACTTTTCTTAATGTATTTCTACATTTTTTAAGTTTAATACTCTTAATTACTCTATTATTTTTTTAGCTATATAGTAGATTTCAATGTTGAAATAAAAAAAAATTAGAGAACTCAACGTAGGCTATCCAGCAACACTCATCTAGGTTGATTTATATTTAAAACCGTTCCTCATATAAATCAAATCATATCATATCAATCTTAATAGTAATAAAATCCATTTGTAATTCAAATACAAATAAAGTACAATTTTAGTACATAATTCTTACTACGTTTTAATTAAGAACGCAACTCGTGTATCTGAATACATTCTGTAAAAAAGGGGAATCAAATCTATAGCTGAGAAACTGACGCTTAACAGGGTATCACGTTGTAAAATATAATAAAACAACAATACATAGGTTTTCACAAACAATAGTCATATTCGCATGGAACCAGAAACAAATGAACCGAGTCAATTTTTTATTCCGAAAAAAGTAACAAAAGAATTAATTCACTAATTAATTAGAGAAGTATTCACCACCTCGGTCCTTTTTTAACCAGAAATTAATTTTCTGTGTAATAACTACACTGACAAATTTTCAATAATTTTTACTTGTCTGCTAATATTTTTTTTTACACTTTTCAGAAATTGTGTTGCAAGTTATTCGTCGATAACAGACAAGGCCAATGTTTTCCTGAACGTAAAAATGAGATTTGCATCACCTCATTATTAAACAACTCATTTATAACTGGTTTAATTTTTACAAATTTTATGTTTCTCTTATATAAATATATGAAAATAAAGGCATTTATTGATGCATAGGGCTATCCAAGCACTTCCTTTCAATAATGTTATGTTCGATTCTTTTACATTTGTAATAATGCTTAATTTACGTCACGATAAGTAAAGCTTTCATTTTTAGGGAAGAAAAACAATATATTTTTTAGCATATATTTTTTGTAATTAATTCTGCCACCAATCGGGGATTTAATTAAAGACAATAATAAAAATGCGTGTTATATCACTAGATCTGTTAAGACGTATATTAATTTCATCTTCATCACGTCAGCTAATTCAGTTTCCATTTACTTGTACCGCGTCATGTATATTATAATCTTTTATAGAATATAGTGTTATCCGCTGTGTAATTAATATATATATATAGTGCACCTTCTGGGTCCTTGGAAATAATTAGATAAATGTAATGTAAATAAACGCTGAATCTTAGCATATAATGGTGTCGAATGTAGGCCCATCGCTGTTGATGATTATATTTGACTATATTGCTTGTCTGGGTGGAAGCCTTTCCTGTGGTCATGGCTTTCGCAGCCAAGCAAGTCTAGGACTAGCTTTGTTCCAGGGCCCATATTTACTGCTCCCTGCGAATGCTCGTGACAGCTTTATGTTCCAGGAGCCTGATGGTTGCTGCGCAAGCGCAGTCACGGTAATTTGTTTGACCCACAGAATAAACATGCCACTCGCAGGGTTTCGAAGCTAAGTGGCCATTGCGCTACGTACATGACGAGCCGAGGTGCGCGTAAGTGCAAACATTTTACGTCCGAGTAGTGTAAGCAGGCGCCACTCTTTACGACTCAACTAGGTAGTTTTACGAGAAACGGTTTATTACCAACAAAACAAATATGCACAGAAATACCTCAATTTTTCAGCGTTAGAATGATATATCTTCAAATTTAGGGACTCAGTTGAGAATTTCCTCTCATGTATGGAATAACGAGAAAATGTGCATAAGTTCATGCCTCATGCTTATAGAAAAGCTCCTTAATGAATGTGAATCATTAGATATTTCATGCAACTTCCTACATGCATGTTTGTTAACTTTCATTATACACTATAATAAATTAATTGGGAGTTTATTTAATCCTAAAGGTTAACCACAATTGTGTTTTTAGTATTCTATTAAAAATAAAAATACGTAACAAAACAGCATACTATATATATATATATATATATATATATATATATATATATATATATATTTTTAATGCTGAACGATGATCATTTAAATGCTGTGTTTTAAAGGAAAAATATTGGCCCCAACTAACGATGATTGGGATACAAAATCTATAATTCTGACGCTTCCTCGACGAACGTCGACCTGCAGGAAATTTCCTGGAATTCAGAGGCTGGCGACGGTAGAAAGACGGGAAGAGCGCTGGACAAATAATTCCACAAGCACAAATTAGAGTAACTTTCGTTTCAATAGTATTACTTTCAAATAAAACTTGGTCTCCATTTCTACTATTACTCTCACTAAAACTTAATAATATTTCTCACTCTCACGGGTCGACCTCAAACTGTGATTTCAACATCAGCACCGTAATTCCTCAACAAGAATTTCAGCTTACACAAAATCATTATTACTCTGGTATCAACGGGCTTACACCGCCACTTTAACTTTGCAACTCTCTTTTTTTCTTCCCAAAAATCCCTCCATTATTGCTTTTGTTAAAATATCATTCCAACTTTTCCGAAAATCTCCGATAATTTACGAAGCAGAAAAAAAATTGTAGTTTACTTGTAAAATCTGGTTTTAATGATTCCGTTGCCAAAGTTTAGTGGTAGTAATAAATAATGTATTATTATAAATAGTTACTTAAAGTAACATTTTATAGCCCACAATTTCAAAGGGAATAGGTAAAGCTAATAGTTCCTTTCAAGGATTTAACGTCACAAAGTAGAGCAAGGAACGCCCTTAATGTTTTTCATTGGATTATGAGAGATTAACTAGCTGTTGAGGGGACAGCTGCACTTGAATCCTAACACGACCTATCATCACAGAACCAGAGACACAGCAACTACACAAACAAGCCCTTTGAGCAGTAGAGCGCACGCCTCTGGAGATTATCTCAGGTACTCATAATTACACTAAACATGCCTCAATGATTAAAGCTGCTGATTCTTGCATTAAAATATTTACAGAAGCCTGACCACACTTAAATACATATTTCTGCCCACATACCTAATTTAGGAAACGTAAAAATCCTTCTACGAATCCACATTTTCTAATTACTGGCGATATAAATGTAAGAAATTAAATTCATAATCGTTAAATTATCAAGACTTCTTCTTTAAAAGAGTAATTTTTTATCCCAATTAAGACGTAATGATACATTTGTGTACGATTTGCAAAAATGCTTATGTTCTTATTAAAAATAATTTATCTCGTCATGTCTTGAGTCAAATATTTACGTAATGGAGATTTAGGTGCGAGTGTGTTTCAATCTGAACCAAAAAAAAGGAACGAAATAAATTCATGGATGAAACCTCATAATTAAGATTCCTAAATGATTAATCAAAATAAGAATAAAAAGTTATCAGTATGAGACTGCAAGTAATTTCTAATCATAAAAATAACGTAAATTAAATTAAATTAATTTTGGGTTCCCAGTAAGAGTATCACCTCTAAACATATTTATTTATATTAACCATCAGTATAAAGGATTCTGAAGTATTATTTTTAATTCAGTCGTTAGGCTATACATGTTCCTAGTAACCAGCGAAGTTAATGAATGATTCCGTAAGAATTGATTCCCAATCTCATAGTTTTATTTTATAATTAAAAATTTTAATAAAAAATGTAAATTATAGCGTAAAATGTAAGTTTTTTGATTATTTGAAGTTCAGCACTCCTGTTTATGTACATTTCTAGGCCCAGCCATTTTATAACATTCCTACAATTAAATAAAATTTCTTGAATATACGAGTAAAGTAATTATCAAAATTTTAGTTTCTGATATGGTAATTGATTCGATTGTATATATGTGCTTGATTACGTTTACCAATAACAATATAATGACACAATTAACGTCATCCTAATTTAGTTCCAAGAATTAACTAAATATAAATATTTTATAAGCTGTAGAAAAGGAGATATTTTTCCTGTAATAAGAAAATGTGAAATGAACAATTAATTATTCATATTCTAATCCGAGAAGTTTGGTAAATTTTACATGAAGTTAATACAGAAATAGGCAGGCACGAAAAGATGCGTAATTTTGAGAACATTAATTATTTCAAAGGAAAAATACCCGGAGTCATCTTTCCCGCGGTCTGGAAAGAGCACTACGTTTTACTCGTCGAGGGGAGCAAGATCGGAATGAATCATTGATTTTTGTCCATTCCTAAACCAAAAAAATTTCAAATAATATTATAATTACCGATTTTTTAAGAAGTTTAATTTTTAACGCAAACGAATAAAATTACACAGATATTAATCCACAAGTATCAAGTCTCATCAATTGTTAATTATTATTATTATTTGAATAACTGTATAATTTTAATTTATATTGATTATTAATGTTGAATTTGGAAATATGCGAAAAGGGAAACGTTTCTTTAAAGCACTGCGACTTATGGTTTGGTAAGGTTATTGGTGAAGACAGCTTTGATAGCACGCTTCAAACGCGAACGGATGTCTTTAGGAGTCATTGTAGTCATTAAAGGGCCAGTAGACTTAATTTTGGATTTTCGTGTCTAGCACTAATACTATATAGCTGAATAACATATATTTAAGGGACAATTATTTCATATGGGATTCGTTTAATTCTGCATTCGTGAAAAGCTCTCAAACGGTTGGATTCCTAACATTGAGAGTTAATAACGAGATCGATAGGTATTTTTAAGAGTTTTTGGGAAGAGTGATAGTGAGATTTATCGGAGAAAACAGCTACTTGACGTTGGACGTCTGACAGAATAAGAGAAATGCGAGTCCTGACTGGTGGCAGAGTAAGTTTGATAACGTAAAAATTTTAGCGCCAGATGGTAATAGCCAGTTGTGTAACAATTCTTACAAAGGAACTATAATAACAATTTTGCCATGGTCAGCTCTTCACTGATGACATCATAAAACGGACTGTATGCGCCCCATGAGAGAGCACCAACATCAGCGCATCACAATGTTTCCTGCACGATTGGGCAACTACAGAATATTGTATCTATAATTAACGTCGTATAATTTTTGGTATATTAACTTACGAACATCCTGAAAAACCGTAGCCTCTTTAAATGCATAATTATGTAATTATTAATTAAGCTAAATTGTATAAATTTTGTGTTTTATAAACTGAGTTAAGTATTTAACAGTCCAATAACTCATAATTTTAATAAGAAGTTCGAGAAGCCATTATTAAAATGTTTTTATTTTTATTATTAAATATAATTTTAATAAAATTATTAAAAATTCAAATTGTTAATAATAACATATTCCCTGACATGTATACTACCAGTATATCTCCTATAAAACATTGAAAGAAAAACTGGCGTTATAAAATGTAACTATTAAGATTTAAAGGACCTGATAGGCTAAAAATGCAAATTTTAAAGACATAAATATATTATTCCAGGAAATTATGAGTTTCTTCTAAAAGCAAAGCTCTGGAGAAGCGTAGGAGCGTTTCCCCACGATCACAACAGGCGCCTTGTTTGGAAGATTTCCTACGACCCCCCAATAACTTCAGCTTTACCTCCTACTGGAGAGGAACCGTTCGCAGGCTTAAAGAGGCCGCAAGAGCAGATTACCGAAGCACAAACAGCGCTGCAGTAATTAAGGTCGGGCGCGTTAATGAGCTGCAGTCGAGACGCCGCGGTAATCCGCTAAACGGCGACCGTCTCCATTTACAAATTTACTTTCGTCCTGCATGAATAGGAAGCTCCCTCTCTCGTGACAGATAGCTAAATATGCTGTCTGGACAAACTTCAACGAGTTTCAGTTGAACGATAAAACATTTATGATTAATGGCAAGAAACAAAACATAAAATTTATGTATATCGATATCAATAACGAAGTAGCAGTAAATCTATTTATCTCAAATTTATAATACATGTGTAATTAATTATAGAAATCCTAAAATGCTATGGTATAAGCGTCTTTAGGTGAAAATCTGAAACACGGAAATAGTTGTAATCGGCGGCGTTGAATAATCTTATAACCATCACATTGGCTCAACAAGACTATACTGCGCGGAAGATTCCATTGTTTTGGACAGTTTAGTGTCTTTCTTCGCAGCTGCTAACCGTCCTCGTGTGCCACAGTAAGCGCCTAGAGGTAGACAGCGTTATATTGTTGTCGTGTATGAGTTTAAACCGCGCGAATCGTGGCAACGTCGGGCTGTCCTCCACAGTCGTTAACGGAGATTCTAATTTAACAAATAATGATAAAATAACATTTACTGACCCTTGGGGAAACTCTGACAAAGCTTTTAGTACTACCAGTCTGTCTATCTTTATACGTTGAGTTCGTCTGTTCAAGATTTCCTTGATCCAGAACACAAAATGCTTGACAATGTCTGTCTTATATAGATTTATATTAAAAATATATCATGAAGAACTACGTCAAATGTATTATAATACTATCACCATGGTCTGTTACGTAAGCTAATTCCGGACAACTTGCTTCTCACACGAGAAACCTCACCAAAAACAAGGTTGACATGTAACGAACCAGTCTTTCCCTACCTAGTTCCTGCGGATAATATCGAATAATATTCTCTAATAATTGTGCACAATACCGAGGTTGGAATAACAGGTCTATAATATGAAATGGGTCCCGCTTTGAAAATTGAATTATGCTCGCCAAAGCATCCGTAACATATTTAAACGAATATAAATTTAATAAATATACCACTTTTACATTAAGACATAACTCTGTCCTAGAAGTTAGCAAATCCACAAATATCAATTACAAGCATGATCGTTTGAAAATTAGATAAAGTTTTGTTACATTTAATTACTTTTGTACATATTATGTTTTTCGTAGATTATTATTCAGTGTAAAACAGTTTTACGATCTTCTACTTTCTATATATTTCCAAGCCCTGTGCGTCGAGTTACATGTTATTGTAACAACCGCGTTTCTCCCCTTTCCCCCCGCCACTACAGGGCACTGCGCGCAGGAATGCAAGGTCCTGGAATTCACCCCCAAGTTACAAACCCATCTCTTCTTCCCGTCGTACCGAAACATCCAGTAATGAACACAGCTAGGATATCCGTCGGAGAATTTCCCATAAATAAGCGCAACAAATTTCATCCACAGATTTCAAATAAATCAGCAATATGACTTTTCTAATAAAATTCAATTTTAGCTGAGTTCTCTCTATACGGAAAACAAAGATACAGTTACAACTCCACTAAGATAAAAAAATAACATATCTATTGTTATTTTAGTACAATATAAGACTATTTTATCGTATTATATTATAAGGGATTATACCAATAATTAATTTGTTATTAAATAATAAACATATAACTTTATTTACCGGCTGTGTTGTAAAAGTTATTCATCAATTCTGTTACTTAAAGTAAGACTCGACCTATACTAATCATAAGTATTGTAAATTATATTTAAGCCTTACAAGGGCGATTACTAAATGATTTGCCAAATTTTATAGATTTTTTCACTCAAAAGTTTACGGTAAGAATTTAATGTTAAATTTAAATAAAACTTGATAGCCTTTCTACATTTAATCAGATACTTTTTTTTCCTATAAGAGGGAGAGAAAAGTCTTGGGAAGCAGTCACCGAAATACCAATGGATGATTGATGATTTTCATTTGAAGTTTTTTCTCATTAATAACATATTCATTAAAAATTATAAGCTTAATTATACACATATTGCAAAGTAGTCGTTCTTGGATGTAGAGTGACCATGGCCCGCGATGCGTTGCGATAGTGAATTTATTTTAATTACATTGGTCAAAATCAATCTTATATTGTTAGACCCACTGCTGTAACATCCAATAAAACATATTCATTGACAGATTTTTAGGCTTCACTTAAAACTAATTTGTTTTTTATACGTATATCTCTCAAATTCTATTCCGGTAAGGAATGATATGATATTATAGACTTACTATTCAAATGAAAATTATTAGTTAGTATGAATTGAACTATAAATACGCTGTTTCAGCAAGTATAATATAATTTCCGTTCGTATAAATGAAATAAACATAAATGGAATTATTTTATATTAACTATGTCGCAGAATAACGAACGAACGAAAATTTATTAATGTAAAAATACATTTCCTATACAAACTACAGACCCTTGCGGAAAATTTATTAAGCCTTTTATTACGTATATTTCGTTCTTTGCCGTAGAACAACGGCCATCTTGAAATAATTTACTAGTTGTAGACCATGTTGTCATATACAAAAGAGTACAAATTTAAATGAATTGATGTTACTAACATTATTCGGGAATTGTTTATTACAGATAGGAAAACGAATTGAATACTGAAGGCAGAAAACTGTAAGCTGATAAACAATTAATCCGCCCCTTTCACGACTATATACATTGTTTGACTTGAACACGAGTGCGAATTACTGGAAACAATGTCGGAAGCGGCGTGTGCTGTGAAAGGCATGAAGCTCTTCGTCTAGCAAGTAGCGTATCGGCCTTGGCCAGACCCAGGGATTATCACGCGCCGATAAACTCGCATTTGTGCAACGACAAGTATTAATGCTTATTGTTCACCGCTGCAACCAACTTCTGCGCCGGGTTAGTGTGCTGCGTACGTATCCACATGCGAAATCGAGGCAGTTAATTTAACTGCTCATAAAGCTCAGATCTGCCTCCGGCCATGGCGTGAGCTGTAACGAGACATTGGTATCTGAGTCAATTTTTAATCACGATGCTCAGATCTCCTTGAATGTATTTACATCTTCTCGAGATATTTAAATGCCACTTCCCTATATATATCTGCCAAGAACGATGAAAACGAGAAATTTATTAAATTTAACATAGTTGTAGATTCGGCGATCAAATTAATATAAAGAAGATAAATATCACTAGTCGAACAAATTATTGCAATTAATTCCAAAAAGCAACCCACAACTCTCCGTACTCCCACAAACGAAAATAAAACAAGATTTTTCCAAAAAAAAAATGTACTAAATTGTTATTAACAGGGCTATAGAGTTTTATCTGACAATAAATATATAAAATTTAATCGACTTCAATTACTTAGAATAATCTCAAGTCATTACAGATTATGTAATATTTAAATTTAACTCTTGAAAAGGGGTGAGATATTTTTTTTCATAGTGCGAAAAAATAAAGCTTTAATGAAAATTTAATAAAGTTCTGTTCATTTGTTCTTCTAGATACTCTAAAATAACAATTTTTTTAAAACAATTAAATTCAGCGTAGTTGTACGATGACAAAATTGCATCGTAAAAGAGTCCTTTGGACCTCTTTTAAAGAGAATAAAAGTTTTCGGATTATGTCCGCTGCATTTTGTTTATACAACGCATACATATACAGAAAAATTCTTTGTCGGTTTGCGTCAGGTGCTTAATTTCATTTGCAGTAATAAATTTAATTACAGTAATTTATGTTGTCACTGATACATCCTGTCTCCGTTTTCCAATACCCTGCGGTTGGAGAATTCGATGTTTTATCAAAGAAAGTCAAGTTCCCCAGCAATCTAAGGAAAGATAAAATTGAAGAAAATTGTATAAAGAGTGAACAATTTGATTAGTATTCTGGTTATAAGTCAGTCTTTTTTGTAAAATATACAAAAAAGCTACTTTCTTGAAATGTCAATTATTAAAATTATCTTGATTCAAATATAATCACTAACAATGTCGCACCATAAGATGGCGATAATTGATAAAAACTTAAATCATTCGTTTTCCCTGGGTATTTAAATGAGATTATATTCAGAGATTTCTCAGCAAATTCCTCATTTCTTTTCTGCGGCCACAATTCTTAACTTTTCCTCTTTTCCCCACAAGAAAAGGGCACCGGCTGTTGGATAATTTTATGCGTAAACTTCCTTCTGCTGCCTGATTTCTCCACCCCCTGAATATTCACGTTCTGTGTGCTATAACTGTAGAAATATTTCAAAGGCAAACCGCAAATTCACACAGCTTCCCAAAGTACAGACTCCTCTTAACATTCGAGGGAAAGTAAGGCTCAAATAACTCAAAACGTGGATTTTTCTCGCATAAAAATTTCTGCGAGAGTATCTTAACTGTCTCATAAATCCATAAATATAATTTGGACCATAATTAATCTATAATTTAAAAATAATTAATTATAATATTTTTAAAGTTAATTGTAATAATCACGGGATTTCAGAAATTTTTGTCAATTATAAACATAAATATATTATGTACGTACGTTTATGGAATCTACTGTTCTCAAAAATTCAACAGAGTTATAGTTAATATTCGGATACAATTGTTAGCCTTCTGTCGATCGAAGAGGGCTTATTTTGAGTGTGAGGTACTTTTATCAGAGATTTTTTCAGAGATATTTAAAACCTTATAAAAATACTACGTTTCGCCACTAAATTTGAGAACCTATTTAGGTGAAAAAATTAACGTTTTTGCAACTCTGAAATTTATATTCACCAATTCTCGTATTATAAATTATTACGAATTTATCTTTTCATTAAAATTTTTACACCTGAGGAGTTCACAAAATGTAGGGACGAAACGTAGTGGTTTGATAATTCTTTGAATTGCTCTTAATAAATCTCTGTCTAATTGGTTGATGGTATTTTATTTATTAAAAGTTTCAGATAATTGTTATGAAAATTTTCGTATGTACATATACAAATAATGTTACGAGAAAATACCAAAAAGTAAATTTGGCACATTTACATTATTTATAATTTCAGCAGTGGTCAACATATATCTCAATCTTAATTAAATGTTAATCATTATTCCTTATTATATATATATAGAATGATGTTCCGTTTCATATGAATCTAAATGAAATTGCGGTTAATGTTTGTTTAGTTGAATGTTTATTTGTGGGTACTTCAATGTGAGTGGAAAACTTTTGCAATTCCGATACGGATTTCCCCCGCAGACGCCTACGTAAATGCATTCCTCGGGTAGGTGAGAAGGACAAGGAACATTCCAGCGAGAAGGCTTTATCTTTAGAATTTCCAGCTTCTCCTAACTTCGTCGGAGGCAAGATTCTGGTATCTCCGTTCCATTTAAAACAAAGGCTCCAAGCCAAATAAATAACCCCGAGACTGGAGTTAATGTGAAGATCCCACACGCCACTACTTGCCGTGTTTCTTGCGGCTTTAGAATCAGCGTAAAACAATGGCTCACGAAATTCCATGATAAATGGCAAATATATCAGAACATTTGCTGCGTAGCGATTAGAATATAGTAAAATAAATATTTCTATAATTGTTCTTAATGTATAAAGTCCTTGCAGATTTAAATCCATAACAATCAGCTTCATTCTGTAACAAGTTTCAGATGATCTGCATCCCTTATTATGAAAAGTTCAGGAGAATTAATAAATTATGATCATATAAAGAACCTAGACATTACTGATAACCAGATAAAAATAAGGAATTCAATAAAAACAATATAAAAATTGAGTATGCAAACGGAAACTTAATTTGGTCGGATATAAAAACATTCTTATCGCTGTATCGACATACACTCCAAATTCATTAAATTGGAGTCCAACAAGTTAAAATGGCTTATATCACTGAATGTAAGCTTTCCCGGTGTAAATTATTAATAAATTTTCACGGCCCATATAAAAATAAAAAAGCACGCAGCGGTAGTCCGAAGTCAGTGGTAGAGAATGCCCGCAGAAACGTCAACATCGAAAAATCTGAACCTGGTGCTTACATTACTATTTCTTACTTTACGAATTTTCCATATACCGTAACGGCATTTTATATTTTATTCCCATAATTCAAACTAAATGTATTATCTGAATTATATTTTTTCAACTCATTAATTGTGTTCTGTGCAAAGGGAGAAATCTAGTATAAAATTGTCTATATCAACCGCCATTCTGCGTAAATTTTGATGTTTAAAATTAAGTGAAGCAATTGCTTCCTTTTGTTACATGTTCCTGGGTTATCGTTATATATATACTTCAAATTTCTGATATCATATCTGTAATATTTTGGTGAACTTCAATTATTTTTTATATTTTGATTTTCTGTGAAACCTTTTCAATTATATTCATTTTATTTTCTGTCCTAATGAAACCAGAAATTTTGAAAATGTTGACAAAATTTATATAATTAAATTTTAAGGTTCAAGGCTTTTATTTTTCCCATAATTTTTCCTTGAACCATTATTTCATTGCACTAAACCTAGCGCATATATATATATATATGTTTTGTATTTGACAAAAATTTCTCTCTATTTACTTGTAATTGCCAAACATTTCAATTGGCCAATTTATACATAGAATATTACAGTACCAAAAATATTACAAATTATCAACATTTCTTTTGAAAGTTTTATCAAACTTTGAAGTAGAAATTAAAAAATTGTGGATCATGAATAATGGTGAATATATACCTGAAGACACAAGATTCCCATATATTTTTTTATTTTCTTTGTTATGGCCCATAACGCCTGGATTCATCGCTTTTAATATTCAGTACAGTCTTATATTGAATGCGATCTTTATCCTCACAGCGGCACCGAGTTGAGAATATCTCGAGATCGTAAATATGAATTTACTGTTGCCTTAGAGAGGCTGCTGGGAACAAAATTCACGAGCCTCCGTTTTAAGTCAAAATATCATTTCTCGTTGGTTAACCAAATTAACTCTGATGTTACGGGTAATTTTGAAAATATTTAATATATATTCATAAAACTTGTTATTATATCTCAAAGTTAATATTTTTTAATAAATATAATATCACGTTGGAGAAATACGAAGAAATTAATATTTAGTGCATTTCAAATGTAAATTTCCACCTAGTATTCAAAATTTAATAATTCTCTGTTGTTTATATACCTGCATATTATTATTAATTAATATATTGAATAATTTATTAATTAATGGGAAACATATTCGATTGAAATATACATATATGTGTTGTGAGAAACCGTAATGGAGAATCAATGATTAATATTTATTCAAGCAAAACTATCACTCATTAAATCAGTGCTGAACGTCAGCATGAAATCAGAATTACGATGTGAACATGAATTGGAAATAGGCGTTTCTGTAACTTAGCAAATAGCCAATCAATATAGATATATGTCGTTTAATAGCATAATAAATATTTAAAATCACGATAAACATTAATTGCAAATTATTGAACGTAATCAGACTACATAAATAAATAATATAATCAAAAACATTCATAAAATATATAAAATTGGAGAGATATAAACGACTGTTAACGTAATAATAAACTATATTACATCTGTAAATAAAAAATTAGAAATATTAATAAATGATTGACAGAATTATTAGCAAAAAATAATGCAATTAATATGACACGTCATAACAATTAAAATATTATTAAAATCTTCTAAGTGTTGCTATTATTAATTTATCGATACAATAACAGTATTACAAAAATCTAATCAACATAAAATTAATTAGAAAATTATTGGAAATAAAGTGCTAGTGTGTGGCGAAGTGCAAAGATGTATTTTTAAAGGTTAAATTATTTTTTGTTCCAATAGTTTGTGTCAACAATAGGGATTTAAGTAACCAGACTGAACGTGATTGGTTATTCATTATTCAATGAATATGTATTCATTACTGTAGATTTAAATTTTATGCGGCTGATAGAAATCATATTCCATATCCTCTTTGGAATTTTTTATTATTATTATACGTAGAAAACGAGTACTGTAGATTTTGGGATGGTAGGGAGGATTCAAGATCAAACTTACAAGGGCTGTGGAAGACGTTACTCATATATAGCTTTAATTCAACTTTTCAAAGTTAACATAGATTTTAATAAAGATGGGGGATAAAAATTATGAAGGAATTCAATTCTGAATCAGATGACTATACTAAGGTATTTTAAAACTTCACGTTTCGCACTTGACCTGATACGTAAAGCCTGGCTTTTATTAAATTTTGTTGCGAGAAAACAGACCACTAAATGGGGATGAATATTCTTGTGACCGATCCGAATGTTGGACTTTCTTAACCACACGCACGAGCTTTCTAATTGCTATCGGTGGCCGCCATGCTGGCGACTAAGATTGATAGGAGCCAGAGAGGCACCCTATATCTTGCTCCAAACAACCAACTATCAATCTTATTTAGCCCAGCGTTACGCGTTGCAATTTATCCGGCCGTTTAGTACTGCGTCATCGGTCGAGAAGGGGCTCCGATCTTGTAAAGGGAAGCCGACCATGTTACAAGAAAAATTGCTCTCGTTTCTTCTCTGTCTGCGTCGTTGTTAGATAGAAACCTTGTCAGACGAAAATTTTATTTCCAATATAGGAAATGCACCACATATCCAACTATTGGTTGTTAATTTCCACCTTACAATGCAAGTGTATGAAGAACTCATCTATTCATGTATATAAGTTGGGCAAAAGTTACAGATATAAATGAAGATAAAATTTATGAAATTCACAAGCATAAACATGGCACAGATAATAGATGCAAAATGAAAAGAATAATAAAAATAGCAGCAAAACGTTGGTGGGGGAGGGGGGTGGACAAATCCTGCGCCTTTGTCCCTCGCTATAAGGCAATGTTCCTGGCAAAATTAGATTCCGGTGCCCACATTTATATGTCTGCCAATAAAAGATTATTAAAGAAACTAAATACCATTCTAAATTAGGCATTACCACTCCAATAGATAGACTTAGAGTGGAGAGAAAAGAATCCCCCTTATGGCATAGAAGAACAACTGCCTTAATAAAATACGCAATACGAAAGGGCCCTTGAGGTAACAAACGATTACATTAGAGAACAAGCACCCACCCCAAGGCAGTTATATAAAGACTATTCCATTAGCCCGATGACTTTTCACACTAAACTAAAAACTCTCCTATAGAAAGAAAATTTGGCTTTCCCGGAAATAGACCATAATTATACTCCAAGGATACCGCTCTGGAAATTCCATGAGCTACCTATAGACACTTCTCTCTCCAGGCTGGGATCCAAGAGCATGAAGAATAGGGACTGGGAGGTGGAGCTGAAGAAAACGAAAGGGATGACAACGGAGCTAATATGGAGGCATCCCAACAGCAGAATAAAAACAACAGTCCAATATACACTAAAAAGGACGGGGGACAATACTCTGCCAGAAATCTTGAGGAAAAATGGAATAAGTGTTGAAGATGAAGGAATATTTCATAACGAAGTCGACAACTTCAAGGAAATTACCTTGGCAATCTATACGTAGAAAGCATTCCTGTTGTCTAAGGCACCGAAACCTATATGTGACTTACGCGAGACTGCACTGACGATTCAGCATGTCCTCTACGACTGTCAAAAGCACGACCGGATTAAAGGAGACACTTGATAAATACACAAGAAGGGAGGAGATATGTAACTCAGCAGTGGCAATAAATAATCTTTGTAAAATTTTGCAAAAAAACGGGACTTCAAAATGTAATCCAATTAGACGATGAATCTTACGTTAAGAATAGTATGTATATATAATATGTTTCAAATGTATTAAATTCATGCATTGATAATATGTTGATGCGACTAAATGTCAAAAAAATCCAAAAAAAATCAAAAATTATGAGTGCCCTAAGAGATTAGATTAATTTAAGAAAATTTAAAATTAGTATTAAAGAATACCAAAGAACATATTTAAATTTTCATTCCACAGCACCTCTGCTTCGTGACCAATTTCAATAGTGCATCTATAGAAATAAAGTAATATTTTTGCTATGCATATAATGGAATAGTTATAGTTAATCTATAGATTTCATGCAATAGGGGATCCGAAACCAGAGTAATCTAAATTTCTGACACACTAATGTTGTTCGCCTGTTGAAATACATCGGTCGGACCGATTTCGATTCAACTTTCTTCCACATACCGTGAAGCTTTAAGAAGTTTGCCAGCAATGTCCACCATTATGGAGGAAAAATAAATATTTGTCCTATAATATGTATTTTAACAGTTATAAACAAATTAAATAAGGAAAAATTTTGATCAGGTGTCAATAGTTATCTGAATTAGGTTCTTCAATCTGCCAGTTCCTTCAAACTTTCTTAAAGAATAATTATTGTCAATGGCAATGTTCTTCATGAGGTTCGACTAATGGACCCCCTTTTCCCCCACAGAGCAAAATAAATTGTAATTTTCTTCATATATAAAAGAAAAAATTAGGAGATTGTACTCAGGTATGAACGTAGTGGTAACGTTTCCTGAGACAGTAGGCGACATTCTTTAGCGGGAAGATGCCTCTCCGTTGAGGGGGCACCGTAGATAATTACCAACCTAACAGGCAGCGGTGGAGCAGGAAATTGGCAGTTCCCTGTTCTGAGCGGGCAATCAGTGCCGTCAGCTGATACAATCGAACAAGCCCTGTGGTGGAAGGGGAATTAACAGAAATCTCGACAAAGCTGCGACAAGAAACAGCGTTCCCCGAACAATTACTGTATATTTATTGATGAATGACTACGGTGTGCAGCTGAAATCGTGAATGCGAAGAGGTGTATGTCTGCTTCACCGATTTGTCGGTTTCGCTTGTAGTAACGAGTATTGTTGTATCAATATAAAAGTAAAACAACTCGTGCAATTGAACTCTAGATTAAACGGAGCAATTCGTGGATTCAGTGAAGCCTTTCACAGGAATTTTAGGCGTAGAGAAAAACTTTCATATAAACTAATTTATCACAATACTAATAATTTTAAAATAATAATAACTTCGGCTCTATAGTGAAGGTTCTTTATTTACATTTCTGTAACTAGTCGCTCGTTTCTCTCTGGCGTATTAATGAAACATTTGCTTCTATGGAACAGAACTTTGTTCCAACATTTTGTTGTTTTCAGACGTCCTTTGAAAAGCGCCAGTTGTATGCATTCCTCCAAGTAGACGAACTTAATATTCCAAGAACCCTACGAAGTTTCTGAGGTCCGGCGCACTTTACAATGGCAATATATCGCAGAGACAGAAACGACTTCTAGCTTATGGTAAACAAGAGACGTCGTCCAAAATCATATTACGCTGTTCCAGAACTTAGTTTCTGACTTATTATTATTGTGAATGAACCAAATACAAACATAATAAGTTTATTTCGTAATTAACGATGTTAGACAAATTATTTGCCAACTGAATGTCATTGAAACTTTTTATACTAAATCTCATTATCAGCACCAATATAAAATAATTAATAAACATTGACTAGATCCAAAATTTTAATCTAAGACAAAATATTTTTTTTATTTTCTATTAAATTTTTTTGTAGTTATTAGTTTCATCTGGCTGTTTGTAGATGGATTTTGAAGTAAATATATAATACACATCGCCTTATAACGGTGTCTGGTGTATAACAAATTATTTTGTACTGGAGCTATCGGCCTTCATTTGGCCACATTAATCCATTAACTGGTAACATATAATAAAAAAAAAATTGAAGAAAAAAAAATTACGTATATTAATAATAAAATTATAATAATAATAAAATCTTTTATACGTACCTAATAATATATAATACACATCGCCTTTAATCAATTTGAGCCTCCTATATTTAGTACTTCTAAATGGTATAATGAGTTTTATTAATCAAATTTAATGTGGCAGGAATGATCAATCGCCTTTTCATGGAAAATATACCTTAACTATAAAAAACAGAAAAGGTGACGAAATCCCACGATAGCTGAATTGTCACATCAACCTAATTGAAAGTGTAGTGTTCCACAAAAATATATTTACCGTAGTACTTTTCTAGATAAACATTACTGAAACCCATTCTTGATCGTTTTAATTAAATTATCGTGAAATATGTCTTTTCCTGCATTATATTAAATAAATTTACTCCACTAACTGTCAAGAGAGATTTATAATACGTGTACTCTGACATTGGAGGAGAAAACGTGTCTTCTTTCTGAGACGGCACTGTTGTATAGATAATTGGGGATTTCTTCACGAACTCAAAAATATTACGATTGGAGAAGCACTTAAGGAAACACAAATCTGCAAAACTCATTAAAAAAAGCTTTATTCTTTATAACATGCACATCTGAAAATATTAAATTCTGTCAGGTAGGATGTGTTAATATGTACAAATATAATTGTTAATATCAGAAACCAGTCGCGATTTGATTTATCGCTTGAAGGCGTATTAATATGTATATGTCCATATAATCATTTTTAATAAAATTGAATGGGAAAATTGTTGATATTGTAAAACGTTTCTTCATTAAAGATATTATTAAATCTCTCTTTAGAACGTCGCATTTGTAATAATTTAATTGTTTAAAATTTCGGTAAATACGTAATGTATCAAATATAACCATATATTATTTTGGACGGAAAAAATGTGAAACTAAATTTTAATTTAATTAATTAATTTTAAAACAGAATAAAAAAAGAAAAAGAAAAAAATATTCAGGGAATATTAATACGAAACAAAATTGATTTATGTTCAGTACAACTTTAAAATCTTCTCAAATATCTAATAAAGGAGTTTCTAATATACTATTATACTTTAAACAGTGACAACACCAAAACCAGAATATTTTGAATATAAACTATGGTATTTTAAAGAAAACCTGTCGCGTGGCGAAGCTAGGTGTCTGTCCCAATTCAGGAAAACGTGTGGTCCATGATTTAAAAAATCTAACAATTAAGTTTCTTGCTTGTTAATAACTTTTACCTTAACATACTTTCACTATAACATCCTGTAACATCTATTATCTTAAACTGCCTCCGTTTATTATTAGACCCCTCCTTTTTGGAGTTCCAGTGCAATCGGAGTCTAACATAACTGTATTTAAACTCAGAATTCTCCAAAGAGGAGACCGAACGATGTAACTTCCATGGTTGGAACGTTTTGTACCCCGAAACTGACGCCAAGTTCGAATCAGGCCAGATGAATCTTTAGGTATGGACACGAACGGGAACACAAACGTTTTCTGCAGAACAGCTGCACCCTGTAATAATCAATTGTTTCCCAAGCGATGGGAAACCCATTATTTTTATATACTTTTATAATGGTCATGGTCTTTATTGAAAGTAATATAAATTCTAGGAGGTCATAAATAAAAACTAATAATTTAATTATTAGACAAACAATTATAAATAATCTTAAAAATATAAGTTCTGTTTATCTAAGGGCCCTTCCGTGGAACTCGTAATAGTCGAATAGTTTCTTTATTTAAACAGTTATTTTATTATCAAAGTCTGATCCCCAAACACTGTGCAATCTTTGTCGACTACAATAAAAAATTTAGAATTTTCTAAAAAATGTGTTTTTTGTATGCCACAAGCCGCTAAGAATAAATTGAATACATATTTATTTAAATAAACACCTTTTATGTTTTTAACAGCAATACAGTATAATGATTGATGCTTCAACGAGAAAATAAATTTTCCCATGCAGTATTTGATTTTTGATAATGTAATTGTGTTACGTGTTATGACATTATAATTATGGTTTTAGCGTTATTAACTGATGTAGCTATTCTTTATAAAACTTATGACTAATACTACTTCATACTAGCATAACGTATAATTAATAAATAAATAGTAATCCCTTTAATACAGTGGAAGTAGATATTGAACTGGTGACTAATTTTAACGGCTTTCTGTGGTTGTTCTAGTTTCTAGTTTCACGCCTCGATGGCGTATTCGTGTTCAATGTACTGGTTAGAGCGGGTAGAGCTGTACAAACAAGTGTGCTTGTCACCCGCGTATGCCATAACAATTACCCATTGCTTGGTGTATAGAATCACAACACAGCGTGATGGCCTACGCGAACTGCCGCCGGTAAGCTCAAGTAATTAGCTTTCGGTCGAGGCTAAAACTCCGGGGCTTAGTGGGAAAGAGAGAATCATTCCGCAACTCCGGACGCACTTAAAAGATACGGCTGTCAGGTCTGACACAACAACATTTATTCAAACGTTGAAGCCAATTTTGAAACAGCTGCTCTTTCGCAACAACACTTCATTAATAGAACAGTCATTCCCGGTGTTTACACAGAAACTTAACTGTCAACATTTCTTTGTATAATTGGATGGGATTCTAAAATAAAAAGTCATTACATGGCACATCGACATGATATAACGATATCTATGCAAATAAAATACTGTTTTTCAGCTTGTCTGAACGGGACAATTTCAAAAATGGATAAATTGATTTTTAAAAAAATTATTTCAATATTTACTTTTACATAGCCCATTCCACTTCAAGAGTGGAGGTTCAGGTAAAATATAAAACACAGGTTTCAACCACTTTTCAATATTCTAATATTCAAAAAAGTTCGATAATATAGCATATTGTAATAAAGAAAAAAAAATTCTAAATGAAAACTTTCCCAATATTTATCTGGAAACTACACAATTATTTCTAATATTCTATTACTAGTAAAAGTAAGAAATACATACAGTTAATAAAAACATATCCTTAAAATTACCAACAAACATGTGAATTTTTGCGAAATTATTTTCAGTAGATTTTTGGAATTATCATAAATACACGTTTCAGTATCTAGTAGTGCTCAAAAACTAGTCTGAAATTAATTTCCATTTCGTTTATATTTATTTCTCTTATCAGTTATTCTTTCTTGAAATAAAAATTAATTGTAAATGCGAAACATAATCAATATAGATGTGTAACTGATATGCTAGAAAATTGTTGTACAAATATTTAAACACTAGATAATTAGTTTTAACACGCTTTATTTCCGTAACGCATTAGCGTTTCCAGTGTATCATTACTGGTGTACTAATTGGGAAATAACATTCAACAATTCTGACTTCAGCATTTACATAAATCAGCATAGGTTGTTTTCGTTGTCAGACTGAGCCTGAAATTCGGACGTAAATTTCATTTATTAAAACCTGTGAAGAGATTATGGTGTGTCCACCAGGATTAGAACTTGGTTATTTACAACGTGCATAGTTTTATTGAGCGATCAGCTATTCCAATAATTGGACAAAATGTAAAGTACTCGTATTTAAAAGAAAATTGCCTCGTCTTTATTTACATCATGTAAAAATACTACTTTTCATCGGTATTTACACAAAATCACTTTTTCTCTGTCAATGAATTGCCGTCTTAAACAATGGTGATATTAACAACTTTTTCGCAATAATTCCTTTATTTTAGCTACAAATAAATCGTTCAACTATAAAATATATTTATCAAAGCCTATTTATTTAAGAAAAAACCCAACCTATTTCTATTTATTAATTTAATGCTACAAAATTACTTCCGTATAAAATTTTGATTAACTGTTAGTAAAAGAAAACAAATTTTAATTCTTATAGATTAGGGTGGAAAAAATTATGGAAACAGTTAACTATATATAAACATTTTTTTAAATACATGATTGGAAATAAAATTCTAAAATTTAAAAAGGTAAACTGTAGCTTATTTTAATAGTTTCAAACATTACTAAATACATTTGCTTCACAAGTTTTTCCGCTAATAATAGTCGTCTATGTTTCTTTTCTTACATTATTATTTTCGCTATAACAAAATAGCAAAATAAAAAATTATACTTTTGTTAAAACTTCTTCAATCATTCTATGATGTCTAGGAATTAAAGTTTTGAATTTTCATTTTTTTATCGAGCAGATAACTTTTGAATGACACATTTGAAAGCGGGAAGTTGTACATTCAATCTCGCCGCTTGGATCACATAAATCAGGCAAAAGGCTTGGGGGAAAAAAAAGACTTCCTTCTCTCCTTCCACTCTCCAAACCAGACTCAATTTAATTGAAACGTTGGGAAACTCAATCGAGTTTCTTGGAGATTTGTGCGCCTGACAATCAGTTTCTATTTAAACTTTATAGAATCAAGTCAGGCCCCGGGCCAAATGTATTTTATTGGGGCTTTGAGGAACCGCACAGAAGGGCATACCGTTTAAGCTATAATAAGTTTTCTGAAAAGAAATATTGGTCGCCCTTCGATAAATAATGCGTACGCGGAAAATTACTATGCAATATAATCACAACTGTTCACTGTTCCAATAACAAATTTTCATCTTTAATAACAAATACGATTTTGATTATTCTAAAATCTCACGTCACAATAGAAATTCACATTATGAATAAGTTTTAATTATCAATATATATTTGTTTGAAGATTTTTAACTGGATAAATTAACTACCGATTTTTTATTTGCCTAAATAAATCTTCCATGTTCAAGAACAAGAAGTGAATGTATCCCAAATTTTATTTTTCACATTCAAAACATTCCATTACAACATAAACCCGCCTGTATTTATCCCAACGTACGATATATAACTGTTTAAGAGAATGTATATAAAAGATTCGAGTTATATTTTATCCCCAGTGTTGTTAATTTGTTTTTCCAATTGTCTTTATCCGAGTTGAAATATTTTAAATAAGTTTAAATGTAAAAAAATATTTCATTTAAACGTTTTATAATTTGTATTCCTAAATGTGTATAGTAAGCACTCTTCATAGCAGTTAAGAGAATTCTTCCGAGATAAAAGGGCATCTTTTGTAACGATTTATCATACGATAATCATAAAGACAGCAGGAACAAAGAAGGAATGTTTTAATAACTAAAGAATTTCTCGTTTGGGAACATCAGAAAGGCTTAGGAAATGTGATTATCAGAAGAGCCACCTTGTTTCTCTTACGCAAAATTAAATTTTGCTCTTTTCCGTATCCATATTTTAAGGTAATGTCGATCGATTCAACCTTGTGCGAAACAATATTGCGAAATATGAGCGCAGCATAGAAGATATAAGGATAGCATAATATTCTTCAACAAGTATAAGGTAATTGTTCCGACCCTTTCTGTGATCTGTCCATACAATTATATGGAAAATAAAATGGGATTAAACCTGAAAGAATATGTTATGTCACTATAGAATACAGATGAAGAGTAAAGGTCAGTCAAACGAATCATTCAGAACGTCTAGTGTAATTATAAGTTATTTTAAGGGTCTGTGCAACGATTTGAAATGTGTGTTGAAAACAATAATTGGTGGCTTGTACAGAGACACCCGAGGTTAGTCTTAAAGGACTAAATACAAAGAAAGATGCTAGAAACTGAAGACACTTTATATTAATCAGATAATAACTTTGATTCAGGAAAATGTAAGTTCAGTGATCACTTCAATAGAGGAAGAATAATAATTTAATAAAGAAAATAATGAGGATGCGAACATTTTTAAAAATATAAACAACGTCTATATTACTTCAAGTTAACAAAAAGATAAATCGTTAGAAAAAAAACCAGATAAAATAAATATTAAATAATGATCTGTGATTGTTGCTTTCCTCAGGTATAGACGGTACGTTGCAGCTACTTAAATTCACGCAGCACCACTGAGAAGACGAAAATAAATTTATTTGGTTAGTTCTTCACCTTTTTATTAATTTTTAACTCACATTTTTATCGTACTTCAAACTCGTCGAATTTATATTTCACCATTAAAACTGATAAAAAAACAATTTTTTAATTAAAAAATAATTTTAAAATGCTGTACAACAATCAATTGAAAATAATTAAGAAAACCATTAGCCAAATAACAGATAACAATAAGTTCTAAATAAATACCAGCTCTAATTTTTGCCTACGTTTTTTATCTAATTATTTTACTTTTTAGGCAGGTGTTTCATATTTTAATTTTAATTGCTCTTTAACAATAAAAAGTTGTATTTTAGATTAATTGCAGTAATTAACATTTACCTAATATTTACATCATTACATAAATTTTACGATTCCACATGGATCCTTATTTCAAGATGGTATTTTGCATGAATTTGCATTAATTGAAGGGGCTAAGTAAAAATTTAGCCACTTAACTTTTAATATATTTCTCAGATGCTTAATCGAATTTTAGAGTTTACTAAAATACGAATCGCATTGTATTCTGTTCATTTATGTGTAATGGACTTCGATTAATCTGCATTGTATTATAAAATTGTACTCTTCTGAAATGGTCAATGAATGGATTGCTGTAATTAATAACGAATAACATCCATTATATTGACACAATTACAAAAAAAAACGTTTTAGATGTCTCTTGCAGCTTGTTTTTAATTAAATGTGACACATTTACTTACAAGCTTAAAAATTAATTTATGGGAACGTTAATGAAAGTATGCTGTTTAGGTAACTACAATTTTACACGTTATTCGAATATTGTCTGTTGCTGAGGTTAATTTCTTAGCAAGACTATTTAAGTGATTTTTCTATTCTAGATTTTGTCCACAGTGGGTTCAAAAATTTTCCTCACTCTGTTAATTTTGGATCCTAACGTTACGAGAATTTTGTTCCATAATAGAATAAAATTGTAAATAAAAACATAAGCAAAAAGGAAAGTTTTTATTTTTGCCGACTTTGGTATTTTTTATAGACGTGTCTCGGCGTTTCCCCTCAATTTAAGTTGCAAGGCTGCAGCCCCATGGCGTATATCGGCAGGCGAGGAGCGACTTCCCCATCGCTCACCAAGACAGCTACATTACTCGGCCCGGCTACGCTTAATGCATAGAGGCAGCCCGCCTTACGCCGTTAAATACTTCAGCAATTTAGCTCAGTCTCCTGCTTCCCCTTGCATATTATGATTACGAATGACCGGATAATAAAATCCGCGCTACAAAAACTGTAAAACGGATATTTCTCTTGCCGTTACAAGGAAACATCCGACCTAATCTGTGGATGAGGCGTCTCGTTAATATGCAGAGTCGAGTACTTGCCAGCGTTTTGTATTTGTGGGGTATTCTTCTGCTTAATTATAATTATTATAGCATGTAATAATTAAGAAGAAACGAAAAAGTATCAAATTTATTTCTTTTTTTGAAGTACACATCCTGTCTAAAATTCTACGATAGTTTACAAAAGTCCCTGATGTGTATGGAAATTAATTTCAGTGTGTAAACTATGTGGGGAAAACATTTCAGCCACGTTGATCTCTCATTTTGCGTTTGAAATTAGTTTCAATTGAAGAATTGATTTTCAGGAGAATATTATACATTGACGTTTTATTATCGAAAATCCGAAGAGTCATAAACGTCACATTTTATGGTACACTTCCTTAAAATTTTATAACATTTATGATATGTCTTAATTTTAACACTAGTATGAAAATAGAAAATGTGTTAACGTGTCAGATAAATATTACCTTTTAATGATAATGACGACATCTACATAGTTACAAATGTGATAGACTTTCGAAGTTTCGAAGGGGTTAATAGCAAATGTACGCGATGTTTCGCTTAGGAAGTAGTCTTCAAATTAATCACACTAAAACGATCTTCTGAGTTGAGGTTCATTATACACAATCGACATTCCTCCTAGGCCTTCAAATCTTTCTAAATTAGAGAATGAAAGTTTATAGGCGAAAGAGTCCTCGTGAAATAAATTTATAGCAATCGAGATACAACGCCTTGCCTCGGGCTTAAGAATCCCGACAGATGGGCGCCCCGACGCGTCCCGACGTCGGAGCTTTGGGCCAGCAATAACACTACGTCACGACGCCGGCCTCTGGTGTCTGTGCTGCACGACACCGCAACAAAACTTACGCACGATAATATACAAACTCTACCAGACAGTACGACATACCATATCCAACCATGACCGACCTTCAGTGAATTCTAATAATTGCTCTACTAACTAAATAATATATTGAAAGTATTTATTAGAAATGCCCTTCCATATTCTTCCAGTCTTTGTTACATGCGTAGAGTTGAATTTATGAAATATTGGTCAAGAGTGAAATGTAAGTCAAATACTATTTTTAACGTCTGCACTTATTCTTAAAAAATTATGAATGCTCAACGATATTACGTTAATTGATGAAGAATAAATTATTTTACCTATACTAATATGTCCTAATCTAGTCTGTTGTTTAGTAATAAATCTTGTGCTGATTTTAAAATAAAAATACTTCTAAAACATTTTTATGTACAGAAAAGTTTATATTATAGATGCGAAATCACATCAGGAGAATAGAAAGTATGTAGAGCCGACAAAAATTGCATTTTTACCAACTATATATATTTAGGTGTGAACCTGATAACTAAAACGGAGATGATCCATTTATCTAAAGTAATTTGACACTACATTATTAACATTTCTTCTTGAGTCCGATCATTCAAAATTCATAAATGTGATTATTTTTAAAGATTTTTGAAAACTAAAATACGAGACGGAACTTAGTTTCAATAAATGGCTGAAAATTATTTTCATTAATCTTTTTCAATTTTTTTATAATATTTTATAATTATATTCTACCTATATCTTCGTACGTTTCAAGTAAACGTCATACGAATATATTGTTGAGATTATGGATATATTGAATACCAAAGAACCTTACAAATTAAAATTCCGGCAGTGGAAGATGAAGACGGTCAAGACTAACACACAGAAGTGAAATAAGGTGTCATTGACTGCGTCCAGTGTTTGGCGAAGTCTTCAGTTTTGCATGCATTCCCAATCGACTCTTTAGGCTACAATATGCACGTGAAAGCTAGAAGAGAGTTGCACAATTACAACGGGCGGTGTTTTCGGGAGAATAAACTGTATGGAGACGTCCTAAATCGTCCATTTTCCATTCCCTATTGTCAAACTAGCCAAATTCTGTGCATGATTTTGTGACACGTCATAAGTAGATCTCATTATCTACTTCTACAACGTGTTATGGGGAAAGACGCTAGCAACCACTTCATTGAGGAGGTTGTACAGGGTGAAGTAAAGCTGTTCCATCATCTCACTCCTCAAGAAATATCGCAGCCATAGAAAGTGTTAAAGGAATTTTCCTTTTTTTTCTTTGATAAACAGAAGATGTGGCATGTTTGTTATTTACCATTAATATCACCTGTTGACGACGAGATATGATCATTCAAAAATTGAATCCATACCCTATAGAAGCATGAGTGAGCATGTGTTCTCAGAAAGACATCCTAGAAAATTTTGGGTATCAAATCCACAGCTAATGGGTGTCAGACAAAACTACCAGTTATATAAATTTGAAGTTATCTGTAATTATATGTATATATTTCACTAAGTATATTCACCTGATCGTGCGTTAACTCGAACAGAAATAAATTTGGCACCCAGTACCCCTACATCAAATTATCACATTGAATACATTTGCATATGGCTCCAGCAATCCATCATCCGGGAATGGGCTGTGCGGTTGTTTTGTGCACTTGGTCTCCGTTAAAACTGCCATTACGAATACGCCGTTCTCTATGGCTGTTGTATGAAACACGCGTAAAGCTAGCGCTGCTAATGTGCATTCTAATTGACAGACATGTCTGCTCGCAGCTGATTCAATACTACGGGAAAGAGAGAGACAGAACACAAATAATCCCCTCATTCGCAATGAGCTGTATCGCAATAAATATTATTATGAATAACGAATGCTCCCCCAAAGATAACTGCAAATGCTGGCGTTAAAATTAACAGCACTTTGTGTTCTGGTGATTCATTTTACTGGTTTTCATCAAATATAAATGCAATATTACTCTTGTTCTAGCGGCAATAGTAAAACTGGCGGAAATATAAATGTCATTTGTACGTAATTTTCCCGTGAAAAGTGCTTTCACTGTCTATAAAAAAGTTAATAAAATAAAATAGTTAGCCTGTCAGAAATACCATTAAATATAAATATTTTATTATTTTGAAATATTACAAGTGACCGGAAACATACAATATAAAAATAAACCGTTAATTTTCTTTTCTTTAGATTTATTTAGGAAATATTATTTTCTTTTATATTTTTACTACAATTCTTTCACTGTTATACATCAGTCAAACATTAAACACTTGTACAAAATATTTGTTTACTTACCTATTAAAATATAAGCACTTCCCTTTCCCGAAGTTTATACTCACGTTTTATCAAGTTCAGAATTCGCTGAATGATTGTTTAAAGAGGACTTTTAAAAAAAAATTAATTCAATTAATTTACTTAACTGTGCCTATAATTCAACACGTAAAGTTTAACTTTGCTCTAATTGAATGCCAAAAATGTTTTATGCAGGGAAAAAATACAACGCTGGTTCGGAGAACTACCGAGCTGGCGACGAATCAAGTGCGAACAATATACGTGTTGCCAAGTTTCGCAGGACTGACTGCACTTAAAACCTTAAATTCGATGCCCTTCTCCACTTTTATACAGAAATCTGTAAGTTAATGCCATCACAGGATATGTGGAGATAGGATTTTCTGGTATAACGATCTTAAACAGATGGTTTTTCTCAGAATTTTAGTCTAGAATGAGTCAAGGCTCCTGAGACCTATACCAGCCATCGGAATTTTTATCTTAACCATTAAAAATTAAATTAAATTGTCTAATCCGCAACATGTATTGACCTTGTGTTTCTATATCATTTTTTGTAAAACGTTAGTTTTTTATCGAATATTTATAATAAATGTGCATGTTTTGATTGTTTATACCGTGTTTCAAAATAAAGTTACATCTACTCTGGGAATAGGTTTCTGAATAATGTTTATAAAAGTTTCTAATGATTCGAATCGGCAACATTAGCTTAATAACGGTCATTAGCATAAATTGTGTGTTGGTTTACAGTGTTATATAATGCAAGCAATTTAAATTTTCTTGAAACAATGAAATACCAAAAGTCATCCTACAATTCCAAGACGTGACTTTGAAGTAGTTTCTGAAATGTTATTTTATTATACGGCTTTGATGGGCGTGAGATTATTCAATGATCTTTCAAAAAATTGCAGATGTATCAGTTGATCGCTTATAAAGGCAAACTTTTAAAAGACGGGGAGATTGAGATCTTCTTTAATTCATTTATGAAACAGGGCATTTTGGCGATCACGTGATAATAGTTATTTAGTATACGATTCCCCATTCCTATTGAACATAATATCAATATCCTATTTATCATCACAAGACGTTAAACATCAATAATGTGTCAAGAGAAAAACTTTTTACTCTTCATTTACAGATTGACAAACAATTTTATGTTAATGAACTGGGATAAATATTATATTCGACACAGTTATATAATAAAAAATTATTTATACAATATTTATATATATATGTATAAATTTGTAAATATATTGAAAAATTAACGATTTTTTTGGAAAGCTGATATTTTGAATTTTGAAATAAAAAACGATAAGTGTATTAATGTAACTCTCAAAATTACTTCTTTCTTTCTGCTCAAATTTTCCCAAAGACTGTTCGTATAATTTTCATCAATTAACAACTTTAAATTGAGGCAGCAACCAAACTCATCATTCATCATATTAAAAATTATTAAATAATTGTTTTTTAAAACTTCATGGTTAATATACTACAACTACGTATCCATATTTGTTAAACTTATGAAAAGGGCTTTATGTATGATCCAGACAGGGCAATCTGATCATAGTTACACCCTAATATAAAAATAAACTTTTGCTGTTTCTCTCATCATTCGTTGAACCAATTTTTTAAAATCCTGAGATAATTCGTAATTCCTTCCACATTTTACGCAATATTAGTCGGAGAGTTTTAAGACTGATAAAGTAAACAGTACATAAAAATTAAACGTTTATTAATAATTTTCATAGGCATGGCTTCTTAATACCAATACTCCACATATTACAAGGCCAAATGAAGTTTTCTAATTAGAACATGATAGTATAAGATTTGATTTAAGAAGATGAAATAATGAGGGGCGGAATTTACTCATAAAACACACAAATAAGAAATCATAAATAATTGATTTGTTAAATAACAGTTCAAGTACGAATTTCTATTTCAAAACTATATAAATCAATCATCCCTATTAAGGAAGAAGAGAAGTTTATCATGAAAGCTAAAGCAATGACACAGTATGAACTCATTTCTTGGTAGTGATTGCATCGGTTTTTGGGTAAACAGAAGATAGTCACACCTGTAAGAAGTGGCCCATCTGTCGAAGCACTCACGTTCAGCGCTCCTCGAATCCCCGCTATAGCTTTCGTTCCGCCGAACTAGCCTCCAGATTAAGTTGACTATCGGCTTCACATCCCATCACCAGCGGAAATGGCGCTGCCTGAGATTGCATATAGAGAGCAACGAGGCCGTAAACGTAAAATCGCGAGCATAGAACTAGACAACTTCCTGATTTCCACGCTAGGACACTTTCCAAACTCAATAAAAAGGGACGCATCTTTTCTTCGCCAATACGGATTCGCTTAGGAATTTTTTTCTTATCGGCGACTAAACTTTAATTTTTTAACTAAATTACACATCGATATAGGCTGCAGTTCATAAGAAACTAAGTCCCTCGCACTTCATATTTTTTTATGAGGAATGTATTTAATTATATTCAATTTCCGGGTGGAAAATAAATATTGGATAACATTTCTTAGGTAATGAGGTTCCTAATAGCATGTCTCCATACGAAACATTTACGCTGCTCAAAATGAAAATTGGAAATATTTGAGTTAGAGAACGTTAGACCTTTTAAAATTAAAATTAAATATTTAATAATTTTTGCAAATAATTTTGACTGGCAGCTGTATTACTTCATCAAGGATATGTTCAAAGAAATTCAAATGATAGCGTTCCTACAACCAGAAATAAATGGTCATATATAATTATTTAAGGTAGAAATTAATTATCAATTAAACTAATAATGTTTTGTAGGCACTCTGCCAATTATGCATTTAATATTTCATCTTTATGATTTTTTATGATTGATTAAAGCGTTGCAAGAACGACCATATCTATATGAATAAAAAATATGTAAAGATATACAAAAGTAATAAAAAAAATTTCATAACTCAAAGTCTTCATTCTTATTAAATTAAATTTAAATTCTTATAAAAATTTTATATTAGTAACCCGTCCGATTAGAGTCTGGATTTCTGTATAATTGATAATAATATATAATACACTTCGGCTTATATTCCAAGTAGAATTTGACTGAAATCAATTTGAGAGTGATATTTTTAAAATTGTTTCTTCGAAAGCGGAACAGTACCTGCATGATTATAATTAGAGCACTCAAAGGAGATCCTCTTGTTTGGAGTGTCTCGTAATAAGGAATTAGTTTCCGCAAGGCTCATAGCTGAGAGATTCATCCATCACGAGCGTCCACTGTGGAGTTTCGACGTGAATAGCCCAATATTCTACATTACAGACACTAGCGTCGGAGGTAATTAGGTACTTGGTTACTGCTTTTCTCCAGTCTCACAGAGATTATTTTATTATGCGTGTCACTGCTCTTTTATATATATTCTGCACAAGCACTACTACGGATTCTTAAAGCAGAGTCATTTAATTCAATTGACCTCCTGATTTTAGTGTTTTACGTTTGCTGCTGGAAAAAAAAAATTCTATATTTCGGAGTATGAAAATAATCGGAATTATTTATATATAATAATATTATCGCGTTTTAAATAGCATCGGCGTCCTCACAAGGAGTAACAATGGATTTTCGTTATGAAAATTATTTATTTATATATATATATATATATTCAAAATCTAATGTAAAAGTAAATAACTTTGAATTGCTGTCATCATTATTATATATTGAAAAGTCATGCGAAGTTTATGTTAACATTAAGAAATTTATTTTCACGAGCGAATTGGTAAGCATGATTTCCGAAAACAAAGGAATTGTGATTCTAACATGTCCAGATTTGGAAGAAAATTACGCGTTCTGTTGGAAAAACTAAGATGCAAATCCCCAGTTAAAGACTCGAAAATGTTATTATTTTAATAGGGTACATTTTTTAGAAGTTTACTTAAGCATTTATGATGCACATATCTGAAATAAGAGCAGCAATTATTCTAATTAAGAAACTGTGTGAAAAGCAGAAATCTTGTCATGGGAGGATTTATTTTCTATTATTGTGAATCATAGAAATGTAAGTAAATGGGATAAAATGTGTACTGCGTGTTGCATTCATAAAGGGGTGCTTAATTCTTGTGACGACACGTTTATATTTACATGAAAATATGTGGTCACACACCATCGCACTCATACATGACATACTTTTGACAGTTTTAAAATCGGCAATATTTGGCATAATAAGTTATGTTAATTTTATCAAAATCTACAATCAATTTCCTCTGAGGTAATGTCACCTACCAGATGAACTTCTCAGGATCTTTTATCTATAACATTCCCTTCCTTCTCGAAAGTTCCATTTGAGTTTCCCGCCCTTCAATTGCTCCAACAGATCCCATCATAGCGCACTCGGCTGATTTGCTATTTTCCCTGGGGCGCCTACCGTCTTCATTGAAAGTCAAATAATTTGTGATACGAAGAGAAAGTGTACGTCAAAACTCATTTTTATTTCCCAGTGGTCTTTTAAAAGTAAATTATTTATTGAATTAGAAATCATTAATTTTTCATTATTGCCACCTTTTTCTTAGTTCACTTCCCACTTTACTACAATAATATATGCATGATAATCTTATTATCATCGATTACTTAGATACTAAAAGAAAATAATTATTTATTATTCATATTATTTTATGACATTTATATCTGTTTGCCTTTTTGGAGTGTATTCACTGAACTGATTTGTAAGTTATAATAGCTGTGCACAAAATGTCCAACCTGGTCTGAAGTTTAATATTATGGCAATTAAAAAATCAAAATTTCAGTTATCGAACACCAGTCACGTCGAATACTGTGATACATGTTCTTTAATTCTCTTCTGACGTTGCTTTAGGCTGAAAGCAGAGAACGCGTTGCTCTTTTTGCAGCTTCGTTCCGGTCTTGAGCGGATTACAATTACGACGCTTTGTAGCTTGGCGGCATTAAGGCTGAAAATTTAATCCGGCGCGTTGCATATATAAAGCTCCTGACCACAAATTAATTCCTTTGTAATTGACTGTTTGGACGTAGTTTCCCCAAATCCCCTTGTCTTGAATAGTTTCTTAATACCGAAAAAAATTAGAGGCAAAATATAAACTCCACATGTCTTCCAGTAAAATTCTTCTAGCACCAACAGATTTTACATAATAAAAAGGTAATGACTGACCATTAAATAACAAGGACTATTATTCTATAGGACAATTAGTAATTTTGGAAAATAAAAGATTTAATCTAAAATATTTGGTCTGTGTGTATTGCAAGAACCATCACTTTACTTCAGTGGATAAAAAAATATTTAATAGATGGAATTTTTAAAGTACAAATAATAAAATCGATTTTATTTTCATTAGACTTAAAATGAACACGAACCGTATATGACGGTCGTATTTAGTACATTTAATGACAACATAAATTATTCTTGTCACTGTACAAGCAATAAAATAATAACATGACAGTTTGATTAGAGCAACGCTACTTCAAAGAAACGTAGGAACTTCTGTCCAGGTGGGGAACACAATATAGTCTCCAGTCACCGGAGGCGCGCAGAAATTGCGGGAACCAACTACTTATTTGTTCAAGTCTGGCTATTGAGAATGAGGCTACTGAATATTGTAATCTGTAATAAGATAACTTATAATTTTTATCTCCATGGTCAGTTAAAATTCAATCGCCATGAAATTTAGACAACCTCAAGCAAACGAATATTCAAACTGCAACCAAATAAAATACTTAAATTACTCCCTCATGCGTCATACATGATATCCGAATAGTATTACATTCATTAAAGTATATATGCGATTATCTCAATCAGTAACTTGTTTCTTGATTGCTTTCCGAACGATATTTGTAGTGGTGTGACTCAGGGATTTTTAATTGGAACAAAATACATATATTTTTTCTAAAAGGCTAAAAGAAAATTATCAAATGTTTTTAAAGTAACTATAAATTACTTAATTTCTGCATTATTTGTGTCCTTTATTTTCCTTACCTGATTCAGAGAAAAAGTGAAAAAAGTCTCAACAATGATTAATCATTATAAACCTCATAATACGTCAATTATTTTCTGCTAAAAATATTAAAATATTATTCAGCGCCTACGAGATGTACTATTTTTCAATTCTTAATTATTGATGTGAAAAAGGAGATTTAAAATTTAAATATAACTTCCTCAAACGTATGTTTTAATAGTAATCTATGACCATCATCACTGTTTAATTACAGAGGAGGATTTGTAATTCTGTTTCAGATCGCAATATTGTGGTTATTCCGGAGGACTGTCGTGGGGTTGGGCTTTAGTAGGCAGCAAGGGTTCTCCTGGAAGCTGGAAGGCCTTTCCTCCCCTTCCAATTATCCGTCTCTGGCCTGCCTTTGATTACCCCATATCGCTTAAGCGTATGGCAGGGTTGGGTCCTACACCAAGAAATGGGACGCTTCCTCTCCACTTCCTTCCGCCTCGTTTTCCACCCCAACATCATAATGACTAAAAGAATTATCTTTGAAATCTATTTTAGACTCGAGTTATATTTCAGACAGAAATTGATAATTCCTGTCAGAAAAAAATCGTTTCCAGTCCACATACTCCCTCCAACAAATTATTTTCCATTTGCATTTTAATTCTAGATCTCATAACAAAACAACAATTAATAATTTAGAACGAGCATTAGTATTACAAATATTTAACAATCATTTAAGTAACTCGTTCATTCTATGTGTTTTTGATTAATTTTTTATGTTGCTGTTCCCCTATATACTTTTAAGAAAATAGCATAATATGCATAGAAAATAATCTGTGTAAAAATTCTGGATTGTTACTCAATATAATAATGTTTATAATTAATAGTGATAATAATTGATTCCCAAACTCATGTAGAAGTGAACAGTGTATTTGGTGGTGTGTATTTTTGAAAATATCATAATTGATAGTCAACTCTCAGTCTTTACAAAAGTAATTATTATAAAATAATAAAAAACGTTAATCATACTCAAGTGGAAACCAGGCTATTTAAACCTTTTTTGAAATGTAAATATACTTAGATTTGACGAAGTCAAGTGAAATATCTATTCTGTGAATAAGGATTTGTAATTCTGTTTCAGATCGCAATATTGTGGTTATCATTAATATTTCATAAGTAATTTAACATTCCATTTTTATCGTAATTCCGCTAGTCAGTACGTTGTGATAAGGAAATCAAGTAAAGTCTCTCAATTTTTATTTATTTACAAATCGAAATATGTCATCTCAATTTTTACTAATAATCAGGAATTTGTTAAAATTATAATCCGACGAATACTTTTCAGTAGAAAAATAAGTATATATACTTAAAAATGTTTTATATATTTCCCGACACTATAATATATAAATATGAAGAATCAATGCTAGAGAGTATGCATATAATAATTTTAAATCCTAAATTAAATTAACATATTTATCGCAAAATTTTCTGTTAACCGTCTGAAAATATTTAATACACGTTTTTATTAAAAGTACGTAATAAAAAAGATAATGAATTAAGCCCTCAATTTTTCTATCCTGATAGTGAATTTCTATACACCCACTATGATTTAATAGGTTATACGAACTAATTTATTGGAAGATTGAACGAGACGTGAAAGCAATTATTGCATCAGTCAGCTCTATCGACTGGTGAGATATCGACATATCGGACGAGATCCTCAAGGTATTGGCAGCTGAATTTCAAGCCACAGATCAACCTTTCCCTTGCCGAACTTCACAGATTTATTATCTGATTTAAATCTGAACCCATAACTTCCGTTTTTCTATTAGAAAGTATTTTATTTGAAATTATACACCTCCAATTCTTTAGATAAAAAATAAATCACCAGCAGATAATGAAATAGTTCTCCCAGGTATAACGGATTTTGAATATGAGATAATTGTTCACATTTAAAAACATATACGCTACCGATTTACAACATTCAGCATCATAACCGTGTAATCTAAATCTTCAGATCAATACACTCCTAATATTGATTGATCTGTTATAAAATAACTATTTATCTAGTAAGCGTTCAAAATGTTTTTAGTGGGGTATCTAATAATCTTATAAAATTTAACTATAATTTTGATACATTTTTTATAAATAACTTTTTACTTTATTATATTTCGTGTTTATTTTAAGAAATACTGGAGGATAATACATAAAGACTAAAATGCTAATCATTATTGGAATATATAATTTAGTGAAAAGACGTAAGATATCGTCATAACCGTATATAACTCCGTCGACTCATATTGCCTCAACAAAGACAACTAAATAAATGCTAATTTCACAAAACCTGACAATTGTTTGGAAATTTTATTTTGATAAGTATTTTAAAATGATTCATTAAGTTTTTTAATTCACTATAAGCAATAATAAATTGTTAACCGTTTCAAAAGTTTCTGCTCAAATGGTTTAGTAAAATTGTGATTTTCAAAAATGTTATAATTCAATCTGTATATTTCTTTCAATATTTAATCCAACTATTATTACGACACGACATCAATCATGATTGTAATAATGCAACCAGACATACTGACACCTTTTCCAATAATTAAAAACATTCTATAGAATTTAGAGTTAATTTTTATCGCCAATATGGTGTAGAGAAACAGTTATTTATATGTTCATAAAAGACCACAAAACCTCTCTTTTCCCGGAAATGAAATTTTGAATTAATTGCGGTCCGCATCACGAAATTCCGATGGAGGTTCTACGTGCACAAAATTAAATTTCGTTGGGCAATGAAATAATTGCAATGAACTTGATGAATACTTTTGAAGAGACCATTGAACAGAGGGAGAGTTGCTCGTTATTTCCATCTCAAAATAAGCGCGTAACTTCACTCTGCTTTTGTTGTTTCTTGTCAAAGCATCAGATGAGATATATTTAAATGGAAATAGTTTTGGAATAATTTAGGTACATTACATATTGCTGCGCATTATTATACAAGTTCAGCCTCGTGGGTGTAGATTTCCTATTTTTATGAAACATTACAGTCTTTTAGTTTACAGTTTTATGAGTGAAGAATGAGTCTTTTTTAGCGGAAATAGCACGATAATGAACCACTAATTAACTCTAAAAGTATGAATAAAATATAATAATCGTATATTTAATTATCGGAAGTTTATCGATGTTTCTGTATTACACATCTGTCACGTTGATTTTGATTGATTTGACTCAACACCGATCCACAAGTAGTATTAATTAGGGTACATAAACATTTAGTGCGATTAATCTACTGTTTCTTAGTATTATTCTGATATGCTATTACTGAGGTGAATCAAATCAGACAAAAGTCTGGTTTTTTAAAAAAATTTGATATTCCATATTACGAAATAAATTAGTTAAATTTTAATGGAAACCTAAATCTACTCAATTTTTCAGTATTATAAACATTGTTGCCCATAAAATATGCAACTCGAAAAATTAAATACTCGAAGTTGTATTAAATAATTTCGTAAAACTTTATTGGCATAATATTTATGTTTTTCCTCGCATTTAAATATACTTTTACCTGTTTGGTCTAATTATTCAGGAGCTTTCAGCTTTCCTGTCAATTTAATCTGTTTACATGTATTTCTCCAAATTAATATTAAAATTTTTATCATTTCTTTTAATATAACATATAGTATTATTTTAGTATCAGTTATACTTACTTCTTATGTTAACATATCTGTAGAGAAATTAATGTTATATAAGTATTTTTGATTAACACTATTGATATTTAAAACGCATAAAGGGAATATGCTTCGTTTTATTAATTCATAGCCTTGACTCCTGCTACAGAGATAATATTCTCTTATTTCTCTAGGAGAGGAAACTCGAGACAGAGACGGGTCTAACAGATACACTGATACTAAAATAAATCACTTACCGCATTACTGCAGAATGTTGGCTCGGATTTGCTTATTTAACGCATAGAACTCCTCCAGGAGACTCTTCATCGTCACTTTCTGTTTCCGCTGGCGTTTACATGAAAATCTACTCCACGCATAACAATAAACTCGGTACAGCGCCCTTCACTCCATTTCATATCCTACGAGCACAACACAGATCTTCTCCATATTATATATGCTTCCGAACATCTGTTCCCAACTTACCATATCCATTTTTCAAAAATAAATGCAACTCCCACCGTTTTTCTTCCGTAATATTATTATTAGATTTAGGAAATCTGCACAACTGCGTAATTATTAGTCTGTGCGATAATTGACCAGTGAGATTTTATAGGAAACTAGAATATTCTTCTGTAATTATATTGAGATTTTATAGGAAACTTTCACTGGTCAATTATCGCAAACACTAATAATACCGCATATAAAAGTGATAATTTTTAACTATCAGATATGTTTAACGACCATTAACATATCTTTTCCCAATGTTATTTTATACGTTCATTCAGAAAAAATCGTAGATAATGGAGATTCATTTTGAGATAATTTATTATTAAATTAGAAAAATGTTGAAAATAAATTCATATTTATCAAAGTCTCCATTTCATTCCAAGGCATTTTCCAAATGGTTTTAATTTTTGTTCAACGAGATTTTATCGAGATCATTGGGATAATTTATGGCTAATTTATGGATAAAGTGAACCACTTTATTTTACTATGATATTATTATAATACTATTATATTATTATCAAGCGATAACATAACATGTCGCTTTGGAATTTTTAAATTGTTAACACTATTACAAAAGTCAACCCTATTTCGTAAGTGTGGTTTGTTTCATTAAACCCTATTGAAAAAAATATTTTTAAAAATTTTGAAATATTATTTAGATGACAGATGATTATTTAGATGTCACAATAAGGCTTATTAGATTTTTATATTTACAGTTTTTAGAAAGTGCATAAGCTTTAGCTGATGTTAAGAACGAATTATTTAATTTAAAATAATTAATATATTTAATTTAATAAATATTTACGGGATACCAATGTTCTGCGATGTTTTTTATCTAAAATCGTGTCTAAATACAAGAATTTGTCGCTCGATTGTCTATAGACATTGTCTTGATATAAAATTGCTCGACTTTCTATACAAATGTAATTTCCGATGTGTTCAACAAAACCGTTACAGTTTTGGTGAACATAAAGTTTGGGTTATATTTTATAAATTTATTTGTCTCACTGTTATTTTATAATAATTCTTTCTTCTCAAAAGGTGTATAAACAATTCGTTTAGACTATGTGTATTACACGTAACTTCAACTGACTTTTTTCAAACTAATATTATTTGGAGTTACATATAAATTATATTCAACTTCTCTTATATTTTCTATTATGTCTGCCTTGTTAATTTTACTTTATAATTGAAAAAATTATCTAATGAAGCAACTTCTCTCACACTTTGTGGTATTATAGTATGAATTAGACAAACTAACTTTCATTATTAACATTCAATTGACTAGCTTTTTCTTTTTTAATGTGATTATAAAGTTTTTAGTTTGATATTTTGTCAATTTTTATTTGACTCTGAGATTTGTAAGAAATTCTGTAAATGTTTGTACGTCAAATCTGATTAAATTCAATTTCAAATTTATTTATATTTTTTCCTAACATTTACGGAAGGAGTGCAGATATTTTATTCCCAAATTTAGTGTGAATAATTGGAATATTAATTATTTAAATAACGGATAAATTTTATTGATCCAATTCAGCGATTTCTGGAGATCCCAGAATTATGTTCAGGATTTCAAATTTCATTTAGACATTCCATATCATTTATACTATACTGTAGTTCGATATATCAGGACGAAGGGGGGTATTTTTTTGTGTACATTATAATACACGAGATCCACACGGTAGTTTCTGATAAAATTAATTATAATAATAAACAGCACTGATATTAAAAAAATCTTGTCCTCTTACAACACGCTGTCCTCCAAGTTTCAGCCTTACAAAAACTCGTCTACATCTCGGGATGATTAAGTTACACGCCATCTGGACCTTTCCACACTTTATGTCTAAAGCTCTAATTCGATATGACAACGCCCTGTCGTTCCTTATTTACATTTATGTTAAAATTTTCCCCAAGTATTAACTTAAATTTTACCACATCTTGCTTTGGCGCTTTCAAATATGAAATAATGAATTATTTTTATTTGAATTCGGTAAACAATAACATTTTTATTTGCTTGCTTTTATACGAACTGTATTATTTGCGTAATTTCAATTTAAAAATGTTAACAACGGATAGATGTCACAAGTTGAATTTTTTGTGTTTAAAAATTGAGATAGTATGCACATATTAGTCTTAGATTTGATTTAGTATATATTAATTGCCTAAAATCTTAAATGAGAAGATATGGACAGATTATTTTGCATAATTATTGTTCATAGACTCTTCTTTAACATGCTATAATTTTAGCATATTAAAAGCGTTTATCTTTGTCATTTATATTATGAAATTACAATTAATCTCTCGAAACCTTTAACCCTTATGAAAGTATTTATTCGTATCTGTAAATATTAGTTTCTACGTAAGAATATTTTATAATGAATACTCGACGCGTTTCAGCATGTCCGTATTTTGAATGTTGTGAAATAAAAGTTTAAGATTCCTCCCAATACGAAATTAATGATACGTTGTCTCAAAATTAATGGTGTAATTGAGTGATTCACCAAATAACATGTTAGTAAGAAGTAAATAACGTAGTTGTAGTAGTGAATGATTGAAAGTTTGATCTTTCAAAGCAAAAAAGAAAAATGATACATTTTTGTAGTTGTGTATTGTAATTTTAATTTTTAATTATAACTGTACCAAACGTAATCTTTATGACTTATTCTACCCTTATTTTTTATATTTGTCCAAATTTGAAACATTTTCTTTATTATTTTAAATTGCCAAAAATAAATATTCATTTTTTTCTAAGTTATAAAAGACAATTTTAAATGGAGAGGAATTGTAAACTCATAATCAAATAATAGATTATTACTTTTTAATAGATCAAGAAGCCGTTGGAAATACCAGCCGCACTCTACGAAATACTCGATAGCTCTCAAGCATTGACCGGGAATTTATTTATTCCAATCTGAGATTTGATTTAGTATATACAAACAAATTAAGTAATTTAATTTTCAGATATTTAAAAGTATAAATACAGTAAAAAAGTATAAAGTTAAATATTTCACAAACAATAATATAAATTTACCTACAAAATATATTATAAACCATATTTTTAGTTTCAATACTAGGAGCAAGAATAAACGTATTGTTGGGTGCGCCCGCCCTTGAGGGAACATAAAGTTGGCCACGGGAGAAAGATGGCGATTTCAAATCCACTCCGCAGTATTTAATACACTATACCTGTCGCCTCAATTTCATTTCACTATATATAATTTACATACAGTCATCTATAATGTTCATTTTTATAAATCTTGAATGAAACTGACACCAGTAAATTTAGCAACCCTCAAAAGCATGGATTCGACAAATCGGTTATTTTGTATTCTTTGTTATTAATCAATTCTACCACTTTTATAAATCCCCCATCACCTTTCCAATGCTAAATTAGTTAAAACAAAGTAGGTAAGATGAATATGTGTGTAAAATTTCATGAACGTGGGTTTAGTTTTCCCGCAGAAATTGTGATGAATGGGAAAGTAAGTGGTATTTGCCTTAATACATATAATTATTTTTAAAAGAAGGAAATAAACTTTTTGCACTTTTTGCTAAATTTAAGATTATTCTATTTGTCAGATACAATACATTTTCAATTTTTGCGCTATATGCCAAAATAACAACTTATGTTTTGTAGAAACTATTTCCAGTTCCACATGTACCTTCGGTTCATGACTAATTATGAGGACGTTGACCCAACCGTTCCGTTGGAATCATCGGGTGAAAGTGGCCGTACGCTAGAACAGGAACCCTTTTCAACGTAGTAGCAAGGCGCGTGCGCAGGGAGAGCGCGTGGGTTCCCTGTCTTGGACTCAGTTGCGGAGGAGTTCCCAGAGGAAACCGTCACGGCTACAACGCGCGCACGAGGTGAGTTCGCGCATGTGCTCTTCTGCATGTGACGTCACACCCACGTGTGGGACAATATTCTGAGGCAGTATTAAATATTGTCACGGGTCTATCATCTGCAACATACACACTTATTTTAATTTCGTCCTAATACATGCAGTTAAAAATTTTAGCATATTTGGAGATTTTTTAACGTAAAAGTTCTGAGGAACTATATGCTAATAATTGAGACTCCACGCTAAAGTTTAATACATTTTATTGAACGGAAACATGTAATATAATTTAATTTTGAGTCTATTTGTCATCAGACTTTTACGACTATGGTTGTTGCCGTATGCAGAGATCTGATTGCTGTCAGACATGCAGAAGGATATTCAGAGACATAAGCTTATATATTCCTTTAGAAGAATTTGTTTTCTAATAATCTATAAGATAACTGCCAGAAAAATTGTTATGTAGATTAAATATTGTGGAAATATTAATACAAAACTGTTTTGAAAAATACTATGAACCAATATTAATCCTTATTTTTTACATTACCGTTTGACTGTTGTCTAAGAAATAATTTCGAAACCTGCAGCAAACAAAATTCGATTTTTTACAACTGAATGTTTGTTCAGTGATAATAATAGTGTACTATTCATAATTTATATATAATTCACAATGATAGTCGTTATGGCGCAACGTTTTAGAATACATCGTAATAAGTTCAGAAAGAAGCGAAATCATTAACCTGGTTACTTGAGAGAGACAGAGATTGTTACTTTTATTATCAATATTTCTTAGAATATATTTTTAATTAGTTTTACAATTGCATTATATATTTTGCTTTATTATTAGCCAATTACTAGAGAAACATACCATAATATGATTACATGAGGTCGGTCTCTACATTTATGGTAGTCGAGCATTAACTATATTTAAATATTATTATCAAAGTAAGTATTTAAACCCAATAATTCTTCGGGAACGGGGGTTTACTGTACTTTTACGGTCCATTAAGTTGCTATTGGCTGAATATTTGATAAAGTTTAACGTTCATTTTTCTGAAAGATTGTATTTTTGCCTTCCATTTGCAGTAAAACATACAATGTCTACCATCTATAATGCATCAGTCGATCAACAGTTCCCTCTTAGGTTATATTTCACATCTTAACTTCCGCCACAAGCGACGGAACGATAATTTGAATGTAGTAGACGCTACTCTTCATAGATTCTTATTATCTAACAATTTTTGTAGCAGAAAAGACTATCTGGAAAGGTGAAATTATTATGCCACTAAAATATTTTTATTTTTATTAAAAGTTGAATATTATTGGATTCAAGTCTCATATACAGGAAATAAATAACTTCCGTTTTATAACACTCTGAAACTCAGACTTAAGGCAGTTTAAAAACCACTATCGTGCATAATCAAAATTCCTGCCCGCATGAATTACATCTATTATTCCACGACTTCGTTTAAATTAAGCACAACAGACAGTTTTGTTTTCCAATTCGCATAAAAATGGTATTAGGAGATCGCAATCATTGTCAAATTTTTTCTTTTATTAACAAATTTAAGAAAAATAGCCAAGAACCAGGTAAAAAGTTTGGTTGGAATATTCCAACACATTACCAAATCTTAAATAGCTAAAATAATGGAATTCAACAGGCAAATCGGCAGACGCTTGTGAGCCAACTGTAAAACTCCTCAATTATCAATACTTTCAATGAAATTGTCTCGTATATAAATGCTAATAATGTTCAGTTACAAAATGTCATTAATCTAAAGACAATGCATTTATCTGTAGCAAATAATTGAAATTCGTTTTAAATTTCCTACTCTCTCGATTTTAAATTTGGCAAAAAAAAAAGATAGCCTATATATGAATTGACATAAATATGTATTATCGGAGGGTAAAATTGTGAATGAGACGTGTATTTCCATGGCCATAGAACCTCCTACAATTACACGATTATTGTTATGTAGACTCACTTCTAGAGAATTATATATATATATATATATATATATGTGTGTGTGTGTGTGTGTGTGTAACTACATATTAATACAAACCCAGTAAAATATACTAACGCCCGATCTGAAGCTAATTTATTTACCTTAAGAAAGTAAAAATACTAGTATGAGAAATTATTGAAGTCAGTTCAACCGGTTTTGGGTTTAACCTGTTCAACCTGGCCGACAAACAGGCAAGTTAATGTTTTATTTGTATGGATAGAGGCACCCCATTCACTGTGTATAACTAAACTTCGTAATTAACGGGACAACAATTTGCTCATTTCGATATGTGGTCCCCTCGGTCATTCGGATTCGGTTAAGACTGATAAAAAAAATTATAATTTGATATATTTGGTTTAACATTAGCAAATAATAGTTATGGTGGTGATGTTATTAACGGGTCGTATTCAATATCAATGCGCGCGTCTAATCCCTTCACGTGCGTAAATGGGTTAACAGTGAACCAGCTGATGTTACAATATCGGTCTTCTCTGGCGGACATTAGCATAGGCCAACCCTCCCATTCAGTCGCGACCCTTTGCCCCGCGGGGGGGTTGGAAATTGAATCATCCTCACCCCTGCAGTGCGGGTGCTAGAATAATGTTGACTAATACAGGGCAGATCGTGGCTCACTTCCTGCCGTGCGTTTATTAGCTGTCATCCCACAACGACACAACCCTCGCCCCGTCGAACCCGCACAAGGGTGCTCGGATAAACACAAAGAGGTAAAAAAAAATATTGGAAACTCGTTTCGTATGCCACAGAACACTAAAGGCTAAAAACGCTGTGTTTGTGGTGGCCAGGTAATCTGGATGGTCTCTGATCGGATTTTGATCTGGATTCCACGATCCGTTCGTAATTTGATTGTGAATGTTTTCGTTAACACTCCCTCAAGCACTTCCCCGAAATATAAACTTTCGCAGCGCCTTTTAGGAAATGTTTAAATTCCAAACGACAATGTCTAGCCAAATCCTAAAAATATTATTGTTGTATTATCAGTATTAGAAAACATCAACAGAAATTTCTCTGTAAAAAATGTGAATTAAATTATTGAAATTAAATTAAATTTTATATTATACAATTATACGTTCTGATCATTTGATCAATGGTTTTACTATATATGTACAAATTTGATTTATTAATTCTAGTATAATACTATATGGAAAAAATACCTTTCTTCGTTTAATGTCATATTATTTGTGCTAAGTTCGCATATAACTCTACTCTATAATTCTATGAAATTGCACTAATTTTTATACACAAACTTAGCACGATAATAAACAAATATGGTGATTTATATAAAAAAAATTATTTTATTGTCCTGAAATGTTAACGGTGAAATTTTATTAAATATTATTACTATCAATACTTTCACCCTAAATAAAATATTTCTTCTATTTGATGCAAATATTCGTTCAGAATAATATTTTTCCTTACAACAACACGTATAAATATTTTTTGCTGACAGAAACGGTATAAAATACTGAGAATACGGAATTTAAGCGCACTTAGCAAAAGTATCGTCCAATGAAAATTTCTTCACTAAAAGATTATTATCGAAGAGATGTTTATCAAGGTATCTTAAAAATGATTTTCCAAAAAGTTCTTAAATAAGGAGTAAAAATATATTACTCGAATTCTAATCTGTAATTTTTTAAAAAAATGACAAGTTCACAAGTTATCGACAGTTAAGATGTATAACACGGGCGAAATATATGTAGATTTAAATTTTGTTCTGGAGAATAATGAGAGAAATATTAATGGAAGCGCAATGTGAATATTTTAGACTTATCCATTAATAATTTAACCTCTCAACATGCCAAGTAGCTTAAATGGAGCACGTAAACTGAAACATTTCCAGTATCTCACTTTTAATAGCGCTGTAACATCTGCATTATCAATAGTATATTTTGAAAATTCTGCCTTTTTTCTGACGCTAATGCTTGTTTACTCATATAATAAACCTGCAACCTCCGTCTTCCTTCTTTAAGACAATGAGCTTTAAATATTCTTTGGCGGAGGCATCCGGGTGAGGATGTCGGAGGAGTATTTAATTGCTGTAATTGTCGGCAGACGGCGCTCTTTAGGGCAATGACTGTCTCGTGTCTCGCACGTGGTTGTTACGTCATAAGAGGGAATCTTGCTCCATTAAGACTGTGAGTGTCGAGTTTACGCAAACCGCAGCAACGAGCAGAGATTTTCGTTGCATAATAGCTGAAAAGCAGTTTAATTATGCTTCACGTGAGTTAGAAAGTAAAGTTTATTCTACTTATATAATACAATACTTTTGTATATTTATCTTATATCCAGAATGAATAATTGAAGATGATAGCATTGCGATCGTCGCGATGGTGTTACGATGACAAACATTTTTTGGAGAACACACAGATTGGCTGCCATGGTTCTCGCGTTTATACTTATCGAGTATCTAAAAGTTGTTGAGATGATGTGACGAGCGGAGCGAATGTACGACAGAGGCAAGTTCCACCGAGAGTTGTCAAACAGGAATAACAGATACGAAAAACCGCTCGCGTTTCAGGTGTCGACTTCACTTCTTAAGTAGACTACACAGTCCCAGGTAATCATCTTTCTTCTTTCTGTCACACTATACAGGCGGAATTAAAATTTATATTTGGTACTATTGTTTGTTTAGTATGATTTTTCAGGATCCTAAGAATGAAGTGTTACGTTTTTTGTGACACGGTAGTTTATTGGGATACAAGAGAATGTGGCCGTTTTGCTCTGCCTCTTTTCCTTTAACACGTTTTAATCGGATAGATATATCTTCACTATTCTTTCATAATTATATTTGTATTTTCTTAGAACCTTTCATATAGTACAATTGATTGGCGAGTAATAAGGGTTAGTAAATTTATAAAATTCACTACTATTTAACAGACTTCTCTGTTTCCGACGAAAATAATTCCATTGTGTCGCTAACCGGTCAAGGATTTTACTTGTTACAGCTGTGGTAAGGTTGTTTAATGAGACTCTGAATTTTATAAATCATTACACTAATTTATTATTAATTTTGTTTGATATTATTGACTTGAATCTAATAAAACCAAATTTATTTAATTGACTAATTAAAGATACCAAAATATTACACAATTCATCCATATGTACAAAGTGCGCACTGTAAAATAAAATATATCTCAGGATTGAATACGAAACAAATTATAATCAAACTGACAATTGAAATTTTCTTAGAAATGTAATAAGAGACAACCGCGGGATTTGCTTACGTAAAGTTCAGCCGGTGCGACCGGCGTTTCTTCTTCTCTTGTCTCCTATAGAAAATCCTCACTCAGAGCATTTTCGATGTCCTCTTCTTCAATCGTCCAGTCAATTTTATCCACATGGCTACATGCCTCTGATGATGCGTTGCAATTCGTTGCCTTCAGATCTTATTTCATCTGAAGCTCTGCAATCCTCAACCATCTGTATGACCAAAAAAGCATACTTTGTATGCATCCAGACGCACCTTGCCAAATTCGATCCTCTCTCTCCGACCATCCAATCCGTTTTTCCGACAAGAAAGTTATTTTCTCCCGCATCTGCGCTGTCCCTTTCAGCTCCTATAACCACCCGTTGCGTGGTCGAGACAAAAAAAACTCTCCCATCCTAGAATCCGCTGCCCCGGCGTCCTGTTTTGTTTATGAAAGCAAATTCTTGTTCCATTTTGTGCGCAGTTTGTATCTGGTTTTAAGGCCAATATGGAAAATTTTGTCCTTCAAAAATTATCGCACCACACAGCGCATTGTCACAAATTGATTGCGTGTTCGTGTAACAGTTTGCAGGTTTCTGCGCGAAAAGTATAGAGCCATAATTAAGCTTCCATCTTGAGCTACTTAACGTTATCAGAAAATTTAATTGTTTCTTCTGGTTTACTAGAAATATTCTACGATAGGTAAGGTAATCTTCGTAGCGCTAACATCTCGTACACGCAGACCTACGGAATGAGGCGCTGTCACTATAAAATTCATTTTCATTCTCTTTTTCTCAAAAGTTTTCTCTGTCTATTGTGTCTCAAAACATTTACAAACGTAAACGGTTTTATTGCTTAAAAATACTTCTGTTTCACGTATTATAAAATGAAAGTCAGTTATTTGCATTTGTATTATTGTAACGTTTAATATTCTGAAAAAAAAACTCAAAATACTGATCGTAAAAAAGATCCAAACCAGGTTAAAAAATTTAAATTCAGACAAGAACAGAAACCGTCGCTGTTTTCGTATCGTAGCAGCAACCGTTCGTGCATAGACGGCACATGTGCGAAGTGTTTGCGGGAACACTTAGCCTTGCGTGCAATACCGGAACAATGCCAGCTGTAAAACACCGAACCTCTCAGACAATGGAGAGAGGGAGAACAAAGCCTGGGGAGCCATCTGCCGCAGCTACAAGTGGTTGCTCCTCCGTCTAGGCTGCCCCGCTACACTTCCTCTGGCGACAATCCCACTCAAAAGATCGACAGACGATCTGACGATGCCCAGGTTTGTTATTCTCCATCCATCCCAAGATATACATGAAAATTGTTCTCTCACGATATCCCATTGTCTGGGGAGTATTTTTCAGAGCAGAGTGGAAAGTAAACATCAGTGCAACAATAGAGGGACTCCAGCGTCTCAACAAAAACATAAATATAAAAACAATAATTAAATCCATCCATAATAGACTATCTAAATATCCTAAGAATTTATATTGTGTAGCTATTATATAACCATTACCAATTTACGTTTAAACAAATGTTTTCTTTTGAGTATTAATGCAAATCAAGAATCTTATATTTCTCCATTAATAAAAATGCTATGACCTTATTGAACGAAAATGTATAGCTCCCATCATTTAGTACTTAACCTGTAATTGAAATTTTTCTTCTATTTTACTTTCAAATATTTTTCGCGTAGGTAACTGGGGAAGTAAGATTAGGCAAAAAAAAACAATTACGAACTTTTAACGAATGATAAGTACGGAGGGAAATGATTTCTTAGTAATGTTCTGCATTTAAATCTTATATTTTCACACTTCGCGCACGACGTTATCAAATTGTGGATTTTCATCAATCACAATTAAGTATCTGTATGCGTGTTTTCACTGCAGTAATTTGATTGCAGATTTAATCCAGCATAAATAAATTTTTATTTGAAATTTTTGATGTACTGATTAATTTTTGTATTTAATACGCTATTAAAACTGTGCTACTGCATTACTGTGAGACGGCGCAACACTCAATCTGTTTATACCTTTTCTATAATTTTTTCTCTAGAGTTTTTAAAATTCTCTTCTATGTACAACATTTTTGTCGTATACACTGAGAGGTTACAATTTTTATTCTTAAAAGTGACTTATTTAGCCTTAGCCTTACCAAATTGTTTATCTCAATTGGTGACGAAACGTCTATAAATATATCGAGCTAAAAATAAATTATAATGGATTTGTGATATATTTTAAATATATAAAGCGTCTGGAATAAAAAAGATAATAATACAGTATCAATTCTTCAATAATTGTGATGAATCACATTTTCTTAAAAACGGTGCATTTCAGTGTAAAAATAAAGCGTTACATATAACATTGCTTGTATTCTTATCTTCATAAATTTGTTAGTTTATGCAATCTGGCACTTGAAAATTTTACAGTGTTGAAAAAAACTAAAGCTACTGTTTCGTTACTGAAATACTTCTCATTACGCAACCTCAGGAGTTTAGTCTAAATTGAGTTGAAGAATGTAAACTGAGAGCCCTATAAAGAGAATTGACGGCATATCTTGCAAAATCATAATAATATGAACTCTATTTACAATTGTAGTTGCATTACATTTAAAAGGGAAATATTAAACGTTTTCAAAATGTTCTGAAATTAGTCTGAACTATTTTAATATTAAACATGTAATGTTGTAAACATTTCGGTTTACGCATAACCCAATATCGAATTAGTTTTCAAAACTTTCCTGAATCTGTCGATAGATAATCCCATCTCTCAGAAAGGTTTATATTTTTTATTTGCGTTATCATAAAAATTTTATAGATTCCAATCTGGTGAAAACAGTCTAGTTTTGAATTTATTAAAATTAACAGAAAGGATCATTACTACTTACGTACCATTAAATTACCGACAGCGTAGTATAATTATGAAAAATTCATCAACATTAGACGTCAGTTATCAGCCATCTTACTGGTTTATAAATTATATCAGTGGAATCAACATTATTCCTGAGTTTTTGAAATTGAAATTATTTTATGTAAAAGGCAAAATTACTGTATAGTGACAAACCTTGTCAGAATGAGAGTAGCTGTACGCTGCACTAGTCTTGGGTTGAGGGATTATAGAACACCATCTGCGATGAGAGGTGGGGGATGGCTTGGTGAATTGAGTCGCTCTCCACAACAGTGAAGAGTAGCTGTCGCACGTGACAGAGAAGCCTGTCCCCTCCCAACCCTAACACGTTTCGAGCACACACGCCGCCTTTAAGCAATGCATGGATCCGTCCAATGAGAGTTCAATTTGCTCAGAGGTCAGGTTGCGCCTCCTCACACGATTAGATAATTGTTTCCTCATCACGATTTGCGGCAATGTTTTCCCTAGCGCTTGCTGAGAAGCAGCTGTGTAGCAGTCGGTAACATGTAAGCACTAACTTACTCTACACCTGTGCGGCTATAGCTAAATATATATTAAATTTAGGTATATTACAAAATATTTTATTGTACCCAGAAGATTTTTAATGTCTATATTTTGTTCCGTATGCAGCGTGTAAGGATTTATTTGAAGTACGTTAATCCGTTTTTATAAAATACGAGAACTGAAATTACACAGAATTTCAGTCAAATAAATTTTTAGTATTAAAAATAATTATTAATATATAATACACATATATCAAAAAGTATTAATAATTAACTATAAAATTACGTTTTCCAGCGGTACATTACCAAACTCTCTCAATTATAAGTGGTTTATTGACTGCCGGTCTCACTCGTTAACGACGGCTGACAACTTTAATGTTTCTACGTTAGAAAGCGAGAATATTTCAAGTCTATACGGCGAGGATGTTAAGATGAGGTGATTAGTAAAGCGTAGCAGAAGAATATAAAAACAATTTCCATGATCAGTGTTCACGACATTTACTTATTTAACCATTCATTTAGAAACGTTACAATTCTCTATCAAACTACCTACGTATTAATGCTTGGAACTCTTTGTTTCGATATGCTCGATTCTCGGGGTAATTTGTAAATACAGGTTATCCCGTTCAAATCTCCCACATTTCAATGACACAGGGAAAAAACTACAGTAGATAAGTTAATGAAATTGCACCATATGCTAAATCATCTCAAAGAATTTATTAATAATTATCAGTACACTTCTGCATGTAAAGAATTTGTAGCGGGTAGAATATCGAGTCTGTATTCAATTTCTTGTCATGTTTCTCGTAACAATACGCTGTAGTATGTCCGTAGAAAATTGTTGTTGGTATGGTTTGTCGTTTGGTATCACAACACGTAGTATGTACACCGTTTGTCGTTTGTATGCTTACAAAGTGAAAATTCTGCAATAATATTTTTCCCATTTCGGATTTTTAAGTTCATAATAACTGACATTAAATTTTAATACAATAATATTTATCAGGTTCAAAATATAATTTAAAAATTAATATCGATAGTAATATAAAATGTTAAATGACCTGCTACTTGTAAATAAATCATTGTTGACTTATCAGAAAAGTCATAATATGGGAATACATTAGTTTCAAAACGACAGTATAAAATTCAATTATATGCATAACTATAATATCTTACTATACGTCGCGTTGAGACACGTACTATGCAATTTTTTTAGACACATAAAAGCTGAGGAAACTTTAATTTAATTTACTTATAAAATATTCTGATTCTAGTATTCAAAACCATAAACTAAAAATATTTAAACCGTTTTAAATCATTAAATATTTTGTCATTTTTTAAATTACTTAGTTCAATCGATACGTAAATTTTGGTTTCCAATTATATTAAATTCCGTAATCAACCCATGACAGAGCATATTTTTTAACTCAAATTTAAACTACAATATTATTTAATTATGGTTTCCTAGTTACCTACAATATTTGATCCTAAAACTGTACGGATTGGCTGGAAAGAAAATATTTAAGAAGGCAATATGACTTACAAGTAAACATATTTATGTTTTGTGGGTGATATTAAAGTAAATTCTGAATGGTATAATAGTGCATCTAATATTTAGCATAATTGTATTACTACAGAATTTAAAATATTCAGAAAAAAAAATGGCATTCAATACGGGGTGACTCTTTTGTATCAGAAATTGAGTTAAGCCATAAAAAGCTACAGTATATTGATAATCTAGATTAGACACAATAACATCACAGCTGTGTTGCAAACGTAACGACAGAATAGATTAATTAAATCGATACCGATAAATAAATTCGACCTAATTTACAGCATAGGTAAGCAGGTTTATTTGGCACAATCCGCAGAAGGTACACGAGTTGTCTATATCAACACATATGTAAATATTGTAATATAATATTTGTGGGTTACCAGAAGCCGCGTATTCAATATTCAAGCTGTAGGGTAATGTGAAGCGAAGATGCGACCACAAGTTGGCCTCGCTCAACAAAAGATTGTCTCCTTGGAAAGCTTCCAATGTTACAAGGCCAATGGGGCGTAATTTTCTCAGCTCTAGAGCAAAGTTTTCCGCTTTCTCTTCAGCCAAATTAACAATTGACTCAATCTCAAAGACTACTTCTTCCGGTGAGCAACGTGTCGGTTAAGGTTTAGGATCTATTAAGGATAAGAGAAGCGCACGATTTTTTTCTGAAATGCAGCTAGCTGCTGCCACTCCAACCATGTTTACAAATTATCGCAGATTATTTGCTTTACCAATACAAGATCTTCTTTCGCAAATCAATCTTGAAACGTATTCCTTCCTGCCTGAATAAGTCACTCGTAGTCCATAATGAAATATTATTGTTCGAATTTTACAACTTATCACCTTATGATCAACCTGAACCACCAACCGCAACTTACTCTATTTCCACTACTGTCTGGGTTTCTATCGCGAACTTTAAAATTGTATTTTAAGGTATCTCCATCTTTATTCAAAAATTTGCATTGGCTAACATGATGAACGTTTGTTGCAGTATGTGACACAACAGCTGCAATGTTGGTCCCAGCGGCGACCTCTTCGATCGCTGTTGTGTGCTTTTTGTCCATCCTTCGCGTAACCGGTAAGTTCAACCAATTATTTTATATACAGTATCACTTATTAATAATAGCGCAGTAACCATTCAAGAACACATATTTTTAGTACAAAATAATTTCAGGAATTGTTCATCCGGATGTTTACAAATTCTATCGTTGTATGAATCTTTTTCATCGCAACAATTTGGGGTCTGATTAGCGTAGGACTAAATAACAAGTAACATCTGTTTCGATTTTGAATACAACTTATTTTAAATTAAAAAAAACTGTTGTTTCATCGTAGAGTTCAGTCTGATATTTTGCAAATTTCTACAGCTGTGTAGCCATAAATTAACGTTAATGTGGTTTATCTGGAGATTAATTCCTAAAATTGAGACAGTGTCACGACAGTACATTTACGTTAATTTTCGTGGTCCTGACATACGTTTTTATATACATTCATTAAAACATACTAATGCTCTAAAGATTTCGGCTTCCCTCTACACTAAGAAGTAATGGAATCCTGGGCCTACGTATTGAGTTTTAAGACAAATATTTGTTACTGCACGTAAGAAGCACAAAAAAATCGTCAGACGTCAGTCCAAATTGATATTTAGCATCCGTAATAAAATTTTCGGATCAGTCAAACATCAATATCTCACTTCCTTACAATCACGGACTTCTAAAGCTTCTACTTCTTTTCTAATTTGAATTATTAAGTCATTATGAGCAACTTCTTTCTAAAATATTTCGTATTAAAACTTTTCTTGCAGTTATTACCTTACTTTTAATACTGATTTTCCTATTTCCAACTCCTCTCCCGCTATCGGAAGGGCGTGGGACAAGTACCCAATGCCCGACCTACCCGATGCAGGTTTTTCTAAGGTTTTCCCTGCATTCCTTTAGGCGAATGCCGGGTAGGATCCTTAAAATATAGCCCGGGGGCCCTAGTTAACCCTTGGCTACCTTCCTCTACCCTTCCGCATCCCCCCTTTCAAATCCCTTCCTATGCTATTAAAGGGGAGTTGCCCTAAGTGGATTACCCTCATGTAGCCTATTGCCCTAAAAAAAAAAAACTGTGTATTTAATGCCTGATTCCATCTCTACTTCTACATGATTTTAGTTCATATAATCCTCATGAAAAATGTTCTTTTTATATTTGTTTTGACTCTTTAATATCCAATATTATCACCAGTACCCAATAATATTTTAATTCTACTAATGTTTGAGCCTTATATATTCATAACTACGCAAAAATACTACAAATTAAAAATTAAAGAACAATCTTTGTTTGCATATTAAATAAAAATTGTAAATATGTAAGCCTAAACGATTAATTCAAAGTCTAAATTCATCAAAACGCGTAAATAAATAAATCGATTAAAATATTGGCATTGTTACGAGTAATTGTAAATATGAAAATTATAAAGAAAGTTAAAAAAATTATTGTCGGCATTTTTACTTATTAATTTAATTATTCTCATAAATATTTACAAGAAAATACATTCCATATTTTTTTCTTAAACAATTCATCCTACTTTGGTAAAATTTGTGCAGTTAAAATATAAAGTTTCCTTCTGGTTCTTCTTCAATCTTTGAATCCAATATGGTTGTCCATACTGGTTCCTCGTTTGTTTGGTTTGTAATTTTTCTGAAGTAAATTTCCAATTATGATTTCGTATTTTGGATGTCTTCCAAGAAACCTACAGCTCTATGCTTTATTATTATATATGTATTTTATCAGTTGTGCGTCTTCCAGGTAAACGCAATTAGATTATCATCGTTTTGTATTATCCTCCGTCATTTCTGCAATAATTTCACATTCATTATTTTTCGTATATTTCTGCTAGACTAAGTTTATTTAACGAATGTTCTATAATGACTTTATGACATTAATTTAATTATATATTTTAGAATTTCTAACTGAAACCAAATTGAAATAATTATATATAAATGATCAATAAAGTTTACGAGATCTTCATTTTATCTCATGTTTATAGAGACATAAAAATTTTCTAAAATTATACATTTAAAACCTCAAATACAATTACGAAAGGAAACATACAAAGATGAATGAAAGAAGTAGGATCATAAATATAATATATATATAGTCTATTATCATCCCGTCATACACGAGATTCATTTAAGTAAACAGATTAAACTATTGATAAACTTTATTCATCGGTATCTCTTAATCAGGAATTAAGGAAACCTATACAGAAAGAAAGAATAAAGATGTAATAGATTGTATTCGAGAATTGATAACACGATAGGTCTGTTACTACTGGATTTTCCTCATGCACTTTATATTGAGTCATTCAGCCAGATGAATAGGCTATTAGGTGGTCGGTTATACGCACCAATAAACTTGATGATGACAGACAAGCTTTACTAGGAACTCTAAACTAGAATAATTCGCAATGTGAAACGTGACAGAGACAACTATGACCAGGAAAGGTCAGTATATTTATAGAATCATTTATAAATGTATGGCATAAAATAAATAATAATATTCTAAAACATTTGGAGCTAAATATTTAGTAAATACTGAATAAATTAATTACGTATTATAGGTTCTGTTTCTTCTTGTGTGTTATACGATTTCCAATTTTAACTTAGTTGGTCATACGCTTTCCAAATAGTTTCTGTAACTGCATGGTTCGTAAACCATGTTCACAGAAATTTTTCTTACTGTATAAATATTTTCTTCCATTTTAAATATTTTTTAATGTATATTATTAATTGACAATCAAAATGTAGTATTCTATGGGTCAATGTGCTGACTTAATAGCATTGGTGCTCTTTATTGAGTGAGAGGTTCTCTGATGATGATGATGGGAAAACACAAATACAACATCCGTACCTTCGCCGGGATTCGAACCCGGGACCTCTGATGTGATACCGGCACATGAAATATTTTGAAACAAAATAATTGCTGCGTTGAAAAGGAGTTTTGTGACATTAAACAAAAATATTAAAGAGAATTATTTGGATACTATTTGCTTATGTAAAAATATAAAATGCTTTTCTTAAACTAAAACTTCAGCAAATTTATAAAACGAAACAATAAATTATTAGAGTAATTACGGGAAATATCGTCAAACACGTATGATGCATATAGATGAGTCAATAATTATTTTTTCAAATAAATTATAGGGTTCCGGTAAAAAGTTTTTGATTATAAAACATAAGAAAGCTGCTTATCCAATAACACTTTATTACACCATCGGAGAGTCACATTTTTAATTTAGAGTCACTTCTTGGTTTCCAGTTATCTCGCTGCCTAGGGACAGACTTCAAATTCAGTTCCAAAAAATTATTACATTTGACATAAATTGTAATAGCTGTTTGTAAAATCTAAAAATTTAATTTTATAACGTCCTTCAGTATCCGAAATCGTAGGTAACTTAGTTATTTGAACCTGAACGGTAGCTATGTAGATGTAGTATTCTGACGAAACAGAAAAAAATTATTGAGATTCGCAAATCAGTTGAAAGTAAATTTTTTAACAGGAATATTAATTTTTGAATGATCAATTCGTAATAAAAAATTGTAATAATTATGCTTGTTTATTTTTTTAAACGTAAATAAATATACGTATATTTCATCCTTAAAATGATTATTCTTTTAAGTCCCATTCAAAATCCCTAACCAATATGATTATTGCATATTATCAAATTACCTATCAATTTTTGTACCTTCCAAATCGTATCGATTTTCTTAATCCAGGCTAATATTGCTTAGGTTTAAATATATGAAACATATTTTCTAGTTGATCAAGTTTTTAATCCATAAAGTTATTATAATTTTGAAGTCTATATCAACAGGTATCGTCTTTATCAACAATAGTCAATAATCTTCAAAACCACATTCAACACTTTATCGTTGTTAAACTTTTCTATGTTTCGCGTAGAAATTTTACGAATTCAAAAGAGGCACGCGTTTATTAATTCTCGCGACACAATGAGCTGTATTTCGTTTGAGCCCCAGGGGCGCGTATGAAGTACGAATGAGCGTCTGTGTCGGGGTGTGCACGTAATCTGTCACGTGGGACGAGCTTTGTGGCAGGCGTCGAAACACGTGACACTCTCGGTGTCGGCCAAAAAGAGCAAAGAGGCGGCGTGCTTAATTAAGCAGGCAGGCGGGGGCGGGGGCGACTGCTACCGGATACGCTTACAGAGCTCAAGTGGCCGCAACTGACAGAGGCCCCTACCAAAGCCCGGGCATCTGCATAAACACTCGTACTAGCAAAGTCTCACAACCGCCTCTTCCCAGCGAATTTGCTCCTCCTCGTCCTCCTCTTTCTTCTCCGTTTTCTTTAACTATTCATTCTTCTAAGAAGTCAGGCAAACTTCTGATCTGGAATTTCGTTGGGCGCATATATAATGCTGCGAATCTTCACAAAGGCGCACTGCGTTCCTTCGATATGTTCTCAAGGTGATAGAAAGTACTATACTGTTATAGCACTACGCTAAAGATGGTCGTTGAATTGATATGACCTGCTAGTTCTGCTCCTGTAGTTAATTTGTCTGTCCATAACCTACTGTTGATGTTTATCTTTATTCATGGAATAAAATTTTGTTCATTTTTTTCTGACTTTTAACAGATGTTAACTTCAGTCCATCTTGATCGTTATGTTACAATATTTTTATTATACTTTAGGCGTAACGCAATCTGTACCCACAAATTTTGGCTAGTTTTAATTTTTTGGGCGTAACGGAACCAGAAACCCAAGCACCTGCTAACAGACTCATGGCTCTAATCAAGTGAAATTGATATAGAGCCAGTCTTCAAATTTGCAACGACCTCTAAAAAACATTGGATTGTGTTATTAATGAAGATGATGAATTGCTTTTTTTTATCAATTAAATAAATTAGCCCATAATGTCGGGAAAAAAGTGGTTATTTAATACAATTAAATTCTAGAATTCTCGTGATATTACAAAAAATAGAAATACTACGTTTCATCCCAACTTTGTTACCTCATCAGGCAATAATTTTTTACCTAAATTAAAATGCAAAAGTTTTTCCTCGTAATTAATATACAAAAAAATTATTGAATGTGTTGATCTTGAAAAAAGGGTAAATAAAGAAATTATACAATTAATTGACTGCCCCTCATGCAAATTGAGTCAAAAATGTCATATAAAAATAAATAATATTATTATTTCACATTTAGGACTGAACTTACACTTCCTTGAATCCGAATTCAACTTCAACAAAATTATCTACATTTTTTGTAAATCAATTTAGGGAATTTTTTGAATATTAAGTTAGGTAAAAAATTTATTACCTGATGATGTACCAAACTTGAGACGAAACATTGTATTTCTTTTTTGTAATTTCATGAGATGTAAGTCTCTAATTTAATAATATTGCATAACCCTTTTTCCGACTTTCTTCGCTGTTTTATTAATTTTTTTATACTCAGATTTTTATTATGATCCACTTGTTTCGTATCGACACTTTATATTGCTTTTTGTTTTTGTAACAACTAAAGCAACAGTTTTTAAAAAATATGATAATTATTTAGAATAATTGTACTGTTATTTCACCGAGCTTGGTTTACTTAATTGTTCTGTAATTCTGTTATGGTATGGTATGGAACTGATATTCAATGTTTCAATTTTCTGCGTGTTTGGATACAGTTACACGTGAATTGTGACGTAGAAATCATCAGTAAAATTATTTTCCGAAATAAATACTAATTTTTGTAACTGGGATGCATTACCAATGAGATTTTTCTCGTGTAACTTTCCAACATATCCCCGATTGGTGGTAAAGCATTTTTAAGCAAAGGATTACATTTTTCACATTCCGATAAAGGCTAATTAATGGATACCAATTTCAGTTTCCACTTTTTATGTAATTTTCATCCGATCCTCCACCCACATCCCGCCGTTCAATATTGGTTTTTTATATACAAGCTAGTGGTCATTAGGCTCCAAATACTCGATAACTTATTGACCCATGTGATTACAGCCAGTACTACAAAGTAATAATGTTATTTATTACAGCTAAAAGGATGAAAGAGTTCAATTATTGCTGAATAAGGATTAAGCTCCATTAACACCACAACACTAACAATGGACTTTCATTTAAATTGCGTATAATTCATTCCTAATTCGTGACAAATTTTATTATAGGTGAGAAATTCATTTCTGTTAACATAAAAATACGAAAATTTAATTACAATTTTATATTTTAAGTTTGTTGACAATGGAGGGTTTATTCCCGAGATTAGAGAATAAAATGTTCCATATCACGGCATGTGTCGCACTGCTTTCATTATCACGTTAGTGTCTATTTTTGTTCAGTGGATCTTGACACATTATCATTATTACGAACTTTATTGTTACAGGACAAGATTATCTTCACCAACTTCCACGCATATTGGAGCCTCTGAAGAACCTAACGGCTACGGAGGGGCGAACAGTGAGCTTCAGTTGCTCTATTGACTTACTAGGTGATTATCGGGTAAGTATGATAATGCTTCCCGTTATTTCCCACTTTCATAAATGCAGTTACTTTTTGTAAGAAGGCCATAGAGAATTTTTTTAAAAAAACATCGAACGATCGAGGAGTTATTATAATGGAGTGATACTATCGAAAAGGAAAAAGTTATGAATTGCAGAATATACAAAGCTTATTTCTGCTTACAAAATGCAAGGAAATTATAAATGTATATTGCAGTTAAAAAAGGGTAATAAATATTAATCAGAGTTACAAAGTAATCATTTCTTGATATTATGATAAATTACTAGAATTAAAATATGTAATAATGAAGTTATACATTTAATATATCTTATCGTGGATATAAATATGTAAACACATATTTGAATATAACAGACTAATTTTCCGATTATTAATTGTCAATAAATATGTGAAAAATAATTTAAACGAAGACTTTGTATTGAACAATTTGTATTATTTAATCTTAGGTATTATGTCTAGTTTTTAGCTGTATTTTCAGTCTAAATACACGTTAATAGTAGTCCAACATAAACCTATATTCCGCCGTTCTGACTAGACGTAAGGTTTTAACCCTGCATTCCGTCGCTCTACACAACGTGATGAGGATAGGTCTTTCGGAAGGTTTTAATTGTGTGTAATCTCCCTCGTTAAGTTATCGGTCATTTACAAAATTCTCTGTGTTTCAGATGGCCTGGATTAAGGCTGACACGAAGATAATTATTGCCGTCGGCACGCACGTGATAGCGAATGACCGGAGGTTCAGGGTCACGCACAATGGTCACAACACATGGACCCTTCTCATCGAAAACGTTCGTTTAGGAGACGCTGGTGTCTACATGTGCCAAATAAACACGGAACCTTTCCAGTCGACAGTGAGTTATCTTCAGCGTAATTCTACGTTGTTAGAGCCTATGTTGTTTTAGAAATATGCTCTTGCACATCTTTGTGCCTGAAGACTGCTCTCAATTATCAATAAAATAGACTGATATCTTTTGCCACGTTTAATAAACATTTCCACTCGGAAGCCCACAAAATGAAATTTGTGCGATTATTATTATTATTATTTTGATATTACAGTATGTTGCATGAATATTGGCTCAGGTTCAACAGTCACTCTTATCAGGTACAGCCAAAACCCACCTCTTCTCACTTACTTCTTGGACACGATCTTGCAACGTTCTCAACATGTACAGATCCTTCCTCCAACTGCTCCTTATTCACTTCGCTTCTCCAGTCTTGAAACTCGGTTGTTGTTTTGTGACAGCTCTCCGCGCGACATGATCATCCTCCATCATCTTCAGCTCTGTGTAAGTCTGATCTGATTTATATACTCAAGCCCACGTCTTCCCCTTGCATTGACACCCTCCACACATTCCTCTTGAATGGAGTGGAGCAGCCACTTGTGACATCTAGGAGTCTCTTATTATTATTATTATTATTATTATGTTATTGTTATCTAAAATCTAAGAAAGAGATCATCCGAAAACTCTTATTTTCCGTTCAACACCGACGGTCCTTGTTTCACATATAAAAAACACTCGTAAGACTTGCTTGTATGGTGCATCATCGGAGTATTGTTCTGCTTTGTACGCAGGTTGGAGTGCTCAACGTCGTTGTCCCACCCGACATCCTGGACGGGCCCGGGAACAACACCGAGATGGCCTTCGAGGGCGGATCCATCCACCTCCACTGCTCAGCCACCGGAGTCCCTCAACCCAAGGTTTCGTGGCGTAGATTTGACCACCAGGATATAGTCATACGCCACAAAGACGGCTCGACTAGGCGAGGTTCGTCCTTCGAACACCTTGTACTATCTTATAAGTTATTTGTAATAATTCTCCTGACGTGTTTACAATTACAATTACTCTATCTAATTAATCTAATTACAAACTATTGTTTCTGCAGCCCAGAGACTGTTGGAAGGTCCCTCGTTGCACTTGCCCCACGTGCGCCGTTCTGACACAGGAATTTACATGTGCACGGCCGCTAATGGCGTTGCCCCTACAGTAGTCAAGAACTTCAACGTTACAGTCGTATGTAAGCACTTTACTACTATCTCCATAGTACGGTTTTTTGTCACATACTTGTTTGTCGATGTCTCGTAAATTTAAAAGCAAGAATACATCAGCATAACGACTATAGTTACAATCAAGTGAACGAACATTCCTTCAAGTTATATTTGCATTTTGCGTATAACTAGTTCCTTTTTCGGGTTTTTCAATCATTCTGTGTCTATGCCATACATGTTGAGCAAAGCACTTGTTGATTCATAACTATGCTAGAATTTCGCCAAAGGCCGTAAAACCAAAAAGCATTTCTGCATGTTCAACAACAAGAAAAAGTATTTAAACATTTTGGCGTAACATATATATCTTTTCCGAATTTTTATTCTGTTTCATGTTTGTGCTGTGCTGTTATGTAATATACATAAAATTTTATAAAGGAACATTATAAAATACAAACCTCAAGATATTTTACGCAAAAGATGCATTTAGAATGGTACAATGTAAAATATATATAATTTAGTTTTTTATTTATTATAATTTTATTTTCTAGTTTCTCCCGATATCAAGGCAACAATCAAATTCGTTCCTGCCATGTTGTCAACAAGAGTTCACTTACAATGCAAAGTCGAATCACCACCTAAACCTGTTAACACCTGGTATAAAGAGACAGGTAAATCTTAGTCTCAAAGTACTTTCATACGAGTCTTACTTGTCATTAATAAATGTTATTTTCTTTCTCAGTTTCAGGCAGGATCCTGATTCGAGAAGATCCTGGAAAGTATTACACAAAAGAAACCTTCTTGGACAATTACACAAGCGTGATGGATTTGTTCATAGAGACTGTTAATGCAGAAGACTTTGGGATGTACACTTGTAGCTCTGAGAACAAGTTTGGAAGGGAAGAGGCCGCCATATTACTGCATGGTAACGAATAGAGTAATTCTCAAAGTATTATAATAATGTTATAATTCGTTTTAGAGCTCTCCTGATTTTCACAATCATATGATTACCAAAATCATAGTTGTCTAAATCGCCAAACACTAATCCGACCCGGCTGAATCAAAAGTGTTTCCTTCGAGAAAAAATGCAAAGGAAGACCACCAATAGCCGAACTTATCAAGTTCAAACAATATACTTGTTGCCAATTTTTTTTCAGGACCGACCGCACTTAAAGCCTTAAATTAAACACCCTTCACTCCCCTAGGAGAAGATCAAATTTGCTGGCAGAACAATTTTAGATAAATTGCTTTTCTGAGACTTCGTGGTTCAATCATCAAGACTCCTGAGGCCAGTAACAATCTTTGGCTTTTTATCCTAACCATTGGTTGGATTCGCTGCACTAAAGTCGAAGGTTGGATACTTTACCTTTACACGAAAGCAAGCAACCAAAGCCAATGATTTGAATGCACTGTCTAACTGAAGCACGGTAACGATGTGCACAGCTTGAAGCACAACATTTACTGAGTTATTTCAACTAACTCAACTAAGTCATTTAAACAAGATCAACAACTATACGGACACAACAAAGTCTACTGCTTCATGAAGAATACGTTAAACGGTTGAACTTTATTCAGTTACAACTTAAAACACAAAGACTGAGTAGATGAGACGGTCAATTTGTAGTAACTAGCGGAAGACCCGTGACTAGAACTGTAGTCAAACCACAAGTTTTGTGTGGTAGAAAATAATTTATATTTTTTAGTCAGTAATGATCATATTTTTAGTCTTAACACACTGACAGACATCGAATTCTCGTGGGCAGACACCAAACACCCACCTAACTAATAATATGAAGGAACTAAATTGATCTAAGTCAGAGAGTTACAGGACTCGAGTGAAAAACATAACATTCATACTGTCCTTTAATTGTACCTTTCAGTTTTATTCCTGATCTTTCTAATACCATGTTCACATGTTGTAGTTCTACGTAAAATATAACCAAATCCTTATTACAATTTGATTAAATCTACTTGGCAGAGATTGTGACGAGTACGACTACGATTTCTCCTGCAACCACATCACAACGGACAACGACCATCAGCAACTTCATCGAGAATGAGAAGACTGGAGCACTGGAAGACAATGCAGCTTCCTCTCAGAACCGTGACTCCAATTCCAGTGGAAAAGCGTTCTTCGTCCATTGGACTACAATAGTTGCCACTTTACTATTCCTCATTTCTAGTCCGAAATAACACTCTTTCTTCCAAAAATAAGTAATACAAGTTTAAGTTACCATTATCACTCAGAAACGCCATTACACTCGCGATTTCCCGTAATATTATTTATAACGCTATGAGGATATTACTGCGATAGTTACGTTCTAATTACTCTTCGCAAACACGTATGCTATTTAAACGTGTCTCTATTTGAAATGTTCTTCTGACCATCACATTTGAGAACATTTTATGAAAAATCACTCGTTAATATAAAAAGCCGATGCTCATATTTATAGAGTATGCCGAAGGTACCGCCAAAATCAATGGACATCACCGAAGTGAATGTTAGCAAACGTTTATCGACAATCATGAAGTTTATCAATAACAAACAACATTCTGATTGATAAGTTTTGCCATTGTAACCGAATTAGCGCAATTATCTCTTAAAATTTATAAACCAGTTATTTTTCAGAAAATACCTATTCATTACGTCAATACAATCCAAGCAGCAATAAATAAATTATATGAATTTAGTGAAATAATTTTATTAATAATTTCTTTGCATTTCCACACTAATAAAAACTTATTATGAACACACAGATACAAATATTGTCTGGTTTTATTGTCTGGTTATACAAATATATATTTATTTCTTTAATGTGTTAAATTCAAAATAAAAACTGTTATTAGCTGACTTCAGTGGAATTACAGAGATATAATTCAACGTATTGAATTATTTTCGTCAATTCACCTAAAAAAAGGTTCATACAATCTTGAGAATTAATTTAAAGATTTTAAAAGGTACAGTGCTGTACGCGTATGTTGAAACACAAATATCCATAATAAAATTTCAGTCACTGTTTGAAAACGGGAATTTTTTATTAACTAAATCTCAAATTGGGAGATTTTATAATTATAAAATCTAACTATTAAAATGTCGTGTACAAGAATATTGTCTGGGAAATAGACCACGTACGAAAATAATTATCAGTCGTTCTGTTATTATTTTGAAGTGATGATAAACAATTATTCCAATCCCAAATAATATCACAGGTAAAGTGATGTACGTATATCAAAGTGATGTACGTATTTCAAATTGTTTATGTACATATTCTATTAACAATTGTAAACATTCATATCTAATTAAGAAAATTCTGTATAAATATTAAATAAAATATTATTTTCAAAATTTTAAAATGACTTATTGTTTTTCGTGCTACTTTAGAATTTAAACAATTATTTCTATTAGTTTATTGCGGTATGACACGACGGAGAATTAATTTATAACGTTTTAACTAGATTATTTCCCTACACTTGCAATGGCGCTAATGTAATGTTAATTCTTTCAAGGTAACTAGTGCCAATTTACATTGTCAAAAAATATAATTAAACTCTCAAGTAACTTTGTTACTACTATTAATAGTTGTGTCTTCCAGAGCTATTCTGTGATTCGGCCCCATGGTATGTTCTGCGAAACGCAGAAATTGTACGTGGCCCAACAGAACAAAAGTCGTTGTTTACTTACGAAGTTTCATCGGTCAAAAAAAACAATTATTTTCTAAAACAATACAATTTAAATTGTTTTATAAGCTCTATTGCCTGCGTAGAAAATTATAATAAAGACTAAAGGCTCTCACCGTGAATTTTTGAATATAATTTTCTCAGGTTTCATCCTGGTCAACAGTTCGTTAAACGTACACGGTTCTTGAAAATAAAATTGTCTGTTTGTTAGAAAATATATTGTAATGCCAATTAATTAGGCCATTAAATTGTTTTGTTATAAATTGAATTGTTTTGATACAAATTGGATTGTAACGGTATGAACTATCAAAGCAACAATGGCGGCGAGTTCTTTTCCTTTGTCGAAAAACCGAAATGGAGACCGCGCGCGTAAGGAACGGCAGTCTGCACTGAGCCTGAGTCGAGAAAGGATAAACAAAAAGCCTAAAATCTGCATACGAGAATTTGAGTCTGGAATCGGCAATGATATGAGTTGGCGGCGAAACATTGCGAGAGACAGAACAAATAAAACTTGAGCAGAGTCTAGACGTCGTTAATGTATGACCAGTTAAAGTTGTGAATTAATACAAAGTAAAACATACACGGAAATATTGCATCGTAAATATTGGAAAGTAATAGCAGTTTTGTCAGAATAGAACTTTCCAAAATCTTCATGGAGGAATGGTTCCTGGAGAACATTGGTAAATTATTGTGGAGCGGAACAGTCAACGAAATACAGCCAATCTTGCCAAATTTTAAAGTGAAGTGTAGAATCAGTGAAAACCAAGGCCTGATATTAAAATTAAAGTGTGATACAAGAGAGAGATCTGGTACCAGACAGACGGCCCGTGAGTAACCAAAACTTTGATATAAATTTGTAAACGATAATTAAATGTGTAGAGTCAGATTTCGTTCAATTTTTATTTCGTTCAGCTTTCATTTCACTTATTTTAATATTGTTTTAGGTTAATTTTTTTATATTTTGAATTGTTAATTGTCAGTTTATACTTTGAATTTTTTCTAATTATCAAACCCAGTTAAGGCCCTGAGATTAAGAGATTTTCAACATATTGGATTGTAAATATTGGTGTGTATTCGGTAGATAAACATAAATTGTAAATAATTAAAGTAAAGTATGATCAAATACCGGCGTTCAAAGATAGGGCTAATAATGTGCATTTTTAAGAAATAAAAAAACTAAATATTATTAATTTATTTATCATTTCTTTTAATTAACCCTAACATGTTGATCATTACATAAATGACTCCTTCAACGTGGGGCAAATTAATCGCTTAATTGTGATCATTACAATATAGTTCCTAATTATTATCCCTTTTTACATCCACACGAAAATATCTTTAATTATTACATTCCTGTACAACATACATACAAACATAAACGGTGTGTAATTATAATTACCTTATTTAACAAAATATAATATTAGGTTATTTCCATATTAAATTTATCGTTAGAATAATTGTGAAACATACCATTAATATTTTAATTCAGCACACACTAGCATATAGATTCATGTGTGTTTTCACGTACTCAAACTGATGTATTTTACAATCGATTTCTCCGCAAATAAGTAGATAATTAAGTTTCTATATTGGGTTATTTTTACAAAGTTGAGCTTAATTGCTATATTTATATGTACATCCATTTTCAAATGTTCCAGATTTACTTCCTAATACACTGAAAACTGACCCGACCGTTTCAGGCGCGCAGTGCACATCGCGCGAAAATGGGAAACAAAGAACTCAAATGAGAAGACGGATGAGAGGAATGAATTTACGGAAACGAAGCTGGCCATTACCGGCTGTGCCGACGTATTGAATTTTGAATATATTGCCGGCAATAGAGGACGACAATTTTGCGAGCGTTTCCGTAGTAAAAGCTGACGACCCATAACGTTTAAATTCATGCCTTTAATATGCTAAAAACACGGTGCACTGTTACTTCCAGCTGTCGCCAAGTGAGTTTGGATGGGGGGCGCTCGGCCCACGACAATGACATATTTTCTGTTCTTTTAATATTTTTTTCGGGAATGACAACAGATACTCGCAACCTCAAATTAACCCGATTTTTTACTTAAATTATTCTCCAACTGCCTGGACATATTATCTGTTACGTGAGCAACACACAAAAATTCAAAAAAAGGTGTAATAATGCCTAATCGTAAGTTTTCAAATATCTGCCAACGGAATCAGCAAGGTACTTTTCCATAATATTTGTTATGCTATCTAAATGATTTTTATTCTTTTATGGATGTCCCCTAATATGATGCAGTCTATAATTAATACAGATTCTTTATCACAGCAACCAATTAAAAACCGTTCATTGGTTACTTGCATGGAGGTTGGATGTTTTCAGTCTACCAATTATTGATAGTGGATAAATCAGGCTCCTCTGTTTCTAATTACCATATGTATGACGCAAGTGGAATGAGAGATACTTTTCCTAAATTCAATTGCAAATATATTTCCATATTAATCTGTATCGCGGGAAACAAAACCGTGAGGTCTAACTGTACGACACACAAGTAAAACACGCTTCTTCCTATCTATAATCTATACTTTTGTGCATATTTGACTAACACAGGTCTAACTGTACGACACACAAGTAAAACACCCTTCTTCCTATCTATAATCTATACTTTAGTGCATATTTGACTAACACAGGTATAACTGTACGACACACAAGTAAAACACCCTTCTTCCTATCTATAATCTACATTTTTGTGCATATTTTACTAACACTGACCGTCACAACGAATTGACACATAATGACTGATTACATGATAAACTTCAATTGAATTTTGTTGCTTCTTATAGACCAAAAACCAATTAATTCTAGACTCTAAGGATAATTTTTGGTCACAAATATTGAACGATATAACTCATCGAAGTGGAAAAGATTAGAGAAGGCTAGAGATTTATGTGAAAATTCGTTGAAAATATTTTCATTAATGAGCTATTAACTGATTAATCAAGTCCATGCTATATGTTAAATCAAAAATCACATTTTTAAATAATTTTTATTCAATAAACTAAAACATATTGACAAATATCGGTCAATGATTTAAATTACTTCCCGCTGTTATTCTTAGTAATGTTGGTATTCCTTTTCGTTTTTCACTTCGAACTATATTTCTTCCGCTTAATTACTATTTAAACTAACTTTCCATAATAAATTAATCTGCCTTCATCAATGTGCATCAATAACACTTTAACAACTACTTATTACATCACAAAAGGTTTGATTTTCCGACTCAAGGGTAAACTTGACTTCTCTAAGTCTTCAGTATTGATAATTTCAATGAATTCAGACAAACAAAATGTGGATTAAGACTCAAAAAATTTAAGAATTATTTAATAGCAAACTAAGTAATATAATTAACATAACACAAGTTTAAAGGCAGAATGTTAAATAGATTTGCATAAGTTACGTGTAATTCTAATTAATCCTTTTACGATCATCAAACACTATCAACAGTTACTGTAATGAGCTCAAGACATGATTTTCCATAAAATAATGACGTACAGATGGTATTGTGATACGGCTTGCGGTTTATTCCATCAAAAACTACAATTGTTTTCCGTTTTAGAAATCTTATTATGTTGGAACGGCAACTATAAATAAAATGAAGTAAGAGAAGGCAGTCACAGCAGCGCAGACTCTGTCCAGTAAACGTGAGGCAGACTGCCATTCCATTGGTGGTTTCTCCTCGATAGTTTCTTTGACCAATCCTTCTCCTTCTTCCACCTAGAAACCAGGAATAAACAGATTATAGATTTTATCTAAATAAATAATATAATTTACTATGCGTGACCCATAGGATGCCGTTTTTCAAAATTGCGTCAAATTACGACAAGCAATTACACGATTTATTTCAAGATCATTTTAAAATACCGGCAAAATAATCATTCGTGATAACTTATAAATACAAATAAATTAGATAAGTAAAATATTTTATAACTTTGGTAATTTCTAAGGTACAGCTTTTTAAATAACTTTTTCTTACAGTTCGCATAGTCGTAAATCTATTAGATCGTACGATTAGTACAGAATGTATTTAAAAATAATTTTAATTTAACTTTAATCTTCAATTGATAACTCATTTAGGTGTTGTTAAATAGGCTACAAAGCGTGTGTAATTCGATAGTCCCTTCTTCCGCGTATTTCGCCATATTCTATCTTTAAGTATCAATTATTATCCTTCTTATTCCCGTTAAGCGGCAAATATTGTTTTAGAACAGAAATAAGTGTAATATTTTGAACAACTTAAATTTTTAGTTTACTGACAATATTGTTTCACTAATGCTAAAATACAAAAAACATACTATTTATTGAATGGGAATTACTTTTTCACAATTTATTACATAATGTATATCTTTGAAATCTGGGAAACTAAAAGAAAAATATTAAAATTAATTCTAATATCAAGGTGAAAAATCAAATTAAAATATTAATTGTAAGATTGAAATAAGTTAAACTAGGTTATTCGTAAAACTCATAACCTAATTTAAATTATTCCTTTCATAGAAACAGTTGCTTAAAAAATATAGGAACAAGGGTGAAATATATATATATATACATAATTTAATACATTTACCCCTGCCAATCTCAAGATTACTAGAAGTTATAACTAACATATTTGTAACAGGGTTTGCCTCGCTTTGAGGCTGACGTAACGATTTAATCTATTTTATTTTCCTGTAAATATATTCACTAAAGTTTCCCAGTTATTAAACACAGTTACTATTTTCGTCGTACACAACAGTATATAATTTTCAAAATCATTTCTCTGTGTTATTGACTGCTTTTTTTATTGTTACCGTTTAATAAAGTTATTATTTCCATGCAACGTTAAATAACTTGAAATATTCATCCGCAATTATTAACAGTGAAAATGCAATTATGATACTCATTTCTTAAGAGAAGAGACATGTATAAAAATTAATGCTAATATACGGGTGAAAAATCTAAGAAAAATATTAATTGAAAGACTGAAAACCAAGACTGCTAAAGCGTCAGAAAGCAGACAAATGTATTTTATTTACAAAACCCAAAATCAAATTTAAATTACGCCTTCAATTTAGTTGCGTGAGATAAATCTTTCCTGGAAACTATTTGTTAAATCAATTTATTTCAATAATAGCTGCAATGTTAAAAACTTAAATAAGTTAATCATTTTTAATAGACAGTGGTTGACTGAAATTTCACATTTATATTATTCATAACTCTCCATTCACTTTAATGTAGATTAACTCAAAATAGAGCACTATGGGATCTACAGAATCAATTATTCCTTCACAATTTATTTTAAAGTAATATAAATAAAACTTATACTTTTGTCTGTCTTCGTAGTGAGTGAGAATTATTTTAAAATTTAACATCTAACTGAGATTTTATGGATCTGTATCATACTTAGCAATTCTGCACTTTATATCTACAATATTTTTTAACTTATATCGAACTCTCTTCTTTTGGTGTACGACCACTAATATACCAGCTGTGTTTGTGGTGATGATCCTATCAATAAAATCAGACGAGTTATCGGTGTACTGATGACAGTTTTCAGCCACGCCGGAGGAGGTCTGGTTGCGTTGAAGAGGGCACTCGAAATAATAGTCCCAATCAACGCTGTTGCTCCTAGGAGCAACGAATCTCTGTACAGAGTTACTGAAACACAAAAATACAAAAGAAATAAAGAATATAGTTTTTAAATCACAACGTTTATTTGTCATAAATTACTTTTTCAAAAAAATTAAAATAATCTGCGACATTTAACGAGTAAAAAAAACGTAATAAATTCAAACTTGTATAAATGCATTAAAAGTGTATCATTTAACTGTGATTGAAATGTACTCAATAATAAAATACTTTTTCTTTAAAATGAATGCCAATTCAAATTGATTATTTCGCGCGCCACAATATATTCCTATTTGTTCCATTTGTTTCTCCAAAGTGACGCCGTATAAGTATAATAATAACGAATATTTCACTAAAATTTTGTAACTTTCAAGAAAGTAAGATATCCGCGTTACAATTCACAAAAAAAAATAATATTTATTATTAATACATATACATTAAATTTATAAACCGTATTATTTTAAAATAATTTATGGCCCCAAAATGTTATCAGACGATACCGAATATTATCACAATTTTAGTACATAAATGATACTGTCCAAAGTAGTTAATGGGCTTTCATACCAACTACTTGGCACAGGATTCCGAAATTATGGTATTATGGTAACAACGGTGATGTAAATAGTAGTGATAGTGATGATAACGATTACTGTGATTTGTATCATTAGTAAGATAAGTATTTAAGTACTTATAAAACCTACTAGATGGCAATGATAATGTTGAATAAAGGTTGTTTCTGACAAGTACCACATTTTATTACTGTTCTTTCAAACTCCGTGATTCAGTGATTTAAAATGTAGACGAAATATTGTAATTCAGAAAAGTATCTGTAAGATGGATGCCACGTTTGTTCCCGGGTCATCAATTTGATTTTATTGTTCCATTTATCAATGTTCATGCATACCAGAGCCAAAATAACTGTAGAAACAAAGGTGAACGTTCTCCGAAGAATAAGAAAATGGTGTAACAGGCCGGGAAAATAATGGCCACGGTATTTTGGGATGTACTGACAATTTTATTAAATTGAAAAAGTTGTAAAAACTGTTGGTAAAAAGTATAGAGCTGAATGGAGATTATTCTGAGGAATACAAATTAATACATATTAATCTTTCGTTTTGAAAGTACTTATTACGTATGATATCAATGACAATGAAACAATTAGAAATGACAATAATAATAATAAAGATAAACTTTGAACTGTTATCACACTTTAGCATTTCAATTTATTGTTTCCGAAATAAATAAACTTAAGGCTAGTACCATCGCTTATACAAAAAAAATCATAGTAACAAGTCCGAGTCCTCTCACTTACCCACTTTTGGAGGATTTTCACCACAGGAAGGAAGGATCATTGCCATATAAGTGAGCTGAACGCAATGCATTACAATGGACACAACATACAACATTAACCGTTCGCCACTATCTGCCGTAAGGAACCAAGCCAACATGTTCAGCGCAGCCAAGACTACGTTCATAAAATGGTTTCAATTAGAAAATAAATTCACTTTAATAGTTTTGAAAGTAATATTTGCAAAGAACAATACATAAAAATCGGTTTAAAAATAAATGGAATCATTTCTTACCGAATCCAGGGACGATGATGGTGGCCACGTAGGTACCTGAGTGCCTCTCTAAGTCAAAAGTGTACTCCAGCTGTGGCACTGAATATTCTTCGTCGCCCTCTACTTTCCGTACCACAGAAACGTTTGTGAGTTTCCACTCACGATCTGTCATCATATTCGACAGCAAATATATCTGAAAGTATTAAGGTAACCTAATGCCAATTAAAGAAAACCTTCTTTTAGAGAAAAAAACAAACATTTATGAACATGTATAATGGTTTATCTTCAATTATTGTGGAAACAAATGACACTTCTGTGATGGTTGTTTCCTAAAATAATGTTGTGAAAGCTAAGTGGTTGTCCGTATTTGGACAAACAATGCGGCATCTCTAGCCAAAACAGAGACTGCTATTTTTAGTATAGTAAATTTGATGATTACTTTGGACGCTATTAACGCCCTAATCCGGAAACAAGACTTTTTAGCCGTTATATACAAATGTGATAGATAAATTAGGTTTTTTATTGCTTTTCAACCCTTTAAATTATTATTACGACACTGACTTCATTTCATCAATTCAATAGAGGTTTGAATAATAATATTATATATTGCAATGAATAATAAGCGGAATAAATATGTTCAAAATTATAAACTTACTAGAATCAATGCACAACCGAAACTGTATAAAATAGAAACATGAAATTGTATTATACGAGGCAGTCACATTGAGACACATGGCTTCTCACCCGCCGATAAAGTCCAAAGCAATTCGCACAAGTTCCAGTACAGTCATGGTGACATTTTTCTTTGAGTGTATAAGTCAACGATTGTTAAATTTTTTGAGAATGTAACAATGTTATGAAGAAACTGAGATGCACCATTAAGACATAACTGTCTTGGAAAGCCACCGAACGACCTCATTCTTCTCCATGATAATGTCCGACCATATATACTCCCAACCTGGAGTTATGTTATTCATAAATATGACTGAGAAACGGTTCAACGCCTTTCCTACAGTCAAAATCTTTCTCCGTGCAATTTTCATATTTTTGAAGAGCCCACATTCGTGGACATCGTTTTGCATCGGATGATTACATGTGTGTGTAGGTAAAGATCTGGTTCTGTAACCAGCACGCAAACGTTTTCAAGACGGAATTGATCGTCTTACCTCGCAATGGGACAAATTTACATAAACAACTTTGAAGATTACTTTTGTTGTAATTAATGAGTTCCTAGTACACTCTCAAACGCAAGGAGCAATCTCAAACAAACTTGGCATGTCTTACAATCTAGGAGAAAACACTGTGGGGTTAATAAAGATTTAATGTCAAGTGTTATACGGAACTTCTAACCGGGTAAAATGTACACAAAGTCTGCATTCGTTCCAAGATTGAGTTTGACTCTCTGTGGCAGTCCAATATTGAACTAACCAATCAACAATGAACACGATTTTTGTTTTTTATTAATCAGAATAATTCTCAGGATGGCATGTCATGAACTGATATTTGTTGAGTATCTGCATAGCAATAGATCAATGAAAAATTATGCATGATTCTTTTGTCTTTATACGTACCCCGCTGCCAAAGGTGCTGAGGTTGAGGCTGTTTGTCCCATGTGACCACGATCCCAGGAGCATCACGCACGAGTGTTTGTCAAAGGGCCAGTACGTGAGGTCAGGCACGCACTTGCTGTAGTACTCAGTCGGAGGTAAACATGTAACAATTCCCCCAGGCTTCAAAGTGCAAGTCGTACTGCCAAACTCAGGTTCGTGAAAGCTCATGGTGCTCCTGGAATCAAACACCAAATCATCACACCTCATTACTGCGTAAAATATATAATATTTTATCATGCAAAAAAAAACTATTCGACATTAATGAAATGTTTTGACATCAACATCAAGAATTCTTCCTTAAAGAATATTAGAGATAATATTTGAAGAATAAGAATTAACTATACTGATAGACGTCAAGCAGTTGCTTCACAAATATGGAATCATTTTAATTTATATATATTTTGTAAACGTATCTTACACAGTATAAATTGAAACGTCGGGTGTCCAGATTTGAGAACTGTCCACTTTCATTAACTCAGTATTGTCGTAATCATCGGCGTTCCAGGTAAGGAACTCGTCTTTCCATCTCTGAAATTGGTAAATTTAACTAATTTCAAATTATCACTTATACTGAAACTGAAAATAGATTCACGTTCTAAAACATACCCAAAGTGTGTGGCTGTGTACCATGAGAACATCAGTATGCTCAATCTGAAATTCATATTATGAATTAATGTAACATGTTCTTTTGCTTTCATCAGTTTTCTCTACAACTTAAATCAATTCATATAAATATATTCATATGACTAAGAAGCATTTAGTAATAAAGTTGTTCCACATAGAATGGTTTAGAATTTAAATAAGGAAAAACATAAAAAAATAAGTTTTATAATTGTTTTTCCACATACAATAAATGCTATTATACACTTTATTTTAAATTTTCCTAAATACCTAGTTTTTGTACAATATTTTTTTATATTTTTTGTAGATACACAGGAAATATTTTTTATTTACCTTACATAAACTGATAAACATATATTACCTAGCTAATAGTTTCATTAACAAACAACTATTCACTGATTTTATTGTGAACCAGTAGTAGCTAAATGTATTTTATAATCGTAATGGTTGCAATTCGTGAATATTTTTGAGGTGAGTATCCAAACTGAACTTTCTTATTCAATGTCAAATACTAAATTCTACAAAAAATTGAAGGTAGATTTAAATAAAATATTAATTATTAGAAAAAAGTGTATTATAGCAGATACCGTACAATGTAATATTCCGTTCGAGATTCGAGTCAAAATGGAGGTAATGGATTTCACTGAGTTCATTTATGACAATCTGGGCATCCGCTACGTGGATGACAGTTTTGTAGTATGGCAAACGGGACTGAAGAACTGAACACCTTTCTTCATCACCTGAATGGTTTACATCCAAATATATAGTTCACAATGAAATTGAGAAGGACGACACTCTTCCCTTTCTAGACGTATTGATTAGGAAAAAAACAGGATGGGAAACTGTATATAGGAAGTCTACTCATACCGACCTGTATCTCTATACTGAGAGCTTCCACCATCCAGCACAGAAATATGCGTTATTAGCACACAGAGCCATGGCAATATCCTAAGTTGGAAGTCTCTCCCAGGAGTTGAAACACCTTAAGTCTGAATTTCGCTCAACGGATACAATGCGACGCAAATAAAGAGGGCATTCATCCACAAGAAGAGGAAAATTTCGTCAACTCTGCCTTCCTACGCTGTGCTGGTAGTACCACAAGCAGAATTGGTCGAATTTTGACCAAAAATAAAATTAAGGCGGTATTATTCCCTCAACTCAAAATCAGGGAAATGATTGGCACGATTAAAGACGACATCGGACTTAGGATGCCCAGAGTGTACAGTATTCCCTGTGAATGTTCAAAAATGATAACCTGTCGATATTTGCGCCGAATAAATATTTTGCGGGGTCAATGAGACTCATAATATTTCTAAATATATTCTGTGTAAAATTACAAATACTATCAGCTTGGGAGGAGAGAACCATGAAGTGTAGGGTGGAGTTGCATAAAAATAACGAATCGCATCAGGGGTTATGGATGCAGCTGAGATTAATTTTTACATTATATTTGTGGTTTAACCTCCACGATTGTGGCTGAACGGGGGTGCAAATTTTCAAACATGTTGATCGGCCGATATTTGCGTCCAATAAATATTTTTTGTGTCATTTAAATTCATAATATTTCAGTAGATATACTCTGTGTATAATTTCAACCCATATCGGCATGGTAGGGGATCAGGCTTTGGGGTGGGGTTTGGAGGAGCGTTACATGAAAATAGACGAGATTCGAGTCAATTCTGGAGTTATGGATGTCGCTCAGTTTCATTGTGACAAGCTGGGTAGTGCTCGGCGTTGGGCGAGGGTAGAAATTTTCAAACAATGTAACCGGCCGATAACACATTTTGGGATAGGGGCGAGTTGAGTTGCATCATAATAATAACGAAAAAATCGGGGGTTATGGATAAATGACATCTCGGGCAACGCCGGGCACCCAGTTAGTGATATATATAAATATATATTCTAATTATTGATAAAACAAAAAAATAAATAAACATAAGCCAATTTTAATTCATAAATTCATAAATTATTAATGTAAAATTTAACGTTTCGTCGCTTATTTGGTGACCTCATCAGGCTCAAGTTTAAAAAAACTTTTGATAGTTTTTTCTCACGGCAGTCAACAGATATTGACCTATCAAAAAAATTTAAGCCGTTTTTTAATTCAAAAAAATTGACAATTTACATTCTTTATATTAAATTTTGATTTTATTTTTGATAATTCATTATCTGTTCCTTATAATATTTAGGACAGAAAAATACAAAAAAATAAATGTTTTGAAAATTTTAATATAAATTTGTAATTTGAAATATAGTGTTTATTTGTTACGCGACCACAATTTGATTTTTTATACATTTTGTTTATCAATTATTTAAATAAATTTGTTATTTGAAACATTTACTGTTCCTACACCGCTTGGAATTTTAAACATTTTTAGTTGTCTGATTTATTACGCTGCAAAAAATCACGCTTATCATTGTTATTCCGTCAACATAGAAACCTATCAAATAATATTCATAGACAGACTGAAGGAACGTTCACAACATCAAGACCATCCTTTCAGTCGAACCAAAACCTGAAGAGAGTACAAATAACTACCGAAACGTAACACTGTTAAATAAAAATAATTGTGATTAATAAACATTTTTTAATTTTAAATATTAATTGTGTTAAATATATTTTATTAATAATATATTAATTAATATGAAAATTACATAGTTATTTAATTCTCATATTAATTGATTTCTTATTGTTTTCTATCTGGAAAATAATAATAATAGTAAACTGAAGTAAATAACATACAAAAGTGACATATCTAAGGTACAGCTTGATTAAAACTTGGACCGATGTAGACTGGTCCTTGACCGGCCTGATACTTGTGTCATAATCTTTGAAGAGACAATCCTTCAACCGACGTACACTCGACGTCAGCGGAGCCTGAGGGTTGCAGTCTGCATTTACTTGAGAATCTGAAATTCATTAAATTATTCAATATTTATTTAATCCTTACACAGTAGCTGACTTCGTTTAAGTGTTTTTTCCTCCATTGAAGATTGGTTGAAATATTTTAGTTGAGTCTTCCATCAGTTATACCATAACCGATCTTTGAAAATTTACAAAATAAATCATTTTTTCATTTAAATGATTTCAAGTATAGAGTTAATATGTCAATGATATTGGATAATTACCTTAGAAAAACATAACCTAATTTTTAATATGATACTAGCCTATTAGTCATTATGTTCCATTATTTTCGGATCAGATGATTTTGGGAAAATATGCATGATTGATATTCAGTTATAATCTCAAAATGCCAACAGAATTACGTGGAAATTATACTCATTATTTTCCTAGTCTCTTAACGTGATACTTTGAAACGTAAATAAACAAGTACCTCATTATATAAATAAATGTTCGTAATTAATCATCGTTGATATAACTGATACATTTTATAATTTCGACAAATGTACTCTTATTGATATTGCAAGACTTTTATATTATTTTATACGCTACGTTTTATCAGCCAACGTTTAGTTGCTCAAAATATTCCGAGAATGCAGGGTAATAGTTTAGAAAAATTCCTTCCGACACTAACTGGATTTGGCTGAGAAATATGTGAGCAATTTTACATTACAAATGTGTTCATATTTTTAATTACAGTACTTTCTGCTGTTTATTATGTACGACTACACCAGAGATGGAGTGTTTATGTCGCGGGGAAAAAAGCGACACGAAGACAAATTATAGTCTCCACAAGTGAACATAATAAACCTTAACAGGTTGTTTTCTCTGTTTAGTAATAATGCTAATAGTTTACATACACAATCACGATACTTTTGCAACTGCCATTATTTCTGATCTGAACTCGAGGATTGGTGTAACTTGAAACAACAAAAATCCTTAATCGTCAGCCCCGTAATAAACACGGACAATTATACATTTGTACTCGTACAATGAATATTACATTAACTGTATATTTTTATAAAGGCTGGAACAAAATTCCAATTAAATTATACACCGCGCGAGATTCCATGTTTATTTGGTCTTTGCTTCCTTGATTCTTCAGAAAATCAATCTCTGTAAACCTCGCATTTTGAAAAAATTATTCTAAGCTCTTTTGGCATTTATTCCTGAAAATCATACATACACTAACAAGCGCAAACTTAAAAAAAAATAAGGATAACATAATAAAATAAAAGCTGATGTTCTTGACGTTATTTTTGAAATGATATTTTATTGACCTTAAAATGAAATGAAAAAATTTACGTCTGATTGAAAATAATGAATAAGACAGCCAATTCAGACAAAAGTGTTAATATAAATACCACACAACGTTTCTGGGATTCTTGTCTCTTTCGTCATGTGCGAAGAAGAGCCTAGAGCGACACAACTGCACTTGTCAGTTGACAAAATTCAAAAGCTCTCCCATTGTCGTTGCGTTTTCGTCGCAACTGCACTTGTCAGTTGTGTCGCTCTAGGCTCTTCTTCGCACCTGACGAAAGGTACAAGGATCCCAGAAACGTTGTGTGATATTTATATTAACACTTTTTTGTCTGAATTGGATATCTTTCTTATTCGTTTTGATGACCTTCTTGTTGTCAGCTAAATTCATTTTATTACATCATTAAACATTATTAATAATTTTCTTTCAACTATATGTACATGTTATGCAAAATACTCGGAATTATGTGGAATAGTTGTGATTCGTGCCATTATGCGAAGTAAAAGAAAAGGAAAACGAAAAATCTCTCCTCACTTCAGCACTGAATGACATAAATTTTTGTGTTTTGAACTGCGAGGGATATAAATAATAAAGTTACTGAGTACGTTCTGAAATACATTAATAAAAACTTAAATACGGTCAACACTAAATTTATAATTTTATCTGATAATGGATTTTTTTTTAGATTTCTTTAAAATTTGCCGAATGACTCCAACGCTAACAATATCAATTACGAAACAGAGCAGAAAATAGAGTTGTTGAATTGAAAGGTTCCTTTTACGAAACCGACAACAATGACATGTATAACCATTTTAAAAAATCATGTAGCCTATACTTGGAAGATTAGAAATGTTACTGGTGACGGAATGTCAAAATCTAAATGCGTACGTACATTGTATCTAAAAGACATAATGGCAATTTATTCATGAATTTGTAAAGCAATAATATCAAAGTCGGGTTTATAAATATGTTCATATGTATTGTAATGAATCGAAAGTATTGGCGATGTAATTGTTAAAGTACAAAGGTTTAAGCAACTATTGTTGCACTAACGCAGGACGTGAACCCGCGTGAATGTTCTAGATCCGCCAGGCACGTGGTACGAAACACATAAATACTCGGAAATCATGGAATAAAAGCCCGACCAACGTGAGGTAGGTTTTCTAGCAAACTATCCAAAAATCTGTAACACAATATAACTCTTTCTCTTGCAGTTTCATTCCCTCAAAATTTATGTGACAAAAATTTGGCTAAAATACCAGCTGCATATCGATGACGTTATATAGCCCATAAGGATGCAAAAGTACTACTTACTAATGAATAATGACAGGATTCCCAGCAACACTGGTAACAACATGATTCCTTGAACAACCGATCGACTACTACGAAAATTACGCCCGTATGCTTTATCAACAGCAACGCCCACAGATCCGCCCTCTGATTAGATCAACCAACGCTGGATAGAATTCACATGGTACAACTCTTCTTCTAAAATGTCTGTTCTACTCGTTGTCACAGACTGCATACTGGGAACAATAAATGCAGTACTTCTAAAACACGGAGCCTGATTATGTAAAATTCAATTGAAAATTAATCAAATAATACGTCCCTCAATTTCTATTTTTGTTATACATGTGAAGAAAAGTAACTGAATAAAGCGATTATAAAACGTACGACTACTGAAATTAACAGATTTAAGTTTTGAACTATTTACCGGGATATCATAAACGTATTAGAAAATTAGATTCTTTTAAATTGCGTTTAGTAAGATACGGCGTCATCGTAGAATGAAAATAGAAAAATCAAACAGTAAATTCTGATATACAGCCAATGCGAAGCATTAGTGAGTTTGGATATCGAAAACAAAATTTCAAAATTCGGGGGCCGAGGAAAAGTCGCGTAAGCAGCAAAACGGAAATTTCTAGCAGAAATAATCTAAAGCGAGACTAAATAATTAAACTTTGCAAAATTAAGTAAAGTATTGGAGGCTAAATTAAACTATATACAGAATTTTGGATTAAAAAAAATAAAGAAATCACGTCAAAATTGATTGAAAAATTGCGAATAAATGTCAGGAATTCAAGACGGCAGAAACCAATGTGTGTGTGTGTGTGTGTAAAGAAATTATTCGCAACCGCAGAGAAAAATTCTAAAGCAGGGAGCAAATAGGCCATATTTAATGGGGGTCCAATATATACACCTCACAAACGTCCGATTTATTTCTCGCGACTGAAAACCACAGTAACAAAAGTAATAAATATTTTTAACAAACTAAACAATTATCTAATGCAGTGGGATGCTCATCAAAAACGAAATTAAAAAAATCAATATAGTAGTTTCAAACGGAAATGATGCTTTATTTTAGGAACAATAGGTTTCACATAGACAAAATTATTTAGTTAAAATGATGAATTTCATGCTAATCAGAATAATCAAATTGCATTGTTACTCATGTTTGCTTTCTCATATAATCTATAAGTTGAATTCAAAAGAAAAAAGTGAAGAAAATCAGATTTCATGTTTAAAAACAAAAATATGTGTATATTACTTCACGTTTGTTAATTATACGTTCATTTCAAGACGAATAAGAAAATTTATACAATTTTGTATAGTAATCGTGAAATAAAGAACATATTGAATTAATACAAACAAGAATTAAATTGACCATAATTACAGACCATACCAATAATATAACGAAAAATATATATAAAGTTGTGTAATGTAACATTTCGACCCACATTTAGGTCATCAAATAATGCTCAAGTTAAAATACTATTCCAACAAGTAATTTAAAATGTCAAATGTGTAGTATTTGTTAGTTAGGCAATATATAAATATGTACAAATTCCTATACCATCCAAAATTTAAAATGCGAGTATTTAAATACAATGTTTTCTGATCAAAGAGTTCACATATGTATCAAAAGACTTGATGCAATGAGGCATACTTTGAAATACTTGAGCATTAAAAAAATTACGAGAACTAAGTATAAAGGCCTAGATGAAGGTTAGACAAGGAACGCACAAAAATGGCCCCATCAGCCAGAGATTTTTATTCTTCAACGGACAGTGAAGCAACATTGTTGGTTAGACCCGATTGTTAGGCAGAACAGAGTTGCAACAAATGAATATTATTGGAATTGCAACAGCATAAGGACTTTTTGGGTGGGGTGAGGGATTTTAAAAATTGACTATAATGGGATTTTCGAGGAATATAGAAGGAAACATTTTGTTTTGTTGCTTTTCATTAAAGTTCTTCAATTTTAGTTAGGAAGTGCAAGTTTATATCTATGTTAATGAGTTTTGTTTTTGTTATAGAGAGGAGTTTGAGCTCAGACAATGACAAGACTGATGAAGTGGTCACGAAAGAGAAAAATTAGGTTGCTCGCAAAGAGTATCAAGCACTGCTTATCAGATAAGGCTTTTCAGTGTAAATTTTATAGGAATTTGTAAATATATGCACATATCATGCTAATTTTTTCAAACAAAATCACCTTAAAAATTGTTACTTATTATTTTAAAAACATTTTATTTTTATAAATTGAAATTAGAAATAAATCAAATTTCATACTAGCAAAACTCAATCTATAAGGATCACAATTTCACATAGAGAGCCAGAAGAGTAAACATAAAATTTAGTACTACATAATTTGTCTGCTAGTCTCAATAGTAAATCAAAATTCAGTAAGTTCATAAAGGCTACTTAAATACATTTTTATGAATAGACAACATAATTTCATAATATTGCCATACAAATAGAAAGTAATCCTTTGAGGGTGGAATAAATATGAATTTTAAGATGATTTATTATTTGATTGAAGACTTTCAGATTCAACAATATTATCGATGGTAAACTTAAGTTCATACTTCATATTGCACAAAATTTGTCATAAGACAGAACAGTATTCAGATGAACACAATACAGTAACAGGTGTTCACAATTATTCCATAACTGAAGCTTTATATTTTATATATTTGTAAGCTTAATTAATTATTAAGCAAATGAACTATTTCATTTTTTCATAATGAATATAATTTCATAGAATAAAAGTAAAGATGAATAAATTTTTCTATTAAAATGTATTTAGAAACATTCACAACAATTATTGATTTATAACAAAAGTTTCACAAAATACTGTGGACAAGTAACTGCCACAAATAAAAATTTCATCCTTTACAGAGCTACACATCATAGAACACGATAAGGTTTGACGAGATTTTCAGAAAATTCTTTAACTTGCTCTGCTCCCCTAACTTCTCTTTCTAACAAAGGTAGCTTTGTTACATGAAAGTCTTCATAGAGGTCAGCAATCTGTAACAAAACTCAGAAAATAACATTTGTTTGGAAGAATAAAAATGGCAACAGTCATTTCTTTCAAATACTTTTCATATTATTTCAGTATATGGCCACTACTTACAGGACAGGAGTCAGAATCAATCTTATAACAGAAGCCAACTTTTGAAATAAATGTCTTTAGATGGGCCACACAGTCCAAATAGACAGATATTCGCTACAAAATATGTTATAAGATTCTTACGATTCAACATAACTGGCATACATAATACAAGCCACACATTTGCCTAAAAAATGTGGACACTTGTAATCCTGCACATGAATGTAAATTGATACTGCCTGGTTCGTGACTATTGGCTTACAGTAATGGGTCAACTAACAGGTTTTAACATCTAACTTGAAAACAGGCATGTTATCTTTAACATGTTACCAAGTTCTGAGAGGAAAAAAGGAAAGAATTTTGGCATAAATAGTTCAGATGTCAAACATTTATGTGTTGATTTGAGAGTCTTAATAATATTCAATGTCTATTTTTTAAAAAATCTTAACTTTTTAATTATTTAAATATTTATTTACAATAAAGTAATGTAACTATATACTTTACCTGGTCAAGATACTTCTCTTGAACTCTGTGTCTAGCGGCACATAAACGACATGGTTTTTCCCCTTTTGCTGGAAATATAAGCTGGTTCACAATAATGTTATGTGTATCAATTCCACATTTTGTCAGCTCCTGCACAAGCCGTTCAGTCTCATACAGTGAAAGGAATTCAGCAATACAGACACATACAAATGTTGTCTGCTCCTGTAAATAATAATTTATTAATAAATATAAATCTCTCTTATTAATATAAAACCATACAAAATACATTCAAATAAATCTGAAAATAAAAAATAGTGTTTAACAATATTAGCAAGTTATTTATGCAGCACTTACTGGATCTCTAAATTGTTCATTTACTTGATGAATAATTGACAACATTTCTTCCAGCTTTCCTGAGAAAGAGTCTGCATTGAAATCAGATAACCCAAGAAGAGCTCCGACCTGTAAATATTATATTTTTATTGAGCAGATTATTGAAATCACGTTTGAAATAGAATCGATACCTTCACCTATTCTCTGGAGAAAAGTGAAATCTATTCTTGTATTTCAAGTTCAAACATATCTCAGAATTGCATTACAGAAATATTGTATAGCAAATTTTGCTCTTTTACACAACAACAACAAATATTTCTATAGAATTATGTTTTAATCCTTCATAGGAACTTGAGCAGAAAATAAATCTGATTAAGAATTTGTTCACTGTACCACATGAAATAGAATACAACAAATAAATCATGATCAAACTATATGAATCTTGAGATTTAATAAGTAGATTCTGCAAGGATAAAGGAATTGAATTTGCCATAAAACTACAGTCTTGAAATAAAATTGTTGCTACACTTCTGCAATGTTTGAGTCAAATTTTTGAATGTTGTACATCTCCTCAATGGTTTGAACCATCCTTCCACCACCATACCTTATTAACTCCTACAAGCATATTCAAATTTTTATTTTAACCTGGACAAAAGAAAATTTGAGAATTTTTTTTTTTAAAACTGATTTTATTCAACTTTCAACTCAGTTTAAAAAGAGATTAGAATAAGAAGTAATAATTTGATTGGTAAGAATATGATGAAGACCATTGAACTGAAAATTTAAATCTATATTTCTCATAAATTAAAAATAATGTATATATTAATTTTTAACATAATTCTTGATACCTAAAGGTTCTTAGATCATCTGATAAAATTGGCACCTGAGAAATAAATGGAGTTATCTTCATCTTCAATCGTATCAGTTTTCCTAGACCTTTCTCTACTACTTGTGGAAATGAAAGAAGCCTGAGTGTGTGACCAGTAGGAGCAGTGTCGAAAACCACAACAGAAAAATTCATTCCTTTCACCAATCTGAAAAAAATTATAAACAAATCAAAACACTGAAAAATAAATGTGCAGACACAATTTTTCAATTATGCTAAACAAAGATACACATAAAGTTCATATAATCCTTAAAATAGCATTTTACTTAAACTCCAAACACCACCCACAACATATTCAAAATCAATGTGTTTGTATAAAGTTACAAAATATTGCTAAACACACAAACAAAAGATCATGACTCAAGATTCCTTATCAATGTTTTTTACACAGTAAGATAAACACATTTAAGAATGCAACTATACAAAGACTAATAATAAATTGGTAGTACAGTATACTAAGTACATATAGTTAAGTATATATTGTTGTATAAAAAATAATAAACTTCTCAAAGTATACAACACACGAGAACCCCCTTTAATAATAATACAAAATTGTCTACAAAATAATGAGAAATGTTAAAATAAAATTTAGAATAATAATTTTTAAAATGTAATGCAACAACTTGAGTATAAAAAAATAAATAATTAATTACATTCTTTGTGTAATATCAATAAAGAGAAACAATGTAGGAATCAAATTATTTAATTTCTTCAGGCTAAAAAGGAACAACTTACATTAAATTTATATCATAGGTTTAAAAGTAGTAGGATTATTGTTCTTACTTCATAACTTCAGCATAACTCATAGCTTCATCTATTCCTGGAAATGCACCAACAATTTCTTGCATAACACCTTTACTCAACTTCACTGCTTCATTCTCACTTTCGAAGTATTCTTCAGGAAGCTCATTAAAACCAACATTGGGGTCTATTTCCTATAAAGTTTCACTAAATATAATTAAATAACTCAAAACAAAAAATCAAATGTGGTAATTTTTACTCTGATTATATTCAAATGTAGAGTGTAGCTTAATTGGCATGTATTCTTCTTTGACCTTAATAACAAAAGTCAATGGTAAGAACATCTCAAATATTTAAATCAATCACATCTCCTGAAAGTGTAAACATATTATATACACCTCAACATTTTATTATAATCTGTTATGGAAAACTATTTACTCGAATACCATAGGACAAAGTATAAACATACAACAAAGTTAACACAGATTTTATTAGGAAAATAAAGATAAAAACTTTTCTCTGAACAACAAAATACTACTTAAATCATATAAACTTAACACACAAATGTTAAAATTGAAATTATTTATTATTTTAACAGAATAGACACGTGCAAGTAGGGTTTATTTTGCGTTCATTACCTAAGTTTCATTCAGGGAGAATGTGCTATTTAATTATAATAATCAGTTTCTTTTGTTTCCTGCCACTTCAGATACCTAAACCTTTCCAGCTGTAATTTTTCGTACTTAATTTTTAAAAAAGTTTAAAAATTACATTTGCATAATTTTTATTACAACTCAATTGAAAAATGTATATGGATGCTGAAATTTGAGATCTTAATTGAATACGAATAATTTTAAAATAATAATTGCTACTGAAGTAAATATTAATTCAAATGGTTTACAAGTTTATACTGTTTTCAAACACTTATAATTCCTTAAATCTATTATCCTCATTTACATAAGATTTAAATTAAGAAAAATACAGGAACAGAATAATATAATTGACTGTCTTGAATATGTAAGTATATACTTAATCAACATATATGCATACCATTGCAAAGAGATTCTCAAATCCTTTTACTTTTGTAGGAACTTTTGAAAACTTTTGATCAAATGCATCAGAAATATTATGTGCTGGATCAGTCGATATTATAAGGACATTTTCTCGCACTTTTGACAGCTGCACAGCCAAACTGCAGCTGCAATTAAATTTTAAAGATATATACACATATATTTGTATTCACTCCTACCTATCAGAGCATTATTGAAAATAATAAATAAATAAACATAGATAAAAGAACAATCAAGTGGCATATAAATTCGAGTCACTGTAGTAAATTATATTTTTCTAATACAAAAACTTCAAAATTTGTCAAAATTGTTAATGATTTTTTTCTAAATTTTGAAAATTATTAACAATGTAAATATTATATTTACAAAGAAATTTTCACATTGTCTAAATGATGTACAAAAAACATAGTTGTTTCTTCAGGAAGAAGAATGAACGTGAGAAACAGCAAAAACTATGTTCACATTTACCATTTGGAAGAATTAGAGCAAATTATTTAATGTCAAAGCAGAGACAACCAACAAATTCTAGTTAGAATAAATTAAGAATGTGGAAGTGATAAAAGAAAAACACCTCATAGATAAGGTGTCAACAATTTTTATAGTGTGTATGTGTGTGTGTGTTTATATATATATATACACACAACAAATTTGGATAGGAAAGAAAGACAGTGATGCCAACTTACCTGAAATCAATAGTTGGTCCAGCCTGGCTTAGATGAAAGTTCAGAATTTCCTTCCTGACGAAGGGGGATAATTTTGAACTTTCACCTAATTCAGACTGAACTAACTATTGATTTAAGATAAATCTGCATCACTGTCTCTCTTTCCTATGTGAATGTGGTATTTAATTTGACCTCACATAGGTGGAAGTTTAAATTTCCGAGACCTGAGCCCCCTTTGTCAGGAAGGAAGATCTGAACTGTGTGCCGGCCAGGCACGCAAATGTTATGTGTGTGTGTGTGTGTATATATATATATATATATATAACATTATTGGTAACTATTTTGTGGAAAGTGAGAGTTATCAGCATTGAGAATCAGAAGGACTTAGCAGATTACTGCTCAAAATCTGAGCTCCTTCCATATCTCAAACAGGCTTACTTGTAAGTGTTTAAACACACACATAATCAATATATTATTGTACATGATCGAAAATCGAAGATTGGACTGCATTCCAGCACTTTTTAAACTATAAAACAGTTCTACTGATTTCTTCGACACTTTTTCATTACATCAATTAATATTTCAGTTCATAGTGAACAAAATTTTATTTCAACATTTCTTCCACTGTGATACTTCCTTTCCTTTTAACGTGTCCTCAATTTGTTTGCATCGTGAATAGCGATTTTAAATCATACTACAACACCTTCGGATAGAGTATTTTCTCTCAATCTGTAGCATGTCAGACAAAAAACCATACCGCGATTTATATTCCTATACTCTGGAGCACCTTCTTCCTATTAAACTGGGATTAACCGCGTACCGGTGGATAGCTTTAAGTCATTCTATAAGGTTTTATCTTGGATAAACACGTAACATAACCTGTTCAAGTCGACGTTTATAACAACACGCTCTCACCTGCAGGTTGTTTTCCCAACACCACCCTTTCCTCCGACAAATATCCATCTTAAAGATTTCTGATCAAGAATGTTTTGAAGTGATGGTTCTAGTGGTTCGAAATCATCGTTAGACATGTTTACGTCAGCTGCCAAGGACGCAGCCATGTTGTTTTTTATTGTAGTATTATCTTTGAAACTAAGATGTAGTTTAAGAAACATATAAATTGTATATGTCTCTGTTGAAAGTATACTAATAAGATAACGTGCTGACAATAAATATACAAATTTAAATGATAAAAAGAATACCACAAAGCGTTTCTCCTTGTTTTCGTCAGGTAATTCAAGAACGACACACTACAGAAACTAGGTGACGAACTCAAAAGCAAAACAGAAACTTTGTGTTCTATTAATTTTGTCTGTTAGTTGTTTGCTTTATCTTATTAAAGGAATCTAATAGATTTAGAAACGATTCAATTCTAATCATTTATACATATGCAATTAATTATCATCCCTTACAAATATAGTGGTGAATCCATGAATAAAATAGAGCTTAGGACTAGCTAAACCCAAATTTATGCATCAAATTTCTGTAGTTATTTTTCCAAAACGCATTTAATAATAATAAAACTTTGAAAGATTGTGAACACGGAAGGGTACTAAAATGGTATGGAGTATTTCAATATAAAACCATATTAATCATGTTCTCATTAAACTTATTTTTTAAAACAAGAAAGATTAAAAGATATGTATGCGCTACGCGCATTAGAACTGAAAGTAAAGAAAATGTGTAATAGAAATGTATTTTGAGTTCAAATTATTGGATAATTGCATAAATTCAATTCGTAACGTCGTTAAATATACACAGAAACGTGGCTGAACCTTATTGGTACTGCTCGAATATACACAACTACCGTGACGTACACTACGTGCATTACGGCCGTATTTATCAAAACATATTTTTCGACGATGTAGAATCGAGTTTAAGTGAATTTGTATACATCAGCATGTATCATTGAGTAATAGCATATAGATCTGGTCTATGAAAACGAGCGGTAAGTTTAAAAATATCCTTAAAAGGGACTATGGCATGGTGCATAATTTATAATTTTCAAGACCTCATTGCTGTGATGAATTCCAGGATATTGCCCCATTATACAGAAATGTTGACAAATTAGTTTTATGCCCATTACATGCAAGGACAAATTAATTTCATTGCAATATGAAGTCCAGAAACCAGAATTCTTACACATTAACATTGAATAAGGATCCATGTTCTCGACATTGATAACTCCCCAAGTTAATACTAAATTAAGGCAAATAATAATCCCTTACTTATTCTTGTTCCAACAATAAACTGGCTTTCCATAAGCAGAGTTCTAACTATAAAACTGTCAAATAGGATTTTCTCTGACAAATCCAACAACTATTCCTTAGCCTCTAATGTGAATGGCAGTATAAGCAAACTTCTCTCTTGTAATTATTTCAATAGGCTGCTTCCAACACCACCAATAAATACACTAAGTGGAGCAGTTGTAGAGAAAACGGTACCATATTATTTAGGTAGGACAAAAATTCATACTATAACATAGTTGTAAAAATTATATGTTAACTAGACATGTTTGGTTATACCAACATTAAATATAAATCGCTCAAATTAGAAAGGGATACAGATATACCAACAACCACTTTTTACAAGCAAATATTTTATTTGGCGTAATACATACATAATCAAGTTTTAGCAAGAGGATTGGAAAAATTACTAGATAATTGCATACGAAGTTAAACATTATTTTGAAGACCAATTCCAGTGCAGGTGATTATGTTTGAGGTGGGAGTCTGCTTAATAATGTTAAACTTTGCCTGCAAACAATAGAAAAATAATTAAGTTATTTGTACCAATCTGGAACAACACACAATTTTGGCCTATAGCTCAAACAAAATGGTCACTATTTGTACTCACATCTGTCATAAGTTGTGCTACATGAATAGCTGTTTCAGTATGAAGAGTTAAAGGACCAATTTTAACTTGTGACATGCCATCGGCAATTGCCATAAATATTATTATCTGGAAAAAAAAATTGACTTAGGTACAAATTATAATTACACTAGTTTTCATTATATTTTATTAATTATTTATATGTAATAATACAAGTACCTGGTCTTGTCCATGTGGGTCTACACAGGCACCAGATTCCAGCACAGATATTAATTCTGATGCTACCTGCCTTCCAACATCTTCTGCCTTAACGTCTCTTTTTCCTAGAGCTGAAGCACCTAAGATACACCCAGTTGTTGTCTCTGCAACCAAACTGCAACATGTGTGTTCACATATCAAATCAACTGCGCTACGTTCAAGATAATGCGCACTAGGAAATAAGAACTTACATAGATGGAAAACATGAACAAAGTGAAATAGGGCTCTGTGTATCTAGGTGACTAGTTAACAATTAAGTGTAGGAAAATGTTATTCAAATGTCCGACAATTCTATAGTATTTAAAAATGCAAATTAAAACATCCAAGAAAGGACATACTTGATTCCTGAGCCATTTCCCACTGCAACATCATCTTGCTCTTTATATGGCTCAATGTTCACTTCAACGCCTATGAATGCATTTCGAAGCGCCACTGTTGCTGAATCAGCCATCAAATGAGCTACCTACATTGATTTGATAAAATTATCAGTCAATTACTGACCAAAATTTAAATATTTATATTTAAAACGAAATGAAGTTTAAGGTAATCTTATAATCAAAAAGACTTATGTTCGATTGATATCAATGATAATGTGCCTTAATTATTTTACTTCAATAAAAGTAAATGCCACAAAAGTTCCAAATTTTCTTTGCATTTATTAAAAATTTCCAAGCATACATTTTTATAATTAACAAATGCTAAAAAGACCTCTATAGAGACAACCTTAGAAAAGAGAAATTTAAACCAAGTAAATTTGATTTTTTATAGACACAAAATCTGTAAAATGAACCTAAAAATAGAACATTTTTTTTATAAATGATAACTTCCAATCGGTTTGGGGGTTGCTAAAACAAAACTGACTTCATATATTATATACGTGGGAAGGAATTGGGACCAAAAATAATTTTTGTTATATACAACAAAGACTCCTATAGAATAGAATAATAAACACTTATTTCAACCCAATTTTTTTTTAGAGTACCACTACATTTAAAAATTGTGAAAGTATTCTCTTCATTGATACATATTAGAAGAATCTCATTGAATTACGATGCTACAAATAGATTTATCATATCTTAAAATTAAGGCATTTAAAGCTGTTCTGATCCGCAAAGCCAAACAATGCAATAGCCATAGGCATTACAGTTCTGGGTGAAGCAATCACATATTATTATTCGGCCATCAGAAAACCTGTAAGCAATATCACTTACACGAGGAACGATTGCCAAGAAATAGAATAATGATAAAACCAAGGAGTGTAACATATACTCTAAAAGTACACAATATTTAAGAACTAGAAAACTCACCCTCATTGGCAAACTGCCAGCAACAAAAGCCCAACCCCAAATTCGCAATACTTTTCCTGCTTCAGTAAGTTTGATGGGTTTTAGTTGTCGCACTGGATTAACACGAATATGTACTTCGCCTCCACCTTTTGGGAAGTAGCCCCTGTTACAATTAAATAAGGATTCCATTAAATAAATTGTAAGAAATCGTAAAATATTTAATATGTTTAATTGAGATGAATCATGTTTAATATAATAAATTAAAACATAACCTACTGGAGTTTGTATCAAAAATATATATTATATATTGATTGAGCAAATATTCAGCAAAGAAGAATCCAAATACTAAAAATACAATGTACCAAAACTAATGTACTTCAATCCATGATAAAGAAAAAATTTAAACCCACATACAAAGCTACATAAAAAATCTATTCAATTACTATACTACATGAAATAATTTATAGCTAAAAATTAATACGTTCAAGCAAGACATCGTTCTGGAGGAATACTCAGGATTAGGAATAACCGACAGCTTCTTAGTACGATTCCAATGAAGTAATTGTAAATGTGAGAACATCTTTTACAAATAAATAGCACATTATGAAACAATGCGAAAAAAATGGAAAAAGTTCAGCATAAATTTATGGGTACTTTTATAATTTTGAGTTTATAGTAAACTACTGAATCACAAGGATCTCATCTATTAAGAAATGGCCTATTCCCAGTGGGCTGCTAATAAAGAAAATCTTTATACATGAAAAGCAGATGAGCAAATCAGTTAACTTGATTTTCTCAGAAAATTGACATTTACTTGCTCTACTGCACTGTCAGAAGTTAATTTTTCAATTTTATAATAAATAAATTGGCTAAAGAAAATAACTTAATAAAGCTAAAGATCATGCCTTTCAAATTCTATTTATATATTTTTGGCTGATGTTAATAGAATTTGACTATGTAAAAAAAACTTTATTGGACTCCTGATAAAGTAATAAATTAGGGACATAACATGTAATTGTATTTTTGTCAGTTCCTTAATTAAAATGGTTGAATTTTGGACATTTTACTTATTGTAAAACTGACATAGTTCCTGGTCTACTAATTTCCAAATATATTATACCTTTCTGATAATAGAATAAGTGTTCACTAAATTGTTAAACATTTCCAATCAGTTTATAGTTTCTACGGTTTCCAATGAAAATATTTTCACGAATCATAAAAGTTAATAAACTTCATACGAACAGTAAAAATAAAATATAATGTTATAATTTTACATTGTTGGGATCCGCAAAGCCAGACAGAGCTATACCACTTGGCAGCAATTCTGGGTGAAGCAATCCAATCATAATATATGGCATATTGAAATCCATGTAAAAATGTATCTTACATGAGGAACAAATGCCAAATTTGATTTATTCTATTATTACCTTTTTAAAATCTTGTAATCAAATGTAGCACCAAATCTTTCAAGAAGAGGACGAAATACCTGTAAATAAAAAATGGCAGTCTTAAAAATGTTTAAAAATGTAATACAAGTTATCAAAAGAAATTACCACAATTATCCTAACGAACTTTATACTATGTTTCCCAACACACTATGTAGTATCATCCCCCCAAATAGAACTATTAAAAATGTAAGCATCTCAAATTCTAAGTAATACATTTTTTTATATTCATCACAAAACTTGCACTAGTACATAAAAATTATCTAAGAACTCCAGTACTCACTTCTGTGGTGTAATCAAACTGTGGAGCCATTTCTGCATTTGTTCCACCACGCAGTTTTAAGATGGACATGGAATTTGCAAACAATGCACATGGTAAAGCCACCTGAATAAGCAATCCTATACTCCTGAGAAGGAAAAAAATTAATCATTTAAAAACCAAGATAAAACATTAATAACATGTAGACATCAAATAATTTATATTATCTTTAAAATTAAGGTTTGAAAGTGTGCCAACCTGAAATTTAAACACCCTGTAATAACCTAACCCTTATCTATATAAACACATTCTGCAAACAAAAAAATCAAATTCTTAGCTACTAAATACAAGAAAAATACTAAACTATATTTTAGTTTTCCAAAACCTAGTCAAAAGCTGGATAATCCCCATATGAGTCTAGAAAAAAATTTAACTTGTGCAAAAAGAAAAAGTTTGGGCAACATATTAATAATAATAATTTTAAAAAGTGATAAATTTGAAATTGCTTTGAAAATAAAATAATTTTTCTTTAAATGTACAAACCCAGCAGTTTGTGTATCTGCAGTATATTCTCCTCCTCTTAGAAGGCCAGGGGTAATAGTCACTTGAGTTGATCCAATCTCAGCTCCAGAAAGTTTCCCACCACTTAGCTGCTCTACTAGCTGGAGTCCTGAACCACAAAGTCGTGGGATAACTCAGCAGTACAAAATATGAGCGTCTAATGTCTCGGCCTGAAGCACACACAAAACTACATGAGGAAAAATTATTATATGCAAAATGTGATGGGACTTATCTGAAGTGAGCCAAAAAAAATTACAATACAAGGTTTGACTAAAGTCTATACATAGATGGTCAAACTTCAATAGCATATATCTCCGTAATTAAGAGACATCATAGCGTAATTCCTTTTCAAGGGGTATTAGAATCGTAATTATTACCCACAAATGAAGTATTTTTAGTTCATGAGCAAGTTGGGACACTAATTGAATAAAAATCAATAAAGTACATTTATGCAACTTTTGTCTAATATTGATGAATTCAAAGAAGGGAGGAAACAACATACCTTTAAGATGTTGAGCCATGAGCCCAGGTTTAGATCTTCCGCTTCTTATGTTGTAAATTTTGATAGGGTGCTTAAACAAAGCACTGAACGATGCTGCTAACCGAAGAATCTGACCACCCTAATTAAGAGTTTTTGGTAAATAAGTGGTTGAATCAATTTAATTTAAATCAATTTAATTAAAGAATACGTACCCCTTCTAAGATTCCTCCGTCTATTTCCAATGGCGCACATGCCATCTCGTAAATATCAATAATGTCTAGTATTGCACGTGTTAATCTGATGCTATGAAGACCATTAGCTCGCGTAGACGCCGTTTTCCAGAGATATGTAATAATTCCAAAGGCCTTAACCTTTGTTCTTTGCTTACAAATTCTTTTTCAGAAAAAAAAACAATAAAAAAATTGGATTCTTATTTCTATCTATGTATTTCTCTATAAATGCATTGTATAGTAAAGATTAATGCATAACTTTTCTAGTTAAAAGTTTAAAAAAATTAATGAGCAGCTGTTGGTACTATCGATACTCTAAAATTTGCAGTGACAATAAAAACTACACGTATAATGAATAATGAAATAGACGTTCGAAATTTCTTACGACTAATTATATGACATATTTGTGCATGTTCGCTTTTCATACTGCTTACATGAAAATGTGTAGCGTTTATCGTTGTTGCCCCGTAGGCATTTTTTAGTTGGAACTGTTCGCTTTCATGACAAGTGTCAAAAGTTTTCAATTCGTTTACACATATGTTCTGATATTTGTCCTCAATGGCATTGGAAAATTTATATCTTCAAACGAACAAATTAGTTCAGGAAACTCAACTTGCATTCGACAGACTAGAGAAAGTGACTGGTCCTAATATTGGTGCAATTGAGAAAGAAATAGAAACAAAAATCGCAACTATTACCAGGTAACATTGTAATAACAGTTTCCATATGACTTTATTTAAGGATCTAATTGTACAACCGTCATAATATCTAATGTTGGTTAATCTTTACTGTAGTAAAGTCAAGTCCTAACGTTTAATATACAGTTTTTGAGACAATAAAGAACAGTTCACTGTAGCATCAAGTTGTGATAAAATTATGTAATATTTTCTCTTTCTGTATATTTGTTAGTTTAATCTCTACATTGTTTCTATTGAATTTTGTACACATTAATGGAAATGGACAATTATGACATTGCAATTACAAATTGTAATTGTCATTTAAGTTTAGAATACAATAGAATTTTTTTTTAAAAAAAAATAGTGGCCTGATAAGAAACTTTTAATTGGGTCAGCAATAGAAAATCATACTATTGAAACAAGGAGAGTTTAATAAAAACAACAAAGCTGTAAGTGTTACAAGTCAATGAAGGGATGTATTCTATGAAGAATAAATATGTATTTCATTTTTAATTATTTTAAAATGTACAGCTGAAATTAAGGAAAATCCTATACTAAATTATAAATATTTGAAGTAATAAATACATTAAATGAAGGAATATAGTCCTGATGACAATTTTTTTGTCGTCAAACAAATTAATTTCTATAATTTGTTAGAATAATTATTAATGTTAATCGGTCAAAATATTATTTTCGTGCAATCTGTAAATTTAGGTTCAATATTTCAGAGGTTTTCATATCCTATAAAGTTCTCAAATATTCATAAATATAAAATGTCTGAGAAACAAAAATCAAATTCTTCTATTTTCACACTGAAAAAGTTAATCTAAAAAGTAACATCGGCTGTATTGTAATGCATTATTTTTATGAATATACAGAGTTTTAATGGGAGTTTTTATATTATATATATATTGCTTTTCAGTAATTGTGAACGTTTGGATGTCCTTCTATACAAAGAGCCAGTACATCGAAGACAGAATGCAAAACTTAAAGTAGATCAGTTGAAATACGATAACCAACACTTGCGGGTATGATGTAATATATTTTAAAGTTACAAACTGAATGATCATGTACCATATAAGATAATTATATCAGAATATATACATCTAATTTTTTAATTATTTTATTTGAATTATAAATTTATGAATTATAGTGTATACGTTTAGTGGAAAAGAATTATTTACATTTTTATGGCTTAGCAGATTAATCTTAAAAGAAATTATTTTTACTAGGCTAATATAAGCTATAGTATCAGTTTATTTATAAATTACTTGAAGATTAAATGTGTCCACATTGTAATTGGAGATTTTATAAGTTATATCCTCCTTGTCTGCTTAAGGTTAGATTGTCAAACGTTGGAAGGAATGTCTTCATTCATTAAAATATTATATGGTCAGCATTATACTTAATCATTAGGTTATACAGGGGTTAGTTTTTATTGATGTTGATTAACTAGTACCAATAAAATCATATTTGAAGCAAATTCAAGGCATTTTTTTCTTAGTACAACAACATTGAATAGCAATTAGTATGCATAATCGTATTAAAGTTATTGTTAAAGAGCGTGAGTACAATATCCACTTAGTTTAATAATATCTCTCTGTATACTAAGTAGTTTCTGTACACATTACTGCCTTGTCCTTCAACTGATCCTGTCTGGCCTGGACCAACTCTTTGCTGAAGATAAGTGCTGGTTTCCCCCTACCATCCTAAAATGAATCTGAATAATTTACAGATTTAATTTATTCCTTATACTCATGCTAGTCATTTCTCTTTTGTATTCATGCATATTCATTGGTGATCTCGTACTTATTTTGCAATTTATATTTTGTTTTTTGTAAGTAACTTTATGATAAAGTACTTTGAAGAGGCAGGTAACATATTAGTTTGTTAAAAACCTTCTTTCCCCAGTTACTTTATAAAAGTAGTCCAAATCTTTAATCCAAAATTGTTAGTTTAACCTAAAAAAGAGCTTCCATTCCTTGTGGACATATTTAACTTGACTCATGAAGAGTGTCAGCGTCAAACTAACACTGTTTGGAAAACCGTAACAAATGAACATCATCTTGCATCTAAAATGAACGCTTTGAATGTCAAATTATTAAAGGCTCCAATTTTAGCCCATTGGATCAAATTTATGATGAAATAAGCCTTGTAAAATTTTATGTACCTTTAAAATTGTGTATATTTGCTCGTGTATTAGTTGTCGCTACCATTTTATTATTATATTTCTTTCATACAGGCAGGTTTTTCCATGTATCAACATAGACGCCAGCAAAGACTTATAGAGGAAAGAGAGAGAGAAGAGTTGTTGAACAGACGATTTACGTCAAACTCTGAGGCTGATACCAGTATTTTAATTGATCATTCTCTCCAACAGAACATGTCTTTACAGGTGAAGCTTTAACAGTTAAATTTATTTTTTAAAAAATAAGTTTAAAATATAATCAACTATAATTTTTAAATGTTAATCATTTAAATTATGACATGTTGGCGGTCAAGCTGTGTCAAATAAAAAATGGGAGCTCCTCTCAAAAACATATGCTCGCTAAACCTTTTTTAGAAAACAACCTTAATCACGATTATTGAACTCCCTTTACTCTTTCATTTTTATAAAAAATCTCTAGTTGAGTTGTGAACTGGCTTTTCTTTTAGTGGTAAAATAACACCTCATTATTTTATTTATTACTAGCTGGGTGCCCGGGTTGTCATAAATCCATACCGATTTAGCTCCAATCTCTGTTGCTTTTGCAGTATTTGTATGTAATGCACCTTGACCCTTATCCCTAAATGTGCTCACCTCCTGTACTGAAAGGTGTTGAACTCTTGACCCTGGAAAAAGATTCTTTCAATAAATATATAGGCCATTTAAACATGTTCGAAAATTTTCAGCCACATTCAACCCCTCTACTGTGGGTTAAACAGAAAGTTGAATTTCATAATTAAACTCAGCGATATCCATAACCCCAGATTCGCTCCAATTTCAGTTGTTTTTGGGTTATTTTTATGTAATTCCACTCCACCTCCCATTCTAAGGGTGCTCCCCTCCCAAGCCAAAAGAGGTTAAAATTATACATAAGCCAAAGCACCAGAAATACTATCAATGTCATTAACCCTGAAGAATATTTATTCAACACAAATATTGGCTGCTTAACATATTTGAAACTTTCTACCTTCGCCCAGCCCCTCTAACCCCTGCCCACACATGTACTTCGCCCAGGTTGTCATGAATAAACATAATGACATCCATAACCCTGATATGACTCGAATCTTGATTGTATTCGTGTAATTACCTGTATAGTATATAGTATAAGGTGTTAACCTTATGCTTATTCTTTAATTATTATTATTATTACCCCTCCAATTCAACCTAAATAATATTAAACACACATTTACTCAAATATTAATTTTCACAGCCTGATAATTAGTCTGTTTACACCATATTGTATAACTATTGCAGAATTCACACCGAGGAATGGATGCTATGCTGATTACAGGATCAGGAATTTTGGAAAATTTACGAGATCAAAGATCAACCATAAAGGGTGCTCAAAGACGTTTGTTTGACATTGCAAATAGTTTAGGTCTGTCAAATACAACTATGAGACTTATTGAGAAGAGGGCATCCCAAGATAAGCTGATTCTATTTGGTGGGATGCTTTTCACATGTGTTGTTATGTTTATAGTGGTATCATATTTTACATAATAAATTAATACATTGCTCCTAAGTCAGGAATATGTTCAAACAACATAAATTATCAAAGAAACTATTAATATAATTGACTTAAATGTTTACTCGATTCAGTTTTGTAAACAATATTGTTGTCAATAAATCTTTTTATATCATTGTTACACATTAATTTGTTTATGATTATTATTATCATCAATGTTTTTATATATTTTTGTGATTTTCTAGTGATGAGACTAAAAATCTTTGTTATACTTGTGTATCAAGTATATATGCATTATTTGTATTAATACAGCTTTAATAAACGAAAATTAATTAAGTAAAGCCCTACTCCAGCAATCGTTGCGTCCAAAAATTAAAACGCGTGTTTATTAAACGTTAGCTTCAGGTGAATGTTATTTTACTTTATTTACCAGGAATTTGGATTACGCCCCGAATCATGCTCGCAATGGCTACTTTGGCTGTACATATGGGGAATAGTGTTTTTAATTCGAAGACTTCAAAATCGAGAAAGTCAAAAAAGAAGAACGACATATATAACTATATAATATAATCCTTGCAAACCTGGTACGGTATATGCAAGGGCAAAAAAGTACTGACGGAAAAGAAAAAATGTCAAAGTGGTAACACCACTGTCTAAAAAATTCAGTTATTAAAGTAAAGCTAAAATAACATATAATCAATTGGTTACACCACGTCGGCTGTGTGTACTATTCCACGCATCCTGCATTCGCGGAAGATTGGGAGTGATGTAACCATTTAGAGGACGTCTCTCCCACGGCAAGGTGACAAACGGCGATGCGTAGGAATGTGCGTGCCAGATGCCTCCTGGAGCCACGCAGTCTGGCGGAAACTAGATCTCCAACTTCCGGCACACATCTGGCCAGAGATTCGCCACACTTCCAGAAACTTCCCTGGCTCTTTTACGTCCCGAAATATGAACCCGGGTCTCTTAAGACTAATGTTACGTAACGTGGCCCTTACTTAATAAGCCAAAATGGCCTGCAATGGAAACGATCTAAGGGATCGACTGGATTTGGTGGAAATATCTCTATACATCTTCAGAAATTAAGGATGAAATCAGTTATGGTTTAAGAGTCCGGAACATTCCTAACGTCAGGCTGGACGTCTTTTATAGACAATGAAATTCAGAGCAATAAATTGAAAGTAACGAACTTCAAAACCAGCGAAAGCTGTAAATAAATACATTAACGATTTATTTGCAAGTTTAATACGAAATCCTATAGATTATTAATTGCAGGCAACTTTTTGAATATTTCTTTTAGTAAAACGAATGGAAATTTATAACTTTTGTTCTGTAAACCCTCGTGCTAATTATTTCATTTTGAAATGAAAGGTGGAAGGGCGTTACAATAAAATAACGCGAATACAACCGAGATTGGAGTCAAATCCAGTGCAATGGATGTCGGTGAGTTTAATTATGACACTCAATTGGCCATTTAAACCCCACGGCCGGGGGTGGAATTTTTCAAACATGGTCGATATTTGCCTGGAATAAATTTTTATCGGGGTCAATGACGTTGATATTATTTCTACCGATGTTGTTTGTAAAATTTCTACCCCTTTCAGCATGATAGGGGAGCACCCTTAGGGATGGGGGTGAGGGGCGTTTCATATAATTAACGCAAAAACAACCGAGATTCGAGTTAAATTGTGGGTTATGGACATACGACATCCCGGGCAACGCCGGGAACCCAGCTAGTAAAGAATATATTGGACTCCCACCAACATTGTTCGTTTATATACAAAACGTTTTTATAATCACAAATTAAATTCATACGTTTATGCGAAATTGGTTGAGTAATTGTTGTTAATTTACCGCGATTCGACAGCAAAACTATACCATACAAAAAAAAGAGATGCATATCAGAGAAAAGGTCTAGATGCTAGCAAGAAGGTCATTTTAAATTAATGTCCTTCCTTAACAAAATTCCTCTAACTACGGTGGGCAAATGCGGCTCCCATTAATATATTTTTTTAGTAGGCCTACACAATTTCCTTAAATAATTTAACGCCAAATGTTAAAAAATGACCAATGATTGTCGTTAGATGATGATACACTTTTTATTAATAAATATTTTTTCATTATATTTGATTTTTATTCTATTTATATTTTTTATTACACAATTTTGAAACAATTATTTTATTTTTCAAATTTTTTATGTGTTTTGTTCTTATATGGCTTGTGAAAATAAGCAATGAAATTAAATTTAAAAAATCATATCAACGCGTGGACGTTTATGTCTGGTCTAGAATGTGAATTGTCAATAGAGCATTTTACTTTTTTAATGAAGGCTTTCTTGCGTAAACCTCTATGTCAATGAAATTAAAAGTACTTTAATTTAGGCAGTTTTTATTTTTATGTGTTAATATTCTAATCTGTTTAACTGTGAATACAATAAAACTATTTTTCCTCTTACTTTTTGAATTCTGCTTCTAAGTTATTTTTGACATGTATTAAATACTTTTTTATATAGTAGATAATTTATGGAACTCTTAGAAGTGTAAACAATCAGGTTCGAATGAAACAATCTTTTTAAAAGACATGATAAAATATACTTTACTTGAATTTTTGTATCAGGAAATACAACATTTTTGAAAATTATAATTCCGGAATAGGTAAACGTTAGATTAAAATTTAAAACAGCCTATTCCACTCCTGAAACCAAAAGTATTAAATTAGAAATATTATTACGATTATAAAATTACGTTAAGAGCCATAACCACCTCTAAATTAAGTTATTGTTTTTAATTTTATTTAAAAATGGTTATGGCCGAAAGCTCCTCATGTAATTTTATAAATGTGTCAATATTTCTATTTTAAATACATTGGTTTGAGGGCTGTAATGCGTATAAGAAAAAATTTAGAATAGAATATTATTAAATCATTCTTTTCTTTATTGGTCACCTGATGGAGTTTAAAATTTGGGACGAAACATAGTGTTTATATTAATTACATTGTATATTAAAAAACCTTTTCTGACTGTTCGGCCATAATATCTATTTATCAATATCTCTTTCTTGAGATCAAAACCAAGCCCCAACAAAAGGAACTTTAGAATAGAACATTATTTTTAACGCGTCAATAATAGGGAAGTATGGGAGTGTTATGGTTGAAGGAATTTTAAAAAAATCTGTTTGAATTAATACATAGTTTATAATTTATTACAAATTATTATACAAATATTTAACATTGCGTTTGTCTATAATTATTTTCCATAATCTCTTGTGGAAACAGGCAGCGTTTTTTCTCGGACGATATCAACAGTCGTTTATACATTTGGTAAAGAAACTTATAACATAAAACAATATCAGACTCACACTTTTTTAAATTAGGTAACTTTTTCTCCTAAGTCATTGTAAATCACTCCAATGTCTCGTTCAACCTTAAATAAATCTTACATCATCAGACTTGTGCAATATTGAAACTACATACGTAGCTGAAACTAAATCTATCCTGTTATGTCACTTTAAACCTATGATGGACTCAACCGAGAAGGAAATCTTTGGTTTGCTGACTGCTGGTTTCGGCGGGGCAGTCGGAGGCGGCGGCGGTGGCGGTAAAAACAGCAAAGGGGCAGCCTCCAATTCACGATCCGCGAAGGCGCGTCGTTTCCGGAGACGGTCTCTCAAGGGCGACGGCAGGAAAGGTAGGCGAGCTAGACTTTGTCGGTAACCTGCGAAAAAGACATCAGATTAGATTCATAAGAGATGGAAATTTAGACTTATCAGGGCTCGAAACATTTCCCGTCCCGGGTTCAGCTCGAATCGGAACAGAAATGTTTTTTCGAAGTTTAGACATACTTTTATGTCGTCTGAATAGTTTAAATGATTAATGAGGCAAAAATGCAATTTAATTCAATAGCATGTTTTAGTACTAATTATCAAATTTTAGACTGCAATTGCAAATCTATTTTATTTACAAGCATATTGCTGTGAATCTTCTTCACAAACGAAGTTCCCGAAGTCGAAACATTGTCTTATATAACTTTTGCTATAAATTTTAAAATTTTTCTCAAAGATGGCCGTTAGATATTATACTTTTTATTAATATATATTTTCATTATATATGAATTTTATTACTAAAATTTTGAAATAATTATTTTCTTTTTCATACTTATATTTTTATGTGTTCTTATATGTGACTTGAGAAAATGGTCAGTTAAATTAAATAAAAAATTTGTTATAGTGTTATATATATATATACATATATATTATTAAAAAAAATAAACCGCATTTCGACTCGTGTGCGTTATATACTGAAGAGACGAAAAAGAACCATTCAAAAGGCTTTCATGATACTAATTAAGGCTGAAACATAATAATTATAACCTTCTGACATACGGTAATTTTACAAGAAATAAATAAACTGCCCGTAAATAAGAAAAGATTTTAATTGACTAAGCAATTCGTACAATAACAATATTTTATCACAACGTTTCGTGCCAATATGTGACTACATCAAGTGTGCATTAATTGTTTACTAAAAATATTGTTATTCTTATAATTACTTTCGGTTACAACAGACATGGAAGCCAGATTATGTCTTTCAAATTAACTAAAAAATTATTTTATAATATTAATTACTGGAAGATCTTGTAATTGTATATAAATTGTAAGTTAAATCAGTTTTATATAAATTTTATACAACAAATTTTGTTAATACATATTTATATACATTTTATTTAAATTTTTGATTCATCGACGAAACTTTTGTTATTAATTGTTTTCTGACTTATAGCGTTTATTTATTCAAGGTTAGTCTGAAACAAAGTGTAATAGCTCGGGGAGCGTTAAGGTAATAGTCATTTTTGTGAGTTATTTTGGTTTCAGTAGGATAGCTATTACAAGGTCAAAGCATTACAGTATTTGAGCAACAGACAATAAAAATAACCATTCTATTAACAGAAAAGGTTGGTGCGGAATATTTAGTTTATTCTTTTTCAATTTTTTCGCTTCGTTCGAAGTAATTGAAGCCCGTTCAAGCTCTTCTCTGATCTTATAAACGTCATTTGTGTAGCTATAAATGCTGCAACCTGTCTCATAAAACTCAATTTAATTTCTTACTGGGTTTGTTATTCCAGTCCTGTAAAGAATATCAAGGCAGCGAGACAAAGCATTTCTTGTCGGACCGGATCCGAAATACGAGCGGGAATATGTGTTTATTTGGCACTTAATGATAATAAACTAAAAGCAATCTTATAAATACGGCTCTTTGTTTTGGCCACGAGTGCCCCCATGCGACTGGCGGCCATAAAACGGTATGGCAGGCCGCCAGTTCGTAAGCAAACTCGACTCGATTAACGCCCTAACCACTCGGTCTGTAAAGTGATCGCTTTGTTTCTTGCGGAGCACACTTATCGAGTATTTATAAACACGACGGGGTGGCCCCAGCTGGCCACAGCCGGGAGGAAGTCAGCGGGCAAAATAAACTCCCCGAGACAGCCTTTATGTGGCTGTCCTCGACTCCTTTGCCATTAACAGCGCTCCACTACACCAACTCATCCATCCATCCTCCTTTCAGTCGTTTACTATCTCGGTGGTTGCCTGAAGGCAAAACAGCTGAATCAGTTCAGCTTTTATTCCGTTTTCTGATCGCGAAATAAACTTCCTACAACCTTGACCGTCCAGTTCTAGAATCTTATTCTGGGTTTCAACTGGCTGGACAAGAAAAGAAAGAAGGGTGAATAACAAAAACGAACACATCGAACGGTAAAGAAAAATTGTTATTCCCGAGAGCGTCAGCAGTCTCCTCTACAATTTCATTTTCCAATTTTATCAATCAGACAATGGAAACCTGAGTAAAACATTCCAACCATATCAACATACATAATCGTTAAACTTCATTCTCCATCCAATTGTAAATAAAGCGACTACACTACCTGTTAAAAGGCACCGATTATACCTCTACCATGTTAAATATCGTTCAGAGAGATTAACACACATTTGAGTCTCTAACCATGTTTACCTTGTATGATGTCTCTTGCCAGGAACGTTTGTTGAAGGCTCCTGAGGTGCTTCTGGTAAACCCTTTTCTGTGCAAGGAGGGCTTCAGCAGACTGTAGCCTCAGTCTCACATCCGAATTATCCTCACTAGATTGCTGCCTGAGAAGAACAAAAGTTTGATGATAATAACTGGTTAAATACCAGAAACCAAAATCTGATCGAATATTTTCGTATGAACATATTCTCCTATGAACATTATGTCAGCCGAAACTTTATTTTCAAATATGGCATGTTTTCTCCTCTCCTTCACAGTTTCTAAATTCCCAATTTATTTTTTCATTAAAAACATTTTTTGGCTTTCTGAATTATGTCCATGATCTCGTACTCTCTAATTGGACGAACTAGTGATTTATTTTGTCTTGGTCTTTGTCGTTACGTACTCTATACTTGAACACCTGTTAATGTTTCATTTTGGTATTAATTTCCCCCGTTACTAGACATTGAGACTGGGATTCATAAGGTTGTATGTGCTAATTATTTGAAGGTTATGCAAAGTCAATTATTGATTTTTCTGAAGACGAGACAAGTTTTGGGAAGTAACATGAGATGAGAATAAATTTTTATTAGATTTAAGTTTATGTAATTAACTCGTGGTTGATCCGCTTTTTAACATCTGACTTGAGCTCTGAGAGATTATGTTTGTAGAACGTAAGTCGAATCAGCATCTGCTAACGCGTAAGATTTTTTTACGGTAGTGTGTAAAAAAAGCTACTGCCCTACGCCACATCAAAGAGTGGTAAATGCCATCATCGATGTAAATGTCTGTTGTTTGTTGGCTAATTTTTTTCCAAGTAAATTTTAAATGTATTGTCAATTAAATACGAAATATTTCACGTTTTCCGTGTATCGTAAATGAGTTGTCAGCTAAAATATAAAGATATAAGTACTCTGGAGCGGAAATTTTGATATTTTCTTAAAACCAAAATTTTAAAATTAAATATGAGGATATTTATTTCAATGCCTTTGTATTCAGAGCAAAACAACGGAGTCAGGAGATGAATAAAAATAAAATAACACGAGTTCGGATTTCTATAGGTCGTGTTTTGTTTCTTTATCTTAAAAAAGGAATGTATTTCATGACCTACTGCTGGTTGAAAAAATTCTTCAAGCACCTCAGTTATCTCCCGAAAAACATGAGCTACATAGTCATTACTTTTAACGTTTAATAAATACTGAAATATAATTTCAAATCATATAGAACGTAAAGAAGTTACAAACGATGTTGGAGACGACCAGATCTGGTGTGATTTCTTGAGTGGGGGGGGGGGGGGGCAAGGTATCATGTATACAGGGTTCATTGCTCGTATGAAACTGTTACATTCTTGTTATTACCGACTCCTGCAAAAATCCTTAGTGAAGGTTAGGAATTTTATTTACCTTCTGAGAGCCACCTGTGCTGCCATGACTCTCTGTCTCTCCACGACCAATTGGCAACTGGCACAGGAACATTCTCGCCATCGACACAACCTCTTGTGACCCTTCAGACTTGAAATAACGCCGTGGTTACGACAACGAGCACATTTTGGGGTCCGCAACAGGCGCCGAACCCGGGCCCTCGTCGAGGATTCCTCGTTCTTCTCGCTCATGGCGCGACAGCCTGTGAAACATGAAAATATTGTATGGAAATTTAATACTAAATTTGGGCTATTGGTCGATGGAAGTTATCATAGTTAAACAAAAAAAACAGAAATAAGAGAATGTATCCTGTGACCTTAGACTTTAATAAGACTATAAATAAATATTAAATAGAAAACAGAAATAAGAGTTTTTTGAAAAAAATCTTGATACCGTAGCTTTCGTTTTGACTATAAATTAAAATGAAATAAAAACTGACTCCTGATACAAGGAAAAGCAAGACAAGATTAAAAACATTCTTTTTAAATAATTATGATTTTTTAGAACACAAACATTAAATGTCAAACGGTCACTCGTAATCGAGAATAACGTCACACTGTGTTACTATTGAATCATAGAGAAGTTTTTTATAATATTTCAGGACTTTTCTTCAAATTAATCAGCAATTATATAAATTTAAAATTCGAACTCCGACCAAATTTTGAAACATCGACCCTGTTTCGGATTTATCATCTGGGCCAGTGGAATAAAATAGATTCGTGTTAACATATTTGGTAATTTCTTAGCTATTAATTACAAATGGCCAAAACACTAACAAGCGACGGATATTCTCTACACTCGGTCTTTTGCAAATCCCAAACAAAATCCAAATAAATTCAGTATGTTATTGTCTCCAAACCCATAAGAGAGAATTACACAGAGAGAAATAAGGCTAGCGATCACTTTAAAAATAATTGATCATAATAAAAAATGTTATATAGCAAAAATAAATACCGAAACAATTTTGCGGTAAAATATATACAAAAATACGCTAAAATATTCTAGAAAAAAATTCCAACTGATTTTCCGTTAATTAACCAGAGATTATTTAAGAATTATTTTACGAAACGACTCTATTCAGTGTCTTCGAATACATACGACTGTCTTATAATGATAGTTAAGAAATAACTTTAACGTGACGTATTACAACGCGATAAATCAGAGTAAAACTGTTTATATTTCAGGACAACAGAGAATCGAGTATTTATATAAATTAAATTTTATAATATTGAATTGCATATATTGCATATTAAGGAATATATTGCTTATTTTATCTTAAATCATGTTAACACAATCGCATTCTAATTACATGAAACCGCTTCCTTGTAATAGTTTCGAAAAAAGTATATTCATAATTCGCGGTGAAAAAAATAAGAATCATAATTTAAAATTTAAGCAAAACCAACCACTGCCAAAAAACTGGTTAAAGTGTTCGGTAATCTCAGATTCTATGGTATACTGAAATTTACACCAACAGAAGCAGATAACTTGCAAAAATAATAGTGCGTCTAGTATTACGTTGGTAATGTAAGCTTAGGTTGATTTTAGTACAAGAATACGGATCTCAATTTTGAAATTCACACGTTCCATTTAATACGGAAGTAATGGGAAAATTTAATTTGTATAATTAGTATAGTTCTGTTTTCAAAAGGTGTCAATAAAATTTACATTAAAAAATAATTGTTATAATTTGTAAATCATACGGCGTGAACACCTTTCCAATTTAGAACAAATGTTTCATATTGGACACTGATACATGAAAGCTTTAACACAAAAGTCTTAATTTACTTAAAACATACTAATAGGCCAAGATGAAAACTGACTTAGCGAAAATAAAAATATTCCGGAAGTTCTTGGTAGAAAATAATTTTATCATAAGGAAAAATAAAATTTTATTTTCTGGAATCCAAATTCTTCCTTGCTTATTAGAAAATGATGGCAAGACAGGTGGAAAATCAGTTGTGTTTAATATACGTCGGAATTTACGTAATTTTTAATTATTCAGAAGGTATTTTCTATAGTTGCAGTAAAAAAACGGAAGACATTAATTTGCCCCCAAAAAGTACAAAACTTACAAACAAGAAAGAATTCGTGACCGGTAAAAAATTATTAGTCTATCACGTTTTTAATTATCTCCTTTTAGCCTTTTTTTATTTTTCCTTATACAAAAATTAATCATGATTACACATTTTTGGACGAAAAGGCGGTGGCGTAATATTATTTCCTTCTTCAATAACATCTACATTTTTATTCTGTTTTGTAATAAACTGCATTATCCTCTTACGTATTCAAAAACGTCGTAGCTCTAATACACACATTAACATAAATTTGTTTATATTATTGTAATAAATATCTTACTATAATTTAATAAACCACTTCAACATCAATTAAATAATTAAATACAATAAAATATTCACCTAATTTTAATGGTCCTATAATATGTAAATATAGTAAAAAACAGAGACATAAAAATACATAATAATGGAAAAGTTATTAACATTCGTAATGTAAAACGAATTTATTCCAAGACCTTATTTATTGTGTCCTTATAATAACACGACAAATTTCTAAAATTTAAATTTTCCACTGCACCTGCGGTGAATTAAAGGATCGGTCACTTGTCTAGTTGAATTATTCGGACAATACTTAGCTAAATTCTGTAAATTAATTGAGCATCTGACGAGTATATCGAATTAAACATGTTGTCGTAATCAAGTAATGGTATTCCGAGCCTTGCCTTCACAAATGGAAAACTGAGGAATTTTTTCTTTCGTTCTATAAGTTGTTTACACAATATGAGACAATATTTCCTAAAAATTGATGAAATCTCGTGTTTGAATAACGATCTGTCAATTATAGAAAGAATTATCATTAATCGCTGTGCCGTGGCATGTAATAAATATATTTAATATATTATAAAAAATTATGAAACCATTTTTTTCTATTTTAATCTCCTATCATTTTAAAAATGTTATGTATTTCAGGTAATATACGCAGTTTTAAAATTTATTCAAATAATATGGTGATACGCAGAGAATTATTATCTGTTTAGGAAACCAATTTTTATCTCATCCAAGTATGTCTATAGCAAACAATTACGGAACTGTTGCCCAGAAACACTCGGTGGAATTGAAATCCTGAATTAGGTTCAGATTGAAATAAGAGCTGCGGTTCAATTTCCCCTATTGAAAATTAAAATATTAATAAATTTTTGCCACTGGTCCAGTTTTTATTTCAGCTATCATCGGTTCAGCTACGATAGATGTTAGTGCTAGGGATGTTGTAGATATGAAGGAGAGGATAAGTCCACCTACCGTGGATGCCGCAGGTCCAGTGGCGACTGATGAGAAAACTCTTGACGGCTACGAGATTTGGAAGCTGTGGTGGGGGCGGCTCTGTTTCTCTGGCCACGCCTCACTCAGGAACTTCCCTTATGGAAACAGGAATCCATCCTTTAAGTGTACAGGATGTTCTGCAGGAAAACTTAATATTTGAGGTATAATATGAACAATTTTGAATTAAAATAATTTAAAGATGCTTACAAGCTTCATTATTCATAGAAGTAACTGTTTTAATATTTTATGCTTAGGGAAGGAACCTCATGAATACTAACAATTGGCCTGTTTCTTCCAGATAAAATATCGGTTAGCGATTTTATTTCTTTATCCGATCTATCGAATATCTGGCCGCGAATAGGAAAGGTGCTTCCGTTGTATACGAGGCCGTCATGAATTTCTGATATGTTGTCAAGGTAAATAAAATTATGAGTATATATTTTACAAAGTCGCCATCACTCTTATATAATTTCTACGTTACAAGTTTGTCCTATTTGGTCATTCTTTCACAATATGTTGTAAAAAAATATCACTCGTCATTTATTGCTCTGCCGTATTACCGAATGTTATTTCCATTTTAAACCTTTAATATTCCTTTTCTAAAATCTTTTAAATGTGTACAATTATCACATTTGAAAATAAGAATAAAATAAATTCCCAATATAGTGAGTTTTAAGAAAAACATTGGAAGAAAGAAACCAAACAGTGGAAAAAACTAGGTGTCATTTTTTTTAAAAAAAAAAGAATAAATTAATATTATTTAGGATATTACTCAAATATAATACTAACTATCACAGTAACCAATAATGTTATACCTCTATAGATTTTAAAAGCAGTAGTTCTGTTCAAAATTAATATTTGTAGCAGAATTACATAAATAATATTAATAATATTATTATTATTATTATTAATAATATTAAAATTATAATATTTAATAATATTATCTAATAATATTAAAATTCCTTGGATTATTGAATTTATCACGATAAAAAGGAAAGGTTAATACTGATGTGCCTATGCAATAATAAATCTGTATTATTTTACGCAATACAAAATTCGCGATATCAAAACTACAACTCGATCTATTTTGAAAGTTTTGTAATTCCCTCTAAAAAAATCACATCTTCACAAAGCTGATAAAATTAATTTCAGTTTGTTTGGGAATCAAGAAGGAATTTGGATTATTTAATATTATTCTTTCCTCAGCAAAGCAAAATATTAAATTGAAGGTGAAAAAATCCGAAATGGTTATTTCCTGCCCTCTACATTTGGTAATATAATATTAAAATTTTATTTATATTATTTGAAGAAAGACAGGTATTGGAATTGAGATAATTCAATACAACCTTATTAACCTGACGTCAGTCTTTATTAAACAACCTTACGTTCCAATAGAACGTTATGTCAAACATAAAAAAAGAGGAGCTTTCGTCACATTCAAGACTTATTAATTTAAAATACTATTAATTGCAGAATCTCTTGTTGTATTTTTATGTAACACGTAAGGTTGTTTAATAAAAAATGACGGCGGGTTAATAAGGTTTTATTGGTTTATATTTTTTTTATTTCAGTTTTCTCTCATAGTTTGACAATGTAATCCCTATAAACTTGTTCATATGATGAATTACAGTGACAGACGTAAAGTATATTTTTTAATTTTAACCAAGCTGTTTTATGACACTTCATTTATACATATAAGTACTTTTATGATCACAAATTGCTTTGGATATTGATTTAAAATTTTATGAATTGTTAAAGTTGCTTGAAGATGTTATTTTGAGTTATGAAGGATTACATACAAATATTTAATTATAATTTATAAATTTTATTTTATTTTAACTGATATATGTTACATATGTTTCATATATATAATTTTGTGAAATTGTTATATGTAATATAAAATGTACAATAGTCCGTAACAAATAAATGTATAAATAAATACTGGAGGGCTCAGTTTCAACTTTGTTAACATTTGTACGTACTTAATTTTTTAACACTCGGGAATTACATAGCGCTTTTTAAAGTTTATTGTCTAGTGCGGAGAGAACTGTAGAGATATATTACATTGGTAGAAGTATAGTCCAGGGAGCTGATTGTGGAAACATGACACTGGGCTCAGACGCCAGCCGCTGGCGGTCAGATAGAATACACCAATCATGCCTCAAGCTCGTCCTTTTTTTTTTCAATTAATAAAGAGATCTGTGTCTGCTGTCACGTTGGCTGCCCACTAGGTTGGCAAAAGGCAGTTCATTTAAACTCTCACTCAACGACTCGTTTATGGAAAGAGGTTAGTGATCGTGTTGCACACGCAGAATCTTAATTCTAATACTGGGTTCACAATAGCAACATTTTCCCGTCCCGACACCTATTTTACAAATGTACACAGACAGCTGTCTCAGAAAAATTTATTTTAATTCACTGCCACAATCAAACAGATCTTCTAGGTTGATGATAAACTAGTGGAGCGGGCAGTAAATCTTTTAAATTCCCTAATAGATTTTATTTCTATTGGAACTGAAACCGAACGAGTAAACAACAATTGTTCAATATCGAATTAAATTATATGATATCGGAATAAAAATTTAAATATCCCTCTAGCTGTTTCAAAGATTCAACCTATGGCTACCCGGTTCTCCCTTCCGCATCTCAAATCTTTCCTATGCTATAATAAGGGGCCACATGTCCAATAGCCTGTAAATAGGCCGATACAAAATTTTAAATACCTAAATTCTTTGTTAGTCACAAGCTATCTGAATATCAGGGTTAAAGATAATTGAAAACAGCAATAAAGCCAAAATACTACCTTTTAATTTTTTATTTAAATGCAAGCCAGAAATGGATAATAAATTAGGGAGATTGGAGATAAAAATATGCAGACAGTTTCTTATAGAAAATGTCACAGAAACATTTGTTCTTAATTAAAAGCCCATTAAAAACCTGAGATAATATTTTACAGATGTAATAAGACTGTGTCTTAATCCTTAGAAAACTTAAATACTAATTTTTCCAACAGTTTCAGCAATCTCAACTCCTTCTGACGATAATTTATTAAAACACGTGGTTTTTCTGGGTTCAGAGTTAGTTTTATAAATTAAATTGGTACTATAATATCGGCTACACGTTAAGAGTGTTGATACAGGAGGACGACATTAATACTCCAAGGATTGTATACGACGCTTATTTTCATTTGTCAATGTCTTATGGATTAGCAAACTGGGGTCGCTCCTGTCACACGTTGCAAATAATCAAACTACGAGTCGAGAGAATAATAGCTTGCCGACCTCCTGTGGTGTAGGGGTCAGCGTGACTACATCGCATCACAGAGGTCCCCGGTTCGAACCCCAGCGAGGGCATGGATGTTTGTGTGCGTGGGAGAAAAACTCGTCAAATCCGGTCTCCGACAAAGAAAACTGAGTACCCTTAAATAGTCGCTAATAACCTCAGCTGTTGATGCGTCTGTAAATAAATCAATATATAAAATATATAATAGTTTCTGTGGATTTGAATGCAAGTTGTAAAGGTTTGTTCCGAAACGTAGGTATTTTAACCTTAGCAAGGTTTAATACACTCGAAATACTTAAGTTCGTTTGGCGTGCCATCAATATATATGCACGAGGCATCGTTCCCAGCTACGAATAGAAAATATCGCCTTAGCCTCTTATGAGTCTCCCAAATTCAATAAAAAATTAAAAAACGCAGAATTTATTAATATTAACGTTGTAAAAAAAATTTAATTAATGGAGCATTTTATATAGTTAAAGAGTTCTTCAAAAGATTCAATTAATTATTTGAATATACTAATAGTATGTTGGAATTCCATAATAGGCAAGTAAATCTGCAGAATACTTTAATTAATTATACATCTGTGTTCTTCTAATATGAACCAATGAATCAACGTAAGATCACGTTGCTGCACGGAAGACACAAGTGTGTTGATATAATTAGTGTTTAATTTACACTTAAATTAAATTTAGAGAATAATCTTTGTTTCTATGATGAATTGTTAATATTTATGTATAACTACAGTAACGTGTCATTTTACACTAAAATGTCAGTATTGTACATTTAATAAACAACCTCATTTAGTCTGTATATATAATTTTGTATGTATTTATTTGACGTATCCTTGGAGGACTATTTAAAAAAAAATTGCTGAGCTGCGTTTGCCGAGTTTGAGAACAATGACTCATTTTCGTCGCTACTCATGTCCAGCCGTGTTTGCAACATCTAATTTGCGAGTCACAAGAACACAAGGCACGGCCTGTGTACTTGGAAGTGTCTATTCGCATTTGTCTAAAGGCTTGAATAAGCACACCAGTGGCTGTCGGCTTTCTACAGAAGAAGCAGTGTTCAGCATCCAATTGCTCGGACGATTACAGACGACAAATTTCCCGCTACTAAAACCGGCAACCGCCTATCAAAAGATTCCTTCATCGCCCCGGCTTTGTGGGAGTTCGTCACTTACCAAATTATACCAATACCAACTCCTCGAACGGTTGTACACAACACCGACAGCGCTTCTGAGGGTACATTCGTGACAACTTACAAATTTTACATAGTTCGAGGCCATTATCAAATTGCATATTTTGCTATTTAAAATTCATTTTAGTAACATTTACGCTCTTTCTGGGGCTATTTCGAAATATTAATAAAAAAAGATAGCCAATACAGACAAAAAAAGGTAATATAAATACCAACTGCAGTTGTGTTTCTCTAGGCTCTTCTTAGCACATGACGAAAGGAACAAGGATCCCAGAAACGTTGTGTGGTATTTATATTACCTTTTTTTGTCTGTATTGGCTATCTTATTTATTCATTATTTTCAATCAGACGTAATTTTTTTCACTTGTTTAGAAATATAGTGTTACTCGCTAATCGTCCCGGATTTTGGATTAGTTTTTAAAATCTGTGTTCGTTCACGATATCCAACTGGTCTGTTTGAGCCATCCAGGAGACGACGGACCTTTCTACTCTAAAACTAATGCAGACAAGCATTACTATAGTCCGATAAAAATTAGATGGACCTTAGTCGTTTCGCTCGAGAGATGTAACCTCGTATTCAGAACGCTTAAAATGAAGAGTGGGATAAGCAGCGTTGCCGAACAATCGCAATGTATTCTGTTGTTTCCAGTGAGCTGTATACAAAGTCTAATTGCGGTCACGTATAGTGTGGCCCACGTGAAACGCTTCATATTTTAATCGCACTACAGCTACACATTTAGTAATTAAAATAAAAACAACGAGAATGTAATTAAAGAGTATATGACCAGGCAACTTTATTGAGGTTTTACATCTTAATCGCGGAATAACATGGTAGAGGGTACATGATTGTAAAAAAAAAAGGTAGTTTTGAAAATAAACATAAACAAGCGTAGATGATTGAGTGTGTTTCCAGTTTGTTGGTATGCTCATTTTGAGTTGAGTGACGTACTAAATGAGGAAAGAGATTTGAGCCCAACGTCAAAACAAACCGAAGACCGATGACCGAACAAAGTATCTCTGAAAGACACCCGGACCTAATAACACGGTTCCACCGTCTGTATCCACGAAAGGTGCGGGCGACAGGCGTCTTGGCAGGGTCCGATGACTTGTGCCCTTCCAAAGATAAATGGTGTATGCAAGCCCCCGTCACGGAAGATTCTGTTTACGCAGCTGCTTCCTTAGTTGTTGGTTCTTTGCCGTCCGGACTGCTCTTAATTTTCCCTCTTATAGTACTTCTGTGGTATACGTGAACACCTTTCTAGTATTGTTAATCATACATCTTTGGACTATGGCATTCGCAGACCTAAATAATCATTCGTCTACTTAGAAAAAAAAACTATTCTGCTTTTTGAAAAAAAGTACAGATACGGAATCTAGTGTCCTTAATAAAAAATGATAAAATTGGAGTAGTCAGTGAAACAGTTTAGCAACATAACTTAAACTTGATAAGAACTCAACAAGTGGTTGGGAAAAGTACAAGAGCCGGCAAATACTACGGATAAGAGAATACCTTGGATTTGCAGCTACAAAATTAATGGCGTAGATCAGGGGGTCGACAACATTTTTAGAATAGCGGGCCACTTTAAAAAGATATTTTAGTCCAACGTGATAATTTCTAATACTGGTCGGATAATACACTGGTATTCGCCACAAAATAGGTTATGTTAGAAGCCACATGTTCTTATTATTCACACTTTTATTTGAATTAAATAACACCAGGCACGTGTGTCACATAAACAGATTGTAATTCTAATCCAGAAAATATATGTTTCTGTATCAAAACATGGACCTTATCCATTGACGAAAGAACCGTAATTTTCAAGAAGTATGAACTTGAGTCGTCTATTACAAAGAAATCGAATACAGTTAATACTACTTGAAACGTCTATTTCAACCTCCTCCAAAAGCACGCTACTTTCTCGTTCACGTTCATTATGTAATTGTCTGACAGGCTATTTTGCAAGAGAGTAGGACTGCATATTTGACAATTGAGTAGTGAAAAGCTTCTGTACAGAGCAGGAAATGTTTCTTGAAAGCGAACGCTTTAGGGACGAGACAGTTAGTTGTCAAGAATGCGCCTTTGTGTCGCGTTGCTTTTGCTTGTCAACGCTCTTCAACTCGTAACATATGACAGCTCGGGCGACAAACGATTTATCAGCTCTTCCGTGTGATGTTTTAAGCTTTGACAGCCTGCTGTAAACTCAGTCCTCGTTTGTTTTTAAATAGAACACTGTGACTATATTGTGGGACATTGACGCACGTGGGGGAACCGAGAGGACTGATAATTTACCTCTTGATTATGAAAAAGACAAATGACTGTCGTTTCCAAAATCTGTTGCGTCCATGATATGCTTATAATTGTCTGACTAGATTCGGAAAATTTAAAAAGTTTTCTTTACACCTGAAACGCCTTTCTTCTTCTTTTACTGGCACTATAACCCAATGTGAGTTTGGCCTTATTAACAATTTTCTTCCATTCCGCCCTCTCCTTTGTCAGTCTCCGCTATCCTCTTACTTTCATGGTTTGTATATCCTTCTCAATGTCATCTACCCATTTTGTCCAGGGTCTCCCACTTTTCCTCATCCCGACTGTCTTCCAATCCATAATCTGTCTAAGTGTTCTGCTTTCATCCATCCTAAGTAAGTTTCTCATCCAGACCAACCTTCTGCTCTTAATAAACCTAACAATGTCCTCGTTATTCATGAGCTGCTCTAGTTCTCTGTTTGTTCTAATTCTCCATTCATATATACAGGTCCGTATATCCTTCTCAGTATCTCGTGTTCAAATATTCTGAGTAAATGCTTATCATTATTATTCAAGGTCCACATTTCACAACCATATACCACTACAGGTTTTATATGTGTTTTGTAAATCTTTAACTTCAATTCTCTATTTAACACCTTGGATTTCATTAATTTGCCATACATGTAATAAGTTCTGTTACCATTGATGATACATTGCTTTCTTTCACTTCCCACATTATTTTCACTGTTAAGTTTAGAGCCTAAATAGGTGAAATCCTGTACTCATTCAAAGGTATAATCATTTAATTTAATATTATTTGTTCTAGATTCTTTCTTTGTAACCATAATATATTTAGCCCGAAACACCTTTACTTATTAATAATAACTTATTTGGGTATTACCTTTTGGTCATAATACCTTCAATATCGAGTAAAGACAACAACATAATTTAAAAAAGTATTACTTGTTTCACTTACTACCAAAAATGATAAAGACATCACATTGTCTAATACAGTTCCAAAAGTCGAAGCTGCAAATACGTGTAGAGAATTATCTTACATTCAGTTTGTGGTGATTTGTACTTCCTATTGCAAAAATATTCAATATGCTCTCTTTGATATAATGTTATTAGTATTTATAATGGGCTATCATATTTAGTAATGGGTTTGAGATATTAAAACTGCAATGAACTATTTTTACTTAGCTATTCCATTGAGATTTTGTTATTACACATTTACTGTAACACTATGAAAGTAACTTTTATTTGCATTCAGGGTGTATTAATAATAATTGATCTATGATATATTGAATATTAAAATAGAATTAATAGTCATAATGTTATTCCTTTTAAGTTGGATTAAATCCATGTTTCTTTATATTATAGAGTTTGAAATGTGTAAAGCAGTCTTTTGTTAAAAACGACACACTCAACAGTTTTTAATTTAAAAGATTCAATCAATATGTGTCTAATAAAATTGGTTACAGTATCACATTTATTTTTTATATTTAAGAGTAAAAAGTAAAATTTTATATCATGATGTGTACCAAGGTGTCTCAAGTTTAGCGAATTAAGTCTATGATGTAGGATAAAATGGAAGTCGATAGACAGTGAAGGCAGCATTTACAACATGCAAATTGATAATTAGCAATGTTTTTGGATAGAAAAGAGAGTGATTTAAAGAGGATCACCCAGGACAAAGCTAAATGGAGAGTTGAATCAAGACAGTCACTAGTCAGATAACAAAACATAAATACTGGCTATTTTGTTGGATTTAACTATTACACCTATATCAGCAGATCATTGTATTGACCCATTATGGTCCCTCTAAAACAGGGTTTCCCAACCCATTTATTTACTACTAGCTGGTTGCCCGGCGTTGCTCGTGTACTTATTTATATAAACTCAAAAAAGTATTTAATTGAATACTTAAATATATTCCTTGAGTATTTCAGGATATAATTGTCACTCAGTCTTCATACATTACGAAATATTATATTGATGAAATTGTTAGCTAGACTCACAACTAATTAACTTACATTTTTCGCAAGGATGGTAAAGTAATTCGTATTCTTCTTTATTATCACTTGACGGAGTGTTGCTGTATAAAATTATATTTTTTATTTAAAGAAAATATTTCTGCTTTATTTCATTCCTGATAAAGGAGATATTTCCTTTGTTTGTTGCGTAGTAACGTCTTTCTCTCGCGTGACGTCATTGTCTCTTGGCGCGCATTAATTTAACATTTAATGATAACGGTTTTCGATTATAATTCTTTCCACATGTATGCTAGGGGTTTCTCACCCTCACAGTACCGTTTCTCGTGTTTTGAAGAATGTGTGTACCAATTTTTGTTGCAATCTGTCCACGCTTTTAAATTTGTATAGAATTTAACATAAATACATACATACAAATATACATCCTTTTTTATTATATAGATAGCCCACCTATCTAATGCCCTCCTATGTAACACATACATATGAACTATTTCCTAAATAAGCCTAATTTAAACTTGTGTATCACAGTTCTTCAATAATATTAATAATAATAATTCTGAACATATACAAAGTAATTATTTATTTTAAACCTCTCCAAATATACAGTCATGACACCCATTCGAGCTTTTGTATGAATTTGTAGCGGAATTTGTGCTAGACTACAGTACACTTAGCACATGTCATAGAAATTGTCCATATACTATTCCTTCACTACGTATAGTAAACAATAGTCTCCGAGTAAATTGTAGTTTGTTACTACTCCAATTTTTCAATTGTGGCTCTAGAGAAAGCACGAAACTTACCAAATGCTTATTTGAGATAACAACAATTTTTACTTTTGTATAAGTTAAATCATAACTAGCAGTTTTTAAATTCTAGATGATTTCATTTGGGGTATAAGCCCGAAAAAGCTGTTTTCTCGCAGGCAGAGAGGGCTACCTTTGGGGATGCCTCTCCATTTTTGAACTCAGGTTCCCACTAGCCAAGGCACCTCGGCCTGTTTTGAGGTGTATGTTCTGGGGTCGCAGACCTTGGGCATACCATAAGAGTTGTCTGCTGTTCCCATTGCAACAGTTGGCCAGCTACCTCCTAAACTGGCTGAGTTACAGAAGGGAATTCTGAGTGACCTAAACAAAACCCTCTCACACCATCGGAAGGACGTGGGACAAGAAGTACCCGCTGTTGGGAGAATCCTTAAACTATAGCCCCAGGGCCCTAGTTAACCCTTGGCTACCTTCTTATACCCTTCCGCATCCCCCGTTTCTATGCTATTAAAGGGAAGTTGTCACCATGTGGATTACCCTCAAGTAACCTGTTACTCTAAAAACAAAATTTTTGAATTGCCACCTTGTGAAGTGTGGATCCCACATTGGGAAACACCATTCTAAAATAAGTATAGATTGTTTCAGTTAAAACTATTTTCTGGTTTCAGAATGTTTTACCTGGAAACCCTAACTTTGACTAAATATATTGAATGTATTTGTGTTTCTCTCATTAATTATTAAATTGTGTGCTTTATTGTGGACAATTGTTAAATGTACAATATTTTAATGGTTGGCTTCGGGATGCCCAAAAAGCGGCCTTTTTTTTCGGCTCGGAATAATGCTATGCGTTAACTTATAGAGGTTAGGGGACTCATGGAAAACGGAATTTACTCTTTAAAATGAAACTTTACAGGATAACCATTACAAGGAAAAAAAACCGTTCAAGTTAATGAACTATGCATTTACGTCTACATATTTCCTTTTGGAAGTAAAGTTATGTGATTACAATGAACATTTTTTATACATTCCACATTACTCAAGGGGGTATTGAATTTTCAATCGAAAGAAAATAATGTAGTATAACAATATAATAAATTCTGTAATTGTATAAAAAATCAACTTTTGACGGAGTTTGCGAGGGAACGTCTGAGCAATATTAATGCGTATTAAAATGTGATAAAAGAATCATATAAGTCATTCCGCATCCTATTACATTCCAGAAATCCAAACCGTTTTGATTTGTAATGAGTCGAGGAATGAAAGGTCTACGTCTCATTTACTTAATAGTACAGGCCAATGCGGTATTTCTAACAAATTGTTCGATTGATTAAATGCTCTTGATGTAAAAATTAGCGCCTCCATGCATTTTCAAGTATCACTTATTCAATAAAATCTAAATTGTATTAACAGGTTTTTGAAGATACTCTAGTTTTATTTGTAACTGAACTTAAAATTGACAAATACAAAAGAACGAAGAATTGGTATTCAGGTGTCTGAATGGTCGAGTATGCTTAAAACGTCGCAAGCTGTCTGAAGCAAAATGACTCGAGGCAAAACGTCGGAAGCAAAATGACTCGAGGCAAAATCGTCGCCGACAAAATGTTTCAAGCTGTCCGAGACGGTTTCAGGCTGTTTCGAGCTGTATCAAGTAACCAAACTCATTTAATATCAGTGAAGATGGAGCGTGACGACGAAATAGCTGTTATTATTTATTGTTATATGTTGATTGGAAGAAGACAAAAGTTCTCGAGATTTACACCCAATTAATACTAAAAGAAATATAAACGGTTTTCTTATATTATTACATACATTGTTATTTTAACTTATTATATTGAGGGAATACTACGAGTTCTGCCTCTTCCTCGTCTGCAAGATTATTAACTAATTCTAATAATTTTACTTTAAAAGTTCTTTGCCGTCTTATCGAGAGTTTTTCAATGACCGACAGCAGCCCTTTAAAAAAATGCATCATATTTTCTGCTGCAGTTTTTTTCTTTCTTTAGTTGGGGGTCTGGAATCAAGAGAACTTGATGATTGTGTGAATGCGAGATGTTAAACTGAAATAATTACGGCGCGCATTATTCAAATGAATAAGTCGATTGAGTCTAAACATGATTTTTTATTTATAATTAAGAATTTTAACCTGACTGATATATTATAAATTAGTGTTATTATTAAAATTGCGACTGATTATAAAACCATTTGTGAAAGAATACAAAAATACATTTTTATTTTAGTGAAAGCGAACGAAAACCATAGTAGTTAGTGTAGTCATGACTAATTACTTCATTTCATTGTGTTGAAATAGAATCTTGAATTATATCAGAATCACAATTTACAACGGATACCAAGCTAATGTTCACAACACCTAATTAGTTACAAATGACAAGCTTTATCTTGAGCCCTGTTATTTATAAGTGTGTTATATCTACCACAAATAGTTTTAAAATTCTTGACAACAGAGACAGTAATTGACAACAGATAAACAAATTCATGGTAACCAATTCATTGCGCAACGTCATTTCGATTAACTTAAAGTTTCATTACCTAGGAGAACTGTGCAGACAATTGATGATGGGCAGAGCTGTGAGGAAACGTCAGATTTTTCAATAGCATTTCCACGTTGGAATTAAAGAATAACGTATTCAGAAAAGCATAATGATTTTTATGAGATATTACACAAACTGAAAGTGAACGAATGTTTTTAGATATTTCAGTGAACGACGAAAAATGAGCAGTAACTCGTTATGAATTGTTACTGTCTTATTTACTCTACTATTCCGTTTTTTCGTTCAAGCCTGAAATCACGATCATATAAATCCATGCTAGTTCAAAGGCCTTTAAGAATTCAAGTGGATTGAAGGGATAAACGGGAAGTATTATTAATGTGTTTTAAAATAGGATTAATTTCATATTATTCATTTTGTACGCATAATTAGACTATTGACGGTTGTGTAAAGTGAGTACCTCCAAGAGAGTTACGCTGTAGCGCTAGTACTACTTTCTGAATTATACTATATTTCATTTAAATATAGACTAATGCTAGGATTTTTTTTTCAAATTATTAATTCATTGAATATATAACTCAGTTACTGATATTTTTGATGTGATAGCCACATGTTCTGTTTACATTTGGAAGTACTTTCAAGTGCAAACATTTTAGAAATTTTGCCACTCGCTTTTATAAACTTTTTATTAATCGATGGCCCTTTTTCTCCTGAGTTTACTCATTATTGAGTATTAAACCATTCGACGTTTGGTTATAATTTTTTAAAAGGAAAGAAAACGGCGTGAACTCTATGTAAATCTGTCACCTCGTTAATTTTAAACTTACAACAACCGAGGAGTAGATTAAACTGTGTTACCCTGTTTCTGGACATAATTCGTATTGACTTTCGAATAACTATTTTATGGAAGGGAGAGAAACATATTAGCTTTCTATTTTTGATTTCTCTGTTACTTTTGGAAACGTTATTTTACCTCATCCACAAAATCTGGCTCCTGTATTCATATTGACTTTATTATTGGTTTATACCTACTTTTCTTGTTGATCATTTTTATTTCTGTTTAACATCAAGTCTGAAGCTATGGTTAATTATGGTTAAACTGTTATGTATATCAGTTTGGCCGTTGTTAGTAGTTCTATCACGAACTATAGTTTAATTTTTTTTTCTTCCAAAGTAACAAAAGTGATAAAGCAATTTAGTTCCCAAAATTTTATTTATTTGATGAATTCAGTGTTATGTTTCATTCTCGTGTCTCGTTCTTCATTGCTATCTTTATATTTGGATGCAAATTGTTCTTATATTAGTAAAATATTACAATGATAGGCCTTTATGATTAAATGAATGCTACAAATATTAAAAGTCCAGGCGAACACAGCTCTATAATTCCAATTGGATTCCTTTGTGCATTTCATGAGTAACGTAGTGATAATGTGGAATGGAAACGAAGAATAATTTTTAATCGACTTAAATTATATGTAAAAATATTTTGGTTCATGTTTTCTCAGAGCAACACTGCACATTGGTCCATAGATATTAAATTATGATTGTCAATTAAAATTTTAAAATAAATAAAAACATTGTTGTGGCAGTATAACAAATTAGTTATTCATAAGACTATAAACACATTTTACACAAACTGCACTGTTTTGTTCAGTTTTATTTTTTGTTTACAAAATAAACTTCCTTTTTTATTTCTTAGTTGATTCAATTACTATAGTCATTGAATTAAGAGTACATTTTGATATAATTTTTTGTTTAAAAAGAAGTCATGTCTTTTGAGAAAGTCCAATTATTTTGTTATTCTGAATTTATCCTAAAAATGGACACCAAATCCTGCTCCTGATAGACAAGGCGGTGGAGTTTCGGACAAAACAAACACATGCATCTTTGAATTGCCGGCCAAGCTGAGCGTGCACGTGGAGTAGAATAATGGAATATCAAGGTTGGTTTAAAATGTAATTTATGTGAAGTAGTATTCAAAACTTAAATTTAAATATAACACGACTATGTTTGTTTAAATGGTTATAATTTTAACGTCACTTGCATCCGTGTTTCACTGCAAATTAAAATAATCGGGTGGTGGAAAACGTGTTTTCTTACGGATTGATAGTTCGTAGTTTCGTGTTGTCCTAGCCTTAAATTAAGTAATTTTTATTGAGTTACCCGAATTATCGAGGTATTTATTTTTCATAACTTTAATATTTCACCAGTTTTTATTCGATCCGCAACTTTTTTGATGTTTGAGTATAGTTTTTGTTAAGGTATAATGTAGCTACATGCAATATATATATATATATTGCCCATAATGTGGTAGAATATGTTCTTATCATCTTCTCAGTTTTCCTTGGTCTTTTTCTAACGTTCCTTGTAATTAATTATTCAAACTTTTTTTGCGGGGTGAGGGGGTATTTTCAATCATTTTGGTTCCATAGTTTCATTCTTATTCCATTTTACACTTTGCCGAGTAGAATTCGGATCAAGAACGAGCAGCCTTGCGATTTTTTTTCTTAAAATTTATGCTACTAGGTACGTGATCTGAATTCCTCCTAAAAATGTTATTTGTGTTTGGTGCATTTCCAAAGTTAATCTTTTTTTTTCAGTGTTAGGGGATAAATCGGAAAAGAAAAAGAAGAAAGAGAAGTTACTTGGAGAAATTCAGCATGAAGAATCATTTCATCTTGAATCCTCTAACAAGATACCAAAACTTGATACGTCGCAGTGGCCTCTTCTGCTTAAGGTAGGTTTTAATGAAACTATAGTAGTCTCAATTCTTCTTATGATCAGACTATTCAAGAAATTGACATGATACATTATTTATTTTACAGAATTTTGATAAATTAAATGTAAGGACAAATCACTTCACACCTCTGTCGTTTGGCTCATCTCCACTAAAAAGGGATATCAAGGATTATGTAAAATATGGTTTCATTAATGTAGATAAGCCCTCTAATCCTAGTTCTCATGAAGTAGTAGCTTGGATAAAACGACTTCTAAAAGTAGAAAAAACTGGACATTCTGGTACTCTGGATCCTAAAGTTACAGGTATTGAATTTAAATAGATTTACTGTTAAGAATGAAGTAAGCCAATTTTGTAAAATATAACAATGCCATAAAATCATTTGAAGATAACTTTTAAATCTTAAACAAATATGTATGGTTCTGCAATATTTTAGAAAAAAATGACATTTCTCTTCAGAAAATAAGATTTAGATTACAATTACAAATATTGATATTAATTACATATGTTACATAATTTAAAATTAAAGTACAGAAGAAAAACTTGAAAATGTAGATCAGTCATATAGGACACGAGTCTATGACCTATGGTAGAGCACCCATGTACAAAGCAGGGGTCCTGGGTAGGATACCTAGTTCGGTTGAGATTTTCCCTCCTGATACTTAAATTTAAAATATGTGACTTTTCTTCCATCTGAAGTCATACATACTATTTTTCTTAAATTTTGATATTTTTTCATTTCATTCTTCAGACATTTTTAGAGAAACATTTTAAAAATGTTTTAAATTTGAATAATTGACTACTTATTTTACATATGTAACATTTGTGTGTATACAAATCTGAAAACGGAGGATAGTGGTAATATTTACATTGTCAGCTAAGATAAATTGTGCTCTTAATTGCTTATTGAGATTTTTCTGTTATTGAGTAAACATGCCAATTATTTAGAAAAAAATTATTTGTTTGTTATATATTTTATAATTCATTGTACTCTTCTGTTTTTTTATTTATATTTATGTTCTTCGCAGGATGTCTTATTGTTTGCATAGATAGAGCAACTAGATTAGTGAAGTCACAACAGAATGCTGGAAAGGAATATATATGTATTTTTAAACTTCATTCAGCAGTTGAAAGTGTTCAAAAGGTAATATTTTTATGATACAGTATTTTTAAGAAAATTATCTCAAGTGAATGAAGTTTAAAGATGGAGTTGACTAGTCAAATTGTTTATTTCTGCCTGTTACTTCAGATTAATCAAACTTTGGAAAAATTACGTGGTGCTTTATTCCAAAGGCCGCCTCTTATATCTGCTGTGAAGAGGCAACTTCGTGTAAGGACAATATATGACAGCAAGCTGCTTGATTATGATGAAGAAAAAAATATGGGTAACTAAATATCTGAAACACTATGGTTCATAATTCACAGTGATCTTTTATTTAGCCTAAAAACTAAAGATGGTATATATATATATATATATATATATATATATATATATATATATATAATTGTAATATTGGTATGGAAAGGAAAAAGAGATAGGTTGTGGTGTACTTGAAAGTAAAGTGTGGTGTCGCCATAAGGAACTGAAGGTTGTACTTCAAATTTTCGGAGGCTCTCGGTGTCCTTCTTCAGGAAGGAGTGTTATACCATTCCGTGCAGTCTGCAGCCAGCTGGTGCAGTAGCCAATAAACAATAGACACTCCAAAAGGCCACTAACTTTTTCTCTCAAGGGTAGGACGTTGCATAGGAAAGGTTCTGTTGACAATAATTCATACAGAGCATACATACACAAATGCTGATACACACACATACAAGTACACATGCATAAGCAGGTTGATACATACTCACATGTACTCTTGCAAGTAGGGGTGACGAGTATATTGCAGAGGTTGAGTGAGCGTCTGAAGGCATCCTTGGGCAGGTGAGGAGGATGGTTTTTAGATCAGGGCTGGAATGCAGTCCAATGTATGTTAGGTGGAGAAGGGAATCAATTTTTTGTAGTCCAGGAAAGTAGGTCGTCGTGAGTGGGATGACAACTTTTCTTGTTTTCGTTCAGCATGGGTGTTTGGAAAATTGATAGGGCATATCTGTTTTTGGGAGAGGTCTCTGGGAAAGTTTCTATTGATGAAGGCATTGAGTATTCAGTTGGTTTAGGAGGCCAGACTATTCAAGGTGGAGCAAATTCATGCTCCCCTGAGGGCTAGACTGTATGGGAGGGAGTGTTTAGTGTGGTTTGGGTGGCAACTTGTGAAGTGTAAGTATTTGAGTGTGTTCATGGGTTTTATGTGGACAGATGTATTGATTGTGCTAGAGGTCAGGTATGCAGCAATGTCCAGGAAAGTGATTTTGTTTGAGGACTAGTTACAAGTGATCCACTCTTGATTTAATCTGGTATTAATTTAATTTCATCTACAATTGTCAAAATATATGATTGTATAATGTGGTTATTTTTTACATTCTTGTCGATTTGAAATCTTAAAGAATTTGGACTCATTATTTTTCATAATCAAATATGTGATACACAACTCTCTGCTTTGCTGGGGGATTTATTTCAGAGACTGTTTGTTATATGTAACATATACATTTCATTATATTATAATATACATTTGTCTCCAATGTTTTCTTTTCCATATACAGGTATATTTTGGGTCAGTTGTGAGGCTGGAACCTATGTGCGAACCTTGTGTGTTCACTTGGGATTGATGCTAGGTGTTGGGGGCCAAATGCTTGAACTACGGAGAAATCGTTCTGGTATGTTTATTCCATACTTACATATGTATCATATTGTACTTTGAAATTCACTTTTTACTATTATTACTAAATAAACTTAATCATTTCTTGTTTCCAGTATTTTTGGTTGGGTTTTGAATCAAGGACCTCCACATTTCTATCTCTCCTCCACTTTTTCCATAATTCAGTATTCCTGTTATCTTTCCTCTGCTCTTCTATGATTTCTTACACCGTATCCATCCATCTCTTTGTAGTCCTTCTCCGTGGTCTTTTTTCTGTTGCTTTCTCATCAAATACTTCCTTTGGAACTCTTATCTTCTTATATTATCATCATATATCCAACCAATGCAGCTTGCTATTCTCTATCTTGTCCTGATTTTTCATGCATCCTGTTTTCTCCCTAAATTCCTCATTTCGGATCTTATCTCCATGAGTTTCCTATTATTCTTCACAGGAACTTCATTTAGGCTGCTTGGATTTTAATTCTGAATTATCTTCCCAATTTCCTTGTTTATTTTTCCATCGTCACTAATAGTACTCCCTAAATGTTTTTCACAAAATCTAATGGTGTTCCATTTATTGTTATATTTCCTCTACCTTATCTCTTTCCTCTTTCTATTTTACTTTCCATTACATTTATTTGCATTCTGTATTCTTCTATCTCCTGATTACATATATTAATTTGTTTCATTCTCTACCCACACCACACCACTACAGTTTTAAACATTCAGGGTGTTTCCTATTAACTTTTTGTACTGCCTATCTTCTTTTTTATCGATGCATCCCTAACCAATGCCTTCTCTAGGTCTGTAAACCATCTTATTTTTATTGTAAAAATCAAATTAAAAGTTACATGTGAAATGATGGTCATTCCTGTATAGTAGTTAAATTTTGTCATATAACCATTCTTGAATTTAGGTATTATTAGATCCTTTTTACAATCTTCTGGTACTTCTTTTTCTTCACATATCACTTGAAAAATCTATACATTCATTGTATTCCAACTGGTCCTGCTGGTTTAATCACCAACTCGATAACTCCTGGATCTTTACTGCTCTTCTTCTTTATGGCTTCTATTTCTAACATTGTTACATATAATTTTTCTTTTCATTTCAGAATTTCTTCTTCCCTTATCCCCAGTTCTTTGAATTTTATGTTACGTAATTTAGCAAAATACTCTTCCCATTTCAGGAGTATACCCACTCTGTCAAAATTTTTCCCATTTCTGCCTTTACAAATTTTGTATTTTCTCTTTTTACTTTGTTGCTTATCATACACCTTTTTTACTTAATTTAAAATCTTTCTTCAGGGTGTCTGTGAAGCTTTTCCAGCACTTATGTTTTTTTTTGTACAATCTTTTTTATTTTATACTTAGCTCACTCTCTGCATTTCTGTCTTTTAACCACCATCTCTGGGCAGTTTGTTTCGCTTTCACTCCATCTCTTACTCTTGTGCAACTAGGTTGTTTTCTTTTCCTTCTTTTATTCTTCTTTGTTTATTATTAATACGGATTCTGCTGCAACTTACTGTTTGTATATAGAGAGCAAGAGGGAAATGCAAGAATTACAATTTAAAGTCATATTTTTAATAACTTGTTACATAGTATTTACAAGATATCATTTGAAAATTTATACCAGCTATTTTGATAGCTAAGAATTTTTAGAAATCTCTGTTCTATTGTGCAATTGTTTTTGTAATTGATCAATTGTCTTAATGCTAACATATTATGTAGGTATCCAGAGTGAAAAGAAAGGTATGGTAACTTTACATGATGTGATGGATGCTCAGTGGTTATACGAAAATCACAAGGATGAAACTTACCTTAGGAGAGTAATTCACCCTCTAGAACTACTACTGGTTTCACATAAGAGAATTATAATGAAAGATACAGCTGTGAGTTTCTGCACAATTTACAATACATTAATTTCTAGATTAATCTTTTGTATTTTGTATAACTGATACTTGTGTAGCATAATTTAATCAATGTAACTAAGCTGCTACCCCTGTTTTGTATACTGCTATCACTAAATTTCTCACACTTTAATCAAAACATTTATTCCTAAAATTTGATTTAATATTTAAATTTAGTTTTAAAAATGTCTGTCTATGGGCCATGCCTATTTTAATGATGTCTAATTTTTCTGCAAACTAAAATTTAGTACATTTGGGTACCAATATCTTCTAAATTCCTAAAGCTAATGGAATGAAATTTTGGAGTAGCCAAAACCTAATTCTTTAAATTAATAACTACTGATCATTGGAATAAATTCAAATTTTATACGAAGAATAATATGTAAAAAGTGTACTTTATTTTTTCCCTAGGTTAAATGGTGAATTTTTTATTTGGGTTAATTAAACAGGAATAAATTTAAATCTCTTTGAAACTCTTCAAAAAGTTCTTAAGCTTATGCTTAACATGTACCTAAATTGAAAGAATCTTTGTTTTAATAACTTTTCAAACTTATGTTCTGGCTGAACCATTTTCTTTATTTGAATAAAACTACACTTATCTGAAACATAGGTTTCCTGTTGCATGTGCAGAATTCCAATAAAGTGATAAAAATATATTCATTAAGTCATTTGAGTTGAAAATAGTCCAAATTCAGGGACAAGTCCCCTCAAAATCGTGTTTCATAAATTTGTTCAATATGTAATTTTGAAAAATTAAATCAGTATATTTTTTTCACTTAGAAATAATTTACACATGATTTTTCTGGATACGAGTCATTATATACTACTTATGCATTTATTTTATGATCAATGTGTCAGAATATTATGGAAAATATTAAATTCTCATGTGCAATATTATTTATATTTGATATAAAATGTATCTTTATACTTTTTGTAAATTTATGAAGACATCCCACACTTTTAAAGGGACATTGTGTCAGAGTTAATTTGTTAATTTTTTTGGTAAATTTCATAACTACTTTTTTAATCTTTTTAGGTTAATGCTGTCTGTTATGGTGCAAAAATTATGTTGCCAGGAGTGTTAAGATATGAAGATGGTATTGAGCTCAACATGGAAATAGTTATAGTTACAACAAAAGGAGAAGCAATTGCTCTAGGTATTACTTTAATAAAAATAAAATCACTGCAGATATTTAATTCAGTAGTCAATAAAGGTGGAGGAGGTTGGCAAAGTATTTCGATAGGTTGTCTGAATATTTATGGATTTAGATATTAGTTGTCTTTTGGAAGAGATTGCCTCCATATTTATTTAATTGGTAGGGTTTGATTGTGATTTCAGGCATTGCTCTTATGACCACAGCAACAATAGCAGGTTGTGACCATGGTGTAGTAGCCAAGATAAAACGTGTTATCATGGACCGGGACACATACCCCAGGAAATGGGGATTGGGACCGAAGGTATAGAATTTTTATTTTCTATACCTGCCAAGTGTCCTACAATTGTTAGATTTTATTCACTTTAATTGTTACAATTTCATTTTGTTGCATTATGTACTAACATATTTAACAACAGAAATGGAGGATTTGTAATCAAATGTGTGTGTTAATTCTTATTTTTAGGCTTCAATTAAGAAAGGAATGATAAAACAAGGGCTTTTGGACAAGTATGGGAAACCTAATGAAAAGACGCCTAGTGATTGGTTAAAGACATATTCTCAAGCAGAGTAAGTCAGCTTTAACATAAAGTTAGAAAGTTGGAAATTGATTAATTATGATGAAAGATGTATTTATGCACATAGTTGTGGCAAACTATAAAATCATAAACAATTTTTATTTTGTGTGTGTAAAATTTGCTTTCATTGAAGGAACAGTAGTGGCATGTATGGTATTGAAATATATTATGTCTGTGTTAAATGTAATTAATTAGATAAATAACAGATAATTTCATAAATTAGCACATATCAACATTACAAGTTATGACAATTTCTTTATCTAATAGCATGTATGAATCATTACGTTATTTCATAGCTGAATCATAATTTGTCATTGAGAGAGAAGGGCCATGTAATATACAATTGGAATATTTGTTATTTGTGATTATTTTCCTGTTATATTTTTATGAAAGTATATCTGAAGCACTTGTTTAGCTATTCCAACATGGTATTCTTTTAATTATAAAATTAGTTTTTACATTCACATGCTTAGTGATTTGTACAATGTTAACATTTTTAAGCAATATGTACTTATCATTTTATTTGTTTTTAGGTTTTCAAGGCCTATTAAAGCAGAACCAGGAGATATGGAAGCTGTTGCTACACTGACAGAAAAGAGAAAGGTATTAGAAATTTAAAACTAGTATTACATGCATGGCAGTCAGCCTTTAAATTTCTTCTTATAAAATTTAATATAAATTCATTAGATTTGCAATATTTTAATTTAATTGCATTACTATGTCAGAATTATGTTATATTCATGTATGGGGTACATTAATATGTTAACTTACGAAATTATTGCCTAATATTTGTTATATTGAATTTTAAGTGATGTAAAATCATCATTTCAGAAATAATGCAAACCAATTTTAATTATCTGTGCTCTTTTTTTTAGAGATCACTAAGTTCCAGTAGTTCAAATCCTCAACAAAGTGACCAAGAAGTGGGTGCTTCTCCAAAAATCAAGATCAAAAAAGAAAAGAAGAAGAAGAAGAAAAGTAAAATTGATTTAGATGAAAGTTTAATACAAGGGGATAGCGGTGTAAGTCTATTATTTTCTGAAATGTGTAACTGTGCAATGTGATAACTGTAAATTTATAATTACAACTGGCTGGGTAGAATATTTCTGATTTCATAGGTTAATTGTAGTCTTCCTGCTTGATTATTCAGTGGTTGAAAATGAAAACATTTTTATGAATTCCTGAAAACTTGTGTATTTTATGAAAATTCTTGGTTAGTTTTTGTTGCTTTTTGAGTTTACAGTTCCTATAATTCTGTCATGAACAAATGTTTGCAAATTGCCAAAAGTATTGTCTACAAAAATCAAAAATACACATTTATTTTTAACCTTTTTAAAATTTATTTTTTAGTATAAATTTAAATGGACTGGTAGTACTATAATTTTTGCAGTTAAATTTGATTTGTGTGTTTCAAGGCAGTTGATAAAGATTATAGAAAGTACAATATTTTGGGAGTATTAGTTATTTGGAGATCTTTCAGGTCTATCTTTATAATATAAGATATTTTTCTTCAGGATGTTATAATGAACCAGTCTACTCCAGATTCAGAAGAAGTTAGCCCTGTCAAGGAGAAATTGAAGAAGAAGAAAAAAGTAAAATCAGAAGATTTAGTTCAGGCTGTAGCTCAAGAAGGATTGGTCAGTAACAATATATTGTTGTGTGTAAAATATCCCAAGCCTCTTCTTTGCCTTCATAACCTGATATCACATTTCTCTTATTTGTACAATATGCCTCATTCATTCGTTTAGTTGCTGAAATTATTTTATGTCTATAGGGTACAAGTTGTGAACGTACTAGGTCTGTTGATTCATTAAACATACTGAAATGTGCCCTGCTCACTTTCATCAAACATTTATGTTCCTTTACTTCTGTAACCCAGTTCTTCTTGGGTCGGTAAAATATATGTATAAAGAAATTAATCTAATTTCTTTGTGGTTAATGAATTATTCTCAAGGGAAATCCCTGTCAAAATTTGTGATAACTTTCAAAAAGAAACTAGTGATTTTTAATGGTAATAAATATTGTTCCCAAGTGGAACACAATATTTAAATTATAGGAAACCATAGTTTTATTTTATACAAATATTCCACAACTTGGTTTAACATATTTGCTTTTGCATTGTCTGAATTCTATTCTGAAATTACTGAAAATTTACAGGAACCAGTGAAGGAAAAGAAGAAGAAAAAGAAGAAGGATAAGGATAAAGACAAAGAAGGAGCAAGTGATTGATCATGATTGGCTGAGATCAGTATTGTAATTTTTTTAACGAGTTGTAATGAACTAATGCAGAGATGTGTACATTGTTGTAGCTTTAAGTGCATTATAAATTGTGACTACTGACGATTATCATGCCAGTGATGAGCATGAAGTTAATTTTTATTACTTGTTGGTACAAATAAATATTTTTTTAGTTTTGAATGTGGTATATCATATTTGGTTGGTATTTTTTCTATACAACTTTTGCTGCCTCCTTGATTCAAGAGAAAGGGGGAGGGTGGGAGAGTATTGCAGTAAATTAATAATCACTGACCAATGAAGTCCACAATATGCCATATATTCTAATAAAAATATTGAAAGATCTTGTGTCCCTTCAGTCTTCTTCCATGTTTTAATTATAAGGTTTCAAATAATATTATGTTCATGTATACTGATAGTTAGACTGCCCACAGGGTTAACACAGGATATTGAATTGAATTGCTTGCATATTTGTAAACATGCTGCAATTGATTTTATTATTTTTGTATAGTTTCCTAGGATGTTGTTTTGTGCTTTATTATCCTACTGGGGACATTTTAGATAAATGGAAAACATGAGAATTTCAAAGAAGTTACTATGTGGTCCCAATCCTATTTGTGTTGTATGGTAATAAATACATAATGTTACAAATAAACAGTTGACAAATAATTAGGAAAAATTAATTTGAACAGTAAACGGTTCAAAGATAATGTAATAGTTTGCAAAATGAAAATTATTTTTGATGATCTGTATAATTTTAAGATTCCCTTCTGATTTAAGTGTAATGTTAAACATTTACTGTCTTTGTTTCATTTTATCAGTGGCAATTTATGTGTGAGTGGAATGATACAAATTTATATTTATTTACATTGTCTTTCTTCATATTGATCATTTACAATTTAGAAGGTAATTTCTCATGAATGAATATCAGACAAAATTTTTCATTTCTCATTAATCTTCAATTTCAAAACTGAATACACATTGCCCAAAGTTTTTCTACATTAGTTAAAAAACAACCAGTTAATGTTACTTGGCTATTTATCTAATTAGTATACTTTTAACACAGACATTTTATATTTTATCTACATTATTTCGATGAATTTATATCATGAGGTACAGAACATTTGTACATTATGTACAAAATTTTATTTTCATGTGTTACATATGTTCGTCATCCAAACTGATAATGTGTCAGCTCATGGAATTGCAAGTCAGTTTTATGTTATTTATATGTGCAGTCTTTCATAAATATGGTGCATAGTAATATCAAAATGACGACCAAAAATGAAGTGGTGATATGAATACCACACAATGTTTTTGGAAACTTTGTACCTTTCATCATGTGATTAAAGAACAAGATCCAGGAGTGACACAAACACACACTACAGTTGACAAACTCAAAAGCAGTATAACAGATGTATTATATTTTCATTTCAAATTTGAAACTTGTTAAGAAGAAATTGGTATTTTATGATTATCAATTTACATCCAATACTTTAATGAAACTTCTGTAGCTACTAATATTGCAAATTAATATATCAATAGTAACCCCATAATTATAAATACGGATATCAATCAATGAACAATATAAAACAAAGTCTCAAAAAGCATTTATTATATATATTTGAGGTTTTGCAAATTTTGCCATAACTTGAAAAATATTCTTTATTGTTAAATTTCACAGTTCTTATGTGCACTAATCTGAAGACTAGACTGAATCACAATCAAAATAACTTACAAACTCATGTTATGATTATAGAACCGTTTCACTGTATGCCAAGAGTGAGAAACTTGAAATTGATGTCTAAATATTTCATTTTATGAATGTTAAATTTAAAGGGAACATTTTTGGAGGTTGTGCATATTTTTAAGAGCACAGCTTTCACGTAGAATAATAGGTAAGAAGTAGAGGTTTTCAGTAAAAATTAAGTAAATCTAATTTAATTGGGAATTATCTAAATTAAAATAATCGCTGATATTACTGATGATTCGAGAGTACAATTTCAAATTTTTCAGTTTCGTAGTTTGCTCTAGATGTTTCTCTGAAAAGTTTATTAGTTTTTTGATTCCTCTTAAAATTACGGGTGCTTCTGCTGTAATTGTAAAGTTAACTGGTACAAATGATTTGTAAATCATATAATAATCTTTTCAACTAATAATGGCACAAAATGCTAAAATCTCAAAATAGTTGTAAGAAGCAAATGTTTGATACAGTTTCTCATTTATCTTTGCATGAATTAATGTAATATTGATACATCTTGGAGCTACCTGTGTTTGGAAATCTTTCTGACTGATTTTGAAATTTTTTCTCATAAGATATGAGGAACAAGCTTGTAGCAATAATTTATAATATTCTATTATTTTTTATGTCTTTGTACAGTTTGCTTATTTTAACTTTGTATTATTCATTGCAAAGTTTCATATTACGATTCATTTACATTAAATTCTTTATAATACATATTGACTTAGATTTAAGAAATTTATTCTTCATTTTACTGATGATGAATAAAATTTGTTACCTCTTTGCTCAGATTATTAATGAATTCACATTCCCCCTATTATTCTAGTTACATTGAAATATAATAGATGTAGATTCAGAGAAAGTAATTAAAATTACATGGCACGTCATCTATGCAGCTATATTTCAGCAATGCAGTGATTTTCACACTTCTATGTTCTCTCTATTTCTGCTGTTTTATGAGTTGTTAGTAATTGTCGCAGACTACCTACCTTACCTCTGGAAGTTGTGGATTTATTCACTGCAGATTCCTTTGTATTTCTCTTGCAACCAATGTTTCAATGTAATGTGATGTTCCCCCTCTTTCATACATGAAAGTACTGTACACAGAAATTCTGTATTGGCATTCCTTTTATTTTCCAATAATGCCATTCAAATGTGTGACATCTGGTAATTATGTAATTTTTATAAAATACCCTTTCCCCTGCAGTTTGTTATATTGTGCCTAGAGTACTACAAGATTAAAAGAGACTGAAATTTAATTATTACATGAAATAGCCAAATACAAAAATTACATAATGATATAAATACCACACAATGTTTCTGCTCCTTGTCCCTCTTGTCGGGTAATTGGGGAAAAAAAACACGAGCCAGAAGTGACAACTGCACAATTACAGTTGACAAACTCAACTGCTGGTGAAGGTAGAAAAATCAGCTGTATCAAATTTGTTTTGAATAATATTGCCAAGTTGATGCTTCATTAATCTGAAAGCTGTGCATTTGGGACTGGCTGATCTTTTGTTTTATTTTCTCTCCAATGAATCAGACCTTTGTTTTTATGCATTAGGTTGATCTGACCATTGGTTGATGGATATTGTAAATAACCTAAATAATTTACACTAATAATTTTTTTTGTCAAAATTCCTCTTACATCTAAACTACTCAAATATGTATCATAACTAAAAGTATCAGTCAGGATAAAATGTACCAATGGTTAATTATTATATAATTTAATGGTTACTATAGCGGCTATCTGTTACTATATTTATTGCACGTAAGTTAAATATTTATTCTTGATTAAAAATAATTTTTTTGAAGAACAAAAACAAATATTGATTAGAGTTTGTGGTATAAGTTGCTGGGATCTGGAACATTTCACTTGTATTTTAATGTTTCTTGGTTTGTTTTTAAGCAAAGAAACTTAAAAATCTATTTAACTATATACACATTTTTACACTTATTTCTTGTATTTTTTTTTTTTACTTATTGTTTAGGAAGAGTTTATTATTGACTAAGCTTGGAACTTCTTCACCTTTCACCATTGTTTCATGGTCTTTCCCTGCTAAATGAATGCTGACAGTCTGGGAACAAAGCTGAAAAATGAACACCCAATTATGTATTGAAGGTTATTTATTTTCATTAAATGTAAGGCAATAATATTATTTATACATTTTAAAAGTATGGCTATATGGCTGCATTAAATTTATAATTGAGGGTGTAGTTATATAACAAAGGCACAAAACGTTATAAATGGACAATTTAAATATTTTTGTATTTCATCCATAAAATGAGAGATGCTGAGAACAACGCTTGTACTAATATATAAATTAATATTTTCAGAGGATTGAAAATATAAATTAACTCTTATTTTATTATTTCAAAAATGTTAGATCGAGATGTATGTTTTACTTTTATTTTGTATCGTACAAAACTACAATTTTTGTTTGTTATACCTTAAAATTGAACAGTGTGAAGGTTTCAAAGAAAAGTGTTTCTCATCCCTAGGCATATACAAAAATAGCATATCAGCCAAATTAAAACACCTGTGTAAATTGTCAAATCTGTAAAATGTAGTTCCCAATAATTGATCATGCCTTTAGTCATGATTCAAATAGTTATTATTGCTACACTTGAGTCCTAGCATTCATTTTGAGAAATATAATTCCAACATGTACTACATCCCAGGTGAAGCCTCGGACTGAACACCATCATCATAATGTCTCTTCTCTACCAACCTTTTTATATAATCAATCCTTCTGTTTAAAAATTGAATTACATATTCTGTTGTAAAGTAACTCATCTCCCTCCCAACTATGTGAATCAATTTGTTTGACTATGTCTCATTATCTTTCATGAATATTCACCATATAAACCCACGTTTCTTGCTGAAGCCTCTAAAAGGGGTTGGCCTCACCATTCTGGCACAATCCATAACTGGGGGTAAGTTAATGTAAACAAGAGCACACTTACAGACATACAGATATTAATCTATTTATGATAAAAATACCTTGACTAGGCCACAATTATCTTCCTCTAAGCTTGAAGGTAATACTAATGATACAGATCCAAATATCTGATACTTGGGAGTGTATTGCATTAGTGCAGATATATATCTGTATGTATGCAATACAGCATCTAGTACAACTTGTTTGATTTGAGGTGATGTAAACTCCACTGATGACAAAGCACATTCTAGCCTAGATTCCCAATTAGGCAATTCTGCTAGTTTTTCTTGAATCTGGAATAATATCAACAAGTAATAAAACAGGAAGGCTGACAATTATATTGTATGCTTATAAACTGAATGTTACAGGAAAATATGAGTGTACCTTGTTAGATTCAATTTGTAATAATTTACAAAGGAAATTTGTCTCCATGATAGGACCTTGTCCTAAAAGTTTTAATGTAGTTTGAATTGTTTCTGGGGCTCCATCCAACAAGTATAGGAATAGGGTATGTCCTCTTTTCTCTAATACAGAAGCAACTTCTAGTGCCATTATTCCTCCTGATAGGTCACCAATAAGAACAAAGGGTCCACCTGGATAAATTTGCTCCATGTCCTAAAAATATTATTTTCTTGCTTTGAAATTTGTTGACTGGTTGATTTACTATTGGGCCACTGTTTATCAGGTGTCTTGAGAAAAAAAATACAAAAAATAGATATAACTGGAGAAAGCTGCCGAGAGATCTGAACTGGAATGAAGAGTATTTTTAGCTTATGCTTTGAATGAATGTTCTTTACTTCCTGAAGACAAATATTTACTGTTCAAGATGATTTTCTTTCACAACTTCCTCTTTGATTCAAATTTCTATTTTTTTAAAATCAGACATTGGGACACCTGATAAATGTTAACCCAACACTTAATGTAATTTCATTAGAACTAAGATGATTATTTATTAAAATTCATGATTAGTAGATTTACAGTTTAGCTGTTTATTAACTGGAATAAAAATGATATATATTGTTTTCATACCTTAGCCACTTTTGAAGCAGAGCCAGAAATACTATTTTGACAATAAGGAATTTTTATATTAAACAATGGGTACATAAGTTTGGTTGTTAACACAGAAACTAATTCATAGGCTGGGCGTGTACCAGATATAAAAAATAAGGGCAAAACTTCCTTCAGATGTTTGAATCCAGGGCTTAGAGTAGACATTTCATACATATATTCTTTATATTTCAGACTTTTCCCAATATCTATTAAGTCATCCAAAGATGATGGTAGCAATGCATTTAGTCTATCTGCATAAACCTTTTCTGAAACTAAAACATAAACATTGCCAATGAAAAGCTGTGTTCACAAAACAACAATCATTAAAACTGAAAACTATTGAAATTAATAAAATTGATTAATTATTAAAATTAACTCATCATTGGTTAATTATGTTTGCACATATATGTAAAGAACTTTATACAATTGGTTGCAAATCATATATACAAGGTGAACCAAAACTATACCAATAAACTTTCAGATGTTCAGGTATATCTTCTGAGTATTCTGGTATAAGGGACCCAGAGTGTCTGATAGCTCATTACAGAGACATAATGTAATTATGATTTCTTCCATTTGATACCACAAACGCCCATATTTCTGTGACAATACCTTCACAGCAGTGAAGAAGCCTGTTATGTGCAACCAAAACATACAACAACCTTCAGATGAAAAAAGTACACATTTATCACAATGTGCTCAATTTTTTGTGTCAGTGTACATACAGTGCAGTATGTAACAGATACAGAACTCTTCTCTTACAGGCATTGTTCAAATTGTTAGCGACCATGATCATGTACAATGACACACCATCAACTATCTTACACATTCAAAAATTACAGGAGTTTGGTGTACTACATCAATAGATGTGATAACTGGAGTGTTGTTAACTAGACTCTTCACATGCCCCTAGAAGAAGAAGTCCATTGGCGTCATGTCTGGTGACTAAGCTGACCATGTAAAAGGACCACCGTGACCAATCCATTGTCATCCAAACTGTACTTCAATATGGTTCCTAACATTGAGTGCAAAGTGTGCTGGTGCTCTGTCATGTTGAAATCACATAAGCTGACGAATTATAGGAACTAGACTGTTTTCAGTTCAACACATATACAAAGCTAATTGGAGCAAGAAACCAAACAAAATGTAATAACTCTGTAATGAGCTATTGGAAACTGAGTGTTACTTATACCAAAATGCTCAGAAGGCAACCATGAACAATGTCTGAAGGATTGCTGGTGGAGTTCTGGTTCACCCTGAATTTAATTATGAATCAACTGACTTTCTTTTCCTCAGAATTGACATCTGGTATATAGTATTGCTGTTTAAATTAACATCGGAACTCTAAATGTGTGTACATAATTGTTTAAAGTATTGTATTCTTTTTTTTTAATTTTACAGGATAAAGAATACACAAATTTATGAAGATTAACATGTTTACTGTAATCTGTTACTTACTTTTACTTTTCTGTGATTCTGGTTCAATATTAGTTAACATAAGAGCTGCATTGCTGTGACTTCCCAGAATAGCATCTAGATTTAATAATAAGGAAAATAAGTTTTTGTTTCCTGTATCAGATTCAGAACATTGAATTGACAATCCTTTTAATCCAAAATCCTTTCGAGCAGTGCAAGTTATTTCTCCTTCATCACTAAATATACACACAAAATTTGTTGATGTTAAGGAACGGGTTGCAATATCCAGGTTCTTGATGACTTTGTCACTTATATTTTCTTTACTTGTTTGATTTGAATTTTCTTTCTGAAACGTGGAGCATAAGTAAAACATTATGAATGAAACTAAAGACGTATTGTAATAGTGAACAGTACGTTGTGGATGTCGATAGGGACTCCTATCGTTTATTGAAGTTGACTCTTTTCATCTTGAAGGTTAGGTGAGAACTGAGCAGAGCAACTGTTACTAAACATTGGAAAGGAGTGGAAAAAAGAACAAAATCTTTTGCTTGTCTGGACTTCTATGGGTTTGACCTATGGAGTCATTTAGATAATGTTTTTGAGAAACAGTCTATTCTTTTCCAATTTCAAAATTGGGAAAGCTATATGAAACAAGATTTAAGATGATAAATAAGTGACTTCAGAACAGGAATTTTATTTATTTTAACAAAATAAGAGCTTGACAAGTAATATATTTAATTGCATGTGCACTCCTATTTAGAGTATCATGTTTTCCAATAATCTTCTTTTTGCAACTAAAATTTTCACATTAACTACTAATAAAGTGTATTTCACAAAATAATAGATATGAGAGTATTTTTGATATTTGGATGTTCTTAGTTGACGTAGTACAATGTGAGTGGACTTTCTGAACTCTTATGATTTAATTTTATAGTAAGTAAAATCCTTTATACTATTTTCATTGTCCTGAAGGAAGAATGTGTTCACTGTAAAAAGTTTAATAAAACTTTAAACTTACCAAAGGCAAGATAAATATACTTTCAATTGGACCATATTGGGCTACTTCTTTTACTAGATTTTCAGCTGCAGAATGGGAAACTGCTTTTTGAGAAGACAAAATTATATTTGCATTGTAATAAGTGTGAAACAAACTCAGCATTCTTGACACATAGTTGGTTATTTGACTGCTATTATGAGAAACTACTATCTTTTTTGCTCCCCTCTTGATTAACCACTCAGCAATAGTCAGCCATTCCTCAGTATTGTTTCCTGAAAGGTGGATATTATGATATATGATTGAGTTTCATAATACTTTATTTAATTAAAAATATAATACAGTGGTACTAATGTTTTGGAATTTATCTATTTTACTCCAGATCTACAAGATGACATTGAAGTTTTAAAGAAATTTTTGAGTTATTTATCAATATTATTCAATTACACAAAGTTGTAACAGTTTCTTTCAAAGTGCATGAATAACTTTACACCTGCATATTATCTAACTTATCATTTTGAGTTATATTATTTGTAATTTTAGTCAAGAAATTTGTGAGATAAAATATTCTTTTACTGTTTTAATTAATCATTTTCTGAGTTTCTTACCAACAATAAGGTATGAATGTGAAGAATTACAAATAAATCTTGCTTCACCAGTTTCTGTTATTGCCAGAGATTTCTTTTCTGCTTCTAATATTTTTAACAAAATTTTTGACTCCTGTTTATCATAAAATATCGCCCTAGAAAGTAAAAAACACTTAATGCACTTTTTTTTGTAGAGTACACCAAAATTAATAATTGTAGAATATGTAATTGTTGAATTAAACTAGTATATATTACTTAAAAATCCTAATTTGTATGGTCTATTTAATTGGTAATAGGAATATTTAAAATAATTGCTTTTGTTTCTGTGTTACTTTCAATAATATTTATAATTTCACTTTTGATTTTTCATGATGTAACTTTTTGTACTTCAGAAACATACTGACCCTAAATGTGCATTGAAAATATTTATTGTGTTTATTTTTGGACAAATGCTACCAAAAAGCACAGAATATTTTAAATTGAATAATATTTTACTTTGATTTTGAATAATAATTATTATTTAGCAGCAAAATATTATTACTACAAAACTAAAACTCCACTCTATAACAATTATATTTATATTATAAAATAAAGTAAATTTTTCATTGTGGGCTCAATTTTGTCAAAAAATTTTTGAGAATAACAATTACCAATTACAGTGGTACATTATTTTCTGTTTGTGACAACCGGATGGTTTTGAAACATTCCAGATTTGTTATACACATGTTCAGTTTGCTTATTCTACTTTTTTTTTGTGTGTGAAGAGGGTGATTCTTGTCTTGCATTAGTTCTTCATTGCAAAATGTTGCTATTATCAGTGAAAACATAATTCAGCTAGAGCTGAAGGATATCCAAACCCTACTACTCCTCATTATGAAGCCCCTAGTTTGTGGTAGGGCAATCTTGTTAGTTTACCAATGAGCATGACAATTTGTAAGTAGTAGTAATGTTCAGTTCTCTATTTGAAAATTACCAAGAATTTGCAGAGAAAAGATATACATAATTATATACTACAAGCTTAAATAAGAGAAACTTATTATTACTCTCTAATAAATAGTTTTTTATTTCACTAATGTGAAGTTTAAAAACAGCTAACATTTTCAATGGATTTTGAAACCATACACTTATACAATTAAAACTTATCCAATTTACAACTATGAAAATAAATTGATTCAAGAAAAAATTTAATTTATTGATAGGTATAAAAATTAATTTCCTGGTTTTGTCATTGTAATAAAAAAATGTGCTGTTACACATTGGCTGTGCACTGAACTTACCTTATTGCAGAGTATGCTTGTGTGTGAGGAATTACAGTTCTTTCAAATGGTTTCACTACTCCACTTTCAATACCCTGTGAAACTGCTTTGTGGAGTAATTGCCTTGACTCTTCATTTAACTCAAAAATACTGTCTGAAGTTACACCAAATAATCCAATACTTTTCAAGAATATTTGCATACCTGGAATTCAATTATTATTTTTCATTATCTGATGGTGCTAAAATATAGATATAAATAAACAATTCAGCCAATATGTCAGAAGAATATATTTATTAATTAAACAAAAAACCCAGTTCATACGGTGTTTCGTCCACAAATTTGGGACATTGTCAGGTAAACAGGTAATGTTCAGTTTTGAAGGTATGATTATATATATATATATATATATATATATATATATATAGAGAGAGAGAGAGAGAGAGAGATGAAACAACAAAACAGTATGAACTGATTTTTTTTGTTTAATTAATTGATACTGTTGTTCTGGCATATTGGCTGAATTGTTTATTTATTTATCAAATGATAGTTTTCATATTAAATATAGATAATAATCAAATGAAATGAGAATAGTATAGCTATTTAGTAAATAGATTTAGGTATGCGGAAAAATGTTAATTTGTCGAGTTGTGAATGAAGAACAATGATTTAATAACACTGGTTGACTTGAAATAATTAATTACTTGGAATTTAAGAAAAAATATATGATCAATTGGTGAAAAATGATTCAGGCATACTAAGTAATTTACAGACATAATCATACCTATATGATGATTTTTGTCCAGTTCTGCTTGCGCTAGCTGAACAAATTTTCCAAAGCCATCCACACATCTGAGTGACATTTGCATTTTATCTCCTGTTAAGGTATTTATTACAAGAGAAACCCCATTTCCTTTTGTTTCCATTAGAATATTATGGAAAAATTTATTATCGTCCTGAGTAAACACTCGATCTTCATGTAACTGATAAAATGTAATCATAATTATTTATATGCATTTTATTAATACTGAATATGTGATTAATTCTGTCGCTTCTAACTTGATCCAAAATATAAGTAAAGCTTTTTGTCTATTTTGAATTAATTTATTTTGTTTTTCAGTGTAAGTGATGAACATACTATTCTAAGAAAGGTATTAAAAGCACAAAAATTTGAAAACTATTATTAAGATTTCATTATAGACTTTTATAGTAATATTTTACATTAAATAAGGAAGAAAAACCACAAAAAGCAACATTTTTGTTATTTTTATTTAGGACCCTAGATATTAATCCATTGTTATCATTTGTAAATAAATAGTGACTACATTTTTAATAGTTAATAGGCCTCCAAAAGCTTTTTAAATATTATCGACTATACCAAAAATGTATAGATTATGGAAGAAACCTCTACTAAAAATAGTTTACATCATTTAATTATCTTGAGAGATAATGCCAGTGGTACTTTATTTTCTGTCCTACATACTTTTCATGTAGGAAGTTAGGTACTTGTAATATTCTAAATTTGATAGTTGTGGCCCATGTGCTTATTCTATATTTTTAAATATGGAAAGTAGCTTGTATTGGCTTCTGAATTTTTAAGAAATGTAGTTTTTTAGCAGCTAACTTTTATGAAAATGTAAAACTCGAAACCAGTTTTATTGTGCCATTATCACCTGAAAACTTGTTAAATTTATCATTAAATATATGATATGAGGAAACTTGACCAGTTTCTTTAGTATTAATTCTAAGAAGCTAAAAACTTTTCACCAGCCAGGAGTATCAACTTTCTTATTCAGTTATGCCTCTGTATCCTCTCCTTCTTGTACTATGTATTTATAAAAAAAATGATCATTCTGTCCTTCCAACATAATATCATATACATGTGGGAAAAAAAATTACCTAAAAAAATATGAAATAAGATTATAATACTTTTATGAAGTAATTTACTCATTAACACACTTGAATAAATAAAATTGTACAAAGTTTTAAACTCGCTGATTATGTTAAAATGGGAGAAAGATGTGTTGTTCTTTCAGCAGCTGTAATAAACAATAGTTTTGAACTTATGAATATGTATAACTTTTTAAGATATGAGAAGACTTAAATCAGCCTTTACTGCCCAATGTTGCCATAAAAAATGCAGAACCGTTTGTGGGATTTATTCTATATTTAATTTTATCTGTTTAATGGCTGCTTCACTGTTCATTTGTTAATTTCCTTAGAGAGCATTGGTGATATGGAAAATGGTTTGAAACCAAATTTACAACATTGTTCCAAGCAACTTTATAAAGTCAGAATTAAAATATAATTCTGTTTCTCATAAAGATGTCAGAATTTTTCTTCAGTTTTATATTTCTATCTTCATTTAAAAATACTTGCAAATTATACATGAGCTCAAAGTTACCAAAAAACTTAATATATCATATAAATTATATAGTTGTTATTTACTAGAATGTGATTATGAATGGAAATGAAAATATTAACTCAGGAAAATATAATAGATAATTATGTTATATACCTTAGGAAAATATTTTTGTAAAAGCTTTTTCTCATCCTTTGTAGCCACAGTTGTGTATACTGTGTAATCCCTATTCAGAGAAATGGTTATAATAGCTTTTCCAAGTGACGTGTATCCAGAATGAACAAGCACAGAGCATCCAGGTTCCAACTCTCCAATAATATCCAAGCATTGGTAAGCCTAAAATATATTAAATCCATTGATGTTATTAGAATATTGGTTTAAAATATACAATTATGAAATGTTTTAGGTTCTATGTGTTTGATATATTATATAAAAAAACATAATTTATTACATTATAATTATGCCTCAATTAGTGTATCTAAGTGTAAATATTTTATTAAACATATTCATTTGCAGAGAATGATATTTAATTTCTTTGGCTAATGTAAATTAGCTGTACATCGGTTTTACATTATCACCTTTGAAAGAATTTTTATTAAGTGTAATATTTACATTTTGTACAATTTCTTTGTTACTCAGCTTTAATTTAATATTACCATCACCTTTTCACAATTAATTTAGTCAATAATTAGAAATGGGACATTAATTTCTCTGTGAGAAAGTTAAAAGCTAACAACAGAGAATTATTGTTTGTTGAACAAAAATAAATGAGAATATTTAAGGGGCAATAAAATAATTGTGTTAAACTGATATGGTTGTAATAGCAATTTTTTTATTTTCAACATTAATAAATAACATCAGGAATATGGAAAATTAGAGAATTTATATAATATAAAAAACAAATATCCAATCATTTTCATATTAGTTCATAGAAAGTATGGATTAAGTGATGAACGTTAATATATACTGACCATCGAGTATGAAAAAGGAACTGTAGCAGCTTCCTCAAGTGTCCAACTATCAGGAATTTGCCAGATTAAATCTTGGTCTGCTTTAAGGGTTCGTGCATCAACTAATCCCATAATTCTTTTACCTGAACTTTCAAGACCAGAAAATTCAATAGGCCCAAGTTTAGGCTGAAAGAAAGCAATACAAAATAATAATGGATATAGAATGTAAAAATATTTCCAATAATTGAAATGTTTTGACAAAATATTTTATTTGATAAAACCAGACAACAGTGACAAAAAAAATACAAAATAACAAATATGTGGTGAGGTGTTTTCTCATCAATGTGGCTGTACAATTTATCATTGATGTTTTCTTTTACAAATATAAACTACATTTTTTTGATAGAAATAGGTACACAGAGATGAACTACACAAATAAAAAAAAATTGATTGATTTTACATGGATCACCATTTCTGTACCAACCTCTTAACACATCAATATCTGCTATATCCCATATCCTAAATGTACTGTGACAACTTTCTTTCTCTATATTGCAGTGAGCCACTTGTCTCAGTCAGCGACAACAACAATGGAAAACTTGGTACTTTTTATGAAATTGCTATTGCTGGAATTTTCTGGAAAGGGCTTTTATATAAATAGAGACTTTGTGTCCATGAAGAAGGAGTCCATATGTAGTCAGTTGTGTAGTATGGAGTGTACATAACTACTTGTTAATTACTTGTAAATAATTTGTAATTAGTGTAAATATATACAACATTAGTAGATGGTAGCTACTGTCTTAATTGAACTAAAGGAACTCCCCAAGTGAATTACATATGAGTTACATATCTCAGATAAATTCACTATACAACTATACTAATTTGTTTTACCAGATTTCCTTAAATTTTTTAAGGAAATGTTGTGACAAGGATGTCAAATTCATGCACAATTGAAATAATATCCTTAATCCAATGTAAATTCCAAATGTCTCACATAGAGGCATATCTTTTACTACAATCACCCAGACACTATGAATTATGAGCAGTGGTAGTGGTGTACATGTGCTCATGTACTACAGCACATAAATAAATATAGGAAGAATTATTTTTTCTTAACTTTAAGAAACTTTATAATAATTGTGTTGAACATTGTGAGTTTCTGCTTCAATTTCAAATACTATATAATGCCCACTTTATACACATTCACTCCTACTAATGAAGCCAGCTGGCTTTGGGCTCAAACTTCCTCAGCACAATGAGAAATGAACATGCACAATATTCTATTTCCCCCATCCTTTCCTGCACAACCTGCAAAGCTGAACAAACTCTATCTCCTTTCAGTGTTCACTGCAGCTTAGCACATACAATCGGGTCCATGGAGTGCAGTGATAATTAGAGGCACCACTGTAAGGGGACAGCATAAGAACTGATATCAAATTAAATTTGAACTATTACGTAATTAAAATTTTTATTTTAAAGTAGTTTATATTTTCAAAACAAAAATAGTATTAGTATATTGCATAGTATTTCTTTTAAAAAATCACAATCAAATGTTATTTTAAAGAAAAAAACCTTTAAGGGGTGGCATTTTGAAGATTTGAATTATACTGTAAAAATCTACTTGCATATAATACTACCATCATTGTTCCAAAAATTAACTATATTTAATATATGTATGAAGGAAAAATATTTTCATAAAATTAACATGTGCCAACTTGGTGCTAAATTATTCCACTTTTAAAAATTAAGCACTTCTGAAAATTATGTAAATGAAATAAGAAATGCATTGGTACCTATCAATGTTGTAATATTATTATTTTACTTAGTTATCCCTGTAAAATTGTTGTTTAAGGCGATATAGCACATAACTTAAAATAATCACAAGCCAGCATTGACTATGAGAACAGTCAGTATCTATTCATTTAGAAGTATTGGTTAAAATTTAAAATCCTCTTTATGTCTACATAATTTCTGGATAAAATATGAAACAAATATCAGGCTAAATTAGCATATACCTTTGGTTGCTTCACATCACTGTTTTCATCAATAAAGGCTGGATCCCACTTATTGAGTCCCATGTATTTTATATCAATTCCTGTTAAACTGGGACAGAAGACAGATTTCATTTAGAAAACATGAAATTAAATTAGTGAAAAAAACCTTGGTTTCTTAGATATGTCCTTGTTAAAATATTTGATCTAGGTAGGATTTGAACCTGCATAATCACTCAGTTCACAGATGCCTTTATCATCTCGGGCCACCAGGTCAAGTTCCTGACCAGGCAAATATAGACAGTCTTATTATAGATAAATGGTTATTTATGGGAGAAATGGATAGAGTAGAGGGGTGAAGAATTAGGAGTATCCATTGAGGAATAATTACAATGTTAGGAACTATAATTAGGTGCTGAAGGTGCATTGGATCTTGGATAGTGAGGAAATATAGCAAATTATATATATATATATATATATATATATATATATATATATATATATATATATATATTCGAACTTGGATAGTGAGGAAGGATAGAAATAAATAGGAGAAATAGGAGGATTGCGCTTTATTTGAATTCATATGCTCGGGCGAAGAATTACGCACATAGAAAAGCATATGTTCAAAGCAGAGAGAAGGATGGAAGAAGAAGGATAGAAATAAATAGGAGAAATAGGAGGATTGTGCTTTTAGTTCCTTAATGGATTCTCCTAATATTGTATATATATATATATGCCGGCCTGCTGTGGTGTAGTGGCCAGTGTCATTGCCTCGCATCACAGAGGTCCCAGGTTCGAATCCCGGCATGGGCATGGATGTTTGTGGTCGCCCTGGTCACGAAAACTGAGGTTAAGGCTGTGGGAGAATCGACACTCTGACCAGTGTCACTCCTAATCCAGAATGTGTCATGTAAGATGACAGTCCGGCAGCCGTCTTGGTAGGCCAAGGCCCTTAATGGGCTGTCGAGCCAAGGAGTTAGAGTTATATATATATACTGACACACCATTATTGAATATTTTAAAAGTTGAAATTTTATTTAGTTAGGAACTAATAAGATGCATATGAAAATTTCTCAAATTACTTTTGCATTCTTTGTTACAAAAAGTTATTTTTCATTGTCAATTTCTTAATGCTTCTGTGTACAGCTGTCCTTTTGTAAAACAAATTTAAATTTTTATTCTTCTTCATTTAAAATATATAATGATTTTCTCAATTTTTAATCTCATCAGTATTTGTATTGGGCTGAAATTTCAAAATTAAGAAATTGCAAGATAGTGGTCAGTTTTTATGAAACACGGGTGTGATAATTTTGTACTTAACTGTGACAATTTTGACAAATGTTTCCAATTACAAAATTACTATTTTGAATAATAACTGGAATATTTGAATAATGTTAGAACCATTCTTTCCACCTACTTTAATTGTATTGTAGATTCATTGATAACACCTTCTGATGGATCAGCAATTGGAATCAGTTTAATACTACCCCATTCTCTACTTGAATAAACATTAATAATTAAATCTTTGGATATTTGGTCTTCATAGAACCTTTCAGAAATGGAGAATTCTGGGCAATTTTTATCACATAAAAAGTAATATCTGAAACACAAACATTATTAATAATTTTTTCAGATCCTACTTGCATAAATACTTGATATACTTTTCTCATATAGGAAACATATAATGAATCAAAATTAAAGTAAAATACAATTTCTATATTACCTTATCAAATTTGAGTTATAATTTCTGTTTACTGTCTTTATAAATGAATTTATTTCATTTTCATTTATTTCTTTTGAAACCATATATATCCTGTTACTTATTTGCTGCGGCTTATTCAATATGGACTTAAGTTGTGAGGTCCACGAACGTGTGTCTTTGGAGATATGAATAACAGAGGCTTGTTTTATGTGGAAATCTTTAACCTTAAGAAATATAAATACTAGTTTATTTCTCATTTATTTCATTTTCATTTGGATATAAGTCAAGCTTTAATAACATTATTTACACATCAGACACAAACCTTTCTCAGGAGTATAAATTTATAAGAACCAAAAATTTGTTCCATAATTGTCACAAATTGCTTTGATTTTTTCCATGTGCTTGTCAGTGGTATCCTAGCAATAAAAAATGTGCTGTTATTCCCAAAACATATTTCTTCTGAGTTGATTGTATTTTCATTAACAAGCACCAATATTAAATTATTTAAAATTTCAATACCAGTTTTGCCTTCCTCAATGGAATCAATCTTCTTTATATCAACCTGAAAGTATTTAAATGTTTCTGTTATAGCACAAAATATTTTGAATATGTTACATTTAAATCTTTTTGTTTACAAATTTTAATAAGTTGAAATAAAATAGTTAGTTGCAAATGCTGTTTAAATCATAAGTCATCATGACTATATTAAGAGTTGTGGACCTTATATAATATTAAAATAATTATTCTCTGATATGTAACTCATTCAGTTTGGAACATGGTTTGTGACCCACAATAATGAAATTAATTGAATTAATCATATGTGATACTTTATTTGTAAACAATGGAAATATTCTAATTCTTTTATACTTCAGATATCTTCATACATTAGGTTGCTAATATTTTAACTTTCTGATTCTTATATAGTGGGGTTTTAAATGTCATTAATGTAAAGTTAAGATTTTTAGTGTGGTCAAATTCCTAGAAAATATTTTCACTGGAATATTGGAGCACACATAGATTAAAGCTTGTATTAACAAGAAGTTTTTGGGATTCCAACTGGGGTTCCAATGGAACTACAATGTTTACTAGGTTGCAATCCTGAGAACTTTTTGTTAATCACATACACGTTAAATAATGACAAATAAGAGGAAATGTTACATAAAAATAAAACAATAAACAAGACACAAATATTTTATTGTTTTCATATTGAACTTTTAAAAATATCGCCTGGTATTAAAGTTTCTAATATTATAAAAAGTGTGCTCAGATTTTTTTTTAAAAAAATCATCAACTGATATGAAATATGTATCAATTTTCATAATACCAAAGTACATCTTGAAATTGATTACCTGTATGTCAGGAGTTGTATTTAACATTACTTCAATGTGAGTAGTTATAGAAGTGTCTCCAATAAGGTCTAGGATTATTGCAGTTTCATTTCTATCAGAGTAGTTTGGCTTCTCACACTCCAACATAATTTGAAGACACAGTGAAATAAAATTTTCTGGTTTCTGCAAGAATAGAAGTTCAATTATCTTCCTTCTTTTTTTATTTAATTAATAACTTACATTAGTAGTGATCTATCTAATATTTAATCTGGTAAACATATATATATATATATATATATATATATATATGGAAAGGATAGAGAGATAGGTTGTGGCTTACCTGAAAGTGAAGTGCGGTGTCGCCATGAGGAACTGAAGGTTGTTCTTCAAATTTTCGGAGGCTCTCAGCCTTCTTCTTCAGGAAGAAATGTGACACTCGGCTTACCAGAAATCAATAGTTGGTCCAGTCAGATTGAGGAGAGAGAATATTACGAATTTGTGCCCAACCAGCACACAGTTTCAGACCTTCTTTCCTAATGAAGGGAGTTGACCTTCCTCACAAATTTGTAATATTCTCTCTCCTCAGATTGATTGGACCAACTATTGATTTATGCTAATTTGACTTTTCTATCTCTCTTTCATATATATATAAGTAAAAGAATTCATATGGAAAGAAAAGTGAGAAATATGGTGACTTACTAGAAATTGAAGCTCAGTGTAGCTATTCAGAGCAGGAAGAAGTTCTTCAAATTTTCAGAGGTATTAACTTCTTATTGACAAAATATTTGGCAAAGCACATGTTTTCCAATGGCCAATGGCTTTATTAGCTGTGTAAAATTTTCTAACACTAATATTAAAATACTGGTTATGTCCATCTCCTAGTATCAGGATATTTCCATTTTGGTTTAATTCAGTTGGTTCAATTGAGAATCAAATAGTAGTTAAACTTTTATTTCTGCTTAAGTTACTTTAATTTTAGTGTAAACTAAACTTAAATAAATGATTATTTTGTTGTTAATGAATGTTATTTAGTCATTTTAAAACTTAGTACAGTTCAGAAAAACATACCTGTAATTGAGGATTTTTAAATGGAAGAAAGGAAACTGATTCCACAATGAATTTCGGACATTTAATATTACTTTTTGGAAAATCAGTTGTTTGAAGCCCAGTTAATTCTACTCCACTGCACATTACACTGTTAATGTACTTATTGTATATCACATTGACATCTGTGAATATAAATAAATTTAGTTATATATATTAAGAAGTAAATATATAAACTCTTTCATTATACTTAAGAAATTTAATTTGATTCTCTTTACCTTCTTTGGCCTCAGGAATTTTTTCTGGATGAATGATTATTTTACGTATAGATGCTGGATATTGGAGATTTTGTGTACCTTCAGATTTTTGTAACATGGCAATTTGTAAAAGTAGATCAATATATGCAAACTTCTCTTTTGGCCACTTTATTGAACCCAAAAAGCCTAGATATCAAAGTCCAATGAAAATAGTAGAAATTAAGTTTAAAATAGCATTTATGTTTTAATGTTATTGGATCACCTACATATTAATAACTTAAAATAATTATAAGACTAGTAAAAAATTATATATGCATCCCACATTTACCAACTCTGCCCTACTTTCAATATTGGCTAAACCAAATGACATCTCCCTGGTCGCATTGCTAACCACTGAAGCACTGTCAAACTGTTCAAATCCAAATTTCCAATTACAAAGTCATAACATCAATTTCAACCTATGCTTCACACTGACCGTTCTTAAAGCATCAGGTGCTGAACTCTTTGGGAACTAATACTTCTTACAGGCTAAGAAAAGTTTTGGACTCAAATCCTCTAATATTATCATAATCATTATTGTAGTAGTTATAATACTGTAATAATATAATTATAGTGATTGTTACTATAATGCTTCATTTAATCCTTTCCCCAATGTCACTCACTATTCAGCTTTCTGTTCTTTACTTTTTACCTTCCACTATAATTTGTATATATGGGTTATTCTGTTATTTTTCCATTGTTGGCTTTGTTGCATATCAATTGTTTCTGTCTAACGACTGCCTGCTAGGGTTTGAATTTGATTCTGTGTGGCTGGCCGGCATGCTATTAGTCCTAATGTCTTGAAGAAGGGGGCTTAAGCCCTTGAAAATTAGACATGTTGTTGCCTTTTGAGGCCATCTGTCATTTAAAGTAAATCAAAGTCAGTTAATTTCTGTTCCTCTTTTTCCTATACAAATGAGTAATGTGACACTGTCAAAAGAATTCAATTGGATTGGAAAGAGAGACAAAAAGTGGTTGAGTCACCTTAAATTGATAGTTGATGTCACTGGGCTGGGTGAGTAAATAAACACATATCAAATTTTCTTCCTCAGGACAATAGGACTGTACATAATGACAAAAATTCCTATTAAAAGAACATTAAAACTAACTCATCTTAACTAAGTAACTTCATTAAAATAAAAATTACCTGTTTTACAGATTTTAATTGATTTAATCCCTTTATAAATTCCATTAAATTGGTATCCTCGGTGTAAAAACTCACTGTATACATCATTTTCATTTAGCTCTACTATGAACTCTGTTGGTTCTGATTTATTCTTGCAAAATTCTTTCTCTATTTCTTCTGGTTGTATCACTGTACCAGAAACTATAAGTTCTGAATCTTTAACAACCTCAAACCTTCCAGTGCCTCGCTGAATTAGGAAATATACTTTAACGGATCCTAGAAATCATTAATATATACATTAGTATATTTAATGTATGATATTAATGATTTTCTTGTACAAGCACACAATTTTGATTATTATATGAAGATGAATTTTAATTATATGATACAATATGTACTTACCTCTCTTTGGTATAGCAATTATATTGTGAAACAGGATATTTTCAAAAACAATTGGAACTTCTTCAGATTTTTCCCAAACATTTGAAAAATTTTCTAAAATTATTTTCTGAAACAAATAAATGTTAAAAGTTTCATAACTTGAAGTGAAATGCACATTGTGGAACAGCAATAAAATGAAAGTATATTGAACACATACATATTTATTATTTAATTCAAATAGCTAAAGGCTAATCTTCATATTCACACTTTGTAATATGCATATATACACACCAATACACATACTTACATACATATACATACATCCACACAAATATACACCTATACATATACTACATATTTACATAATATTTTAATTACATATTATACTTTGTTACAAATACTCTAATTAATTCTTTAACCTTTTTCCAATTTTTATTTTCTTAACTCATTTCATAATGTTGCGCCTCTATAAAATACAGAATTCATTGCCCTTGATATCTCCTTCATTATCCTATGGTAATTTTCAGTTTGTCATATTTGGTAATTGTGTACTTCCTACTTTAATCAATAGACTTTTCAAATGTCTGGGTAGAAAATTATTTTCTATTTTATAACAACACATCACACATTATTTCTTTCTTAACAAATGTTAACACTCTGTTAAGTTGTATAACATTTGTTTACTGTCTCATTAAACCATGAACATGGTAGCTTATTTATACTCTTGTCCTTTGCTCTCTCTTTTTCAATAGCTTCTAACATGTTATTGTGAAAATCACTATAAGTTTTCCATAAATTGTAACTCATAACTTTATCTTCAAGTTTCCTCCTAACCACTACTGGTATCTTTTCCATATCCACTTTTTCTATACAAACCATCTTCACTATAGTACTTTTATCTTCTCCTTTAACCCACATCACTATTGAATGAATGGTCTGAGATTTTTGGTGTTCTCAATAACTCACATTTATAAAAATCTCCATGAATGATCACCAAATCAATTAATGTTTGAGAATCTTCAGTTACTCTTCTGCATTTAGTATCTGCTTTAGACCAGCTTTTGTATAATTTTAATAAATTTTCTTGCATAAAATTCACTCTTCAGCCATAAGTCTATAATAAAATCCCCCATAACTGCAAACTGACCATTTGCATTTCTCTACAAAGTTAGTCAGCCACTTATCAAACATATCAAGAACTTTCCTTTGTTTGCCCTAGGAGATCTATAGCACCCTGTAAGTCTTCCTACCCAAAAATTTAACACTTGCCAACCACTATTCTCTCTGGCACACCTCAGTGTTTATTACTTGATATGCAATTTGATGTTTAATGGATATAACTACTCCTCCTGTATGTGATGAATTAGAGTCATCACACACTAACATATCACTCAATTCAAATAATAATGCTTCACCGTCCAATGGTCTTACACATGAGTTTCAACAATATTAATTGTTATTGTTTAATATTTTCTAACCTGAGTAAATTATATATATTCTATATAATCATTGTTGTTAAATATTAAATTTTGTGATATGGAAGTACAAAATAAGTTTGCAATCCTTCTGTTTGATTATGATTTACATTTAGGTAATTTGTGATATATGATGAACTATTTTATATTCATGATTACTTATGAAATTTTTCATGGTTTTATAAATAATGTAAAATTTCTTATGTAAGGGCATTAAATATTTCTCAACTTCCTTAAAATATCAGATAGTTGAAATTGTGGTAAATTATAATATTGCTCTAGAACTTAACTTGTACTATTCTGAAATAGTAACAGTAACAGTTCTCATTTACGAACTAAACAATTTTTCAATCTCATATCAATAATATGCTAATAATTTTATCATATTTATATTAACTTCCACTTGTTATTCACCCATATAATTATTCTAATTAATTGAAATCATTCTTATAATTATTCTTATACTTATTAAAAACAAATACCATGAAAAGTGTAAAAATCTGAATGGAAGCATTAGAAACATATTAATATCATATTATGCAAACTATGTTTTAAATCAAATGTGAAAATATAATGAATTACCAAATATACTGAAGGTGGCAACACGATTTGGCCTCCAAGTACATGACCAGTATATTTTCGTGTCTCCTCTTGGTTCATATTAAACTCCACTTGATTTTCACCAGGAATGAAGGTTTCCTAAAGAATTGTATAAAATAAACTATTTTAATAATTTATAATGATTTCTGTGAATTACAACAGTCATAAATTATAGAAGGTTAATTTAATTATGAATAATTTTTCTGTAACAAGTATTCAGGAAGATGTTCAATAAATGTACATAAAAACAGAATAAAGAGAATAGGGAATGGAATGTACAGATCATTATAATAGTAATCATAACAATTATCATAATATTATGTTGATGCAAGATTTCTGCACTACATCATAACTACCGCCACAATATTAATATTAGAGGATGTTGAGTCCAGGCTTTGCCTAGACTGTAAGATGTGTTGGAAGAAGAGTTCCCAAAGATGGAGTTCAGCATCTATTGTGTCAGGGGTGTAAGGAGGTTCAGTATGTAGCATTAGATGAAATTGTTGGAGTTGTGACTTTGGGCATGAGCAGCTATTATAAATTGGGTGTTACATAGTTTGACAGTGCTGCAGTGGTTAGCAATGCATTCAAGGAGGAGTTCTTTGGTTTGGCCGATATAGAAACCAGGACAGGATTTGCAATTAATTTGACAGATGATGTGGGAGAAGAGGCACATGTTTTCTCTGATTTTGTAGATGGCTATTTTTGGAGGATTGTAGTGGGATGGAGGACTGGGTGGACTTGGCACCTGTTCCTACTGCAAGGTATATATATATATAATTGAGATCATTGTATGGAAAGGAAAGAGGGATATTTGGAGGCTTACCTGAAATAGAAGCTCAGTGTAGCCCCTTGTGGCAAAAGGAGGTTCTTCAAATTTTTGGTGACTCTCAGACAGCCAATGTATGGAATGTAATTCTCTTTCCTTAAAACGGGGGCTGAGAGCCTCCAAAAATTTGGAAAGCCACCTTCTGTCCTGAGTGTTAATGCCGAGTTTCAGTTTCAGATAAGACATCAACTATTTCTCTTTCTTTAAAATAAGAATGTCGTTGTTTCAGTGAAAAGTATCATTAGATAATATTATTATTTAAATGATAATAATACATTTTTTAAAGAGTATTGTATATCTTACCAGAATCCTTGAATTTATTTCCTTATCATCAGAATGTTCCCAGGTTACTAGAGGAGAAATGGATGGAGTTCCTCTTGAAACTGGATACTCCACTGGTGGATATAATTCTGACAAGTGAGGTAGCAATCCAGTAATGTATAATCTATATAAAATTTTAAAAAATTACCATCTTATGACATTTTACTCCAATAATTATTATAAGGTAATAATGATTTTTACCAGCTACTACAGAATAAAGTATATTATAATTTGAAAATATATGTTTATAGTGTATTTTAATTTGATACACTGGATGCAAAGATGGAAACAGTGATGAGCTGTGAAATGCTTGAATAAGCATACTTCCACAAATTGCAAAAACAAAGGAAAGGTAGGATATATAAACTGATTTTAATGGATGCAGGTTGTACATAGTGAATAAGTGTGGGTGAATGATTGGGCCTGCATGTTTCAAGATGTATAATGCGAATATCATAGGAAAGAATTGAGAGTAAATTAATATATATTGGAAATCAACTGTGTTTCTTTTCATAAATCAATATTACACAAATAATGCGAAACGACTGTTTAATTATAAGACCCTGAACTGTTGATGAGAAAATATGTATCTATAAATAAAATAATATATTCATTTGGGGATAATTTTAATAGTTAACTTTTTAACTGCAAGTAAAGTAAAACTGTCAAATAATGTTTAGTAAAAACAACAGTCTTAAATAAATTAAATTAAAAAATAATGATCTGTTTTATAATATACTTTTATTATTGGGTTCACTTCAGATTGATTAGAAAACAATTATTTGAGTTGCTTACTTCCCAATTGCAGAAAGGAAAAAATGAAGTTCTTCCTTTTGACCTCTCTTTGTTAGAGCTATATTTGTACATTCAGAATTTAGTGACTTCTTCAAAATAGGCTGTAGAAGTCCATGAGGAGCAATCTCAATACATATTGCATTCTTTGGAATGTGAGTACATCCTTCTTCAAAGTATACAGAACTTAATAAATTATTTGTCAAATATTCAGCAGACACAGTTTTGGCTAGAGGCATATCCCAGTCTTTCTGTTGTATTGAAGTACTGATCCACTTAGAGGACCTTGTTTTAGGATCTGAAATAACCTGTGATATTGTACGAGTTAATAGCATAAAAGAAAAATACAATCACTATGTAAAAATTTCCTTATCATCAAATTAATTATAAAGAAACACAAACTTTTTCTAATCTGCATTAATTGTATCATGGAAACTATTTTTCAATTTTACACAACTTTTAGCAAATAGTTTATACTTTTACCATTATTTACGTTGTGTATAGGTGTAATAAAAAACAATTAATTAACAAAAAATTAGTTTCAGTTTTAATTTACATTAATTAACAAACATGAGTTTCTGTTATCTATACCATACTGTACATAAGTATAAATAGCTCATTTCCATACCAATTCTACTTTATTATAAAATCAATTATGGAGTATATAAATCTTAGGATATTTAAGATTGGTTATTTTATTGAATTTACCTGATTTTATTATGTCTATTTTGATGCTGAAAATCAAACTTTAATATCAATTTATTTGTTTCCTTCTTTCTACTTTTGTTTTAATTCCAAGTTGTTTGTTATTACAAAATTGTACAACATATTCATCCGGATGCTTAGTTTCTTAAAATCCACTCATTTAAGTGGCATTTAACCATAATAGATATATTTGTACTTTTTATAATTTTAAAGCATGATGGAGAAATGCTTGCAACACTGAACCGTGGTCTAAAGTATTAGTATTGTTATCCTGCTGCTTATTTGCCATACAGACATGATATGTTAGGGTTTTTGTCATACCACTTATCAATTTTTGTCTGTAAAAGTTTAATATATTTCTAAAACCAAAATTAACTAAGAAACTTTTTGATTCCATCAGAATTAGAACTTTGGATCAACGGCTTTGCAAGTAAATAAATTACATTATTATTAATTTGTCAGAGATTTTTACCTTCTGAAGATACTTCAGCAGAGATGGTGCAGCTGGTTTTATATATCTGCTATGATATGCAATATTAGAGACATTAACACTCTTTGCAAATATATTTTTCTCTCTTAATTGAGCTACAAAATCTTCTACATCTGTAGCAGGCCCAGAGATGGTACAGCTTGATGAACTATTATGACATGCCACATCTATACCAGGAGGTAACATTTCTTTCACTTGATTGTAGCTCAATCCTAAAAAGAAAAAAATCTTTTATATAATTTAATGGAATAAATGTTGTCAACACATGTTGAAATATATTTTCTTAAAAAATTATTAAAAAATTCACATCATGGAAGAACTTTTTATCAAGAAAATTAATTATTAAGGTCTCATCATTTGTCAATAATTAACTGATGAAATCCATAATTATGGATAAAATGTCGTACTTTTTTATATTTGATATTAAACTTGTTCTGATGTATTGCCCATAATATTTATTTATTTTGATATTATATGGAATGTAAGATATCAATATAAGAAAAATTACCAATGGCAGCCATCATTCCAGGAATCAAATCAGCTTCTAATGATGCAATTCCTCTCAAGTAAGCTGAAATAATCATTTGTTCTGCAGTTAGACACCCATCAGCATAAGCGCAACCAAGTTCTCCCACTGAGTGTCCAATATAACCATCTGCCTCAATACCCAATTTTTTCAGAATGTCAACTAGTGCTATCTGAAATTATATAACATGTAATCTCAGAAATTAATATGAACATAACCATAATATTTAAAAACTGTTGTATCTCATGTACTAATACTGCATATGGCATTGGTTAGAAACTATAAACATTTAGATAATATATAAATTATATTATTAATTTAGGAATTTCTTACCTGTACTGCTGCTATCCCAACAAAGCTATGTAGAATGTTTTCAAATATTGTTGGATTATCAGTAGTTATAATGTCAATTAAATTTAAACCTTTTGATAATAGAACCTTGTGACTTTTCTGGATTGATTCAGCAAAACTTGGTAACTGCATTAAGCTTTTTGCCATTCCTGCCCACTGACTACCCATTCCAGAAAATATGAACCACACTGGGCGTTTAACTCCTGGATAATGCTGTAAATGAAATTACAAAATTGTAAAATAATAATAACAACAACTTCATTCTGACACAATAGAAATGCCAAATAGTTCTTTGATTTAGGTTTTTTACAGCTTATAACAAAAGAGAATATAAATTTTTACCACTTAACTTGGAAATAATATATTTGATATATCCAATCATTCTTAATTAATTAAAAATATACATAATTATTATTTTAAAGAGAGGAGTAAAAAATCTTTTTACATTTATGAAGTGCTAATTTATCACAATCTACTTACATCTACTTCTCTGAGTTTCTCTTCTGTTCCCAATAATGTATAACCCCTGTACAGATGATTCTGCACGTTTGTAGAATGAATGTCATGTAGCAGTCTTACAAATTCAACATCAACTGGCATACTTTCTGTCTGTAATCAAATATTGATAAATAAGACTTATTGATGTGGCGGATGAGACATTGTCAGAATAATTGAAACAATTGGGATAAATAATAAAAGAATAATATAAATTGTCTTTCTGTGTGTGTACCTTTGAAAGAGATTGGTTTAGGCCATCTTCTGTTCTTGCTGAAATAACAATTAAACGAGGCAAATTATCTTTTGCTGGAAGTTTTTCTTTGTTGTAGGATTTCAGTACGGCATGTGCATAAGCACCGTCAATCCCTATAGCATTGACTGCTGCATATTCTCCTTCCCAAGGAGTTTTCTCTGTTACAACCTGTTAATTTTTAATCAAAGAACAATAAATAAATCAATAAAAGTCCACTAGCTCTTAATAACTTTGTAATTAATATATCCTCCAAAAAGCAGGCCATTGCACTGCAAATGTGATTCTTTAGAAATAATACATCCTTAAACTTGCCATCCCACATTGAGAACTTTCTTTCTTCCACACTGAGTAAGTCATGATTACCTTTCCCAATCATATCGTAAGTATGGATTTAAAGAAACATTGATACAATGGTAAACCTCACTTTTACATAAAATATTATTATATATCCAAGTGATATAGAATTAATATTATATTTACCTCTGAATCTGATTTTATTCTTAATACAAATATTCTCTTTTGAAGTAATCTAACTGAATATGTGTCCTGGCATACTTCTTATCTTTACACAAAACAATGCTTGAGTTATAAAATTATAATATAATAAATATAATATAATAAATATAATTATCAATGTTGTGTTTCACATAAACTGTAGCCCAGTTTAAAATCCAATAACTCTATATTGAAATAAATGAACTTTGTTTTTGTGTAAGGCTAGTTAACCCCACACATCTTATTTGTTTTCTTAGTTTTATGGGAAAAATAATAATAATTTCTTATGTCTGAGAGTGATTGATTACTTCAGTCAATATAACATTTATGTGACATGTTCTAATATCTGACTATATCCTTTTAGTTTTAATATTCTTATATTATGAACAATAACAAAACCTATTTAATAAATATTTGTGAGTTAATTTTTATATTTTTAATTTCTCTGTAGGATATTTTGTGGAAGTGGTTTTAAAACTTTTAAAATATTATACAATTAAATCTTATGAAGCATGAAACTTATTTTAGAAAGGAACTTGTTTTTTTTAAAGTGTGCTATATAGTCTCAAATTTTTTGACTACACAAATTGGAAAAGAAAATACACTGAGTGAGTTCTAGTATTATTACCTCATGAACTTTTAGTCACCTGTTGGTCGATAGATTTTTTTTTATTCACTACCAGCTGGGTGCCTGGCGTTGCCCGGGTTGTCATAATTAAACTCAGTGATGTCCATAATGCCAGTTTTCACTCCAATCTCGGTTGTTTTTGTGTTATTTTTTGTAATGCCCCTTGACCCCCATTCTTAAAGCTGTTCCCCTCCCATGCTGAATGGGTTGAAATGATACACAAAAATATCTGGAAAAATGCTATTAATATCATTGACCCCGAAAAATATTTATCTGACACAAATATTGGCCAATAGAGTATGTTTGAAAATTTCCACACCGGTCCACCCCTAGTGTTTGTTTCTGGTTTAAAAGGTTCACATGTACAAAATTTGGTCAAATTTTCTTTTCATGGCACGGAATTATTACATTAGATTATAATACATTTGCAAACAATTATGATATAATTTTAAAAAAATATTTTTCAATCAAACGTACCTGCAAGTTCCCATTTAAAAGACCTGGTATTCCAGGAGGTGGTTTGTTGTACAGAATTGTTGGAGGAATACATTTTTCTTGCATAGCAATCATCACTTTTACTAGCGAACAGAGACTGGATGGTGCTTCAGTATGTCCAATGTTAGGTTTTATACACCCTAAGAGCAATGGAGTTTTACGTTTATTACACAGAACTTCTTCTACTGCATTCAGTTCTTCTATGTCATTCTGTAATTTTAATATTTTTGTTAATTTTTAAATTTGGTTCATTAATTCAATATAGAAATCAATTCAACAAAGTTTATTAGCTTTCATTTATGGTTGAATATTGTCTAAGGTTGAAGAAAGGTAGTATAATATGATAAAATTTAAAGCTTACTTGCCTATTTCAGTAATTTTTAATTATTTTATTCTATGAGTAAATTTAATTAATAAACATGGTTAAGTAAACATAGTGCCTTTGCAGTGTGTTACCATATTACTGACTTTTTTTGGATTTGATTCAGAAACATTAATTAATTGTCTGCCTATTAAATAGAATGTGTTATAAATAATAAAATAGAATTGAGATGAATTAATAATCAATAAAAAATAACATTCCTACAGTCTTGATAAAAATACTAATTATTTCAATAATTACATAATAAATTTTAAAATATAATCAAAGAGTACTAAGTTAGATGTAAGTAGGTAGTTATAAATAGTTTATTTATGGGCGTTAAAATTAAGTAGATGTGAAAAATATTCTGTGGCGACATTTTTTAATCTGGAGAAATGTGATAAAATTGAGGCAAGACTTATAATGAGATAAAGGCACAATGGTGACTTATTGTACAATGGAAGTAAATAATATATTATTTAAGCTAATATAATCAATAATGTAGTTGTAATTTAAGAGGGCGAGACATGGGCTGGTCTTATGTGGAAAGTCATTGAAATTTCTTGTTGAAACCTAACCACTGCCAACAATCACTATGATAATATAAAACTAATTATAATAGGGAAGAGAGCAATATTTTTTGAAATAGTGTATATTTTATTTAATAGCAACCAATAATTTATTACCTTTGTTGCAGATCCATCAGCTTCCAAATAATTAATTAAAGTGGGGTCCAAATTTCTTTTTTCATAAAACTCCTTCAACAGCTGGCTAAAATAAAATCTATCTGCGTCTATGAATTTGATTCGTTCACCGTAACAGATCGCCTCAGATCCGACCACTGAAGCGTAAATTCTTTTTGCGTCTCTTTTTCGCTGAAGAAAGAATACTACAACCGCTTCTCCTCTGCCACATCCGTTCGCTGCAAAGACATACAGAATTTATTTACACGAGTCCATTTCATGAATAAAATTGAGTGGTGAATAAATACTAACCTTCTGCGTCGAAAGACCTGGTCTTCCCATCTGGACTGAGCAATCCGAGTTTCTGCAAATGCCATGACATTTGTGGGATAAGGACGAGGTTCGGAGCACCGATGATCACGGCAGGGCATCTTCCTCGGCTTATAGCATCGTAGGCCAACGAGAGAACTTGAAGACCACCACACCACGTGGATACTGACACATAACTGGGACCTGAACAATCATAGCATCAATGAGGAACCTTTACCACTAAAGACTAATCATCGTTGGCCCAAGTGTATGGATATCAACTGATACAATTATGAAATCCAGCCACTAAGACGAACCCAATCTTGAATTTTGTACCGCAAAATATTTAAGAACACGTGCTACGGTTCAATGAAAACCAGTCTCTGAACTTCATTTGGAAAATCAGTGGAATGAATGACCCTTTATAACACGCGACTATTACAACATAACAGCCTTTTTTTTTGCAATTAACTCCCTGACTCATATCGTACCACAATTTATTCTAAAATCAATAAGGTGGATTGCATCATTTAATATTTTGTTGTTGTTGGAAGATCCTTTTATATCTACAGAAATTGTTTAATGCTAATTTAATCTTTTTCAAAGCTGCAGCGACATAATCCAAAACTGGATTAAACCTAGTAAATCCACTGCCATTGGATTCTCATTCCTCCTTTCTGAATTATTGTAATTCGCCATGAAATTACTGGTAAGAAAATTATTTTGTTCTTCTCTCTTATGTCTTGTATTAATGACTGTTTCCTATCTCTTTAATCACAGTGAATCCTATCAAGAAATTGAATATCTGAAAAATTGTTTAAAATTCCGCAAATTCTCCAAAACGTTGCGGTACACAAAGAAAAGTCAAATACAAGATTATCAATATCTATAAATACAGCAGAATTTACTATCCGACCTGTGGTTACAGGGCAGACCGATTAAAAATGATTAGGATTGGCCGGAGTTCTACAAATATTAGCTTTCTACCCAACTATATCCTATATCATTAAAAAATCCACTTTTGTACAAAATCACGATGATTTTCAAGACAGAAGTTTATAAATGATTCTTATGTACTCTACTTCACGATTTAATAATTCATTACCCAAAACAAGAGGTGGGCAACAAAATTGAACACACTTTAAGATAAAATTTATTAGTGACATCCTATAAACATCCGTCAAAGTGTTGAGTGGGGGAAATCTGCGCTTTGTTATGCACACACTGACACCCTCGTGCAGCGCAGTTGCAAAGTAAATTACAGTAATCCTTATTTTATTAAGGAGAATTATTTCTTCTCATTAGGCCAGATTGTACGTAGGCATGATAGTCAAGGCTTTACATGTTTGTTAGTTGCTCTAACTTTAACTATTTATTTCAAGTAAGCTTTCAATAATGAAGTAATACAAATTATCTGAAAATTTATTTATGCTTTCCTTTTGGGATTATGCTTACTTCAAATGTTGTTTTATCAGTAATGACGTAGTTATACGGTAGCTAACAATACGCTCCTGTGATCAATGCTATAGTCGCTTACCATGGATATCAAGCCAATAGGACACTCTGGTGGCCAACATGGATCGATTGTGGCCCACGATACCGAAACCATCTCCTGCTATTTCGAAATCAAAGGTGCTGTCAGAATCGCTTTGAGCTGAAGACATGAATACCGCAGTGTCCGTTCCTTTTAGATCAGCAGGATTCATACCTGGAAAATAAAATAGCTGTATATAGCGGCTATTTATTTGTGCCCCAACAATTCTACACTTTTTAATGAATAATTTAGGAGAAATTTAAGAATGGGTGTCGAATGAGTTACACTTTTCTAAAGTTGTTTGATATATTCGAATATAAGTACGTATTGAAAATTGAATTTCTGTGAATATTACAAGGAAATCTAATAAATAATATATAGATTCACTCTGTCTATATAAATTAATAAATTCTAATATATTTAACTTATGTTTTACACATGAATTGCCAGCCAAATGCTGGAATATTATGACAGTCATAATTTCCCACGTTAGAAAGACATTTAAAGTTTTAAATCAGTACTATTTTTCTATTAATTCGTTCTAATAATAATAATATTAATATCTACCTGCATCCATTATAGCCTCAAATGACCGCTCTAAAGTGTACCAAGACATTGGGTCCATGGCTTCTGTCTGCTTTCGGTGAATTCCAAAATGAGCAGCGTCAAACTTCGAAATAAAATTTATTTTTCCTGTGGCCGATGGCACTTGAAGTTGAGCTGTTAAAAAGTGATTTGTATTATAAGAGACATTTTTTGATGGATCGTATTTGAGGACTGGATTAATGCTGTTTTTACAAAGTCTGCTTAAAAAACGCTAATGAAATAAATAATTTTAGTCTTAATTTAGCGTTATAAAATAAAATTAGTTTTATCTGTTCACATCAAAATGTTTTAGATGATAGTATCGTCTATTAAAATTCAAATTAAATTTGACTACTAGAATCGGTTGAATTATGCATTTGTGTTTATATTACTCATTAAGCATTAAAAAATCGCTAAAAAATTAAAATTTTATTAAATACTTCAATTTCACAAGGTACAGGAATTACTTTTCCATCTGCAGCCTTCTTCAGAAATCAGTTCGGCTTTTTTGAATAAGTTATCCCGAAGTTCATCAATGTTATCACTACTGGGAAACACTCCAGCAATTCCGGAGATGACCACTTCTTCCAGAGGTTCTGGGAATGACATTGTCCTGGAATAAATGTTAATTACTCATGAAATGCTCTTAGATATATTGAATAGAAAGTTCTAGATTAACGTACCATAGTTTCTAGTATAGGTCGTGAGAAATAGTAGAAGACGGGAGAAGGTGGAGGGGAGTATTGTCGTCAAGGGGAACTCTCGCTTGCAGAGAAGCTCTTGTATCACTACTATCATTCTTAAAAACATTCATCGTATTCTTACGAACGAGATATACAACCACCAAGTACTTATCTTTTAACTATTACGGATAAGTTTCTGGACGTACAACATATCTTGAACTGACCACAATATATTTCCTTGCGTCAATGTTTTCAGAATAGTTTTTACACTACCAAGTTTCCGTAACAAAGGTTTCTGTTAAACTGAGTTAATCAGGTTTTACTAAACTAATCAATAAAATTGACTGTTTGTTTCTGTGTTTGTGTGTGTTCCGGATACAAATCTACACTCGTGTAGTAAATTGGACCATATTTTGTACATATAATTCTTTCGAACCGGAAACAAATACTGTGGGGATAAGACACGACTACCACCCTTTATTAGTGTACCGGTGGTATTTTTTACCTTTCTTAAGGTTCAGAAAATATTTTTTACTGGGAGTAATTTGAACTATCTTACTTACTCTATTGGGTTACTGGAAGTTTTTTTTTGCTCTCAAAGTCGTGGTATCTAGGTACGGTAGTATTTTTGACCTTTTTTTTAAAGATACCGGGAGCAATTCTGACTCTATTGGGATTCTGGAAGTTTTTCTCTCTCTCAAAGCCCTAGAAGTTAGGTACCGCAATTATTTGGGATTTTTTTAAGGTATGGGAGTATTTCCGGGAATATAAATAAATAACCGGACAACGCCGGGCACCCAGCATTGCAATATAATTCAACCTTATATACTAGTTGGTGAAATTCAATTTTCCTATAATTCATTAGTGTTGAACAGACAGAAAACTGTAAAAGTTGTAATCAGGTCTGGAAGAAATAATCAAAATTTGCCGACGTTTCAGCGCTTTGTATTAACTTCTCACGCAAATCAAACTCTGAAGTTTTTATTTATTTATTAATTTTTTCTGTTCAATTGTTTTATTCAAATGTACAACATATTTTAATTGTTTATTTAGTAATATACATCTAAAGATATCCCTAAGCAAAGGGATGAAATGTTAAGTATTTTAGTTAATTGTAAATATTAATGTTTATAAATAATTTAATGTATTATAAATAGGATGTATTAGTAGGCCTAAAACGAGATTTTAACACTAAGTGAATAAAATAAACGACTTCCTCTTGGTTTTCTAAGACATTTAATTGATTTTCTGTTATTCGTAAATTTTACAATCAAACTTTTCTGGTCTGAAGGAAGTATTATATTTACGTATGCTGTACTAGTACACATATACATGTTCTGATTTCGACTACAGTTTTCAAACTCGACTAACTCAGTATATAATTCAATCAAAGTAATGTACCGTTTATACTCGTATACTAGATATTTTCCACGATACTTTAATCAACCGGGGATTTTGAATTTCTACTACCTTGTTGAAATACTGGCGATCCGTTTTTCCTTGAGGAATTCGAGAGTGGATTCCCTTGCGAACTGACAATCCCATAAGGCTCTTGTGGCCTTTAGACTGGCAACGCAAACCACATAAGGGTCTTACGCCGTCCCAGTAGAAAATAATCATACCGCTGGCCAATTAGTAAAAATAAAGCTAAATTCTGTCACTGTTTTAAATTCGTGATATTTCTCCTAAAAATAGCTTTATTTCTTGTGAATAGTTTTACAAATTTCCACAACGATCAAATTAATGCATTCTGGGAATGGAATTAAGCGTTCTTCTAGCCAAATTGAGTAAGTAAATATCTTAAATGAAATAAGAATGTTCAGTGAGAATTTTGGAAGTTTAATTAATTCTGGAAAACGTAATCATTTTTACAAACAGGAACTGCCGAATTATTTCTCTAATTTGAACTTATAACAATGGACCATTCTCTGATCTGGGCTAATACACTGACTCACATTTAAGTGTAACTTAATTAGAACAATGTAACAAATTTCCCAGAATAATAGTTATATAAGTTCCATTAAAGTTGATCCTACAGTTCTTTTATACATTGCACAGTCAATTATTTTCTGTCACTTGTATTAACATATTAAAAATTAGTTACCTAACAACAAATTTTTATTTTTATTTTTATTTTTACATAAACCTCTGTTGGAATGTTAAAGTTGAACGTTATTCGAAGCTCGAGTAACATGATTACAATGCACTTTCAATAATGTTCGACTAGTTAAATGGGCTGCATAAATAAAAATCTAGCCGTTCATTGTATTAAATAATAATATTTAATTAAATAATAATATAATTAGTGGAAATTGGTGAAAAGTCCGAATTTTTTATAAACATTAAACTTTATAATTAACTAAAAATAATAAAGTTTCATCCCTTTATTTAGGGACCTCTTCAGATATATATTATTAAATAAACAATTAAAATATGTTGTACATTTGAATAAAACAATTGAACGAAGAAAATTAGACATTTCGGCCATGTAAGTTGAATATATGTTTCGGAAGAAGATATGTATTTTAGTTAATGGTAAAATTTAATATTTATAAATAATATCTTAATTTTGGCCAATTTACGCTAATTGTATTTAATACGTCAGATAAAGTTCAATTTTTATTTATAATGTTTTTTTTAAACAGAACAATAGATTATAAGATTAATTTTTAATAAAATACCAGTTTCAAGACGCGAAAGCTGATATAAGGATTGATAAACAAGAATATTTCTGTTTACTAGACATTTCGTTATCTTTATCATCCATATTTCATTTCTATGATCATATATATATATATAAATCATTTTACATTAACATGCCGTTATAATTTCTTTTATATATGTCGCGTTAACTTAATGCATTTATGTCTCAAAATTTACTAAATTGTTGAAATTTGTATGTCCATCAATTTTCGAAATTATTTTTACGAATTTGTTTCTTTAATGATAAAACTAATTTTAATTCGATGAAATCAAAAACTTTCGATAAAATTCTCTCGAAATTATAGCCGAGTAAGCTCGGTGGAAAAACACGTCGTTTCGATGGCTATCCTTGTTGCCTAATTCTGGGCTGCCTTAGAATCGTCCCATATTATTGACGAGGTTTCGAAGAATTTTATCCAAATTCTACGACGAGAAAACCTTCATTCTACATTAAAAAACTCGGAACATTATATTATATTAAATAAAATATTCGCAATATAAACGTTTGTTTAGAAGTCGTTAATACGAATATAACATATTACAAATAAAGTAGTATTCGTAGGATATATTGTCATATTAGTATAATTCACTATAATTCAATATTAGTATGAGTCGATAGTGATTAAGTTTTCCATGACACGATTTAATATTTTTTACATTAAATATCATTTAAACGTAATAAAATTAATTTTCGAAATGTCTGATATATTATGTTGGCTCAGCAGTACACTTATTTGGAATAATAAACATTTCAAGTCAACTTTATTTCCTGCATAAACATTTGATTACGACCCACACTCTAATATAATATAATACATAACTTACTCTTCGGTTTCCTTGGAATGTTGGAAAAAAACGAAGTGGCTCAGTCTCGCAGTTTGACCTGCTTATATAACCACGTGAGAGTACTTTTTAAGATCGTGAGAAATATGCATTGACTCATGCCCTTCATTGTTTGCTTGAATAAAAAAGATCTCGAGCCAATTGAATGTGCCTAAGAATCTACCATCAATCAAACATAACTGTTTCGTTGTGACGATGGGATACATATTTCCTTTTTATTCTTTTTATTAATTTATGAAATTTTCAACTTCATTCTCCTTTTCGGGACATGTTTATTCAAATAACCTTGTTTTTTAAAAATAACAGTACCCAAACGCAGACGTGGTCAATACTGTATATTTTATGTGACAAATTTCTTCCGTCTTAAAGATAGAATATACTATAAAAATAGTTATTTATTATTTGACTGTATTTATTACTTATTTAGCAGAAACAAACTTTACTCGAATCTACTAGATATACGAAATATTGTGATATTTCAGGTTGTGTGAAAATATGATGAGAACCAAAATTAGTCATAAATAATTTATTAACAAATAAACTAACACGTTTCGTCTTCAATGTAGACTTCACGACGTTTACAATGGAGTAAATATTCTCCATTGTCAAAAATTTCTATGTATATTAGCCAAATATTGATGTATAAAGTTTATTAATACACATTCCCAGTATCTTTCCCGGCTTATACAATTATAAATCATTAAATAATACTTTTTAATAAAATTAATAATAACGTAAAATAAAAAATTGAGTTTTTTACCTGGTTGGCTGAATCAAAATGAAACAGGAGTATTTACAGGTTGAATCTCACCTGGAACTGAAAAGTGAATCATATCAATTAGAATTTATTAAAATATTTTGAATTGATATCGTTTAATCTAGGCAGTTATATTAATTTATTTACTTATATATTATAATAACTATTATTTTTTGAATATAATTTCTGTAGAAAATATTGTACACGATAATACGAAACACAGGCTAAAACGCTCTTATATTCTCCTTATAAATAAAACAGTGTGTTTGTGTGTGTGTACGTTCCGCATACAAATCTACACCCGTCGAGCAAATTTCGTACACGTTTTCCATGTGACCAGGAAACAAACACTGTCGGGGTGAGACACGACTACAACCCCCAGAAGTGGGGGTGGAAATATTCAAGCATGCTAAAACGGCCGATATTTGCATTGAATATTTTCAGGGTTAATTAGATTGATATTTCTACCTATGTTGTTTCTTTATATTTTCAACCCCATTACGGCATGGGAGGGGACAACGCTTAGGGGTTCGGGTGAAGGGACGTTACATAAAAATATTGGAAAAACAGCCGAGATTCGAGATAAATTCGAGTTTATGGATGTGTCTGAAATTAATTATGACATTAAACTTTTTTTAACCCTCAGTAGCGGGGATGAACGGAGATAGAATTTTTTGAACATGTTTATACGTCCGATATTGAAAGTTGAAAGAAACTTTTTCAGCATGGAAGGTGAGAACATTTAGGGATACGGTTTGAGGTGCGGTACATAAAAATAACGCAATAGTAACCGAAATTAGAGTCAAAACGTATATATGACAACCCGGTCAACGCCGGGCACCCAGATAATCATTAATAAATACCCGAGTTGTACCTAACATTGTTTACATTTGAACAAATTAATAGAGGTTGCTTTATTTAGATTGAACGACGGATTTTGTTTGATCATAAACGCTTATTTAGAAGTCAGTTATTTTGATGTTTTCTAATAATTTGATGTTATCATATTAGTTTACATAAATAATTTAATCATGCTGTTCCTACATATACACATATTTGTGTATTATCACTGCGTTACTTTAGTTAAATTAAACTGGTAACAGCCGTTAATTTCAAACAAAAAAAATATTCCTCGACAAAGCTGAATGCGTTTTGGTGCCTTGTTCTGTAACAGGATTTAGAGGAGTGGTTGCATGTGCGTGTATTTGCGTAATTTTGTGAAAAGTATCAAGCGTTCGATTCACGCGTAAAATCGAGCATTTGTTTTGAACAGTTTGTGGCATTCAATATATTTGTTTAATCCTTAGTGGTACCTGCAGTTAATGTTGCGCTGAAATAGATTAAAAAAATTAAACTTCGTCTTATGCTTTATGAATACACGTGAACATTACAATAGTATCATTCATTTTTTTATATATATTTTTTGTTACATTAAATCCTGGGAATAACAAACTGTATTTGTTATTGAAACATTCCCATGGGTGAAAACCTTTGTTTGCTTCAGCTTGGATACATATTAATAATTGCTCAGGACATCGTGCCAAAATTTTTTCAATGCCAATACCAAAAGGCTGAAATCATTTTCATAAATTGAACTCAATTGACAAAGTTTCTCAAATTATACATGAATTTATACTTTCTCTTCTCTATTTTCCAGCACAGTGAATGCTATTAATAGTCACGACATTCAGGTATTGAAATAATTCTCCAACATTATCCTCAAAGTCTCTGACCCTCGTAATACAAAAATACCCTGCCCGGAATTTATTTTGAGAAACAGATTAACTGAGGACTTTGCCCTTTAATAGAACACGAAGGGATAGAAATCGGGGATGCGGAATGGAGAGCAAGGTAGATTGTCTTACATGAAAAGTCAGCCAATACGTAGTGGAAACGTCGTTTATTTTTTATTCAAATTTCTGTCTGTAATTGGCCACCATTTTTTCTTGATAATATTAACTAACATACATTAATACTGTTCATTATTAATTATATATTGTAGTATCAATGTGCTTCATGATTATGGAGTGACAGTTTGTATAAAATTTGCAACTCTTTTAAATATTAATACTTCTCATTTGAACGATATTGTACTTATAATAATTTTTAAAATATTTTCCAGAACGTAATGTTGAGATTTTATGTTTGTAGTTCGATCTATAAAGTTAATTTTGTACTATTTACTGAAAACAAGTCAATTGTTTATTTAACTTAGTTAAGGAATAATTGAGTGTATTTATTCCCGTGTTAATCATTATAGTACAATGAAAATTCAGTTTATTAAGATTTTTGCTGCGGAATAGCCAAATCGAAGAATATTGTTGAGCTCTAAGCGGACAACGACGTAGAAGACGACAGATAAGATTAAATAATATAGGAAGAGGTCAGAGGTTGAGATGAGTGAAAGAACTGCACAAAGACAAAGCAATAGGTTATTGCGAAGAAGAAGAGGAAATAGAATAGGGTATCACAGGGCACCCACACCTGCTCAGAAACGTTAATAATTTGATTTGAGATCCATAAATTTTAAATGCATTTACCGTAATGTTTTAATTTGGAAACACGAAAGATTGTCAGTTTATACACTGGCAAATCCAAAATTTTAACATTTTTGTCCAAAACAAAAATGAATTGCGTTTGTTTGAATAATGTTATATTTATATGACTTCAAGTATTATTCTAATAAATTAAAAAAGAAAATTGGAAGATTTCTATTTCGTAAACTTGTATTTCAGGATTTCACAAGCTGCGACGGATTCACATAAATAATCAATTTATTCTAGTTTTATTTTTGTTTTGGTGAGTAAGCGGCAATATTCTGAAATGACAAGACGTTAAACACGCTTTACCTAGATGAACTTGAAAGTTGTAAATCAGAAACACAATGAACAACGATTTTATTCACAGCTCTGTACAATGCTTAAAAGCTTAATTAGAAGACCACTGTAATATATTCATTTACATTGAGTTAACCTGGGTTTAAACTCTCTGGTATTGTATGAATCACTCGCCAATTATGTAAATGATGGACAATAGACCTACAATTTCCATAATTAACGCAAAAGCTACTAACTTTTACAAACCGCTATATAGGATAACAAATTTTATAATTCCAATGATTCCTTTTATTTTACATAAAACGTTCATTTAGTCGGTTAAATAATTGCTATTTGTTAGAATGTAATGGTCAAAAAGAGGAATGAAATTGGGAGTTTTAGTGTGTGAAATTGGAATTGTGAGAACAAATAATATATTGTATTATGCGGTATAATATTTAAAATATAACTACGAAAAATAGCAACAGTCATTTTGAATCTAAAATACTCGTTTTATTTACCTTCCGAAAAAAAACATTATTCAGTTTTATGTGCTTTTAATAAGATTATTTGGAATATTTTAGTACAGAGATCGATAAAATAAATTATTATGATGTTATTAAAATGTATAATGAAAATAGGTCTCATTACGTGAAAAAGAAACTTAACCAACAACTGGTCCGTTACATGTCCCATTCTTTCATTGTCAATTCTTGCCAATTATTACAAATATATCTTTTTAATTTAGGTTAAAGTATTCATCCCATTTATAGTTTTCGATTGCTGATGGACTACATATTTTGTACAACTTTCACAAAATATAAATGTCATAAGTCTTACTAACTATAATTGTAACGACAATTTAATATTCGCATCCCTAATGAATGCAATTTAATTGTGTGATTGCTAATACTACCCTTCATATAAATCAGATTTATCAGTACTGAATTAATTTTCCGAGTTCCGGCTGCTTTATGTTATAATGGAATCACACATTGTTCAAATTACGTCCATCTTAATGCTATCGTACGTTACATACTTGGCCTAAATGAATTCCATTTACGAGTAATTTTTTCTATAGAGGAATTCTGCATTAACTGTCCTTGGTATATATATATATATATATAATTTAATTTATAGAATCAAATATTAGAAAATGACATTAATACAAAGCTATTTTTGTTTTACGTCATTCTTCGTTATCATGTTATTAACAGATTAATTGCGCTGATTTTATTTCCCTGTCTTACCCTCCATTTTATGCTTACACTGGGACAATTTAAATTTTGAGACAGTATCAATATAGAATAAAACCTTTAGATCATGAGATCGAGATTGATAACTTTTTGAAAGCTACACGAAACTGGCTAATTGTTTGTAATTTAACAAAACACTTTACGGTCCATTTCCAGATGCTCGCGTTTAATGGCCACTCAAGAACATGGAATAAGATGGTTGGAGGACGCAAACCACAGACAGTGCTTTACACTCAGAGATAGATACAGTTGGTGGACAGCCGCAGGCAGCTCAGACCATCGTGGGAAACTACGACCGAAGAGCCAATTGTCTTTGTTGAATACACACAAATCACATTAATTTGTGTTTTCAGTAACACGCAAGAACAACAAGAAAACTGCTGTTCAGAGAAAATATTTATTTATTTGCAAAGCAAGTTGTAAAGACTCATCAATAAAATAAAGATCCTTTACTGATTGCAACACACATCGCGTTTGCTTATTGGACTATCGTTCGCTACGATAGAAAATAGCTCATACCTGCTTGACAACAGCAACTCGACCAACAGACTAAAAAGGCTGAGTCCTCTCGAACTGCTACATCGGTGCTGCATGTATATAAAATATTAGTAATTTTGGGAGAGCCCTCCACTGGCATCTCACACGTACTTCTTTCTACATATAAGTTACTTATTGCTGAACACAACATATTGAAAATATAAATTAAAGATAAAAAATACCATATTACAAGACGTCTTACTTTCGTACAGTTCCTCTTTTAGAATAATCTATTGTTCATATTTTGGAAATAAGAATCATAAATAACAGTAAAATTCTGAATTTTACTACCTAACCGACGTAGCCTATAACAAAACAGCGATTTGAGAGTGTCAAACTCGACATTTTTAGATGCGTTATCAATTTAATTAATTACCGATTGTAATTTTGCATGGTTTTAAGACAACTAAGTGGCAGGCTCAATTCTTACTGTGAAAACATAATTTTTTCTTTAGCAAGTAAAATATATTGAAACTAAATAATTGTTGTCATTAAAGAGCAAGTGAGTTTATCATTACCCATATTACTAAATGGAAATATCAGATCTACAATGGAGGTTTATCTGATTCCTAGACTTTACTTGAATCAATTTTGTAATTATGACGTTTTTGTCAACGTTAGAAAATATTTGATAACATTGACATGATTTTCATAGTTTTATTACTATGGACTATTCACAATATGATGATAATTCGTATTGTTGCAATGATAAAATAAGGAAATGCAGATGAATATGGAATTATATATGCCGAAAGCTACTGTTTTTTCGTTAATTGATGACGTTTTATTGGAGATTTGAAAATAAAATTTTAGAGGGCTTATTTGTGGCAGCTATTTATGTTATGACTTCTTTTCAAATTTAGTGAAGTAACGTAGACATAAAACTTAAAACCCAATGGTGGTTCCTTGACGGATCCATTTCAGAAAACACTGCTTAAAAAACATATCAACGGTCATGGTTCTCTGAATACAGATTCAATGACCTCATGAATCAGACAGGGGGACCTTATACGCATTGCGAAATTATACAACTGCTAAGAGCCGGTATTGTGCGATGGTTAAAAAGCCTTGCCAAATTCTGGTAGAAGACGCGGCTGCTGTCTGTTGTTTATATCTACTATTTCACAACGCTTGCTTCCATTTGTCAACGATTGAGGTCCACTCGAAGCGACCAACAATGGACCTCGTCACACGTCCTCGCACACGCCTAACAATGCCATTGCCGTCCAGGAAGAGTGGCCAAAGCCGGAGTTGCGTGTCATGTCCCATTCAAGCGCCATTCAGAGCGGAAAGTGGGAAAAGATGTAACAGGCGACGCTATAACTCACCGGCCTCTAATGGAAACAGTGGCAACGAGAAGTGAAATAAACATAAAAATAACTCATTTTCCCCGCGGCCACAGAAGCTATAAATCAGTACGCTGCAGTTTTGTAAAAGTTCTGCAACAGGAAGGCGACTATAGAAGAGGGTAATTCGCCTAGAAGTAACGAATGGAGACGCGCTTTCGGCATTAATTCAGTCTCCCACCCGTTATTGGAAGATTTATTTTGGAAATTAATTTGAATAACTTGACTTATCTGATAGTTTGATGTAGAGATAAACTCGTACGCAATGTTAAATAAATCCAGTTAAAGAATCAAAACGTTATTTTATTTTTTAATAAATTATGAATTTTTCTTAATTTTCTTATCATGTTTAAATGCTATTTTGAACTTGTCTCTTCTGATTAGATTCCCTCACTATAGCTGCAAAGTAATTATCAATACCAGAGGCGGGTTACTGTTCCTCACAATCTATTTGTAACTATGTAAAGAGTTTATTATTAATCATTCATCAGAGTTGCCAATATGGTCAATTTATTCTTCATATACGGAAAAATAAATTTTCTTTGCTTTCTTTGATAGCCGAGCTGTACTATCTAGAATGAGGAATACACGGACTTTGACAGACGAGACCTCGCCATCGGCAAAATCTTCCTTTGATTGCCGAAACAGCTCACGAAAATCCTCAGAGATATGCATTTCAAGACGATAAAATGTGATACAATCAGATGGTTTCTATGAGGTGGAACAACTTAACTGCTGTGTATGACAGTTAAACATTTGCGTCAATTTATGTAACATGATAATTAAGTTTCTTCTTTTACCGAGGGCAGAATCGAATTACAACGCCACTTACATCGGGATTCCGTGTGGACTATGCATTAGCATTGGCTTTGCCAGGCCACCTTTGATCTTGGCTGACGTCATCTACGATTGATGTAGCTAGGAGCTTACGATACGCAGATCCCACGCACCTTTCCACAGAGAAAATAATTGAAGAATACGGAATGCAGCAGCTATTTCAAGGTTTCTTGAAAAGAACTGTCTGTTCACCTAATATTGATGATTGTAATTTGTACGTCATCATAGTTCTGCAGAAACTAAATTTCTATATTCCTCCATTCCTTTCGTTGGTGCCCTATCTTGCTTCATGTTTTGCTATCCTTCTAAGATGGTTACATCTGTCGATTAGCTGTTTTCTTGTCATGTTATTGTCATTGGAATATAAATTTAATGCTTTGAGTGTCTCTTAATCAATTGTCTTGCGATGCGTCTTTCACCAATTATTCATGGTTATAGTTTTAACTTTCATGTTTGTACAACAACTGAAATATATCTAATGATTATATATATGAATAATTTCTAAGGAATCTACAGTTTCAAAGAATATTAAAATATATTGCTAAGCTGAACGCCGCTTCCTGAATGCAACTTGCAACACACTTCACGTACACTGTGTATATTAGACTACGACTTACTATGATATAAAATAGCAGCTTTTTTCATAGTTTCTCAAATCGAACATTCGTTCGTCCCTCTTGTTCATATTTTACATATGCATAGAAATTCTAAATTTAACTTTAAGAGTAATACAGCCAACAGAATAATTACGATTTACAAGTCTGTAACTGAACAGTTTAAGAGCTAACAATTTAACTCTCAATAAACCGATAGTGACTATAATTGCATGGTGTAATGAAGCTTGAAGACAAAAACGTGTTATCAGATACAAGTCTAAGCGTGTGTCTAATTTTTTCCCCAAGTGCAAAGTGTTGAAGAGAAATTATTGATGTCTTTAAACGACAAGTGTGCTGTAACGTTAATTGAATATTTTAAAGGTTCCCAGGTACAAATTTTAAAACTTGAATATCACATCCAATCTTATTCAGTCTAGGATATAAATCATCGTCATCTAATTCCATTTTCTCCAAGATGATTTAGCTACTCCTTTGTCTATATTGCGTTATGAAAGTTACTCATGCCTAAATGTAAACAATTTTAGTCAATTTACAACTTCCATAATTTCATAATACGTACATTCTATTTGAAAATGCTACTTTCCAAAGCAAGCTGTAATTTTGAAAGTGTTGACGCGAGATTGCTGGAAGTTTCGTTCTCGTTACTGTATAAATCACCATTAAACAAATAAATTACTTCCCGGTGTTCCGCAGTAAATCTTCGTTCTGCGGAACTCCCGTAAAGGAGTAGGTGGCTGTGGCGATGCTGTTGTGAAACATTCTTCTTTGCGGAGGTAACGTAATAAACGATGGATCCAGCAGTTCTTCAAATCGCCATGTTGTAATTTGTTTCAAAACAGCTTCACAACAACGAAGCGATTTCCCCCCTTCGTGCCATAAGGAAATTAAATATACACAATCTATTCTGCACATACGAGAAAAATGGTCATAATTTAACCAACAGGATTAAATATTTGAATTTCACGAATCAATGAAAAAAAGTGGAAAATTATCTTTCAAATGCGTAACAAAAATCCATTAGTGACTGATTAAATGAAGCTCATTAATAAATTTATTAGCGAATATGATGCTGATTTTTGAAAATACGTGTATGGGTTTTAGACCCATAATGAAGCCAACACAGCTGCTTATTTTTAATTAACGCAACATATACATGTAGATGTAAATGTAATCATAATTTTGTTAGAAATTCCGCTCCGGAGTTTAGAGCTCTTCATAATTAAAATTTGTTAAACTAAATTGAAATCTGTTTTCGGTTAATGAAGAGTGTCACGAATATGATACCACAAATCGCTTATATGTAGACCAGACAAATATCGTCTTAAAATTAATAATTCGTTATTACGGGATAAAGATAATTATCAGTTGGCCGAATGATACGATAATCTTAGAATATTTATTCAGGAATAGTTTCATAATAAGGAGGGTAGCCAAATACAGGCAAAAAACCATTCTCTTGAGGCCGCATAGTAAACACTTGTCACCATGTTTTTCTCAATTCTGGTATCACTCATCATTTCCTCCATGACAGCTAGAGTCAGCAAAATATAAAAATTATATTTTCTGGGCACGTTACAACCGATATAATTTATAAAAAAGAATATATGAAAATATTGATTTATTTTCCATTGGACAGTTTATAATGTAGTTCGTAGGAATAAAAACCTTAAACACAGTCTCCAGTATAATATTTATTTCTTTATTAGATAGCATTCGGCGTCGTGTCACATTAATTCTGCGATTATGGATTACATATGTTGCGTTAATGAATTATACAGTGTGTTAAATAGTTATTCTGATATGCCTGTATCAGCATTAATATCAATAAAACTTCAAGTTTATATAAATATCTAATGTTTTATTTTGTACTTGGCAAATTTTTAATTAAATTTATTTAAAAATATTGTATTTAATTCAGAATCGCGAAATGAATCTGACCCAATGTCGAGAGCTCCTAACTAACGAAATAAAAATTACTGCAGACTGTGCTAGAGGTTTTTATTCCCACGGTTTATTTTCCTTCTCTTGCTTGTTGTTACAATACATATAAGACAAAATTGCTTGTGAGAATATACGTAGTGCATATCTTTTTAAAAATAACTAACCATCTATTCAAAGCGACTATATTTAAAGGTTTATTTAAATTAAAAGAATAGTAACTGACGTAAATTGTTTTCTGAAAAGCGAGTCCTGTTCTTAATTACACAGTTTATCTAAAAATTCAAACGATTTACAAGTAATTCTGAATTAAATTGGTGTTTATTCAGTAACAGAAGACTCTGAAGAAAAAAGTTCAGTGAAATCCCAGCGCTTCTAATTGTGTTTTCCTTTACGGGAAAATAAGTGGGTTGTTGATTGCAGAACGCTGGAAGCTTCGCATTTCCGCTAAAACACAGAGCATTTGGTGGAGCATTATTGGACTGAAAACCGCCGCGTCATATCCGCTGAATTAAAGTGTGCTAATATCCGAAATTTGAAGGGAATATGTGCATTGCTCGGAAGGAACGGGCCGCATTTATTGCGTCATGTGGACAGTCAGGTTCAAATTGGCACGTTTCCACATAGCGAAAGCTCAAATAACAATACAGTTTCAGTGAGCTACAAATGGTGGAAGATAATTTCGTATTATGGTCATTACTGTGCCTTACTGCTAGTGGTGTTAATAAGAATTTAAAATAGTCCTTAACCTGATTTACGGAATTTTACCTGGAATGTACCACAAATTTTGAATTCTCTAAAATCATGATCACGTCTAGCGAATCGTGGCCATTTCAAACAATTTTCCTTTTAATGTCTTAGGATTATTATACACATAATAAAGAAACGTTTGTGAAAGAATTTTATATGTAATATGACATATTTTTATATAAGGGCTTTTTGTTGAATTGAAAATATATTTAAAAAATGGAATATTTTTGTACAGATATGCAATATTGCTCGACATTTTCAACATTAAATATTTTAGAAAATCATTAATTAGTTTTCTTATTAAAATGACGAAAGAAAAAAACAGAGGACAGAACACAAAACATTATAATGTGAATAATAGGAATGAATTATATTATTGTTTTAAAAAGGAATCTTAATAAAGCATCAGAATATTGAAAGTATTTACTTGGGCCATTCGACGAAATGTGTGATTGTATCTACGTCGGTAAATATTATCATTGTTTCAGGAATAAATTCAGTTTTTCTTCGTTTTTACCATGGCATGTAGTTAATTGAAAAAAAAAACCGTCACGTCGCACTCGACGCGACATTTATCGACGAGTATAGGGACTTATCCGTAGAAGTATGTAATTGGGTTATAACAACATTACGATATATATTTACTATTACTCACTGATGTTTACTCGATAATCGCATTTTCCGCTATTGACAAGCAAAAAGGTATTTATAATTTTTTTTATATATTTTTGTACAGATTGTTATAACAATATTGCTCAAAATTTTCAAAAATAAATCATATCATGGATTGGTTTTAAATCGACATTTATCGCAAATAAGTTTTCCATGCATCTTCTTTATTTGAATTTTATTAAGATTGTTAATGACCTTTAAATCCTAATTTTTAATAGTCGTACACGATTTATTAGTCTTTAAATAAAACAATTTATTTTAAACCTGAGAGATTACTGAATTTCCTAAAATAATTATTAATGAAGACATAAAATTTCAGACGTGGCCACAAATAAATTCGTATTGTAAAGATACATCAGCTGTAACGTATACGATAGAATTTTCTGTTTCATTTATAATTGTTTCTCAAATTTCTTCTTTCCCTTTATATTTATTACAAGAGTAATTCTTATTCACATATTAGTATTATTTTTATCCAATACACGTTTATAGGCTGACCTTTACAATTCTTCCTTTGTATTTTGAATTCGCATATTGTATTTCTCTTATAAAAAATCCTGACATCATAAATACAATTTTTTAGTTTTTCCATGTCAATATTGGGCTAAATAACAGTAGTACAATGTTAAATGATAAGAACATCCAGCCTGAAGATATGAATATTTAAACAATTTTAAAGTTCTTGATGTAATCGGAAAACTAACAATATGGATGCGATATTTTTGGAAATTGAACATTTATTCATCTCTGTAGTTGTGAGACAGAGACTCAAGTTATGTGGCTATTAGTTGATCGGAAAATATGTTTCATTTTTGAATCGAATAATATATATTCATCATTATAATTATTATTATTTATATTACTGAAACAATACATAAGCGTATAACTAAAATAAAAATTATTCGAGAAAAAATGTATCTATATTTTGTTTTAGTGTATTTGAAATAATTAATTATTTTTCGAGAATATATTAAAGAGACTAATTGGTTTATTATTCAATAAATTATAATGCTCTGTAAAAATGTAACGAATGGGTCATATTATAAAAGTATAAATCACAGGTTCCGAAACGATTTATGTATTATTTGCTTTCGTGACGACAACTTTGCTAAAGCCAAAGGAGAGATTAGTATCTTACTATCTTAAAACAGTGCCATTGTTTCAACATCACATTGGGCAAATGCAAATATAATCGTTAGATCATCACCAGCATGAATAAACTTTCTCACACATTCTACGTGAATATTGGGAATTTTGCATATGATTAAAGAGTTAACATTATGGAAGCTACGAGACTTTCGCCGGAGATATGTTCGCGTTTCCGCTACCGGTAAATAAATTCAATAATCTGAGAGCAAGAATGGAGACGTAACTTACATGTAAACTTAAGGACATGTGATAGTATTGCTAACGTAAATAAATAACTTGTGTTTGTTCAAAGGTAAATATTTGAAATCTAATTATTTCTATTGTACCAATAATTAGTTTGTTATGGCCGAAAACTGATCTGAGAAAGATTGCATGGGAATGTGTATGGAACACATAGAACTCACTGATTTTTGTTACTGAACTTCTGAAATATCTCGGGTGGCATTAAAATGATAATATTTTAAAAGGAAATAGATAATGTAAAGATACGAGGCCAGACAATTAAGGTCGCGAACTTTCCGTTTCCGTTAGCACTTTCCTTTATAAAGGCGACACAACGCAGCTGGATTTAGTTTTGTGGCCAGTGGTCACTTTTAAACCACCGCGCTAAGCCCTGCCGGTTAATATAATTAAAAAAATGTAGAGGCGTCTGGTAATCTATAATATATAAACGTATAAACGGAGAGCAGCTAAATGTGATATGACGTCACCCAAATTCATTGCGTAGCAGAGCAGCCTGTAAAAGTCTCGCTTTCTTCTTGACCCCGGTTCACTGAATCACAAATTACTGTCATTTACAAAATACCGCGAAGGTCCTTATGGACAACATTTCGCGTAAAGTTTATTTGTTCATTCAGATTGACAATTGTTGGCTTTACCGAAAAATAGATCGGTAATCCAGTACCTGAATTCTGGCTATTTATACTACAATATGTTTCGTACGTGAATTCAGTGCTTGAGGTTCAATCACGTGGTTTTTGAAGACTGTAATTGTTAATCTTGTCTGAATAGTGTGCAAAACAGTTAATTATTATAAACAAATACTGATGACTGACGTACGCCTTCTGTACTAACCCGAGCTTACCCGAACAAATTCACACAAAATACTTTAGAAGTAAATATTTGTTATATAATAAATCTGATATAAATTAAACTTGTTTCTCAACGTTATAAATATATATATATATATATATATATATATTATAAATAATATTCCTTATATATTAGAATTTGACGTTGGAACTTACACGTCTATTGGGATCAACCTGACGGACTCCTTCTGTAATATTAAAAATTTACGACCTCTTGCTGATTTAAATTTCCAATAAAATTCCAAACTAATATGGGATCACAGTACTGTACTTTAATATTTTTAGTTTTGTAACGTATTATTGTAAAAATATTAAGAATAATGAGAAAATTAGCGGTAAATATGACTTCTTTTTAGAATAAGTTAACAAACTTAACTTTTCCAATTCAATTACCCATTTCTTTTACGAAATACATGTACATGGGTAAAGTCATAATAAATTCTATGTCCAGCGTCAAATGAAAATAGTTGGATATATAGGTACTGGTTTTGCGTTGAATTATATTATATTTGGTTATTAAACGAATTCTCTTTCGAAGAGCGTTTACTCTATGGAGATAAAAAGAGGGAATAAACTTCCTGACCCTGGAACGTAGAAAAACTAACTTGCCACTTTTGCACTTAATTTAACGATCAACGGGCCCACTCTAAAATAAAACAGAAAGTGATGATGTAGTTCACTTGCTCATACGGGCACTTAATTTTTAACGCAACAATTTTTTTTCTCTCTTTAGGGTCGCAAATTTGTAAAAAAACTTCACAGCTTTTATTCTTTAGGATTTAAAACTCACGGTAAGTAACATGGCGAAATTTTTGGGAATACAAAGAGTTTCGTCACGATTATTAATGTCGAGAGCAAAGGGGGGCGCAAATAGGAAATTACACAGTTATTTACGCGGACAATAAAAGTGAGCGTATCTGGCTATAAAGCTGATTTGTTGGGCCGGTCCATCTCCAGTCGCGGAATCGCGGAATTAATGGTCCATTATTAGCTTCACTTGGCCGGGTTGTGTGATGCAATAAACGTCACGCCAGACACGTCGGCTACATCACAATACCTTCGTCCTTATTATCACCTTCCACCTCTCCAACGCTCTACCGTTATAATTTTATTATTTCGCTCGCGCTTCGGCCCGGAATAAAACAATAAAGATGGTGGTTGAAAATTATTTTTCGGATAGAATTGTTTTAAATTTACATGGCTTTTATGTGGGCGATCTGTTAATCTCACTCAAAAAAAAATGAAGTGGAGGTAGCTATTTACTTTACAAAGTCAGCCTTTGAAGATAATGAGTGGTATTAATCGTTATAGTATATATAACTTAGAAACTTTTTCCAGAAATCCTTCTAGTGCTTATATGATTTGGGTCTTGGTATGGAAGATACTGCATGCCAATAGGAGAGTTTAATGTTTTATAATCGTATTACAGAGGAATTTTATTAAGGAAAGAGAATAAAATTACTCAGAATTGCGGTTGATTATATATTGTAGACGAGTAAGAATCACTATATGTGGGCATTTGTGATGCGAAAGAGAAAAAAATAGTATTATTAATGACAGGCCCTGCGAAATCAGGGACGAAATTATTAAATACAAGATAACTAGAAAATACTTATTTCTGATGTCTCCAAAAGTTAACTGATTGTCGACCACTTAGAAACCTTCGGAATCTCTTATAAATCTCAAAAATATTTATATTTATGTGTAGCAAATAAATGAAATATTTTACTATATTTATATATTTGTTTTTAATATTTTCAATAATACTTGTAATAATATTATTTATTTAATAATAAATATTTCTGACTGACCATGCAGATTTTGCTTCAATAAACATGACTTGGAAAATAATTAGATTCGGAGTTAAACTTGGACCTTCAAACACGTGGTCGTCTCCAAGCTGCGCTAAATCAGTTAAATAAGTTGGTTGATTAATAGTAAACTTGCTAGTACTTCATAAATCACTGATTGTTATAAAATATCTTATTTCGGAAAATAATTTTAGCAATTTATTGGTATGATTCTTTTTCTGAAAATAAGAATTGATAAGCAATAGTAATACATCATGTAATGACTGGTACAATTTTCTTTAATAGACAATAAATTTCGAGAATACTCTCCATAGCAAAGGTGTATTGATTGTTGGATTCAGGAGGGGGAGCTAACGTAGTGTTAGGCTGCTGTTTCAGCATATGCTTGCTCCTAATTAAACTTTGGTCTATGTGGTAATAATATATCTTTTGGTAAATGAAGGCAATGGTTTTTCTGGAATGTTTGCAGATTGAAACAGAAACCTCTAACAGACTACGCAATATTATAAATTCTATGGCATTTTGATAATTTTATTATAGAGAAAAGAGGTCAAGTGTGATTAAAGTATTTTGATATTACTTTAAACAGTTTACCGACAATATATTAAATTTAAATGATTACTTTCTTCTATACTGTAATTATACAAAACTCTGTCAGAATTTCCCGCCTGATTATTATTAATTTTATTAATGTTAATCGACTCTTTCTATTGTTTTAGGGACGAGAATGAGCTCTATAATTATGCTGTAAATTCTTTCGGTTTGTTTGTGACGGCTAGCTCTCAGTTAATCTGAGTGAGAAAGTCCAGAGCTCAGAAATCGCTCTAAACTGTATTCATTAGCGTCGCTTTCCTCAAGTTAGAAAAGTTCCCTCTGCCGCCATAGTCCTTCTCTGCGTTACTTCCAGCCTATTTCCCCGACACAGACATACGAGCAATTATTGGAAATCGCTTACCATTTCCTAGTAATTACACAACTTTTCACTCAAACTCAACATCACAAATCAAGTTGATGAGGAGGGACTTCCTCTTGATTAAATCACGGAGATTTACTTCTCGTGGCCTCTTTAACTTCCTGGAAGCTCCATGCATGATTCCTTTCTCAGTTGTACTTGTCGAAGCTCTGCAACTCATTTTATTAGCAATTCTCAGAAGGCACCTGGGACGAGAGTTCATGGTGAATCTGCACAAGTGGCATTACTAATGTTAAAATGGTTCTGCATCTACCAGCGAAACGTTACTTACATATTCGTATATGCCTATATCATTTTCATGACGTAGTATTATTCCTACGTGAAGCAGGTGTTGGTTGTCACTTATAGATATTGATTCGATTACGGGCCATACAGAACGATTTGTGATTCCTGACTCAGCTTTCTTGCTCTCACTATTTGTTGTTCTTTCGGCAGATTGTTAGTCAATGGCAGTTTAAGAGTCCAATTAAACAACTAAGAATTAACACTTAAACTGGTTCATAAAGTAAGAAGCGAGGTTTTAAGAGGGATGATTGAGACTCTAATCCCGTTCTAGTCGTTGTTCTTTAGTTTGCCATGGTTTCCCCAAATTATTGAAACCATATGCAGTTTAATTTTCTATTAAAATCCCAAGAAATGCGATACACATATTACAGTATGGTAGATGTTTTTTCTCCTTCAGAGATTTGTATCCTTTTAATTATCTGCTGTAAAGTGGCTAACGAAATCGAGAGTCACTCCTGCAGAAAATCGGTACGTCCCTCCATAAACCTGGAATGTACAACTCAATGTAAGTTAATAGACTACCAGGTGTCTCGGTCATTAATGCACTGTATTTAACACGAAACGTTAATAGGTCCTCTAAAAATGATTAATCGTTCTGGTGCCATGAAGTTAGAGGTTTAGTCAATAAATTATATGTTCTACAATGTTTCAACAGAGTCAGCTGTCGATACGTCACACAATCATTTGGCAATTTATATAAATTTCGAGAACATTTAACGACATTTAATAACGGAAATTTTGTCGTTGTAGATTCTGAACCTGGGGATTAGTATTATATTTACCATACTGACTTCTCCGGATTAAAAAATATTTCTGATACATCCATGTGTTGAATATGCATTCGTTTGAATCGCAGGAAACAGTAATGAACAAGCGAACAAAACATTTTACTATTTTCAAGTAAAAGATACAAAAATAATTGGATATTGGAAATTTAATGATATAAAATGGTAGTCCGCAGTCGTAACCCTTGTTTTGAGACTGTAGGTCGTTCAGAACCGTGAAATAAATAGATTTTGTTTGGATTGTAAGGAGATTAAATGTTCATTTATTATTCATTAATTAATTGAAATATAACCCAATTTAAACAGACAATAAGCAAATTAGTAAGATATCATGAACGTACTACGAAACGTTTCCACCAGTAATTGTAGGATTATTAAAGTGTATCGATAATTTAAATTAAAAATTAAAATAAAATGGACTGTATAAAAGTGACATGCCTAAAAGGATAGAAAATAATTTTAAATTGAGAGTAAACTAATCTCTATAGTTTTAGATTTTGACATAACTTGGATAGAATACCGAAAAATGGATATGGATATACAAGGTTAACTTCAATAAAATGACACAATATTTGAATATTGAGTACTGAATTTTCATATGATGAGGGATAATTTTGATACAAAAATTTCAGGTGTACTTTCAAAGAAAACTAAGACCAGTCTTAGTAAATTGAAAGTTAAGTATCTGTTTCGGTAGCACATCATCCATAACCAATACAAACTACTTCATTTCAGACTGACGTTACTCGATGTTGAGGTCTGAGCGATTGTTGATGACGACTCTTGAAGCAGACGTGCAGTCAATATTGGCCTAGCTATCGGAAGACGACATATTGTGCTACTCCAACCATTAGTTTACTCTCTCGAATTTGTTGTTTGAACGAGCAATGTTTAACGTCCACAATATAATAACTTAAACCTGTTTAATATTCATGCTCGGAATTCAATTATCTTTAGTGCTGTTATGCGCAAATGTTAGTTCCTCCCACACACACACGTGTTCGATGATTGCCCAAAGTGTTCGTTTCAATTATCATCTCATAACAATGAATTACTTTAAATGTCTCTTGCATAATTAACCGTTTTCTTATTCAAGTTTCACTACATAGTGTTCAGTAAAATATGTTTCTATCATAATAAATGGAATACTATAGCATACAACATTCAGGGCTTTCTAGTATCTCCGTCATTTTCATCGAGTGATATATGAAAGTAAATTAATATTTGTTTACCAAAATCTTGATGGATATTAATTAAGTATACTAATACATTGCTTTAAAACACAATCTGTTCAAATTTATAATCTTACAAGATTTTGAGGTCATGGAGAAAATCTTGAGGAGCGGTACAGTTTACTAAAATATAAAATTTTTTGTATAGAAATGTAAGGTCGGAAGTGACGAGTTCAGACACAAACACACAAAAAAAATTAAATATGAAAAGAAAAACTTTGTTTAGTTATATCAGAATTGTTTACAATAAATGCTCAAAATTAATCGACTATTTCTTATGGGGACATCTGAAGGCGATTCCAGTTGACTCAGTTGAGTTACACGACTCGTTGCGGCTACAAGAGTGCGCGAAATGCCCGGCATTCTGTGGAAATGTTCGACAATCAGTGCTTAGATGCTACTAAACAACTACGGAGCAAATCTTGTATTTAAATAGTTTTAATTTTTAAATCCAGATTTCATAGTATTTTATTTTTCACCATAAATTATATTTTTTAATCATCCAATAGCATATAAGAGACTTAATATACACTAATTTTAATAGGTTTATTACTATTAATATTTTACCAAATGACATTGTTTAAAATAAAGTAATATTTTTATAAAAAATGAAGATGTAGGTTAGTCGTTTATTTTTTCCTGTCTTCAATAATGTTACTAACTCTTGCGAATTAAATCGGAGTGTCTCTAGAAACATGAGTTGTTTAAATACTTCACCGGTTTACACTTAATATAATATTGCAGAATAAGTATAAGGTTTCATGGATAGAATATTTTGATTATGGGGGAAAGTGTATTTCGTTGAAACGTAGCTCGGAATCAGAATTGGGTCATTATTGCTACTACCATACGTGTTTCATAATAGTCATTTCCCTATCGCAGATTAATTAACGGCAATGCTATCGGTTTTCCATAATGCGATATCCATTGTGAAATTCAGCACTTAAACCGTGGTGAAATGATATATCACTAACCAAATATTCCTATCTGATGAAGGACGTGGGAGTTTTTGATTCCGATATCCTGATAAAACACTTTTAGCTCTACTAGTAATTGGTATTTAATTAATTTCTCTTTCTTTCGTCAAGTCACTTAGTTTGGTATTACTGATGATTGTGAATTGAAATAAAAATAAATAACAGTGAATTAGTCTCATTCCTGTTTTTGTCTAATAAATTTTTAACTTCAAATAAATTAAAAAATGTTTCTTAATGGAACACTGATCAGATCAAAACTGTTGAATTTAAAATACAAAATAGCATAATAAAGGACAAGTAATTAAATAGTTTTGGTGAAAATTTAGGTATATTGGTCGCATAAAAATGTTTATCACCCACAAAATATTTTTGAGAATTTCTAGAGTCTTGTTTAAAATTTCAAAACAACTGTTGCTATTAATTAGTTAAATTATTCGATAACATTCTTAAAAAATAGAGTTAGCATTTCGTTTAATTCGTGATGATTAACATTATCTTATACTTAAAGTTGAAAGAAATTTATATATATATTAGTATCTTTTTAATGAAATGACTAAAATGTAATATTTTCGGACAGATAAATTGTCTAAGAGTTAAGGTAAAAACAGTTATTTTAAATATTGTGTTTCCATCACATTTAGGAAAATAGAGAAAAGTGAATTTATGAGGATAAATTAATCTAAGGGTGGTTAAGTTTCAAATAATTGAACTTTGTTCCTTTTTTAAAATACTAAAAAAATATATTTATGAATATGAAACAAAACATTCAGAGACTACAACATATTAGTATACAGTGTGACGTGGATTTGACATTAAACTTTGAATATGACATTCATATTTGTCCACCACAATTGCCATATGATATTTTGGACTAATTATTGCACATGAGTTTAAATTATTCACAAATTTTGTATCATGTGAATTACGAAGTGCAATAGCTTGCGAAATATGATTGTAGGTCGGGCCACGAACTGCAATTAGTAGCATTGTTCTCATCTCGTAAAATGAATAGATAACCACGGCCAGTTTATTTTGCATATATTTAGAACCGAATACAACTTTCCAGATAATTATTTCCGATAATGTTATGACGTACACTGTAACAGATGGAAATTTAGTGACTTCTAAACGAGGTCGTTAATTCTGTAAATATGGTTTGCAATGCCAGAGTTTTAAAGTTAATTCACAGAAATGTGAATTGCAATAATTTATGATAGCTGAAAATCGTTTCTGTAGTTTATTTATAAGTGACGACACATTAGGGACACATCGAGCACAAATATATCGTCAAATGTGAAAGCATGTATCCAAATTGCGTTGCAGAAAAAATATCAAATTCTCATTGTACATAGATTTTCTTAAACCCAGGAATCTTTTACCTTTCCAGGCTATCAAAATTTATAATTGAATGGCTGAATGTATGAAGTGTTAGTGACTCATTTTGTAAACAGATATGGCTTATTCAACTGTTTTAGTAAACAATTGTCACATTAGTTATTTTGAATATTTTCAATTAATTTTTTAATCAACGGCTACATGGGGGTCATCCTTTTGGCGGACTCTCTACTTTAATAGCATAGGAAGGGATAGAAAGGAGGATGCGGAATGGAGTGAAAGGTAGCTTAGGGTTAACTAGGATCTCTGGGCTATAGTATAAGGATTTTACTGGGGAAATGTTGTGCAGGGGAAATACTACAGAATCCTGCATCGCGTATATCGGGTTTTCGCTACTCGTCTCACGTCTTTCCGATGACTGGTGTCGGGGTTTGCTGTAGAGGCTATACAAACTATTCACGAGACTGTCTATGAACCTGAAGAATATTAAAAGTGCTGGCGGATACTATTTATAGCACTCCTCATGCGCAATCCTTCTTACTAAACGCACTAAACGTATAGTGCGTTTAGTAGCGCATATATTCATTGGGATATTTCTTTTTATTTTATTCAAGTTTTTTTTCTAGTGTTTACTGGGAGTTTTGTCGATGAAAATGCCTTGTTTTACATATTATCAGTGGTTCATCAGATTTTATTAGTGGAAAGTTGCTCAAGTCAATACCATAGTTATACTGTATATAGAATACGATTATTTTTTTGTGTAGAGAAGATTGATGTTACAAAACATAAAGAAACCTTTTGTTCTCTTGGACCTGCTTGTCTAACCTTTTGAATACCACCAGAAAGCACAGAAATGAGTGATTTTATTACGTCCTCCATAAATAAACTCAGCTGCAGTAAGAAAAGAATAGCTTTGTTTAAAAAACAAATAATGTGAACATGAGAATAAAAATTAAGAAAATTTAATATGTTGTTCGTTTAAAATTTTATATAAAGGCGACTTTAGGATTTTAACTTTAAACGTTTTGTGATTTACGATAAAATTTAATTTTTAATAAATATTACGACTCAGTTGAAGATACCGTCATTGATGTGTTTTGATAAATATCGACATATAAATAAATGCTACGCCAGATATACCACTAGTTGTGTGACAATATTTCTTTTAATTTTAATATCCTCTGCAATTTCAAAGAATATTCACGAAATATTATTTTCTCTCTGCTGGAAAAAAACATTCTGACGTATTATTTATAGATTTATAATTTCGTTATTTCGCATATTTAACCTCGGGATAAATTATTGTACACTTAAGCTCTTTTACAAACAGAAATGCACAAGTTCGCTGATAAACAGGAGGGATAAATTTTAGTAACAAAAATGCCTGGTAATCCATCACGTACATGGTTTATGGCTATAATTTTAATGATTCTGCTATGGACCGTGTTTCCGCCATCTATGATCGCTTGTAGTTTCATTCTCAGCCTATTTATATACACATTTCTGCAGATAATCATTTTCACTGGAACGCGTGGAATAAGGACTCTGGTGGCTGGCTGAGATATTCCCTTCGAATGTCGTTGCTCAGCGAGATTGTAAGTAACTTTGTAAACAGAACGATTATATCACTGATATAATTAGCCGAATTTCTTAAATAATTTAATTTCTGCAGGACGGAAGGCTGTGACGTGTCTCCACGTTTTGAACGTTGATGTACAACCAGAATTTCCCTATTAACTGTAAATTTTGTTAATAAATATATAATTATGATGTTATGATAATGTTATTCTTCTCTTTCATTTTTCTTTACCTAATACTGATACCTTAAATCTCTAATAAGTCTTTCCATCAATTAGAAAAAGCGTCGAGGATAGATTAAAGCAGTGCTTAACTCCGTCAAGACGGATATTTTTGTGTATGTCAGTTTAAGTCAATGACGAGTTTAGATAAGGTAGAAGCAGCCATTTAATGGGTGTGACGAGGAGATTAGGGACAACGGAGGTTTCGGCGTGACAGACAGCTGGCAAAACATGCCTAGTAGATAGGGAAGCTCATCCGCCGCTTTACGACACTGTGTGCCTCGTATCTTGCACTAAAGCTCGTCCGCCGGAGGCTAAAAAATACCAAACCATTGTACGTCTCCGCTTCAATTACCCGCCCTGATAAGCTACAATACCCTCCAAGCGGCTCTCGATAAAACAATTACCGCTTCCCGTCTTTCCTCGCTTGCAACGTAAACATCTTCAGCTTTCCACTTCGAAAACGAAATGCGAGGGAAAAGTCATCATGTCTTCATGCCATTTAGAGCTAATATTACGCTGTTATTGAAATTGTAGGTACATATTAGAAATTTGTCTATGCTAATAAAATTTATTACGTCAGACAATTTACAGAATCAAAATTAATGAATTCATTACTACTAATGAATTTTAAGAATTATTGTAACATACTTTTAATAGTGATGAGAAAAAAACTTCGTTTCAAATGTGAGTGAATTTATTACTCAAATTATGTTTATAGTTGATTTCAGCTAGGAATAAAATAGAATTATAAAGTAAATAAATCATTTGCCAGTGAAATATAAATAGCGCTAATCTTCATCGACGCTTTTCACCATTGATGGAAAGAGATTTAAGGGAAAACTAAAATTATTAGTTTGAAGTTTTTAATCATTATGAAACATAAAAATTTCTTATTTTCTTTAATATAAGTAAAAATAAAAATCCTAAATAAAAATCTCTTCAATTATCAGCATTATGATGAAAAATTAATTTTACATCGGCTGTTTAAAAATAGTAAAAAATAAACGATCTTTATAAAAAGTTAAATATATATTTTTTAATCCCTATGCCAGCGTATTTACGTTTTAGAAATTTATTGGTAGCATTTTTGGTATATTGTATAATGTTTAGAGCAGCAGGAGCCTTAGTACGTTCTCGCCCGATCCCGATTCTCAAGGGGAATCTAAGTGTTGTAGAGCCGGGGTTGTTAATCACTTTACCAGCTAATCCCTCTTTCCTTTGGTCCATCAATGATGCAGCGTCACAAAGGAAAGCCGTGTAGAGATAGGATAAAGAGTTGTTCACTAAACCACAATCAAAAGGACGTATAATAGTTTCTCTCGCTTGTTCATAATTAGACTTTAATTTTTAGTAGATTCAATGTATAACAGTAGATAAAAAATATTAAATACAAAAATTTGTATATAAAAATGTGATTATGATACCAAGTAACGTTTGATGCTCTTTCCGTAATTTAAAGAATCGAGTTCTTCAGAATAAGATATATGGGGAACTATATTTTAGTAGCCTCGTGAAAAAGAAAATTAAATTTACCACTACTTAGTGGAACAACACAAACATTAAAAAATTAATTTTTGTTGCATGACAATCGTTATTTTACCTGAATAAATTTTCAATTTCGATTATAGATTTTCTAGGACTTTTTTAAAATAACTAACAATACGTGATGATATCTACAATAGTTATAAATAGCACTTAATGAACTTTCGGACTATATACTTTATTTCTATGGAGGTCTAGTTTGGATTATTTTTAATAACACTGTTACTTTATGTTTTGCAAAGATTTATCTATTATAAAAGTGAAAAGATCACATTTTAGCGTTAAAATATGATAATTTGTGAAATCACTGGTTTCTTTTACAAAATACTATTGTATTTATCCAGTTCTTCTCCATACAAAAGCATTAAAAACGTGATTGCCCTTAAATAATTCATTTCTAGGGATTGGACGTTTCAGATAGTTTATGTTTAACTTGGGAACGTATACTGAGTATAATAATATTTCGTCGCCGAAATTTTAATTTTCCAAAATCGGTGTGAGTTTTATATGTATGATAGTCAGGATTTATACTTTAGTCATCTAGTATATTTTTAAATACGTTCATTTGTCCATGAATGCTATGTTCATTTAAAAATGTTTTGTAATTCTGTTTTTAATAACATTAAAATATAATATATTTTTTTCCTTAATGCTTTTACATAGATCAATTGCTGTCATCTTGATCCATGTGTGTCACTTGTAATTTACATGTTACATGCTTTAAGATGATCGGCAGTGTATCTTTCATCTCGAACAAAGCTGGCAAGAGATTTCCGGATCAGGCGTTATCAATCTACTTCCTTTACTCCGATCGAGTTGTGACAGCCGTGACAAATGCCCATGGCTCAAAATATGTTACTCGATTTCATCAGTCGCTTTTCGTTTAATGAAGGTTCACGGCAGCAGAAAGCGTGTTTATCTGAGTGATACTGTAAATTTCCGTGACAGACATTTTTCAGGATTTTATGTAGATTTTAAATGTTACACATCCTTTATTTTGAAGTCTTCAACGAACAGTGCAGATTTACAACTTCATATTCTCGTTATATTAGGCATAATTAGAGGAATTAAATATACGAGTTTCTATATAGCTGAACATACAGAACAACTTCTGCGGTCAAATTTCCTTTACTCTTTCTCGACAAAATGAAACGTCTCCTTGTGTATAATTTTTCACTTACGATTGTCACCGACAACTACTGTCCACATGTCTAACTTCATGTTACTAATAAATTATTTACCAGATCATAATAATCAAAAACAATTCAGTTTTAACTGGAACTTCTGAGAGCTTTGCATTTAAATTTAAACGGATCGTTTAATGGTCACATTTTCAGTATGGATTAATCTTCATTCGTAAAAAAATCCATAATTAAACTCAATTATTAGAAAAATTAACACAAGTTTTTCATTAATTTTTATATTTTTTTGCATTTCCCTATTTCTAACTAATATACGCTTTTAAATCAAATTTCTACACGTGTAACATGCTGATTAGTTTACGTGAAATTATATTTCTTCGAAATTTATCATAAGTAAGTGATGGAATAATTTTGACTATCTCGCAGTGTAACAAATGAGACAAGTTAAACTGTGAATCTGACATATCAGAATAGAAATTTGTAATTAATACCCTAAAAAATATGTATCACAAAGAAAAAATTCATATTTGAAAGTGATTATTAATTTTTTACTGAACTATTTGAAGTATTAATCAAGAGGGGAATTTCTGTTATGCGAAATAAAATATACGATTGTTCGAAATGATAAATAGAATCTTTAACATCGATAGATTCATTAAATAATTTTTTTACTTTATAAAAATATATCGTACTGTGATTAATTCCACATTTAAATATGAAATCTTATTTAACATTTGAGAATGGTAAGGGGAATTGGTAGATTAATGGGATAAAATAATTTAGTCCAACAAATTAATACGTAATATGCAGGTTCGTCTAGAATTGACTCACCGAGTATTAAATGAACATTTGAATTGCCTACTCTGTACTAATATTATATGACCACAACAGTCTGGTTTTATTTAAAGAAAATAAACATTTGACGTGGAACATTGATCAACACTGGAGAGAACACGTTGCTTTGTCTCATACAACTTCAATTACAATTTTGTACAATTTATTAGGAGCAATATTTAATTTAGGACTTATATATATGTTTATCGTGTTTTGTTGGAATCAAGAAAGTTCTCACAAAATAATATTGTTCTAACAACAGTGTATTTTAGTTTTATAATTAGACTTTAGTATTCATATAGTCTTGTGGTTGATGTCCTATAGAATTTATTTGTACCAGAGCAGCTTTCACGAGCCTGAAAAAGAAAGACTGTGCATCCGATCCAGTGAGACGCCTCGAACCCACCACACCAAACTTTGGCTTGCGTAATGCATTGGAAAGGAACAAAGCACCCGGAACTTTGAGACAAACTCGTAAAAAGAGAGAAATCTGTAATGGCGAGCTCTTTACAAAGTTTGCTTCCCTCAGGGCACCTTTGTTACAGGTGGAAATTTCGTCTTTGTGGGTGAGAAGACAGAAGCCGATTGAAAAAATGTACTCGAAATCTGGTTTGTGGAGTAGAGAACCTTTGGCAGGTGTATAAAGAGAGGAAAATTAATGGTTGCCAGAGAAATCGGTTAGGACGAATGTATGATTAGTTCGTGTCTGCGTACCATATCTAGAATTTTTACTGATGTATAAATTGTAGCTTTACCAGTATGATTATTCACTTGCATTGAAGTTGTTTGATACGATATTTGATTAGTATAATACAATAAAATAATTTGTCTCCACACGAACAATTTTTATTTACGTCGAAAATTTCCAGTCAATTGAACTTCCAGCAATCTAAATATTACAACTTAAAATGAATTTAAATTTGTTTATTTTGTTCAAGTATCGTTTTACTTTATGCAAATTATACACAGACACGTTGGAAATATTTTTTTCCTTCTTTATCTTTTTTTCGTATAGTTAACCGAAGCAAATTGTCCATAATTAGATAAATGTCATAGATTGTAGTTAAAATGTTTGGACTTTAATTTTAGCATTATATAAAGTTATCCATAAGTATAAACGATCAAAATATCAATTAATATGAAAAATACAAATATTTTAATGACAAGCTAGTTAGTATTATGAGATAACTGACAAAATTTTGATTCGTTAGTTTAACACTTTAACCGCATAAGAAATGTTTGAAAAACAAAATATCCTATATAAATTTTAAAATGGAAGAATATCGTTCCTATATATATATATAAAGTTGGTGGAAATTGAGAGTCATTATTGTCGATTTATCATATTTTTTTGCATTATTGAACCCCGAACCCACTAACCCCAGCATAGGATTATTAATAACAGTAGTTATACACCACACGAGAAAGCTATAATTTTAGTTCGCCATGTAGTTAAAAAGCAGTTTGAATTGGAAATTATGTAAATAGCGAGTGAGAAAGAGGGCTGTAACTTTTGGATCTGATTACTGTTTGTATTTTAAATTTAGATGCCATGAGTTTTAACTTCGTTTAAAAGTGAACAATGAATTATTCATGGAGAGGGAAATTTATTTTAATTCCAAAAAATTAATGCATTCGACAAAAATATATCTATTTTATATATCTGCATTTCGTTGGTAAAAAATGTAATAATTTCTTTCTGAAATATTAATTTGTGAGATAATTGCATTTGGAGAGGAAATTAAGAGTATAAGATGGTTACAGTAATCAAACAGCGCAAAAGGTAATCTGTTTATGAAACAGGAAACAATTTGGAATAACGTAATAGTTGTCGAAATATTTATATACGTAATACTAATATTCAGATTACTCATTTACAAACAAATTAAAGTATAAAATATTGTAGACGCAAAACTTACACTAATAAAATTTATCACTGATCAATTTTGAGTTGTTCAATGGACGTATAATGCAATGAAAAATCGGGGTTGACAAAACGCTCATAAAAGAAAATCTAAGCAATTGAGGATGGAAAAATTTCAGATCTGTTGGTAACGCAACAAAAATATATCAGAAATTTTCACAATAGATATAAGCTACAATGAATGTATTTCTTTTAAAATTATAACATGAAACAGCGGCGCAGTAGAATGTTTATTATCTCTATTTAAGTACAATAATGTGAAATAATCCTTAATTTTAGCTGTAAAGATTAGAATTTGTGATCACAAATTATTTTACTAATTTTAAATTTACAGGATGAGTAAGGTATAACAGAAAAATAAAATATTAATTGATAAGGGGTCAGTAGAAACGATAATTAAAGACGAATGGATATTAAATATTAGGTAATCCAATTACATTTAAAGGTTCTCCGTTATTGATTGTAATCTAGCCTTAAATAATCATACTAGAAATTAAAACTATAATTGATTTAGTTGCTCTGTAAATATTTCTGTTAGAGTGTCTCCAGTATTTGTTGTTTCATAGCGTAAAGTAATGAAACATCTACAAGAGGTACGCTGCGTTATTGATCTGATTTCCAAAATATGACACGAACACTTTTATGGCGAGCATCCTTCACTTTTATTATATCAATAGCCATTGAGATCCAGTAAAAAGAGAATGGAGAGTGAGATTCTGTAGAGTTTTCTGAATTATGGTCGTGTTAAAACCTTGTTATGGGTCGATACGCCGTTAGCAATGACATGTAGGACAACAAGGCATTGGCTTAAAGCTTCACAGAAAAATCAAATCAATTCGTTTTAACAACTACAGCACTAATATATATATATTATAATTAATATGTAAGAACAACTTTTATAATTTACTAGTGCTATTACAATATTCTTTAAATATATTTTCTAACACTAGGAAATAGGACATGTAAGCAAAATATGTTATAAGTGAAAAATTTATTAAAATTAAAGAATAGAAATTAATTATTAATTTTAAATGTAAATAAAAGTGATATATTTTTTATTTTTATAGATTAGAAAACAAGTTTTGTAATTTTTGGTCAACACTGAACAATTTATATTAATTTTAAATATGTTTCTTGTTATCGTCTTCAATTTTCGATTTTTAATATATTTAATAAAGTATATATTTTTTAAATTAAATTTTTTATTAGACAATATTCCCTGAAATTTTATGCCTATTTTTTCATTATATTTGGAAAAAAATCGATTAGTGCTATTTAAACATTTGTATGTTATTCAAGTCTACGGGCAATTTTGTTATATAACTGGACTAAATGTACTTGATGTTGCGAGTACACTAGAAATCGCTTATTTTCGAAGTCGTAAATCGCAGATTGCACAAAACTGTGTCCACCTCTGCACAATAAGCGAGTCATAAACCAATTGCTGCGGACATAAATTGTTCCTGTCGAGGGTCATAAAGCACGTTTGGAACTAAAACAATTTAAAGGTTTATTACGGGTAAATGCTTCACTATCCAAAGGGGTACGCCTTTTAAAGAGTATAAAATAAATGCTTGATATTATTGCATCGTGTAAACGCTGGATGTATTTGTTGGATGCAGGTTTGCACCGGAATGTTTATATCATTTATTTACATATCACTGATGATATAAAATATTCAGACTTACGTATTATGACCATGTAATGATGTATCAGATCAGAGATCCCAAATTGAATTTTAGAGTTTAATCAGAAACGTAATTCAGATGCAGTTTATTTTCGTGTTCCGAAAGAGAGGACACAATCCATTCAATTTCGTAGTGTCGGTATGATGTGTTAGGCAACCCGTAATTAAAATTGTCCGATACAATTAATGCAGCTGTCTCCCTATTCCTGGGAAATCTGTTTATGAGGCCACAGTGACGCAGCAATTAAAACCGTAGTCGACGCCATTGCCATCTGCAATATGAGCGACAAAATTGAAACACACGCACTAAAGCTGCCTGCGTGATCATTTCTAGTCCAACAACCGGCAAGTTAACACACCTATTTAGTACCACTTACAGTTGCAATAACGAAATTCTTTAACTCATATAAATACCAACAATTGCACATCAAAAGGAGTAGACTCAACATTCAACTTATTTGAACGTATAGTATAACGACGACATAATTTTTGTACGTATTTTTTTGCGATACCTTAGCAAGATAAAAAGTTGAAATATTGGAAATATTAATTATAATTAGAATATTTAACGTGTTATAATTAAAATTAAAAATTAATAACAAGTACTGTCATTCTGTTTCTTGTTCTATGTTGATTGCATTTAATATACAACATTTATGAGATGATTCTGTTTGGGTAAATACGATCAATGTGCAAGACTGACGTATTATCACTATTGAAAACATGATTAAATTATAAAATTATTCAGTTTCATAAATTAATAACGCCGTATTGTAGGGACATACAAGTTTATTAATATATTAGAAATAGCGACGCAAGGTGAATTCATTACAAATATAATTCCCACGAAACATTTTAAATTACACGCCAAACGTGGGGTATTTGAAGTACAATTTCCACCAAAAAATTATATTGCACTTTTCTATTCTGTGTATTAAGTTTAAAATGTGTAATTATTATCATAAACAAAAACTTCAAACGGACATGTAATCGAAACTTATAAGAATAATAAGAAACTATCACATGTTTACAAATTCACAGTTTTCATCAGTTACTTTGGCGACAGGAATAACGTCCTCATCAGATTTGATGTGAAGCAAGAATAGAAATTAATTAAACACGGTTACACAAAAATAGACTTTCATCACGATTAATTAAGTTTAACAAGAAAATGGATGCAATAGTTAAAGCAGTTTTCTAGTTTCTCAAGAAATCGATTCCGACGAGTATTTTGATCGCTCGATTTTATATCTTGAAAATTTATGTCACTACGAGACGTCAAACCACGGTTAATAGCGACAAGTATGAATATATTTAACAAAATATCAATATTAACTAATTGCGAACTGTTAACCTTTCCAACAACTAATTGATCAATGAGCAGTTTTCAACCTGCGACACTGCACGAAAATTTGTGGATTACAATATTTGTGATAACGAATTATAAATTGATTACTGCAACCAATATAAATCTAATGCGTTATTTTAGGCACCATATCCAGTAGTCGATATGCTTTTATCCGGCGAGCGGAAAATTTGCGTGGAAATATCCTAATTGAACTAATTTTACAATGGAAATCCGCCAAAAGTGGGTTGGTGATGCATTGAAAATGAATTAATTAAAGTGTTGATCAAAATTTGTTAATATTCAGTATTGTGTAACAGAAAATTCTTTAACATTTTTACAGTTTCAAGAAAATTAGTGTTTGTATAAATTTGTTGTATACGTTCTCAACAATATTAAATTACAAATACAAATTAAAAATCATTAGATTAAACTTTAACTTGTAAGTTACTATTAAGCTATTAAGTATAAGGCCTACTTACAACATAAAAGAATTGAATCGCGGAGCTTAGTCAAGAAAAACGTAATTTTATTATAACATTGGAGCGTTAAATGTATATATTGAAAGTAGTTATAGTCAAAGCACAATGGTGATTGTTCAAAGGTCGTTATTAAAATGCTGACTCAGAGATGGCGCTAGTAAGGCACGCCATAAACTATCCTAACCACTTCACAAATCGAATATAAATTAATATAATGTAATACCAAACTTTTCAAAGCCCTCTTCAGAGACAATTTTTTGATTTTGTTCTCAAGACTTAAGAAAATAAATCCATGAAATCTATTTGACTGCATTTTAACGTAAAATTTTAATTTTTGGAACAGTTTTTGGTCGTCAATATACTAAAATTTAAGTTCATGTACACTGTAATAGTTAGAAAACTATATACAGTGATAATTAGACGTCGTGGTAAAATCTTTTGAAACCCATTAAACACCACCACCGCCAATCTATAAAATTATTGGATTAATAAATGTAACCCGTTTTCAAGTTACCAAAAGCTAATTAAATAACTGTAAAATACAAGCCAATAAAACGACGAATAATCAGTATGCATTTTCCACAAATCTAAACTAGATTTTTAGGTGAAATATTTCTGAAATTTCTAGACAGAATGTGTGTAAAGTATAACATTAAATTTCGTCCTCGTCTAGTGATCAATAGAATTTGCATGTTAATGAAACAATCAAGGTGTTAATCTAGTGTTAAAGGTTAGAATTTTATTTAGTAGTGTTGTCCACGGCTTAGCTCTCTTGGGCTTTGGTTTACTACTACAATAGATATTTTCTTATATTATATTGAGAAGAATTTTACAACGCTGCATTATTTGTAAAGTTCATGTTAAACTTTCAAAACAATTAAAAACAAAATTTATTCGTGCATGATAAATAAAATGTGGGTGATTTTCTAGTGTTGCGCTTCGTTTAATCTGAATTATTTGTTCGGACTGAACCTTAAATTAACTGGAATAACTATCTACAATATGTTTTATATGCAATATTTTTTTTATATAAACTGATTTATCGGGAATAGCGTAGTGTCTTAGTAAATTATAACACCGTTGAGCGTTCGGATATTACCTGGAAGGAAATATTTTAACGGTGTACAAACGCAACTTAGGGATGTCATCTCACACTGTTAGACCGGAGTACAAGTATATGGATAGCAGAATCATATTTAATTTTTGGCTAAATACGAGTTTAGTAGAACCGGTGACGTCATAGCCAAGCCCCGTTCCTCGTTTAATACTTACTAATTTCTACATTATTTATAGACCTTCATTTTTCATATTTAATTATTCAAAAAATTATAATTCAGTATAGGATTTTTCTTAATTTCGGACTCACGTTTCAAAGTAAATTAGAGACATGAAGGAATCCATATTTTTCATATTTTTATCTACATTAAAGATGTCTCTTAATTCTTGTTACTTTGTTCATTTTATCCGCATTTTTTCTTACCTGAAAATTTATGATTTATTTATTAATATATTTATAATAACTATAGGATTTTCCTTTATTTTATCCATATTTTTTAGGGTAAAAAAGAAATTACACGTTTCCATCTACGTCTAAAAAAATCTATTTTCGCCATTATGTGCGGCATAAATGAAGGAAAATCCTATGCTTTATTTTTTTATTAACATTTTGACTCGATAGTGAAAAGTGGTATTATTTTAGTTTCCTTTTACACAGCCGAGATGAGACGTGGCGTCATCTGTCTTCCCGTTGCCATGGGCGAAAAAAATCAACTCTATAAAATGTGCCATAGACACGAGCTTCAGCTCACACAGTAGCCAAAGTGCTAAAAATTCATCAGCTTGATTTACAATATAGCTTTCTCTATTTTTTATATTATTTTTTTTGTTGCTAGGTCATGTTTTTAGCGTGACTATGAGTCTTATTCTATTTTATTACCACTGGAAACTTCGTAATAAATGGATATCAAACCTATATGATTTTCGTGAAGCGTTTTAGAACAGCCAAGAGGATACAAATGTAGAAGGAAATTACGTTTCCCTCGTAGTTATTGCTGTTCGTTAATATGACGGGAAGATATTTAGTCTCTCTCTCTCTTTTTTTCCTTTTTTAAAAGGCATACATCCGACAATAAGGCGTATTTCTTGAAGGTGGTAGCTGGAATGGTAGTGGCCCCTTAATAAGGATCGCAGCTCTTGATACTGCCATAGTCGCTCTTTCACTGCCCCATGAAATCTGACTTAGCATACAAATTACTCCAATTAACTTCTTATTAGAACCGTCCAGGGAGCCAGAGAACTGCAAACGTGAGTGAATTTTGGACACACTCCTGTATTTTTATGTCAGATTTTATATTTACTCTGTTCTGAAACTGTCAAATATAATTGTCAGCGTTTGAATTGTGTCATTAGAACAACAATAATTATTATTAAAGAATTTTTTTGTTATTTTTCGGTTTCTGTTATTTCCATTATTTCAGCTATTTTAATGTTTTTAGAAATAAAATTTACTATATTCACGTCTTAACATCATGAAATTTTGTAGTCTCGAGGAATGCAACAAAATATTTATCGTACTTTTATTTTTTATTAATCAAGTAGGATTAGCCAACTACAAACACATTTATATTTGAAATATTTCAATTTATGAATTATAAAAATAAGATCAGATTATAAGTACAAATTTTGTGAACGGTTGCAAATTATAAGAAAAAAATATGAGATGTATTGGCTTTATATTTGAATTAGTTATCTCAGTATTTTTCATTTAATTCAATTACAGTTGAAATAAATACTTTTTACAATATACAGAAAACGCAAGCTAAAAATAGTACTAAAACTATTATAAGCTACCATCTCGTACATTGTCACTAAAATTAAATGGTACATTAATAATGTGTCTAATGCATACGTATAAATAAGATGTAATATAAATGCTTTACGTAAACAGGCAATGTCAAAGAACGTTCTACTAAATATAAAAATAATCGTTAGGAATAATTCGTACTTTATAAAGAACACATATTTCTGCTAAATCAATTATAACTTTATATTAGCCTAGATTGATAGTTTTATGATGATCACTAGGAGAATTATGTCTTCAAGGATGTCAAGTTGTAAAGGATTCTTAACTTACAAAATTTTATTAGTATGAAAAGTGAAATGAGAAAATCATTTAAGCCATATTACATGTTTAATTACTGTCCAAATTAAATATACATACGCTTACATAATGATTAATATCATAAGATTATAAGCGAAATAACTAATAATACGTTATCGTATATAAATAATAAACCATAGAGATAGGAATTACGTCAGACAAATTAAAAAATCTTTAATAACCCTTCATCAGTATGTTAAACAAACAACGTTGGTTGCGTCATAAATATTTAATTCAGCGTATAAGCTAGTGGCTGTACGCGGTTAAAAGTTCATGGAACGAGTCAGTTCTAAAAGTTTTAGAATATTCCAACCGATAAATATCTCCATGTAATGGTCGAAAACTTCTAAATTATATATTTTTGACGAAACAAACATGGGGTTATTAAATGATATTTAATTTTTTACAGTATAATAGGACGATTTCATTTTAAAGATACATATTTTTCTCTACATAGTCAAAGACTAATCAGTAATGTGAGACATTCACCTTTTAATTTGTCTTTTATTTATCGTTAAATTGCATAGGAGATAAATGGGAAATTTTATTTTGAACCCTTTCGATGTGGTCTCGTTAGAAATTATTGTAAACTTAATTTTTTCATAACTGTAGTTTAAAATAACTAGTTTAAAATTATAATATTAAAAAAATTTTCTGACTAAAACGCTTCTATTTTATTATTTAATTTGAAAACTAACATTCAACAGATATTGTTTAATATGGACATACAATTAATTTTTTTACACGGAATAAAGGAACTAGAATAATTGTTGTCGAATAGACTAATAATTGCGGCTTTACAAATAGCACTATTAGGAAATGCGTTACGTAAAAATTTGTATTCGAGTTTACATCTGCATGAAAGTCTCTGACATGGCTATAATTTTTTTTATAAAAATTTACTTCGGTTTGTCTTGAGGAATTTCTTATCTGCGTTTAGAAGAATGAGGTTCTGTGAGATATTATCAGAAAAGTTTGTGAGATCGATATTCACATATTTATAACTTTGATACATATTCCCATTAATTGAGTGTTTGAAGGTTCACTGCAAATCAACTGATATATTCGACATAAAATACATTACCCATAAAATAAGCGAGGTATTTGTAAACATAAAAATAGCGTGGTGTTGAATTATTTTCCTGGAAGGCCATTAATTTCTTTCTCTCCCTGCGACACTATACAAGAGTCGCAAAAATATTTTATAACTGACGTTTAAATGGGACAATAGTGACACTTAATCCGCCATAAAAATTATTCATATGTGAGGCTGTCTCTTTATTAAAACTTTTAACAAGTTTCATTAAGCAGTGAAGTTTTTATTCTCAGACGCGAAGGCGTGGAGATGTCAAGAGTTTGGAGCCATATTAACAATGAAGACGACTCATCCACTCAGCGTTGACGAGAAGAAATTCGCTTACGAAAAGAAAGAGGCAGTCTCGGCGGTTTCCAAGACGGCTAAATTTCACATAATTCTTTCCGTTTCCACAGATAATAAATTACACAGGGATTTAATTTGCTCATAAAGTGTGTAATATTGCTAGAAATTCAATAAATAAATAAATTTAATTTCTTTAACGCTTCAGAAAATTTTACCATGAGATTGGCTACAAACGTAACACACAAACACAGAAATTTATTGAAATTTACCTCAGAAAGAATATTTTTTACGGATATATATGTCTCCTATATATAACAAAATTGAAATATACTAATTATACCCTCATAATGTCTTATATTACTATTTCTTAATATTAATTTCATTTTTCTGATAATTCAAGAATATATGTTCACTTTCTCAACTACAACCGATACAAAGTAAACTTAAAACACAAAGCCTTTGATTAATTATTTATCGTTATTATTTGTTTCTGTTCTGTGAGAATTTTTACTATAACTTTTTAAACTTGCATGTTTTAAATTTAACCTCAAGTACGACAAAATTATTGGTTTATTTTCAGTGATTAATTACATTATGATTTCATAATTTGTATATGGCTCAGTACTATAGTACATGCCTTAGTTTACGAAAATTGATACTGTATTTAATCATTTTCACTTATTTAAATCTGTAAAAGAATTGTCATACATCCAGAAATAAAATTAAAATGAAATTTGATACGAGATTTTCTTGCAGATTCCAAATTGTACGTCTAATTTCTTCAGTCACATAGAGCAGCTTCATCCACGGCCACTGTATGTAAATAAACAATTTTAATAATTTGTTATTAGTGAATATTTGACCAGAAGCAATGGCATTTGTTTGCATTAGGAAGGAACATATAGCAAGATTTATTTAATAGCTTACAATATTTTATGGGTTTTATCGTATTAATTAATAATTAACATATTAAATTATAAATAAATAATGAACTTGTACTAAAAATTAGAAAGAGAGTTGTAATTTATATGAGTATATTTTTTAATCACGTATTTTAATTTATATATATATATATATATATTGCGTATTTCTAAATTTGTCTGTGTGTTGATGCTTCTATCGTTACATTGATACATGATAACTGCTGTAACTGAAGAAAAATAGTACAAAGAATTTTCCAATAATTCATTAAATGAAGTGACTAAGAACGATCGCTAATATTATGGATGCAAATATAATAACAGATAATGAAAATAATTTGATTTCTACGAAGTCTTAAACAGGAACAAAAATATTTAATGATGGCTATTACATAACGTAGTGAAGTGAGACTGAAGAAGCTGTTAAAAGCCTTGAGTTAAATGTAATGGATGTATGCAATAGAAAAAGAAGTGGAATGGAAAACACAATTAAAAAAATTGGAGGAAAATATGGAAGTGATATATGTAAATGGAGATTAATAATGTTCATAAACGACAGGCCGCCATGAAATATTGATTTATGTGGATCAAATCGCTATAATTAGAGAGATAAAATATTCATGCAATCATATGATGGCATTTCAAATGAAAGTTACTTAGTCATGAGCTGCAACGTTATTTACACAAAATAGTTTAGGTTTGGCAAATTATTATCTTTGAATATTGGAATACCAATTAACAATAAAACTCTACTAATTATATTTGTATAATATGCCTCGTGTTAATCATATCATAGATAAGTTGCATAGTAATGTGAGCAATAAGAAGAACTATTGTTAAAAGTAATGCCAAAAGAGTGGGGCATTATTACATTGACAGATTACAAAAGTAGAAAATTGTTGGTACAGTGAAGTACGTTTTCTTAATGTGAAATTAATATACATCTAATGTATACTTTCATATATAATAATATATACTCAAATAAGTAAAATGTTATTTACGAACGCTGTCTACGCTAAGCTCAGCGTAATTACCTGTGTAGCTCAATAATTACTACAGCTGCAAATCTGTTTTCATAAATATTTAATTTCCATGCATTTATTGCGACGAGTTGGAGTTCGTTTATTTTGATATATCAAACAGTAATAATAATTTATGAGTCACTAATTGTTCCAAGCCATTTTCTCAATTTTAATTGCAATATTTAGTACTTAATTATCGAATTAATATTTGAACCATTATATATATTGGCCAGAGCAAACAAAACAACGGTAAAGATGAACTTTATTACTACAGTAAATGAGGTACGAAGCGGAGGAATTTATTTTCAAAATTTTATTAGGAAGAAATGAAGACGTCTGAGGTAGTTTTAAGCAAAATTTCAGATTATTACTTAATATATACTATATAATTCAGCTTTATTTTTTATAACAAATTATATTTTGCACCTAAAATAAATAAATAAACAAAATTCATGAAAGGAATACAATTCTCTCATAATGGTTCAAATATACGATTAATTTAAATATCTTGAATTAATAATCGATTTGAGTTCTTCTATCAGTTATTTAAATGGTGAAGCCGTAAGAAAGAACATAAATAATTATAATTTAATTGTTCAGGAAGTCCGGACACTTGAATACAATAGTATCATCAAATGATAATTGTATTAAATATCAACATTATTTGAAAAATTGTGGAGAAAGAAAATGATTGGTCACTATTCACAATAATTTATTAAGTGTATATTAGAATTAATTTATGTATTTTGCTTACAAGAATATTATATGAAAAAATACTTTCGGAATCAAGTTGGTGATGACATTGCCGAAAACATCGACATCAAAACAAATTTTTTGAAGTATTTACTTTTCTACTGCATTGTGACCGATTTAAATAATACGGAGATATATGATTGATGAAATTACATCAATCTAAGTATATTCATAGTCAAATAATATTAGTATAAGAAAAATACAATATTTTTCTATGTGAAGGATCATATACATAACGTTGAAAGTTTAAAAATATTGCTGAATTAAAATAAAGTAAAATGAAGAGTATCGTATTGCACGTAAAAAGGATATTTACTACATGAAAGCGGAAATTTTTTACTAGTTTGAGAAACTGTTGTCGTTACAAAAAGGAAAAAATCTGAATTTTTTGAGGTTTTTATAAGAGTTGATTGTATGAATTATTTTTGGTTACCGCTATATATACTGCATTTGCGTCTTCGCTTGGAAGACAATATTTACCTTTGCGACACTGACACACAGTTGTAAAAAATAAAATATGATTTCTGCATGGGTGTTACATAAAATATTTGAATTATTTAGTCAGTTTAATAATAGTCACTTTACATACATAAGTAATATGGAAAGTAAAACACATTTGTAGTTTAAAAAAATTACTTTATTCTTAACGAGTACGTGTTGAAAATTCTAAACTTTGTATTCATTATCTTTCAGTTAAAGTTGAATAAAAATAACGTAATAAAATAAATTTAGTATAAAAAAATACCATTAATTTTCATGGACCTAGGAGTATTGATTAAAGATATTGGATCATCTTAAAAGCCAATTTACTTTTTTACACTCTTCATTGGCTATTTACTGCCATGTAACGTCCCAATGGCTGCTGCTGCATACACGGAGGCTCTTATAAGTAAATAATTTGTTTTAATGACCCATATTTGCTTTCAATACAGGTGACATTAGTTGTGGTTGATATATAAAGAATTCACTTTCTGTGCTGGTGGAATAATTCTAAATCCAAATTTTAGGAATGGAAGGGTCTATTTTTACAAGAAAACTCACTATATGTTAAGTGTGTATTTTAAAGTAGTGTGTAGTTAACGTACAAAAATAATAGATTTGTGTAATGAATGAACTTTTAAAAGTTATATAATGTGCGAATATATTTTTTATATTATACTTGAAAAAGTGATAGTATAAATAAAAAAGGAATACTGAGAGTAAACTTCGTTACTTGAGTCGTAGAGGTCTTAATTTAACATTGTACTTAACTTGTGGATATTCAGTAAACATCACATTCTGGTGAAAAAGAGGGCTATGGGCCATTTAAATATTATTGTGTGTATTGTTATAACTGTGTTTCAATCAATCTGTGTATATATTAAATGTTACTGTTATGTTATGATATTTTAAAATTAAATTGTAATTCAAGGTTTGCATTGACCTGTACTAGTTTAATTCATTTGAAGCTGACCAATTTTAGTCACAAATTACGAGGAACCAAAGATGCATGGAATTTATAATATGTATGTAATTTCCGAGCACTCTTCCTACTAATGATTAATTTGTCTGAAATAGTTTCCTTGGCAGCACAGGAAACATAAGTATAAGCACTTCTGGTTGACCTCGCCAGTCCCCAGATATCACAGGCGAACAAAAGACCCCATGCTCTTTTGTCCATTTTTCCGTCCTTTCCGGTAGCTGCACTCAGGCCAGTCAGTTCTTAGACGACCCTCAGTTCATTTTTTTCAGAAGACTTCCCCCTTCCAGATTGTAGAAGCACTAAATATTGTTGCGGAAATAAGTTGCCTTTACCTCAACATAATTTCGAGCACTCTTAAACAAAAAATATTATTAAATATTTTATTTTTATAGTCACAACCAGTCATGACGAATATTAGGACTATGAGAACAAGAAGACAATAAGACAGTCCTCAAATATGAAGTATTGTTTAAACCGACAAATTATGTGGGAATTATGAGTAAAACTATTCTGATAATAAACAATTTTAAATTATGAACGTGTACATGGTACATGCCTCAGTAGCGGAACGATTGAATATATACTTTTGTTCTACTAATAATACTTACGGAACTGTTAATATATTTTCTGGTATTATTAGAAAAAAATTCTGCTGTTATTTTTGTACGTTTTATATGCTTTTTCCACGACACGTAGAGTGTCGATTTTCAAACGATTAAATTAATACAATTTTTCATTAATATTGAAATTGCTCCTTTTATTGTGTAATACTTGTGTGTGAAAGTGTTTTTTCTCAATTAATGTACGTCTTAGTAATAAGTAATAGAACTAATGCTCCTGATATGTTGTTGATGTAATACAAACACACAGCGATTTCCCAACATTAGAACGCTTGTGAGGATCGTTTTCCTTCCATCTACAGTAAGAAAGTGTGAGTTTTAAATGTTAGTGTACTTGTTTTCTGAATTTTATAAAGTGACTGTTCAGAGTCTATATTGTTTGTTAATTTTTTAAATGCTGAATTAAATATATAATATTATTATTATACAATCGCATGTGCTGAGGTAAAGAAATTGAAAAAATATTTTTCATTAATATCAAATAACCTTATCATCTTGAGGGAACCAAAACTTATTTTCTGGGTTTTCAGAAATCTTTGTTTACTCTTAAAATAGTGAAACTCTTTCTTATAGACTAAATTCTGTCCATGTCCGCGTTTAACGAAAAAATGCGTTTTGTAGACTAAATGCCATTTTTCATGGTGTCAAATAATTTACTTATGCCGTAATTGAATATTTCGATTTATATGATGAAATAATAATGTACTTGTTATACTATTAAATACGGTTACAGAATTTTTTTTCAGAAGAATGCAAAAAACTCCACCATAAATAAATAAGCAAACGTTTAGGACGAAACGCAGTCAACATTAATTTTAAATTCATGAGTACTCTAAATCTTTAAATTTTGGTAAAAAATATATAAAAAATTCAACTCACTAAAATATTAATCAGTGAAACAAACACTAATATACCACGTAAAGTTTTAGACGGAAATCACAGCCAGTATTAATTTTAGGTTCACGTGCATTCTGGACCTTCAAAATTTGTTGTTAGTGAAAAAATATAAAAAAACTCAGCTCACTAAAATGTTAATCAGTGAAGAAACACTAATATATCAGGTAACATTTTCTAAACAGTTGTTTCAGAAAAATCTGTTTCTTGTATATTCTTCGGAATTTTGAATATTGAAATTAACAACAGAATATGTCAATACAACACAATTTCTCTGTATGAGTCAAAATTTTGTGAACGGGGTCTGTTGCATACACGTATTAAGTTTTCTTACGATTTTTGTAAACAAATATGATCTTTACAGTTAACTATTTAACTGGAATTCTTTCTGTAATTAATCTGTACCTGACAAACATATTATTTTTAATGTATGTTTCGTTTGGTTTGATGTTAATTTTCAGTTACTATTAGACTTTAAAAAGCTTGTTTTTTCTGTTACAACTTGTCCTTTCTCGTGTCGCCGAAGTAAAATTTAATTTCTATGACTCTTGGATGTAGGACATTTGACTTTCTCTGTGTTTCGGAAGCACACCCTCCTTAATGCTCTTCCACTGCTGTCTTGTTCTAATTAGCGCCCGAATCGTCTTATCCTCCTGCCTGCCTCCATTAATACCGGCAACAGCGACTCCTTCTAGGAAATTACTTGCTCTCTACGCCAAAACTTCCTACGTTCTCGGGCAAGAAAATCAATTTAGTAGGTCTCACTCCGTGGTCTCACTTAATCTGCTTACATTTCAGCTGTGTGCAAATGAAGTGATAATTTCCTACCATTGCAGGGCGGTATTGGTTAATGGATTGTCAAACGAGGATCCCAACGATTTATATAGAATAACCAGCAGTAACAGGGGAGGATTAATTTTGTTCACTCTCTTCGTTTGTTATTATACTTATATATCCAATTTGTAACCGCTGAGATTTCCGTAGTAGCTATAATTTATTGAACACATTCGGAATGCGTTATGCAGGGAAAAACATCCCAGAACCTGCATCATGTAAGTCGGGCTTTTGGTACTCCGCCGACGCTTTTCCAATGACTGCTCTGCGGATGCAGCATATCCGGCTGCATGCATAAACCAGATTTTGAGGCAGCTAGCCGACTGGTCTAGTAGGAGCATTTTACAACTCTTACATCTGCATTTGGAGCTTCATTTATTCCTGTATGATACTCCGACAGCAGCAGACTGACATATTATAATGTGTTGAATTCCGGTAGTTTCCATCGTTTAGTTCGTTATATATGTCAAATATAAGGCAACATACTACTTTGAGGTTTATGAAATTATTATGTTAATACAAATCGTGAATGTGGTGATTTATATAATCAAGTACGATTGTCCAATGTTAAATATTGACAATTAACAGTTAAAACAAAACTAACATTATTAATAATTTTATTAGGAGATGTACATGAATAAATTATAATTTCATAAACGCTTCAACATAAAATCTAATTTGTGCATAAAAGATTGAAAATTTCACATTATCTCTGGAAACGTTTCACAAATTACCCAGCTTGCATTGAAAACATGATAATTTCAAGATACGTTTATAACCTCTACTTATCCGTGTTCTGTCCTGTCGGGGTCGATATTACTCGGTATTGCTCGTACCGTTTCATGAAGTCGGACTTGTAAATATGCTGTGGGATTCCACTGATTGCAGAACTGCTGTTATTATCTTTGTGGACACTATTGCCAATATCTATTTCCAATGAATGGTCCGAATGCCTTTTAGAAATGTACAGTCAGTATCCGAGAGTAACTTCGTTATTTCGGCATATTTGCTACGGACACGTCAATATTATTCTCAAATAGTGAATATACGAGTTATAAAAAATTAAAAATATTTTTCGTATCAGGAAATGGAGAAATACAGGACACAGACATTTATCTAGAACAATTAATGTAAATAATTCCTAATATTAGATCATAATAATCTCTTTGTTATTTCAAACTGCATAGAAAGAAAATATTTGCAAATTTGACGTCATGTGATGACGTTATGATTAATTGACGGAGACACGTATTTAAAAATATTCAATTCTCGTTACAACAGTAGTCGTTTCATATAATGTTTTGTTAATAGAATTTTTTGCTGCCGGAAAATTAGACGGTTTAAATAAATTGACCTAAACATGCACCTAGCAAATATAATCTAGTTCTTCCCGTCCCAAAAGTAGCAACGTTTATAGATCTACGTAGTCTAGATCCCAGTTATCGAGTGACAAACTTCAGTCATATGTCGGAACCCTTTTAAGGTGTAGGCAGGCTATGTGTAGGGTAATCCACATAGTGGCAACTCCATCTTATCGCATAGTGAAATGGGGGATGCGGAAATGTAGAGCAAATTAGCCATGGGTTAAGTAGGGCCCCCGGGCTATGCTTTAAGGATCCTACCCTGTAATTCGCCTAAAAGTGAAAAACCTGCATCACGTAGATAGGCATTTGGTACTTGTTCCACGCCCTTCCGATGGCGGGAGACGTGTTTGCTGGGGGGTCGCAGCTTTTGACAAGTTTAGGAGGCAGCTGGCTGACTATTCCAATAGGAATAGCGGACAACTCTTACCGTCTGCGACCCCGGAACATACACCTCTCAAAACAGGCCGCGGTGCCTCGGCATGTGGGAACTTTAGTTCAGATAACCAGAGAGATGTGAAGGCATCTTCAAACATCTGACCGCTAAATCCTAGCCGCGAGTATAGTAATGATTTCATTTTGTTCCAAGATACGATTCCTTGTGATAGAAAAATGTGTGAATAGAAAATTTACGTTTGAGTTAACAACAGACAACTTAAATTTAACTCTCATCAGTACATAATAACACTTTAATATTTTATTTCCATCTGGTAAATTAAGATTCACGCAGCCAGTTGACCCAGAATAAATTTTATTACTGGGTGCCCGGCGTTGCCCGAGATGACATTTATCCATAACCCCCGATTTTTTCGTTATTTTTATGTTACGCAACTAAATGTGTTATCGGCCGGTTGCATTGTTTGAAAATTTCTACCCCCGTCCAACCCCGAGCAAAACTCAGTTTGTCACAATGAAATTGAGCGACATCCATAACCCCATAATTGACTCGAATTTTGGTCTATTCGCGTTATTTTCATGTAACGCTTCTCAAAATTGATTTAGTATTATTATGAGTCTCATTGACCCCGCAAAATATTTATTCGGCGCAAATATCAACAGGTTAACATTTTTGAACATTTCTACGCCCGCCCACGTCCGACCAGCCCTCCTACCCACAACCAACTCCGCGCGCTACCCAGGTTGCCATATATAAATTCAGTGACATCTATAACCTCGATTTGTCTCGAATCTATGTTGTTTTCACGTTTTTTTCTTGTAACTGCCCTCCACCCCTACACGTTGGATCGTGTATCGATGTCGACAAAGTTTTTAAATTTATGAGTTTATTTTCTGGTTTCCTATCTTCGCTTACAAACGGCCTAATTTGTTCCACTATGACGCCTTAATTTAGAACTGAATTTTGTCAAGTAGTTATAATAAGTCAATATGGATGTATAAAATGTATAATAATAATTAATAATAATAAATATGCAAGTTGCCGAAGTTATTTATTTCTATTTAAATGAAACTGCAGTGTGTTTATTAAATTATTTTATTACAGTTAAGTATTTATATACCCAAAAACAGCAAAATTATGTAATAAGATATTTCAGTACATAAGAATTGATTGACTGCAAGATAAAAAAAATTAATTCTCTTGAACTTTTAAACCATTAAAAATTAGGAGATAATTATAGTGTGTGGCATTTATTGTACTAAATAATGTTCCTCTTAATTAAATATAAATAATATTCAAAGAAAAATGCACTGCGGAATACAGAGAACAACGACTCCATTTTGCTTAGTTCTGGGTAAACGCCTCTGACCAAGGCGAGGCAGGAAGAAGGGGCAGGTGTGACGTAGACAAAAAGTTCGCCAACTACTAAGGCCGTCTGCTCCCCTGATGTATCGAGCTCCGTGAAAATCAAACCCCATGTTAAATCCTTAGTACGAACCAAGTCCCAACAGATGGCATGATCGCCTCCTTTTTGAAGCGTTTCAAATTTAGTATGGGATTTCGTGATTTTGTCGTGCGGGTTGCTAGTAGAAGTCGTAGCAGGTATCTCAAGTCCACGAGCAGGTGTGTCAGTCCACGAGTCTAAGCCCCACCCCTACAGCAGGAGCTCCTCCATTTTACAATGCATCGCGCACAACCCTGCCTGCCATTGCTTACGCGGTCTCTGTTTCTCTCTCGCTGAGAGGAATGATTTTAAATATATAAATAATCGATAAAATTTAGATAGTCACTAAATTAAATTAATAATGTGGAACTTAAATTAGAAATTTTCGAAATTAAATAATTAATTTATTTTTATCAATTTTTTTATGCGGAATGATTTTGGCGTTCCCATATTCATCTTTTTCATATTCCATAATTAATTTTTTAAATCAATAATTACTATATTTACAAATGTAAAATTATAGTCAATCATTATTATTTGTTCCATAACTTTTCAATTAAAGGCCATAATTAATACCCATAAACACAATTAATTGGCTTTTTATAATGAATTATAAATTATGTTAATTAAAAGCAAGTAAATGATAAACAAATATTGTGTGATAAGTAATAATTGGTCTCTTATTTGTTACGTTAGTTATGTAATTATTTTACTATTAAAACACGGGTTTTAACTACGTATTTTAAATTTAAAAACCAATAAAAATAACACACTGTGCCCGCATTGAGCCTGATGCCATGGTGAGCCTTGTAAAACCAAGATGGTCTACACGTATTTTGTATGATAATGTATGTTTCCTATTATTGTTGTTGCATAATAATAGAAATTAATTTGAAAATAATCTCCTTAATTTTATTTGTACTGTGTGACGCGATATACACGGAAAATAGCGACGTTTTGTTAAGTAAATTAATAATCGCGCCATTTTAAATTTAACAAAATACGACTGAAAGTTTAGTGTTTTTGAAATATAAACTGATTAATTATTTGTTACAGAACGCCTAATGATGTCCGGGGTTAGAAAAAGCGTTTTTGGATTGATAATAATTTCATTGGAAGACGCCACGGCATCTATGTCGAAAAAGTTTTTAAATTTATGAATTTATTTCCTGGTTTCCTATCTTCGCTTACAAACAGCCTAATTTGTTCCAATATGACGCCTAAATTCAGATCTAAATTTTGTCAAGTAGTTATAATAAGTCAATCTGGATATGGAAAATGTATAATAGTAATTATACTCGTATAACATCGGTAGAAACACTATCAATCTCTTTGACCCCTAAAAATTTTTATCCGCCTAAAATATCGACTGTTTTAGATTGTTTGAATGTTTCAACCCCCGACCCTATGCGTGCTATCCTCTCATACCAAAAAGGGTTGTAATTTTACAAAAAAAACATAGGTGAAAATACTATCAACGTAATTGACCCTGATAATTATTTATTCTACTCAAATATCGACCATTTAACATGTTTGAAATATTCCATCCCCGTTCAAACCCTTTCCCCTGGGTTTTAAATGGCCACTTGAATGTCATAATTAAACTCACCGACATCCGTTACCCTGTATTTGACTCCAATATCGGTTGTATTCCCGTTATTTTCTTGTAATACCTGTCCAGCCCCACACCTAACGGCGCTCCTTTCCCATGATATGAGGGTTTGAAATTATACTCATAGAACATCGGTATAAACACTATCAATCTCTTTCACCCCTAAAATTATTTATCAGACACAAATATCGGCTGTTTTAACATGTTTGAATATTTCAGCCCTCGTCAATCCCCACTCCTGGGGTTGGTAAATGTTTCTCACCCCGACAGTGTTTGTTTCCTGGTCGCAAAGAACACATGTATGAAATTTGTTCCACCGGTGTATATATATATATATATATATATATAAACACTCTGTTTTATTTATTAGATATAGTACAAGTAAGATAATATGGAAATATTAATTATTCTTTGGATTAAATTTTAATATTGTTTTTTCTGACCAAACGAATTATTAACTCTCGTAGAGTATTTTTAACTGAACACGGAATGGATTTTTCATAAGTTCATACTGAAACTTAAAAATTACGTGGGTAATTTTTAATTATGCTAAAAATTTAAATTTTATATGACAAATATGTATATTGTATATAAGTTAATTATTTAAGTTCGCAACAAACGGAATATACTTTCAGACATAGAGGAACAGGTCAATGATAGGAAAATATTTGAAATTGACTAGCTTATTTAAATGAAATTTACATTAATTTTTAAATTACGTAAGAAAATATCGAATCACATGCTTTCATGATCACACTTTGTCGGTCTCCAGGAAATTACTCAGCAATCTCTGGCGGAATCAGATTTTATCCCGACTTCTCGCGAACTGGATTGTTTCCGCTTGATGGTTTCAGCATAGGAGATTTGTGGCTCACGGAGGCGGGGAAAATTAGAGCTATTAGGATGGATTGCCGTTTCAATAGACTTTGGAATATCGGCTTTGTTGGTAAAAGTTTTTTAGTCTATAGTCTACATGAATCAAATCTAAGTATGAGTTATGATCTGAATTAATTATTTAAAATTTGACAAGGGTGGAAATGGACGTACGTAAAATTGTTCATCACACAATGACATAATTAGTATCACAGAACTGACTTAGCAACATTTTCTCAGAATGTTCGATACCATTTTATCTTTTTCTTAAAATTCGCTGTACGTTTGTTTAATTATGTTATTAGTGCATTTTTAGCGCGATTTGAATACTTCTGTTGTATAAACGAAAGCTTGTCATGCTTGAAAAAAATGTTATTGTGTATTAATTTAATTAGTAAAAGGACGAAATTTGGCCTCAATAAAGCATATGAACTGATTTGAATGTGACTAAGTCTGTTGCTACTCTACGGGGACAGTAGTACAATATCCGATGATAATGAAATCATAAAGTGTTAAGCAAACCCTTATAATTTTATGTTACGAAAGTCATTTAAAAATATGGAGGAGGCCTGAGTGTATCTCTAAAACGATTTTGGGGTTTTGGGATAACAAGCAAACTATTTTTAGAAAATCCCTCAAAATACAGTTTCTGGTACTTATTAGACACAATAACTCACATTATATTTGAGGGGAATATTAATGGAGCCTGCTAAGTCCTGAACATTCGTTTCCATCCTCCTACTTTTGCTGGTCCGGCGAAAAAAAAAATGCAAGCAATCCCCGAAGGTCCAACAGCTTTTCCAGATGTCGCTGCCGGAGCGATTTGCTTAGGCAATAATAAACACGATTTTTTCACCGTCCATTGTTTTTTTTTGCAGAGTCGACTGCAGCTGTCCACTGCGAGAATTTTGCTGCTGCTTTTATGTACGTGTCGAGAGAGCGTTAAATTTTAGTGTTCCTCTTGGGAACGTCGCATCGTCTCGTAAACTGACCTCTTACACATTTCCGATAAAAGAAGTAAACCTGCTCTTCAAAGAATCTGATATTGAATCTCAAACGAACTGGTTAGAACAAAGTGATATTAGTATTCATTATTTCTTTAGGGTAAATAAGTATTGTTTGCCAGTGTTTCCAATGACTCCCCATGCGATGAAAAGGGTCACTAAAAATGATAATGAAGGGAGATGGTTTTTGTATCATTCACATAACCTTTATCATCAGTAAGAGCTATTATTATTCAAATTCGGCCAGATTCTAATAGTTTTGTTAATATATGATGGTAAACGAGTCTGGTGTTTTAAATAGATTATTAGATTCTTTATAAGTAATAATTTTAGTCGGTTTGTAATATCTTCATGAAACTGAAGGACAAGGAATTGTAGTGCCACTTAGTAGTAAGCTTGTACTGTAGTAGCTTTGTTATTCATTTGTCTACACATTTCTTCTGATATTCGGAAGGGTAAGAATTAAATGTATAACTCTGTACTGGAATATACCCATTAATTTTCTTGACACTCACCCTTTCTAGAATTTTGAATATGTAAAGAAATAAAATATTTGCGTAGTTACAAGGTAACAGAAAACTTATTTATGCATGTGTATTTGGTGACGTTTACCAATCGAATAATTTCTACATATTTTGGTATTGATATTGAAAAATTGTAAAATACAAATGTCTGTTTTCTAGAAACGTAAAATTTAGTCCTGGCGCCAAGCCAACTATGTTTATCTGTCATTATGTATTATTTAATCCAAATTTAGTTTATTAATCTTAAAGAGTGGAAATATTTTTTTTCAAATACACTCAGAAAAGTATCTTACAGACACAGGATGAAAACCAGATTGAAACTGCTGAGATTTCTGTTTAGAGCGGTGTATATTCATCACAGCGCCACCCTGCGACTATGGAGGAAGTCAACGTCAGTCGCAGGTGCTGTGGTCAGTGATTTGTGGGCAGGAATCTCCAGAAAATCTACCTACACGCCAAATCAGAGAGGAAAGCAATTTACTTGCTATTCCAAAACTATTCGAAACCTCTAGGCGCCAACCACATTAATTAATAGAAACAATTTAGAAAAATAATATGTAATAGATTATTAATATTTTGTTGCAAATTAGTTATGTGAACTCCGATTCCGATAGGCATATGATACGCTTTTTTACTTTGAAAATGAAATATTGAAAACTATAAAATTTATAATTTACACGTTTGCTTTAAAGGCTACTTCTAGTTGTTAATTTATATACAGAGAGTTATAAAATGTAATAATTTTTGCATTACTACAAATTTAAATCTAAATTGAAGCGTGATAACTGTAGACCAAAAATTAATTCATTTAAGATATTCTTTTCTTTATCCTTTTTAATTTAATCTGGAAATATATATGCACTGCAAATGACATTGTTTCCGCAAAAATAAAATGTGTATTTTTATAATATTTTTATAACGTTTCCTATGGTATAAAGGAATTTTTACATTAGTCATGTTTAATTTGTTATGTTAATAATTTCGTGCATACACCCATAGAATTGTTTTGCATATTAAGGAAATACATATTTTAGGTAGAATAAGTACAAAAATTTGATTGTAAAAAATCTTACATTATAAAATATATAATAGAACAAAGATTGTATATAATAATGTATCTTAAAAATTCTGAAACATGATTTAAATTTATGTGAGACAATTTTTATAGTATTGAAAATGGAAGTAAATATTTATTTATGATTTTCTAAATTATTGCTAAAAATTTGTTACAAAGTTCCTTAATGCATAGAAATATAGTTGCTAAAATAAAACAATATCATGTATATGGATCATAATACTGGTAAAAATGGTAAAATCTGTATAGATGCGGGAAGAATAATTACAAACTGACCTCCACTTTGAATGGGAAAAGAAACTTTTTGTTATTCTAAAGTTTCATATCAAAATTAAATATTTATCTGAAAATGATGACAGAAAATTCGTTTCTGCTTTAATAATGATTTTATTTGAGTAATAAAATGAGATAATTTTGTGATAGTGTTTATAATTCAATACTGTTCAGATTTTTTTCAACGTAAATCAGATAGCTGTTCCTCCTTTGTCGTTTAGTTTCAACAGCCACGCCTTTATGTTCCATATCGCAAATGTTGATACTTATCTGCAAAAGCACGAAAATATAACCATTGTTTTTTGAATTTATGTACTTTGTTACTAGACAAAGAAAAATACTGGAATTTGTTTACAGTGTCATTTAAAATTAAAAAATTAATTGAAGCACATTAAAACTGAAATAATTCTGAAAATAGCAATTTCTTTTTATGACTAAAACTAAATTTAATTAAACGTAAACCACTGCTATTTATATTATTAGTGTAACAATAAAAAGTTCATTTTAAATATGAGAAATTAAAAAATTAGTAGATTAACTTATTAATTTCACAGGTAAGTATCACAGATCATATTGTTTGACGCAATATAAATTCAACAGTAAAGTTAACCAAACTAAACTCACTAAAAGTTGTTATGGTTTGATGTAAATCGGGCGAATGCAAATAAAATAGACATTAGTTCACACGAAAAAATTTACGTAGACAACTAGGATTACAAATATTTCAATGATTATCTTCTGATAAGCTTTATGTTATTATTATTTGCTTGTAAAAATATTTGACAGACATATACGTTGTAGAATGCTGAAATTTATTGTAATACTGTCTCTTTACACGTATCAGTTTTAGGGCCGGGTCTCATGTTCTGGCCGACTGGAACCCTGTGTCTCGATTTAGGAGGTTCTCGTGTGTCCTAATTTCAATGTGTACTAATTCTTGGAGCACACTGTCCCAAAAACCTTTTACATATCTCAGTATTTTGGTTTCTCCGAAGTTGATGTTGTGGCCGGTTTCCAAGACATGTTCCGCAATGGAGGACTTGTGTTTTAATTTAAGATGTCTGGCATCTTAGGACGCCCGCAGTGTACAGTATTCTCTGTGAAAGTGACAAAATCTAAATAGGACAAACTATTCGTACAGTTCAAGAGAGATATGTCGAACATGAAATCATACACACACAACATCGGTAGTAATCAATGTCATTGACCCAGACAAATATATATTCCACACAAATATTGACCGTTTAACATGTTTGAATCTTTCCACCAACCCCCACCCTCACCCCAGGGGATTAAATTGAATATCATAATTAATCTCAGCGATATCCATAACCTTGGATTTAACTCTAATTTGGTTATATTCGCGCTATTTTCTTGTAACGCCAGTCCACCCCCACCAAGTTTGCTCCTTTTCCATGTTAAAAGGGGTTGAAATTATACTCATATAAAATCGGTAGAAACGCTATCAATCTCTTTGCCCTCTAAATATATTTATCCGCCTAAAAATATCGGCTGTTTTAGAATGTTTCAATGTTTCCATCCCGTCCACTTCCGCTCCTGGGGGTGGTAGACGCGTCTCACCCCGATAGTGTATGTTTCCTGGTCACAAAGAACACCTGCATGAAATTTGGTTAAATATGCTCCACCGGTGTTGATTTATATAAGGAACGTACAAATATACAAACATACATACATACATATAAAGAAACAAACATTCTAACAAACAAACAAACATTCTGTTTTATTTATAAGATGTACTCATCCTTTTATAGATGACGTATAAAATCTGCCTCCCAGTTGGGTCTCTATTATTTAACGATTTTCTTCCCCGAGGAGTAGAACTCTTTTATAGGTTGGAAAAGCAGCTTTGCTACAAGACGTATTACTGCAATGGAGTTACGTGATCATGAGCGATAGTATCTGACTGAGTCGTAAAACGACACGGCAACATAGGGACAGATTGCAGAGGGGCCTCATAAATTACGGTCGAGACCCACAATCTATCTTCCGCTCCACAAAAAGCAAATTGTAGCCTTCTAAAATTGTATTTGAAGCGCCTTATCGTGATGAGGTTCTTATATGCCATGAAAGGGCACGTTCTTTCAGCATATTGACCTGTTTCCACTCTTGTCATTTTTCTCTCACGGAAATTTTAAACGTCCGCAGGCGAGGAGAAAAATACTTAACTGACTGAATTTGAGACCTTCTGTTCGATGATGATTTTCAAGTTCTTCTTCTCGTCTGCATACGCTCTATTAAATTTCCTATCCATTTTTAAATTCTAGGATTCTGAAAACAATATAACTAAATAATTTTGCTTGCCAATATTTTTTCTTAATGTATTTACATAATAAACCATTATGTAAACAATCTTGGGTAACTAAAATTTCACTCCTATTCAAAGCAAAGTTATTTAATACAGCCTAATAAATTATTACAATTTAATGTCCTTTAAATGTTTTAAATATTTATTATGAATCATGAATTGGCTACTATTGTGTAACACTTTATTAAAAACAATTTTAACAATTAAACACGAGTTATTATAATTATATTCAATAGCAAGTAGCGCACATGCAACAAGTAAGACAGAAGTTGATTTAATTTTATAACAGGAGAAATTATTCCGAATATGGGTTATTTATTAATATCATTGCGTGTTGTAAAGTCACAACTTTTGGTCTTCAAAAAAAGTTTGACTATTAAATGACGTGATTCGTCCGAAATACAATTGTTTATGGCTAATTTAGTAACTGGGGATAAGAAACTCAAAATTAACTGACGCAATTGCAAAGTTATTTGTTTTTAAGCGGAAAGCCTTACTTGTTGAGAGAGAACATGATGAAAGGAGAAAATTTTACAACTTTATTTGTCCGCTGTGTATCATTGTGCTCCGTCCGGATTTAAAGCTTAACTGATTATCCGAGAACTTCGCGTTGTTTTCTTCTAAAGAGGCAATTTCACTTTCCAAACTCCTCGCATTAAATTTAAATGCTACACGATGCTCGGCGAGGCGAGAGGGTTGTTGAGCACACACACACTCTTTGCTCTTTTCGACTGTAAAATCCTCGAGGTAAATGGTGTGATGTTAATGGAACACATCCTGTAGTAACATGCACCAAGAGACCAACAACGAATTACGCGCTCATTGCTGGTCTTATTAACTTACTGAAACAAACGGGAGTATTATACTTCAGTGTTTACAATTCACCCATTCATTGTAGGTGATAACTAACTCTGAACATCTTCAAATATTACTGTGAATATGAGCTCATATAATCATAGAAATTAACGCAAAAGTTTTCCACCCACCCTTTCTCTTTTCCTCTCCATGGCTGAAGCTATATGCCGATAATTACAACCAGTTAAATTCATAATATAGTCAATAGTTGACGGATTATTATCTCATATATATAACCCAATAAGCCACGATTCATATATTTGTTATTATGGGGAAAAAACGGCCAAAATTTATTATAAAATTAACTATTTCTATAAGATTTCATTTATGAAGCAAAATTGAACGTTAAATTTTAAAAAACACTAAAATTTAAAGAACATTAAATATAAAATAGGCGATGAATGCTTTGATGAAACCGCTGATGGAATACTGTAAAACGAAACCACTTGATAAAAAAACTCTGAATCTAAATCTGACACAAAATTACAAAAAATTTGCGTTGGATTTGAACTTATTAGTAAACGTAGGAAATTAGCTTATAAAAAATACGTGTATATTAAAAAATCAGTTCAACTTTACCTTCTTTATTTTTTAAAGACAATTGTAAAATTCTTCGTACCTTCTGTCCATTTTTGATCTTTTGTGAAAATTTAAGACAGCAAAATTCGCCCCCGTTCGTGCTTGAGTTTCATGAACAGTATCGAAATGACAAAGACGTCGTGCTGAGTTTCTACTTCATATGGCATTCAATGTCAGATTCTAGTGGCTTGATAAACGGCACTGCTACATTTCCACTCCAGGCACGTTTAATAACACGCTAAAGGGAGACATGTTTGAATTCCTCAGATATTACACAGCCAACGCTGATGAAGTATTCCGGTATGTTGAGGCCGACTCAACGAGCTTCCACGTTCGCGACTTTATGTTGCGCGGGCGGTTGGGAGGAATGTTTCATTGTAAAATACAGGTTCACATCCGGAACTCTGAAGCTTTCACCGAGGATCTCAGTTCTCGGAATTATTACGCAGTCACGGTACGTATGTCAGGAGAAATTCTGCTGCCAACTTCTGCAGTTCCATTGTTTCCGGAGCCGCAATGGAACGACGATCATTACGGATAAATGCGACACAATACATGGATACTAAGATTGACCAATTCCTGGGCCAAATAAAATCATTTTTCTGCATGGAATGGAAAATTGTAATTTCTGGATCGAATGGAATACACTTAGTGTAACAAGTAAGAAATTCTGAGCAGAGATTAATAAGGAATAAAACTAAAATTTTTCTTTTTAAAATAATCACACATTATTAGTGGATTAAATATTAAAAACGGGATTAATATCCTTACAATAATTAAATAACATTTAAATTAAGAAATTTGGTAGCAGGGTATTCTTTTTCTTGTATTAAATTCGTTTTTAATTAGAATTATGTGTATACTGATAAACATACGTTTCGATAAACCCACGAAGGGACAAATAAAAACATTGTGGACAAGTTTAAGGTTTGTGTATGAATGAAATATTGGGTTATTTTCTAATGTAAAAATCAATTGTTTGTTTTAATATAAATTATATGGGATTCCTGTTAAATTGTAAATGTTTCTGAAGAATTGTTTTTTTCTCTGAACAGATGACTCCAAATTCAAAATTAGAGATTTTTTGAAAATGATTTAAATTATTGACTTATGTAAAAATTGAGGTTAATACTAAAATTAACAAATTATCATTTATCAGTCATTTTCCTAAAAGAATGATATCATGAATTTGTATAATTAGTGATTGCGATTACTGATTGAAAAAAAATTGGGAATAAAATAAATGACAACGTTCTCACTAATTTGGGAATAATATTCATATATTTTGTATTTCAATTAATAATAACATAAAATCAAAATTTTTAACATGATTAAATAGATATAGTATTCCTGTTTACTTTTCACAATTAAAATTACTTATACTTAATATTCAGATAATGTACTTCTATACTACAACTCATCATATAATTAACTTCTTATGAATTGCGAAAGGATTATTAAATTGCCTATCACTGAAACTTATAACAAAAATTTTAAATAGGTTTTACAAATACTACGCTGATGATATAGCCGCGGATTCATGTATGACATATTCATATATGTGTGGCATGTCGATCTAATTTTTTCAGCTAGCTCTTTTAAATTTTAAGTTATTTTTAATATTGATACCATAAAGTATTATTCTAAAATGCGTATTATCACGAACAATATGAACAATAACCATGTAAATATTTTCGTAATGTTTTTCCATCTTCTCTTAGTTATTCTTTATAGACTCTATCCATTTTTTAACTTCCTGATATTTAATGCATGGCAAACGATGCATCACTTACCCTCTCCTTGTTCAGGGCATCAATATTCCACTTAATTTTTTTCCGCATCCCCTCTGTCCAAACATGAGATAGCGTTATAATAAGTTGGATATACCATGAGAGAACCGAATGTAAAAGATGAACATAATATTATTTCAATATAAAACATAATGCTCTATAATTTAAACATAAATTTCATTTCTTAACAGGTCAATGATGCAGATTAAATTTTTATATAATTCGTAAATTGAAAGATAAATAAAGTTTTATAACAGGAAGAAGTGAGAATGATAAATAAATATTTTTTATAATTTACAACAAGTTGATTGATCGCATTTTCCCATAAATTATTAGACGTACTTCGCAGTAAACAACTTTTGAAATTTGGAACAACACGAATAATATAGCGTTTCTTTAGAAGGTCTCGTCAACTTTTTCATGGAACTGGGGGTTCATTAGGACTGAATCCATGTTTCCGCCCCTACTGATCTCTTCTGTTACAGCGTGCTCTATTCAGAGGACACTACAAAAGCAGCAGAAAGCAATACCGATTTTACTGAAGTACAGGAAAACAACTTTTCTTACTAGTTAGTCAAAAAAATTTCTATTCATATGTAATGCTAAACTATATACAACGCAAAGTTAATTGGCAACTGATTTTGTGAGAATTATTAAGCAAATGACGTAAATTAAAAGAATTAAGTTAATTGTACAATTATGGAAAAAGGAAAGTTGATAGTATATTCATATTGACCATTTAAGTAATTTTATTTTAATAAAATGGTGAAAAGGAGTGAAACACCCGTTTTAATCGTATATTGTTATTGAGCTGATTAATTTGCTTTCTATTCAGAAAATTAATAATAACTCACAGCATTCAATGCACGTTGAAATTAGGGTAAGGGCTGGAACATTCAACCATTAATTATTTTCTTAATTTTTCACAGTTTTCTACTGAATTGAACTTATTCCAGAATTTCTTACCGTTTCGATTAGCAGACAGTTTCGAAAAACCTTTACTGAAACAAAGTTCCCGCTGAAACAAAATAATCTATGTCTCACAAAACTATTATTATGTAATGTAATTAAATGTTTTGGTTTTTTAAAATTCATAGCATTACTTGGGTAGTCGTCGAAGAACTGTAGTTAATATCTTAAATAAATTTATAGTTCTTTAGTTATTATATATATATATATAATACATATCGAGGATTTTACAGAGCGCGTTGGTGGGTTGGATAGAACTTTGAAGGGCGCTCAATCTTTTCGTAGCGTTGCTATCTAATTCTAAGGAAGCTCCTGGGAACTTCGAAGAGCAACGTCGTTTCTCGGATCAGACGGTAAGCTCCTTGTACCGAACAACGAGCACTGAGACCTTTGAAGCTTGTCATATTAAACCATGAAAAATTCCTTCTGTAGGATTTATACTACAGTGAGTCATATTTATTTAAATAATTTCTACCTACGTTTATTGTAATAACTGTTTTCTTAATTAAACAAATATTTCCAACTAATAAGAAATATAGCCAATTCGGACAAAATAAGTCATAATATAAATACCGCACAACGTTTCTGGGATCCTTGTCCCTTTCCTCAGGTGCGAAGAAGATAAGGATCCCAGAAACGTTGTGTGGTAATTATCACTTATTTTGTCTGAATTGGTTATCATTAGATGTTTCCAATGTTCAAATCTTCTACTCATCCTCGTACCTTTACCATGGGCTTACGTATTAATATTAATTTTGAAAGTTTATTAAGACCGATTAAGAACTTTTCTTTACGTTTCCCCGTATTCGACACTTTAAGAAACCCCATTGAAGTGAAAAGTGTACAAGAATTTTATTACTTTAACGTTTGTATCAATATTAAAGTAATATAAATTTGTGGCTCAGTTGATAAAAAAGAAATAATAAAATCTTCATCACAAAAAATAGCGGTCTTTTCCTGAATGCAACACGCAACAAACATTTTTTTCGGTATGTCTATTCGGCTGCAATTCCTTATGAGAGAAAACAGCTCCTGCGTGTCACGTTTTCTAACAAGAATTCGGTTTTTCGCAAGTTTTCTTAGATAAAATACATAATAGTCACCCTCCTTCATGAATGATAAATATTCCGAAAATTTTACGCTTAACTTTCAAAATAATATTATAACAAAACAGAGATTTACGAGGCCCTATAAATAAAATTTTCTACCTACAAATTGTTACTATGATTTAAGGGAACTAGCTACTTAACCGTAGGTATTACCGCGGAATTGATTGTTTTTTTTATAGTGAAATATGTTGATGAAAAACAATTATTGTCTTTAAAAGCTTGAAACATTAACAATGTTAAATGATATTATTTTAAATACTATTCTGGTATTTTAAAAAAGTTTATTACCCTGTTTTGTCTAAATTGGCTATCTTCCTTATTCATTATTTTCAATCAGACGTAAATTATTTCATTTTAATAAAAGTTTTCTATTGTAACTATAATCGGTAGGAGACGTTTTAATAATAATTGAAATTCTTTTCATTCTTAGGAAGTATGTCGTCATACACACGCTTTTAAGTTTAATGTATGCGAGTATTTTAAGTGCTAGTTAGTTAATTTATTTGAAATAAAAAAGTGTTCCGATAAGAATAGTTTAATTTTAAATCACGTGAATAAGTATAAATAAAAATTATGAGGATTACAGTACATATGAATTTAATTACTGATAATGAGTCAATGCTTGCAATACCATGGAATTGTTTTCATACGCGAGAAAATGTTGGTGCTTTGAGAAAAGCGACAATCCTTGCTGAGTCGCCATCTGGCGCGGCCATCTTCGTACAGATGTGACAGTTGTGCTGGGCTCCGAACCCCTCGCACGTCATCCAGACAAACAACTGCTATCGGAAAGTGTCCGCCCGCTCACAACAAGGCAATTATTTTCTTGTGCGCTGTTTCCTTCAGGAGATAAATCCACTACGCGCTGAGCTACCCTCGACAAGACCCCCTACAAAATTCTGACCTGGCCATCAAACTACGAGGCTCCTGAAATATCGAATATTGCCAGTTATCTTCTTAGATCTCCGTAGAAGGAACGTTTTCGGTAAAGTCAAGCAGTTTTTTGTCATGAGAATATTTAGTTTCGTAAATTTGCGAATAATCGTTTTCCGTTCAGGACGAGTGCATTCTTTCAATGTTAGACATTGTCTTTGGAGAGGGATAACAATGGAAGTTCTTCATGGACACCAGAGAGGGGTCCGCACTATCCGTTTTCATTTGAATTGTTGAATTAAATGGATAAGAAAAATGATAATGTATTAAAATTGTATCAGTTAATTGAAAAATAACACACACAAAATATTCTAATCATTTTGTATTTCATAATTAAAAAAGAATTCCTACAGTATTAAAACATATATTCTCCAGTTCCTTTTAAAATATAAAATGCTTTTAAGTTCCAACAGCTAAATGTCTAGGTTCTGAAATATATTTATGGCTTTACTAAAGTCTAATATCTGAGTAAAATATACGGTGAATATAGTTTTAAATAAATGACGAAACTATTAAATCAATCGGCAAGGAACAAAAATAACGTGGAAGGTAATTTTAAGCAAACATTTTTTACTGTGCGATAAAATTTACGCGAAAAAGTATTTTATTTAATAGGGGACCTTAGCGATCGGAGTTTAGTAAAAATTCCAATAATTCGACGAAATTGTTCGAATGCCGATATATGGGTTAATTTTCTCATAAACGTATTGGACGTAAGCGTATTTACTTCAGTCAATATGCGAACTCGTTTTAATAGGCCGATTGAAAAATGATTAATGGTTTTTAAGGGCATGGAACTAAATAAATCTTAAAAATTGCACCGTAACGACGTTTGTGATCATTATGGAAACTTTTATGGGACGAAGATAATAAATGCGATATTTAATTGCGGCTACACTAAAAGTGCATGCGTATACTCTTACACGAAAATAGATAGAAATAGTTTGACTATCATAACTGTTTTATCGAAGGGAATAATTTATAGGAACTCATTTTTCTCAGATGAAGGGAAGGAAGAGTAATTGTTATCACGGGTTAAATAAATAAATCGAGTCTTTAATAACATATAAGACTACATATTACTCTAGAATAATAATAGATATTAAAAAATGGAAAATATTCAAAGAAAGGAAGAGTTCACGTTATACAATTAATTATTTTTGTAGTTTCGAAAATTAAAATCTTTTGTACATGAATTCCGTTTACTCATTACCTCCATTTTTATTTTGAAATCTATAATGTGTATGAAAAATATTATTTATTTTTTGAGTTTAAGTCTTCAATCATAATGTAAGAAGTTAATGTAAACTTTCATGATCATAAAAATTTATATAACGTAAGATAAAATTAATTTTTTTTGTAAAGCGGTGTTTTAAGAATAAGTTTACTAAGTTACTAAAATTAATAAACTAGATGTTTATAAACAATTGTACTGATTTAATTGTATTATTTCAGTGTTTTGTCCTGTATAAGATTTGTATTTAGAAATAATTTAATCGTTTTCCTTTTACTATGATCTAATTTCACGTCAACTTTTTCTAAATCCCTTAAAAGAGATTAAAAATGATAATGAAAATATTTAACTTTTGCTTTATTTATCTTGAAACAAATGGTTAGATTCAGCGCTGGCCTCCAGCATAAATAATGCGAAGGAGACTCCTGCAATTTAGTTTTGCAATGCTAATTTAGGTTTCGGCCGATGTAGAACAGTTCTGCAAGAAAATAAATCGACTACACGTTAATGAAATCAAGAATCCTTAAGGGCACTATTTACATACAGAAGAAGGCTTGGAAATAATTTAAGACAAGATTGAATATCTTAGGAATTATATAAGAATTTTATATTAACTGCGAAACCATACTAGTGTAAAATATTTCGATATTTATGTAGGTTGGGTAATAACGACATGAGGGAATAATATAAATTTCTTTATATTTATTTACTGTTTTATTAATCACTTATACAATTTAGACTTTAAAAAATATTGGGCACTATTAGGATTAGCTTCGTGCAAAAATATTTGTTTACAAATATACTGTTTAATGTAGCGAGATGGATACCATTTTTTCCTTTAACGAGTTACATATAAATCATTGTTCTGCTATCTAGGTTTTTTAGTTATTGCTTTTTTGACTACTTCTATAATGATATTGTATGGCCATCTTCTCTTCTATAATTTACAACTTATATTTTGCTTACCTACGAATAGCCTGTTTACAGATCTGTATAGCTTGATATTTTTGAAAAAATCGGTTCCAAAAGTATTATTCTGATAAGCAAACGGTCAGCACTACAGAAAAACAGTTTTTAAGCAATATTTTATGGTGGCTAAATGGTGAACATTTGAAAACCTTTTTTTGGGGGGGGGGGAGGGGCATGTACGTTTTTCGCTTTACCGAAAAACGGAACTATCTTAAATTCCTATCCACGATTTGAAGAAGTTAAAACTTCAGACATATTTTATTTAAATTGATTGAGACAATTATCAATAGGTAAGGATAATATTAATTGTAAATAATGTAAGAGAAGATAGTCATAAAATATTATTACAATAATTTAGATGACGTCAGCTTCGGATACCCGAATGAATGAGTATAATAATTTTACTAGAATCTTGATAATATTCAGAAAAAAAGTATTTTGGTCGTTGGGATGTATAAAAAACGATTAGCTCATGAAAGAAGAAATAGTCTTGTTTTTAAAATACAGTTAATGCCCTAGTTTGTGGCACTATTTTAAAATAAAATGTCCAAGTAATTTTAATGTGAAAATATGTTTTTAGTTAAAATTATTTTGTAGCGAGGAACGTTATATGCGATATGATGAAATGAGATTTATTTTGAGAATAAAAACGAGGTTTAATTATATTTTTAAAGCAATACGTTCCCTCTTCACATTACAATTTTTTTCTGACCATGTCGGCAAAGTATGGAAGTTGTAATTCCAGGTAGATGTTATTGATCCGCGTGTCACAAGCAGTTTGCCTATGAGGAAGGATCAAGTCGGGGCTTATCGTCCTATGACACTACTACCTTCCTTTGTTCTCTCAAGCCCGACAAATACACTGCTAATCCTCTGCAAAGGGACAAGACGTGCCTCTGATATATCGCACTTCTGTCCTGGAAATAAATCTCGGAGTCCAAGTCTGGCCTCATTTGGAAAACTCCCCAGGAACAAAAACACAGTCAACACCGCTAAGATTAGATAGAGAGACATCTCTAACCGTTCTCAAATCTGATACCTTCTTACTTGTTAAAAATACATTTAAAAACAAAATATTATTTAAGAACTTAAGGATTTCTGTTTTCTTTTTATATAAAATATGCTCGTGAACACGTTTCTTGGAGTCTGAGTGAGGAAATAGACTTTAAAATAACTGGAATATAGTAAAGAATCAAATTGAACCGAAAATTATAAGGAATTTAAAAAAGGCAATATGTAGTCATACCTGCTGACAGAGGGTCGCATTGGGAAGTATAAGCATAACATGAAAAGGAAAATAAAGCGTCTACAAATCTGATTATTACTTCTTTGAAACTTTATAAACGATACTATTTTAAAACAAATTTTAATTATGCTATTTCCTAAATACAAAAAACGAAACTATTTTAAAACTACAGGTAATAATTAGTCTTAATTTATTAAATATTAAAACCAATATTTTTTATTTATATTTAGGAGAAAAACATAATTCAAATGATATAATATTACGAAATTTTGCCAAAGCGAAATTTTAAGTTTAGAAATTATTTCTTGACTATTTAAATTACATAGAAAAATAATAAAATAATGAAATAAAAAAATATTTGCTGCAGATTTTTTATTAGATACATAAAATGAAGCGCTACAAATTTACTTTAAATATTAATACAAGCTAAATAATATTTCTTAATTGATAAATTATAAGTTTTAGACCAGAAGTAGCAAATCTTTACAATCGTTGATAAACCTACTATATTAAAATGACGCATCATTATGAGTTGCCATACCATTTACCTTAGTTATTATTAAAGGTTTATCTGAATTTTTAAATCGTAAAGGAAGCAGGAAAATTAATAATAAATCTAGCAAAGAAAGTGAACTGGTTTCTTTAGGACGTCTTCCTACACTCATCTCTTCGACCACTTGCTTCAAATCATCATTATTAAATTTATAAAAATTATTTAATTTGTATGTTATTGAGCAGGACCAATTACATTTTTCATTATTTCTTCATGAAGTTGAGAGGACAAGCTGCTTGCTTATAACTTAAAACAGGCGGAATACGTAATGGGTATTGCGAGGCTGCCTATGTATAAAGGCGCCTTCTGAGATGGAGGATCGTAAACAAGCCCATGTGTACAATAGTTGCCTCCCATATTTTTATTCTGAGGCATTTTAACAAAAAATTGACATCTATAAATTGGGAAAACGGTAATGTATCTTCACTGGAACGTAATATTACATTTTCATGAACTCATGAACGCCTATTCATGAAGGTCACTTAATAAGTCTCATAATTGTTAAAAATTTCTGTTTAAGAATCTCATCTCAGCCTTTCAGGATTCTGTTGGAAAGAATATTGGAAAATTTGGGACTCAGATTCTGGAAGTATCTATTTCAGAAATAGTAATCGAACGCTCTATATCGAAATGCTCAAACCATAGATAATTGGAAAATAAATATATGAGTGTAGTAATCGGGAAATAATGTATATTTAAAATGACGTACTTAAATGTAATATTTCATTCAATTTCCACAACTGTTTTTGGCGCACACACACACCTGGAATGAATTTCCGTGGTGGTCTGGGTGATTGTTTCAATTAATTAAACCCTGAAAGTGCTACTTCATTCATTAAGTCAATTGTAGCGTGGCTATGTGAGTAAGTGAAGGGGCAATAGAAACACGGTTCATCAAATACCTATCTAATTACAGTGACATGAAAACTATTATCTCTACACAACTTGAAGTGCAGTTATAATTAAAAAATAATTAAGATTCGTATACTAAAATTTTGTGAAGCCCAGTTTATAATTTATTAAATACATTACTGTCTTACTATGAATATTATTATAACAATATCAGTCCTAGTATCACTTTGTACATGACTAAACGAAGTTTATTAAACTGTACTTAGTGAATGTTTTTATTAATTATACACCTAAAACATTACGAAAAGGGTAGAAGTAATTAAAAACCAGAATCGGTACAGATTAAAATTTAACGTATTGAATATTTTTGTATTCAATTATTATAATTTTTAGTAGCATACATTTGTTTAAATTATGAAACTAAATAAATGAAATTTTCCCTTCTATAACATATATTTTTATTTCTATAACAAGAAAAGTGTTTTAATTGATACCGGATTACCGCATAGTAATTGTAATAAAGTGAATTTTCTTTTTATATGTTTATTCGGACCACGAGCAAAAGACCAACATTTTAAAAAAAGAATGTAATAAATTTATGTAAGATCCAAATGATATAAATTATTTAATTGAAACTATCATTCTCCTGTCATATCAATTGTGATGAACATATATTATTACGCCATCCATTTTATGTATTTTACTTAAAAAGTACGTAAAAGACCGTGTTATCAGTTTATAAATATTTAATACTATTGTAACAAGTTACTCAATTACCTTAACTACATTTGCATTGTTCAAATATATATATATATATATATATATATATATATATATATATATATATACAATTTCCTTTTGTCCGGAATTAAACACACAAATTGTAAACTTAAATTATTTTTCATATTAATATTTCTTGTCCTTTCAAGGGAACATTCAGTTTATACAAACTGTATTGTGATGCTTAAAGATCAAAAACATTAATTCGGAACGGCTATCGACTTTAAATTTAACAAAATAAGTAGTTTTAACAGGTTGTGAAATTTATGGTTTGTGGTGCCCTTATTTTTAAGACACTATTTGATTCGCCGTAAAATTTATAACCATTGATTTTTTCTCGAATTGGGTCGTTCAGAATTGATGACGACATTCAGTGGCTATATGGTGCACCATAAACTGCAACTCTTCAAGAAAAAGTGGATATCGTACCTCAGCATCAATTTTCAATACTCATATTCCCTTTGAACTTTTTATCACAAACGTTAGCATAGTTTAAGAACAGATACTCAATTTCAATATTTTTAATTAATTGTCACCTAACATTATGAAGTAAGAATAAGTGAACATATGCATTCAGAATCCTTAAAGTTAAATAAATTTACTTATTTATTTATTTATTCAAGAAAATTAATGGATTTAAAATATTTATTTAATTTTTTTAATAAATAAAATTATCAGAGTTCAACTTTGCCTTTAAAGAATATAAATATTTTATTTTAAATCGTTCTGTAAAAAATAATTCACTATGCACCACTAATTAAAATTCTGCTCAGTTCTACATGACCTGTTCATATGAGACATTATTCCTGACACGCGCCGGTGTGATAATGAGAACATCTCTCGTTTTTTTCGCTTAATACTAATGAGATGTGCAAAATAATGTACGTACGCATTATTCATCCTAATGATCCGTGACGGGTGTGAATATAAATAGGCCTTAACAAATCTCAATTCCCCCGTAACTCGAGCGTCTCCGAGAAAATGTCATTTCTCTTGGTCTGCACTAGACAGAAGACTGCAGTCTCGTATATTGAGAGCCTCAAGGCTCAGAGTATTGCTTCGACAGATTGTTCTTTACGTTGATTGAAAAGCTGCAGTATTCTTGAGCGGTGTTGTGTATCCACTTTAGCAATCTGGACCCGTCGCTGCCATAAGAGCTTTACTGCTCCGAGTAAATCTTGAATTATCGCCCTGTGTACTACTTCGGGCAAAAACTATAGCCAATGTCTACACGAATCTGAAAAATCGATAAGAAGCCACGTAAATGTAACTCGATGTTAAAACCTTAACTCACTTAATTTTTAAAGGAATACAAAAACGCCTCATTTTTTTCTCACGTAATTTAAATAAATTTACACATGTAAGAGGAGAAAATATTTTATTGCTATCAGTCATATAAAAGGACACACAACAAATATTGTTTCCGAATTATACTAAATATGTGTAAATCAATCTTAAGAATCACAAACCATGAAGAGGAATGTGTGTTTAATGCGCGACTAATTTTGTTTACCTGTTTTGAAATATTCTCAAAATCATCATTTTGTGAAATAAAATCCATTTCAACTATGAAAAATAAAAGTACATTATATTCAAAATTAAATTTTTTCGGTTTATTTGTGATCTTCGAATGATTTCCCCAGATATCACAAAAAATTTCTGTTATATGAATATGTTATAAATTAATTAGTTTCACTCCATTTCAAGCAAATTCTGTTATAATAAATTTTATTTAATTAACTATCAAGTATTGGTGATGGTGATGGTGATGAAACAAAAAATATTAATGTATAAAAATCTAAAACCCAGACTGTTCTACAACAACAATAGTATGATTCCAAAGTCTATATGATTATATACATATACATATATATATATATATATATATATATATATATATGATCAAGTGCGAAGTAAGTTCTTCCTCTGATTTTAGTTAAAACAAATACAGTTTCATAAAATACACATAAATATTACATAAAAATGCACCCATGTAATAAACCAATTGGTTTCTGATAATTAATGCTGTTATGCAATCATGTAGTGTTGACAGAACTCGTGGCTATGGTTTCCCTTAATAGCGATGCCATCTGACATCTCATACCGTCCGTTCATAAGGTCATGCATGCATTTGGCACACAAATCTGTCAATGATGTATACGCCTCATAAAATACGGCTAGGGTTTATACATTTTCTAAAAAGCGTCACTTACAACTCATTGATCCGATATCATTGTTTCTTATTATTTAATGTATCGTATGGATATCTTCTAAAAAAATTATTTCGTTAACCTACACGATTTCATTAAAAATACATGTAAATGAGGCAGATTGAATTTTAAATTTTGACATTTTCATATGATGGAAGACCGGCGGGAGATATTTCAATAATTTATTGCATGATTAAACTACTAATGTACAATAATCCGATAGTAATTACATTACATAAAAATAACAATGTACATGAAAATTACGAAAAATTACATTGATCGCCCTTACATCGGTCTATTATGATAATTTATGAGTAAATAATTTTACAGGATAATAGTAAAATAATCACTGAATTATTAGAGTATAATTGTGGTTTTAATGAGAGAACTAGTCGCACTGAACTCTAATATTAAGAATAACAATGTGAAGGACCAGTACTACGCATTATTAATTATAATTTGAACCCTTCGCAACACTATATTGGACACTAAGCAATGTAGCTAAATTATATTTATATAAAATTACACCAAACTATCCAATCTGTTGTTAAATACTTTTACGCACTAGCAAAAATCGTTCTCACGACTCTTGATAACAAGTAAAAAAATATTGAAATAAATCGGTCCAACCGTTTTCTAGTATAAAGTGAACATAATTGGCGTGACAGACAGGAATTTATTTTATATCGGTCTCATTACATTATTACATGAAAATTAAAGATCAACTTAAACTAATACACTCGAAGAAATAATCGATGTATATATTTATCATAAGTTTTCTTTCGTTGTTATAATCAAAAACAAATAAAAAATTCCTAATGAGATGTTACTATTAGTAGTAAATTTATTTCAGTATTGCACAAAGATCTTTGAGTGATAAAATTATAATTGAAGCAACTTTAGTACTTGAGGTTTAACAGAGACTCGCATGTGAGATGCGAGAACATTGGATACGGTAAACTCATGACTGTGGCTACATTATGTAACTAATTGGCGATGTGTTACCTATATCATATTCGTCTGGCGTTGCTTCCAATTAACGGGAGTAACTTATAAATTGAATGAAGTATAAACAAAGACTTGTGTATTAAATTGTGATAAGTTCGACAATCTATTCAAATTCTATGCAAGAAGTTACTAAAATTTTGATATTTTGGTTCATAAGACCAGTTATTTACAACACAGATATTATATTTAATATGTTATTCACAGAAAACCATAGAAAATTGCACATATATAGCATTTCATGAGCTTGGATGAAAGCGGTGCTATTAAATTACCAAATTGAAAATTAATAAAAATATGTTCAACCAACCAAATTCAAATAAGCAAAGCGCGTATTGAATTCCATGGCTTGTTGAGTTTAACATACTCAAATATGTTAAACGCAGTTTCAAATTTTTATTTGTTCTGCGGTCTTCCCAGTTATAAAGAAAACATATACTGTAATCCAACTATAATTTATTTTAACAAACTGTATGATAGAATTTAAAGCAAAGAAGAAATTAAAAGAATTCTGCACTGTTTGTAGAGAATATCATAAATGCCGAAATAAAAAAATAAAATGTAAGCAACTCGGATATTTTGATATAGAGCTCGTTTGAGTATTAGTAAAAACAGAACCGAGGAAAAAATAAATTTAATGTGTGTACTGGAGAGGTTTAAATAATTTATTAAGACGTTAGTTGTGTAATCATTTAATTAATAAATAATTTTACTATTACAAATTAAATAAAATAATTTTTATGGTAATGAAATAAGTACTAATTTCAGTTTTCGTAATACTAAACTATGATAATTAATTAATTTTGATTAAATAAATTTTAAAACAAAAAATAAGTTTTATTTGTTAGTACGTTTATGTATTTTAAATTACGGACCCTCCGATTATCCTACCTTTATAATTTCAATTGCACAATTTTTCAACGATAGATAGAAATAAATCTTTTATAAAATATTAGAATACAACTACATGTAAATTATCCTTACAACATAACTGCCGATTATTTTACTATGACAAATTTATTTTCAAGATGTATATATAATATCATATACTATTAAGTACTTGTATATTATTGAATATTATCATTTATTTAATACGATGAATTATAATTGCTTCTTATTTGAAATATTGTTCACAGTTTTAAGCACGTAGCCCGCTGTTCCATGGAGCGCTTCGGGGCCCGTAATTATTTAGTTTGTTTTGTCGGGACAACGTTGAATAGCCCGGCATAAAGAATGTATTGATCAACAAGCGCTTCCACAGAGCCTCTGTAGATACCGAACTACGCAGCCACTAAACAGAGTGTGTCACACCTCCATAATTTATATTTAGCCCTGGAATTAACAGAGAATGATTCAGTTTGTGCGATTCGCTCTAGTTGTTGTGGGACATATTTAGTTTCCATAATCGTCATTTAACTTTGATATACTAAAATTTTCATTAATTGAAAACTATGGCTTAAGTAAAACTAATTATATTATACGTAACTAAGGAATGAATATAATTAAAAATTTAGTACTCTAGTACAAATATTTCTGTGATAAGAATACTTTAATAAATTTCCCTTTCAAGACAGAGGCTACTACAATAAAATAATGTTATTATTGGAAAATTATAGAGTTGCTATTTTATAGATTAAATGTATAATTTGTTAAACCACATAACTGGGATCAAATATATATATATATATATACATATATATATATATATATATATATATAGTATATAAATGTACTAGGTAACTAGTGTCTCACTTTAGCTGCAAGAAAAGCATACTTTTAAGACTAAATGTAAGCTACATTAAAACCTAATTAAAAAATAATTGAACAATATTATTTAAAATATATTCACTCTTGAGAGCTAAGTATTTTCCTTTTATGGAGAGAAGTATTTTTTGTTTGTTAAAAATTTATCATATTAATAATTTTATTCATTCTCAAAATCAGACTTTTTTCACAATTACGAATTATTATAGACAACACGGGTATAAAAATGTTTATGTGTATGTTAGTAAACATTTATATAATAGATTACTCCAGGAAACAGCGTAAGGACTACTAAATAATTTTCAATGGATTAATTAGTTTATATTTGAGAAAAGGAATTTGCTGCTTCTAAAAGAAGTGTATTATCGGAAACAGACGAATAATAATGTAATGTAAAAATGTCAGTTAAATTAGAAACCATGGATATTTCGAAGTTGGAAAATAAATATTTTTAATATTTTAATCAAAAAGTCTGAATGTGTAGAGAATGTGTTGTTTAAAAAATATGTATGATAAACTTTTTATATTTAAAATAAATAAAGCCTGAATATCACTAATGTCTGTCAACGGAGAATTGTGGTCTTGGCTCATATGAAGGCGTTCAGACAACCGTTATTTAATCTTCTTTCATTTCAGTGTAAAGGTAAAGGAAAACCATAAGCAGCCTTGTTGAGTAGAATTTTTTTTTGAAAGGAATGTAATATGTTTCTTGATTTTTCGCAGTTAACCGTAGTATATGGTGAGGTTTCATAATTACTAAATTTTTGGCCGATTTAGTTTTTTATTTTATGGCAAGTAACTTTTTTTTAAGTTGTCAATAGAGGGCTGTGTCACGCTACGGACTGCGTCAGGGCTACTGTGGGAACCTGGAGGAACGGGAAGGGAAGAGGAGAGACATCTCAAAGAGCGGGCCCCTTTGAATGTCACCTAGAAGGCTGACACGATCGAGTGCTGTCGGCTTTGCATCCTCTTGTCGCTGTGTGCCGCGACGTGATATTGCCAATACGAAGGTAATAATAAATACGGTGCCTTTAACAAAGAGACTAAATATAAAGAATGAAATTGTATAAATAATTGAATTAAAATTGCATTTTTTATAATTACATCTTTGAAAATATTTATTCATAAACTGTCAAACTATTTTCGTTCTTAGTTATAAATATACAGATTATGTAGGAATAATAGTAATAATAAAGTATGAAATATGTGGCAAATATTATCGCGACTATCAAGTAGAATAATGCAGATTGTTGTTCACTATCATTTTAGGCTCAATCATGAAATGCTTTATTAAGGTTTAAGAAGATTTAAGTTTAAAAAATCAATAATTTCGTAGTGTAAGAGGTGCTTAAAATATTAAAATTTAATTTTTCCGAATCAAAAAGAAAAATCATTATTGACGTCCTTTTATGGAGAAATTTATAGTAATTTGTTAATTTTATGCTATTTGCAAAAAGTTTTAAGAGTTGGCTGCGATCACCCAACCGTATTTTCAAATGATTGCACGACGCGAGGTCAAATATTACTCCTGTAACGCCATATATTAGAAATTATGTTAGTTTATGTTTTGATAATATATTTTATTAAACATATTAGCTGGGATTGGCCCCTAGAAAAGTTTCTGCGTGTGAACTGTGGTGTTGACCTGTGGACTAATCTCTGGACACGGTCGGCAGGCACGTACATGTGGAAAAAAATCACCCATAAATACGTGACTTTGGTAACCTGCTCTTTTCAGGCAACACCATAACGGGGACTGTAATGTCATTTCTTTGATAATATGCCTTTCCGCTCAATAGATAGACTAAGAAAGGTGATGAGTTACTTCTGGAAAAGTGAGAAGCTAATGTGCTGATAAGTTCGTCGCAGTGTGAGGGATATAACTAGTAAGGTCGTTGGCCTGGAAAGTAAAGAGTGTGATCCATCAAGCACCCAACGTCTCCAATTTGGATCCAAATGGTTTTTACAGCAGTTTACGAAGATGAAAGGATCCCTATCAACCGAAAACATTGAGATCAGTGCGACGACACAGCTGGACAGAATTCCAAAATATGGAATACCAAATTGGTTGATCAATTTTAATTACTGTAGGTGTAACTTTATTTAACAAACGTCTAAAATTTTTTTTATATAAAACATATAAACACAAGACAATTTTTTTAAAAAAAGTATTGAACTCATCATGGTTTGAAGTCGGTTTAGATATAGTAACGTTTTTTTTAAAAAAACTCATCGTTAATGAGCAGGTAACCTTAGAGGTGTGCCATGAGGAGCTGAATTATTCGGCAGCGGTGCGTTCTTTGCGCTCCCTGGCGCTATAAACAACGCCGCCAGAATGTCTTATTAAAGACGTTCTCCACAACTGTCCCTCCCGGGCCGGAATTAATTATGCCGAGGGCGGCGAAGTTGCTCGGGGATGAATGATCCCTAAGTTGCAGGTTCGGGGCCGTTCGCCACAGCTGCTTCCCGCTCATTACACAGGTTAAGTGTCACTCCCTGACCTTATTGGACGCATAAATCGGCAGCGCACTTTACAAAATATTAGTTCAAGTTTCTTTTTTTACGGGAGTGAATTTTCGCCAGTCCTCGAGTTGATGAGGGTGTTAACAAAACATAATTTTCTAGAATGATACCCACATAGTCTTAATGAAACCAGTGAATCTTACATGTGAAAGTCTTCGAGCAGCTGAGTTAATTTGATTGTAAATTATGATGTCTTAAACACAACTACATAAATATTGAATATTTCAATACAATCAGGTAATACAACTCGAACGATAAGCTTTGAAAAGTAAGGTCCAGTTTGGAAAGACATCTATGAAAGAAAAATGATTTACACGTACTGTGCTAAGGAAATATGAGTATGATTATTAGTATAATAAAATTATAACTGTGGCTGGATTTTTCTTATGACTGAAATAATGACGAGAAATCTGGAAAATGAAGCAGCTCCTGCACATAGATGTCCTTGCCATTGTTGTCATTCCATTTATTATAACAACGAATTGTAATACGTGACTTTTTAACGTACAGAAGTAGATTACAAAATATACATATGAGAAAATATATCCAGTTTCAAAATATGGAAGTGGAAAAAAAAGGTACAGGTCATCTCGCCCCGGAAATTACAATGTTCATAACTCTACGTTGCCTAGATCGATCGTTATTTACATTGAGCATTGGTAATGACAATTCTCGAGTCATATATATGAATTCTTGAAGACAATATTACACCTCTTCGGTGGTCTTATTGCGTGTGATATTTCGTTATTAATTTCCTGACCCCCAGTAATTTTCGTGAACATTAATTTACAAAGACGTTACCATCCATGTTGCATGGCCCAACATCAAGTAATGAAAGCCGTGAATTTTGATGAAACTGTTGTTATAATTAAAATAATATATGTGTATAACAAATATTGTTTTAAATTTTCGTTTAAAAATAATTTTTCTTACTACCGAACATAATATTCCCACTCTATCATGATTTTCATATACTCATTTGTTCGATAATACATTGTAAAATCTATTTTATTATTATATGTATTCTGAGGAACTGGAATGAACATTGAGATTACCTTTGCTTTGGAATGCCGGTAATTAGCAAAATTCAAGAATGTCTTTTATAAATTTCTGAGAAATATTACTTTTTAACAGACCCAAATTGAATATATATTTTTTTCTACTTATCAGTGTTAGTGGTTATTGCATCATTAATTCTGCTAGCTTTAAATTGTAAAATAATTAAAATTTTCAAATTCAACTCAGACTATCAACATTAACAGGTTCATACTTAACATATTTGAAAGGTTTGAGTGTGTTGCGTATTAATTTCGGCGCATTTTAAGTTAAAGCTTCTGTATTAGAAGAACATGTAGCAAGAATAACATATTCAGATAATGATTGGTAATTACACTAAACGACGCACGGTTTCGGCGACCAGACAATGTTCAATTATTGGGTGGTGAAAGCCTGACATACCGATCACGGAAACCCCGCAACAAAGGCCCTTTGGAATGACTTTGAAGTGCTGATTAGTACTAAGCTCAGCTTCCTCCACAATAATGGCGCCTGATTTGCCTCCCATTTAGGTAGTCCAAATTTAAATTCTGTGAACAGTGCGCCACTGAAGTTATCAAAATGAATACAATTTCGAAACGTACCAATAAAGAGTCATGAAACGCGAAATATACTAATAAAGACTCGTTACACGAGTCCTTTCAGTTCTAAATCAAAATTTAATTACGCACCATCGAACCACTTCATAAATGGTGATATTGTGTATGATGAAATTCAAACTTTTTCTCCTACAATGCGTTGTAGTTATTAAATGACCAAATGGTTGTATAAAGATATATAATAAGATATAAGAAATAATCTGTTTATGAAAGGTACAATACATCTAAATTATTTTATAAAAGTTTTTATGCAACCGAATGGGCATGAATCCTGAATAACACTTAATGGTATAACAAAGAAATTCCTCAACAACCTATATTTAAATGTTATACAATCAATAAGCTTAAAATTAATTAAGCAGCAGGAATAGACAACGTTCCGCCTGAGTTAATAAAATTCGGTGGAGGAACATTTGCTAGATGCCCAATCTTCAAAAACGAGACAAGATGAATTGTAATTACAGGCTAGTAAAATTATTAAATATATACAAGTCTACTAAAAAAGTAGAATAAATAGTAGAAATTAAATAAAGTGACTGCCGAATGGGATTTTGACTTAATAGATCGACAATTAATAATTATTTTTATTACAAGACAAATTTTCTGAATTTAACATTAAATTTAATAACTTTGTATTGATTTTACGCAAGCATTTGATTCAGTTTACAGAGCTACAATAATTGAATGCCTGTGATATGAAATACCATCTAGTTAATTACTTTAGCATTGATAAATACAAGAGCACTTATCTTAGTGAAAATTTTAATATCGAATTTGGTGTTGAACAAGACGATCCTCTGCCTCCAACTCATTTCAGTGTAATGGTTGATGCAATTATAAATCTAATGAATCTAATAGGAAATATCTCAACAAAATTGAGGCAATGTACAGATTATGCCGATGATTTACCAATAACTGCAAGAAGTAAGAGCGCTATAACAATAATTTAAACAGCTAAAGGAACACGCAACTATATTTGACTTGGTTATTAATTTCCAAAAAAATTAAATATTTGTGGTTCAAGAAAGAGATTTAAAATGTGCCGGGTTTTATAATTAATGACAGGAATTTTGTTCAGATAAATATTTTACATATTTAGAATTTTAATAGGAGTAAAATAATGGAGACGGAGATTAAAGAAAGAATATTATTTGGCAACAAACCTATTTTTCAAATAAAAATTTATTTAAAAGTATATTATTATTAAGAGGAGCGAAAATAAAACTTTATTGGATATATATATGAGTGAAACTTGGGTTTTTAAAAGAAGCTGATAAAAAATTATCAGTATTTTTAAATACTGAGAAGAGATTCCGATGGCATATGGAGAATAAAATATAATGTAGAACTTGACGAAATAATTAAACGTATTATTATAAAGTCCCAGATATTAATGTATATAGGATGGAAGACGACAGACTGGAAAGCAACTGTGATTAACGCGAAAGAAATAAAATCCAAAATACATATGGGAGGATAATGTACAAGAAGATTTAATATTTTTTCAAAATTAAAAAAATGGAGAGCTTGTATTCAGAATAGAAGGAGATGGAGGGCAATAGTTGACAAAGTCAAAGCGTTCACATAATGTTGTAGCGCCTGTGGAAGAAGAAGCATTTAACATACACTTCTGTCAATAATGTCATAAATGTTACGTTTAATACACATGTGCGCGTCACATCGATAAAGATAAATAGTTAAAACATGTCAATGAATAAATTATTTCATTTAATGAATTAAATAATTTTTTTGACAGAATAACGGTGTAAAATTTAGATATCACTCGTCTAGAAGAAAAATATTTTACAGTTATCTGGGCCAGATAATTTGTATTAATTTTAAACTAATGAGGTCTCAGGAAGATTATTTGGTAATCATGTTCTACTCCTATTCTAGAAAAATGTAAATTATGGCTTATGATTAAACGTTTAACAAACATGCTTCATTAACCTAATTCAAGACTTGACAGACATGGTGTTGCTCCATTGTCCAGGAGGGCATAACCGGTGTTTTAAAAAAGACCTTAACATTTACCCTACGATTTATTAACGTCGTTCCGGCAGGTGATCAACTTGATCAATCAGATTTGGCTCGCTACATTGGACTAGTTCCGCCGCACCGGCAGTTTAGTCATGTGCATTGTAATTGAGTTTTCATGAATCATTGTCAAGCTAAATTAGTTCGGTAATCGATGACTCTGCATGACGCAGTGTTAAACAAACGAACATTCCTGATGTGAGCAGAATGGATATCCTCCCAGGCGATATTAGTAGTTCCGAAGCCATAATAATGGACAGGAAAATGCTGATGACTGATACACTGTCTCGTCGATTACATAACAACGAATGTGCATGATTTCAAATTCTACCACTCAACAACGAATCCCCATTTCAATTATTATAGTTTTGTAATAATATAAGCAGTTCTTGTAAATAAATCTGAAATAAAATCTCCACAGATTTTTCGAATTTTAAGAACCAAATGAGTTAAGACTAACATAAAACTTTGCCTAAAAAAGAAACCTTTTACTTAGGCGAGTGAACGACTCGTTTTCTATTATTTTCACTACAAGAAATAACAAAAATAGTATTTATACAGATTTGTTTACTATTGTGATATTTAAAGAGTTCTTTATTCCTTCTGTTAAGAAATTGTGGATATTGAACAAATTTATTTTTGGATGTTTACCATAACGCTATTTTATGAATGCATATAATTAAATGTATAAACGAATTAGAGATATGAAAATGAAATGTAGTAATTTAATATTATATGCACGTTTCATAAATTTCACATTTTTTTCAGGCGCCTACAGGTTATACTACGTTGCACACCGAAACTAAGATCTCGAACTTTTCTATTTTGTAATCTAATGGAACACTTACAAACCTGTATATATATTCTAATATAAATAATAATACCATTTTCCGTAGATCCTGTACAGAAGCTTAACTTCAAGGATGGGGAATGAGTCAGTAATATAAGAATACAAATAAAATTAATGCAAAACAAATCAGATACTTCCACACAACTATTTGTATATTTAGGCCCATGACAAATATTTGTAGGATTTAAACATTGATTGACTAAAAATGAGAAAAATATTATAAAACTATAAACAAAATTATAATTGCTAATTATGATTATGCAAAATAAAATTGTTAATATTAAGATTATGCAGACAACAATTGTAAATTAATATTCAGTTAATGAATATATTTTTTAAGAAACGGTCGAATTGGCAAAAATATATATTGCGATCAATTCCCTATTTTCCATGAGATTTTAATATCTGTTTATGAACTGGCTGCAGGTTTAAACGTGAAATCTGAAAAAATAAATGTACTAATTTGATATACATTGGATAATCATACTTAGGTTAATAGTTTTATGATCCACGCAATATATAAATTTTAAATTCCAATTATTTTTTAGAAACTGAATCACAAGTCCGGAAATTTCATTTCGTAAGCAAAATGCAAGTACAAGGTGTGGTCCTGCAAGATTCTTCCTTTGCTGGAACGAATCTTGTGGTTTTATGCTTTCTCAAGGGTGAAAACGGTGGAAGAAAAAGGACAGAAAAATCCGTTTTAGAGGTATTTCTGTCGAATGCAGAGACCTGGATTTCTCTACGGTCAGCTATTTGCAACAGCGAGCTTCTGCCACCAGTCGTTTTAGTTTGATGCTTCGCAGTCGCTGAATGCCAAACAGACGCCCTAGTTTTAAGGTTTTGCCAGACAGGGCTGCAATTTGTAAGCGTAGGAGAGGAAATAGATGGTTATCTAAAACGTTGCTTTTGTATTAAAAACAGCTCATTATGCATGATTTTTTCCTTACCTGAATGATCATAATTAAAAAGCTGAATAGTTACTTAATTGACCTTTTTTTTGCTACTCACTATTAAAACACGTTTGTTAGAACTATCAATATCTGATGTATTTCTAGGGACACGTGAGTTAATTAATATATTTTTTCGGGTGTAAATAAATGAATTTTAGAGTTTTCGCTATTACTTAAAACTATAATAATTCGTATTGTGAGAGGTTTTTAAGTAATGAAAAAATAAAATTTTATCAAATAATATATATATAGGACATCACACAGTTCCATTTGTATTATTATTGGCGAAAGTGTATTCAGATAAATGAATCTATGGCAGAAAATACAGTGATGATTTTTAAATTATGAGAAAGGTAGCAGACACTCGACTATCTGGCCTCCATATTAGTCTGTTATTTATAGTTCTGGTTATCATAGCAATCTCCTGAACACTCATGAAACACAGATTTTAAAATATTTTAAACGGTCCCCAGAGATTTCTAGTTAAAATTCTAATTGGATAATTGTATTCATGTGTAAAGTGTTTTGTGAGCGAATAATGCAAATTTTAATTTTTCATATAAAAATAAGTCAAAAAATTATTATGAGAAGATAAAATTTGCATAAAATAATGTTTACTTCAGTTGGGCTTGGTATTTTCAAGCAACGCGTCACGGCGTTTGAAATTAAACTTTTCTTGTTTAACGTAAAATGAATTTTTTACTTCGTCCTACGAATAAGACATATAATGAAGAATGTTCTATCAGACAAAAGAAGGGGCGAAGTATATGAACCTTCCTAAGGATCAAAGTTTAGATTAAAAAGGCAGCGATGTCAGCAGAAAATAATAGATTTAAGTGTAATAATAAGGACTGAAAATGTTACTATAGCGCTGATTGAAAAATAATTTCATAATTTTAAGTATGAAAATAGTTTTTTATTTATTGGTTAATTAATACAATTATGACTTAATTCGTAAATTTATAAAACGCTTTAAAACATGATTAATTTCCCTTGTAAGACAGCGTGTCTTCGTTTAGATATATACGTTTATATGTAATTCTTTCATAGTAAATATATAGTTGGATTTCTTAGTTTGTGTAGGTTTAATTGCGTGTAAATTTTATTTATATCATAATCCTGTATTTGTACTTATTTTATATTAAATTCACGAAACTTATTTTTAAATTGAGTAGAAAAAAAATCTTATCTATTGACTCATTCGCAAAATTAGAAAAACTGCTTATAAAATGATTTATTAAACATAAATAAACTCGACTGCATCTTTTTAAATTATATATAAAAGTAAAAATCTGTAATATCCCAATTTTTATTTACAGATAGTGACATTTAAAGTTAACTTGAATTACAATATTTTAAAATTGGCGAACATTGTCTTAAAATTTCATTACAATTTGAGCAAGAGACTTAATGAAAATTGAAATCTCTACTAACATGTCATTTACTAATTAAGATTTTATTATGATAAATTTTTCTCTGCCACCATTTTTTGGTTACTTTTGATATATAATTGGATTTAAGCTTTACCCAAGATTTCATGCTTGAAAATATCTTTTTAATGCATCATTTGTTTTTTTTAAACTTACCTCAGAATATTCCGTATCATTAGAGCTAAACATGCTATATGTTGAAAACTACGTTCCGAATGCTTGAGGACTTGAAGTGCCATAGGCACTGTGTTGCAATTACAAACTTTCGAATAATATTCCAGCCTCTACTGTTATTGTATGAAGTTGCTTATTATTTACGGGGAAACTAGAATAAATAATTCACGAACTATAGGGCTTACCTCAGTTTATTTCGACATCTTTTAAGGCACTTCTTTAGCACATCTCTATTCCTGTTTTGTTTCTCCTGATTTTTTCTTTCTGTAGTATATCAACTGTTTTCCTTTGTTCTTCCTCCTCTTTCCTTGTCATTTCTTCCTCTGTACTCAGACAATGGGATACCGGGAAATACTTATAACAGTATTGCCTCACCATTGTCAACAAATTTCAAAATTATATTTTGTGATTAGGTGTGTGGCTGCTTGGCGTGGGCGCCTGTTTATGTAAACAAGTAGTCACTTCAGGGTGAGTGTAGGGAACATAGACACGCGCAGTAAAATTTTTACTACCCGTAGACTCGGCCCTGTAAAAGAAGAGTTTCGGTCATTTTTTTGTGGAAATCAGTTGCCCATATAAGCATTAAAATCGTGTGATATCGCGGGGAAAAATGTGTTCGTCACTAATGGAATAATTTTTAAAGATATTAGATACAGTATGCGATCAAAGAATAAACGAATTACGCTTAGTGAAGTTCCTGATATTTAAGGAACACATTTTTCGTTTGACTTAGTATTAAAGAAGAGTTTATGTGACGTCTGGTCTGAATTTCGTCTGTCGTCACTTTCGTGACAAAATCAGCGGGTGTCCGTATGGCGGCCCAGCTTCTCTCCCCAAAGAAGCGTAAAGCCAGTTATGAAGGCGCGCTCTTACGGCGGCGCCAGCTGCTGCAGGAGTTATGACAGCTTATGATCGAAGGGCGACCTCCACCCCTGCAAGCAGGTCATTTAACGCCCCCAAGACAAGTTCCTGCCCGAAATCCAGCACTCAGCTCCTTCGGCGACAGTGAGTCCTCACACAAATTCTACATGATGTATTATCCTCTCAAAATAGGCTTTTACATATTAACATATTAACTTTCTGTGGTTTTAGCCTCCACCTGATTACTATACGTATATTAAACAACAATCAATACACAAATTTTAGATATATTACTGGCAACTTGAGGGTAATACAAGCGACGGAGACTTTAAGAGAATAGGAAGAGATTTGAAAGGGGGAATGCGGAATGGTAGAGGAAGGTAGCCAAGGATTAACTAGGGCTGACCCGGGCTATGGTTTAAGGATCCGACCCGGCATTCGTCTAAAAGTGATACAAGGATAACCCGATAAAAACCTGCAAATGGTAGGTCAGGCATTTGGAAGTTGTCCCACGCCTTTTCGATGGTGGGAGAGGTGTTTTCTGTGGGAACGCACCTTGGGGGCGAGCCTTGACCAGTTTAGGAGACAGCTGACCGACTATTGCAATAGGAATAGCAGACAACTCTTACCGTATGCCCAAGTTACAAGTGGAAAAGTATATATATATATCTCGGTATTGTTTTATAAAAGAAAAGTAATAAAATAATATTACTTTTTGCGGCTGAGTAAAAAAAGGTGATCTGCGTATGTAATAATATATCTTAGTAAATTCACTTCAGATAATAGTGTTTTTATTGGCATCCTTCTTTACCTGAAGTTCATACTTATCCCCACGAATAATAAGTCATCGTTTCTTTAACCCACAAAAAATGCAATAGTCAATAATTGAAATTCTCCTATTAACTCCTGACTTGAAATTCGAAAAACTACACATCCTGACTTTTGCCTCAAGAAAGACTTGAAATTACAAATATAAAAATTCACTGAAATCGGTTAATCAGTTTTATGTGTTTATTCAGTTGAAACGGGCCTGAAAAACACATATGTTAGGATTTTTGTTCTTACAAAAGAGTAATTTATGAGAAAGAATTATATGTAAAGCGATGAAAAATAAATTGTATTTTTAGTTTCTTGTTCCAGTGAGTGATTTGGATTCCTCTTTAGCGTTACTGAATGTTGTTAATGATAGCTTATTAAATAGCTGGTCAACGTACGTCGTTGTGGTTTTTGATTGGTGCTTGCTCGGCGTGGCATGAGTTAATAAGACGTAGTAGCTGCGCTCTGATTGAAATAACTTCTACGATTTTATGTTTTGACTTTTCTCAAGCTTGACTTGAAATTAAGCAAACTATACTTGAATCTTGAAGTTGAAATACAAATATAATTTTTTAAAAATAATATATGAATTCAGTTAAAACATTACCACATTATCTAAAATTCAAATAATAACGGTCAGATATATTTAAATGAAATATTTAAAGATAATAAGAAAGAGAAACCATCAGTTCAAACATTACCACATTATCTAAAATTCAAATAATAACGGTCAGATATATTTAAATGAAATATTTAAAGATAATAAGAAAGAGAAACCATAATTGTTTCTGTCGTAGGATTCATAAGAATATTCTTCTATCCTAATATTATTTTTTTACAAGACTGACCACAAATTGTACTGATTACTGTGTCATAGTTTTTATTTTAAGTTCATGTTGTAAACTTTACTAATTTATTGCTAACATTATAATTATTTGTATACAATTCAATACACTGCGTGACTAAGTTGTCTCTGTCCCTTTCTATGGAGTCCATTATAAATCATCATCGTCGGTGGCTTGTTAATACCCAGGTCATATAACATATGTTATGACTCTTCCCTAAGGACTTTTAGCTCGTCACAATATAGTATCCAAAAATTCTACAGCACCGAACTCGAGTGAAGGAGGTGTCAGCGTTTTACAGGATAATTCTCTGGATATTAGCATATTTAACGCAGTGTTTTTCTGGCTATGACACCAATTTTTGAACAATTAGTCAAATCAAAACTTATAGCTCTGTTTGAAGTCGCTAACTTCCGTTTGGAAGACCGGTCAGTCACTAAATGACGTGGATAGTCTTCTATGCATTTTTCCACCATTAGTACATGGGATTTAATACTTATTTCGTGTGAATGATTTTCACTCAATTCGGAATATCTTAATCACTATTAAGAAAACACTCTGTTTAAATTTAAAGAGAACTAACTACTTGAAACACATGATTTAATGATATATTATTCGTTAAAGAAAGCAATGTTTTAAAGAAAGTGACTTGCATGACTTCACGCCAGTCGATAAAGGAATTGTGTATTTTCCTTCACTCGACTCTAAAAATAATATATGTCGCCATCTTCGGAAGAAAGTTTCAGTATATCAATTCACATTACTTTTTCAACTTTTGCGTATGCTTCACAAAAGGGAAATATGTTTCCCAGGCAACCAACGCGTGCTTCATTGATTACCACGCCTCTGGAATTGTTCAAGGGAATGGAATGTGTCGATACAATACGCTTTTCTTTTGCATAATTTTTTCCTCAAATATTGAATTTCATGTGAATTTATACTTTTACATTTCCTTTTATGAATTATACTGAATCCAAAGTTAGCAAGAATATTTCAGCAAACGTGGAATGCTAATCTTAACTATCGAATAACACTCAGTTGCTTGATTACCAAAATACATATATCAATTGAGAACAAGTTGTATATAACTTTTAAAATATTATTGTCCTTAAAGACTTTTAATAGAGGGTTAGTCAACAAAAGTAGAATTAATTGCAGTTATCTACCTCGGCACAGCTTTGAAGTATATCATGCAGAATTTTATGAAAAACATAATAAAATCGAGCATCTGTTACAATTTTTAATCCAAAGGGAGTTGTTATCGGGAATTCCATTTTCGTATTAAGGAGCTAAAAATATTCAAGTGCATTGATTGCTGACTCTGGAATTGACTGTATGAATGAGGTTTATTTCTCGAAATCTCTGATTCTTCACTGTGTATCCTAAAGACGAGAAGACTTCTTAGTGTTCGAAACGTTAAATATAACATTTCTTCATAATATACTATATTTGTAGATAATGGAATACCCGATAACATATTGGGAAATTATCTCAAAACCACTGGCAACAAAATTCAGAATAAAATATTTTATGGGTCATAGAATCAATATGAGTCTATATTAATATAAAACCAAAATCTAAGGTATATTATTTAACTAATCTGTATTAAAAAATCAAAAACCCCTAAATTTTTATCATGGCCCAAAAATATCACGTAAATAAACGAAAATAAGTGCACATTTAAGAAATAAATTTTTAGTAAATAGAATTAATTAATTAATTAATTGATTTTTATTAGTGTTAGTAGCCATGAAGTGAACCAATATTTTGATAAAATAATTTTTATCAGTACTTCAAGACTGTTCTTAATGTCCTGATAAATAATTTTATTTCAAAAGTAGACGCCAGATAAGCTGATAGTTTTATTTAATTCCATACTATTGCAATCCCTTTAGTTCATGAATAACATTAGTAACTGTGGGAAAATGATATATATTATAGATTTTAAATAAATAAATTTTAGTTTTAGTACAGGTAAAATAAATTTTGGGTCCCCTGAAAATTTAATGGCGGAAACATTACAAAGTGAAAAATTAATATGAAGTATAATTAGAAGAGCTCTAAATGAAACCAAACTTTTTGTAAGTGTCCGTACGATACTTTTTGCCCTTTTCTGACGTCCTATACAATATACATTATGTCTATGAGTATAGGATTTTTTTTGGTATTATTATAAGATCTAGAAAATACTGTGAGAATTGTGACATAGTTGATCGATTTGTGAGACCAGTTGACTTGACGTCATGTTTGACTCCAAACAACGGTCATCGCCTGTGTACAGAAATGTTGCTGACGGGATGGATCTCATGAAGAAGGTACAGTTTGTCTCTTAAATAGATAACTTATCATGCCAGTATGAGAGAAAAGTGCAGATATAAGTGTGATTGGGCAAGAGTGTCGTCATTGTTGGAGACTGGCAATTAAGGGCGCATTACCTGACTGAATTACGGCGGAGGGTGCTGCCGCGTGGGAAATCCATGGTATCCCACAATCAGCGCCATCGTAACTCACTGGTCCTGTTAAAGTTAACGAGCCAGAGCGTCGCTACGGTCAAAGGCACCCTCGGGGAAAACAGCCACCTACAAACTAATTACCTCAAGACGACGTCGCTCAATTCCCTATCGCCTCACGACATATTTCCGTCATGGCCAATATAACACATAAAGTTGTAAATTCTGAATAAAGATACAAATTTGGTGGATGTATAAGAAGTTTGACATGTTCCTTCAACGAATTATTTGAAGCAGAATAGACATGCTTCTAAGTATGCTGCTCACTGTATTTTTCTGCCATCATTCTCCTTGCATGAAATTGAAATTTTTAATGAACGCACTCACAATAAACATCCTTATATGTTGATAGAATTATTTTACGGAGAATACTTTTAAAAAAACAAGAACAGCAGAATTATTTTCAATGCGTTATAATTCATGCCTACAGTTTTAATCGTTCATCAGCCTTGCTTTGTTCTTTACCCTGCTTTTCAATATTTAAGTTAGCCAATTGTAGATAATTGATTTTCAAAATTCAGGTTTCAACCTTGTCATCTTTACAAGACAAAAAAGAACTTTATCTTCTTGGTTTCCAAGTAACATACGAAAGATTTGTTATACTTATAGAAATGACAGAAAATATTAATCACCCTCATATTAAATTGGTTTCGATGTCGATGAACTATTATGGTAAGTATGGAAGTGGAAAATTGGGCATTAAATAGCACAAAATAATAGCGCATTTTTTAAGACTATTAATTTTTTAATTTGTAATTGTAAAACTAAGACATAAATAAATTTTTACACAAAAAATAGGTAATTATTAAAAATTGATAAAATAATAGTAGAGTATAGTAAATAAAAAAGCTAAGTTTGAAGTAGTCTAAGTTTATGGCTAAACTATGATAGAATAATCAATGCGCAGTAAGGATAATAGATGGTTACAGATCTCATTAAATTCGTACTTGACTTACTTATATAAATAATTGTATCGTACGACGTAAATTTATTCTCTTATATTTGTTAGGCTGTGAACAAGTTTGGAATTGGAACTCGTATCATTGGATGAATTGTATTAATCCATTTTTTATTTAACCTTTGGCGATTTATAAGGTCCTTCAAAACTTTTCCAAAATTTATGGAAGTATTGAAGGTAAATAAACATTCCTATATATTCAGGCTAACACTTAAACTATGTACAATTTTATATTTTATTTAAGTAAAATTTTATATTTCGAATTAGTTATGAAAATAATTGCAATAATTAACCTCATTGTAAATTCCGTTCCAAGTAAATAAAATTCTTTATTAAATTAATATTCTTGTGATACTTTCCCACGTATGTAAAAAGTATAATTCGTGTCTAAATTCAATATAAGTTTTTTGTTCACGAATTTACATGTGAAAGAGAAAATTTATTATAAGTTATTGGACGAGTTTAGTTTGTTATTCAGCAAATTTTGATCTGTGAATAATTTATTCTTTATAAATGAAAGGCCCCACGAAACTTGCCGTAAGGAATGCATAATTTAAAGTTTTTCGTGTTACATTTACATTTCAGAGCCCATTACGCAGGAAATTTTAAGTAATTTACTACTTTTCTTAATGCGCGAGTAATTTTGTATTTAAGACGGCAATAAACTTTTTCCCTCGACGCTTCCGAAAGAAACAAAATATACTGCAGCAAGATGCTCAAGAAAGAGCACGCTACTTTAATGTCCATAGAACTGAAAATTTATAGTTAACGCTAGTCATTGAAAAAATACAGTTCGCTTGCGGCCCGCCGCGGAATTCAATAGATTCTTTATCAACCAAACTGCTCTCTGGATGGAAAAAGAGAGGCAGATTTATGGCCGGAGAAAACGCGAAAGGAAAATGAGTTATTCCGATGTTTGTATCAGTTATCGTCGCCATTCCATTAGCAGCTCACATGAGTAATGCCGAAACTTGTGCCAATGGATATCCCAGCCACATCCCACTTCAGCGCCATTATACGACCGTCTCCAAGTTGTGACGAGATAAAAAGAGAACAGGCTTTTATTTTGAGAAATATAATATATATTGATTTCTATCTCAAAGTTGGAAGCCCATCTCTGGCGTCAGAAGTTTTCAAGTCGATACAGCCTTACTAAAACAAAATAATGTCCCATTTATATATTTTACGTATAAACAAATCAGTTGATACCCGTAAGCGAAATAACACAGAAAAAAGTTTTTAAGAGAATCATTTATGATTTTCGTCAAGATATTTATTATATCTTTATTCATTTATAGTTGAACAAGGGTTTCTTAGAAATAGTAATTCACAATAAAAATGATAATTTATGATAATATTAATATATATACATATATATATTAATACATAGATTGTGGGGGTAATCACGATTTTTCATTTGCAAACAATTAGAATGAAATTTAAGCTTAAAAATTGTTTTAAAATGTTATTCAGACTTACCACCCGAAATATTTAAGGGGGGCAGATTTTTTGGCTATAGAATTTTTAGTAAATCATTTGAAATATTTAAGTTTATTTTGCAATAATTATGAAGGAAGGCAGCGAACGCTACGACGAAGCTTTTACGGGTTCAGTTATCCCCTAAGGCGATTTACGGTTCTTGGAAACGCAAGGAACTAGAATTGTTGCTAATTGAACCACAAAATATTTTTTTAAGTATATGGGCTTGTTTCTTCAACTTTGAGAAATTATTTCTCTGTTTGTATTGTTTTTCTCGCAACGCCACTGAGTAGTTACCGCCGAGAGAGTTGATTTAGTAGTTAGGTACTGAGAATAGTTTTTCCAAGATCGCACAAGCAGTTTAATATATTTCGTAGCAAGGAGAAGTTACACAATTGACAGAAAATAAAGATTGACAATTGATATAAATTCAGTAGATAGTAACCGTTCATACAGCAGCTTTTGGGCTCGAGTCTTGAAGAAGCACCCGGGAAACAGTAGAGCACAAATCACAGAACTTAGATGAGTTAGAATCGTGCACGGTGTAATATATGATAATTTAAAAATATAAAATTTGCAAAAATGGGCGCTAAATACCATGTTACAATACACTTAATATTCTTATCAAATTATAACAAAATTTGTTTATTTTAGAAAATTTAATTTAATTTCTAAAACAATCAAAAACATTTTATAATTGTCTAATAATTTCAATACAACTCCAAAAATGTTAAATCTTTGTCCGATAGACGAATAAAAGAGATTACAGTATCTAGTATGTATTATTTGAACATTTATTTAAATTTTGTGTATATATTTTTTAATTTCTTAAAATGAGGGTTTAACTTTCTAAGTAATCGACTGAAAATATTTTGGATTAGGTATTGAATATAATTGGATTAGAAAAAAGACTTACTGAAAGACACTTTGCAGTTATTAATAATATTCGAGTAACTTTTTCCCGTATATGATTTATAATGTAGGGAATGAACGCTGTTCTGCGGAATTTACACTAATTGGAACAGTGACGCAGATAAAAGCCTGGTCTTAGTAAAAGTCCCGTACACCAAGCTCGCTAACCCCGCCTTGGAGATCACGAGGCCTATAAATTGCTTGAGGCAGCGGACGAGTCCCCATCTTGTTTCCACGGAGCAGTAAATCAGGATTGACAGGTGATTCTGCAGCACCCTTTCCTATCTCGACCGAATGAACGGGCTAAACCCGCGGAACACATTCCCCAGGGGCTTTGTACATGTCTAGAGCCCGACGCCCGCATATGCCACTCCCAAACATCATCAAACTTTAAGTAGCACGTCACAAATGTGGACCAGAATCAGAGGAAACATTCATTCCCGTGAAAAGATATTACTTACACCCTTACAAAACACGATGAACCATAATATCTATATTATTTTACTCATTATTATTCATAATAAATTTATTTATATATATACAATTTATATAATTCCATTAATTAACAAATTAAAAATTATGTACAAATTAAGAATGAAACTGAGCAAATTATTCGCTATAGTGGCACTGAACTTAGTTGTTAATACAAAACCAGATCTTTTAGCACAATAAATCACAGACAAAATATTATGTTCAGTCATATTTAATAGCTGAAATCTAGAGAAAAAATATTTTAAAATTTCGTATACTTCAGGGGGTAACCATAAGAAATAGTTTGAAGAATTAACAGTTGATAATAATGTAATAGTTAGCATATTATGCTTGGTAATGCAGTACTGATAATGATAACGTGGGTTAATCACATTATTATTTTTTATTTACATAAAATAATAACATTGATGGACGAAACTGGATTACAAAATAATTCCAGGAAATTTTGGAAATAACTATAAATTGGCATTTAAAGTAATATTTCCGTCTATAATTGTATAGTTGTCTTCAGCATTACTCAACACTTATCCATTGTATATTTATGATAAATAAATTATATTAAGAATTAGGTTTTCTTGTCATGATAAAATATTTTAATAAATATTTATTTCCATTTAACAAAAAAGACTTAATATTCTCAAATTTTACTGATTTAAAACACAATTAACTTGAAACTTTGAACAACAAAATATACTTTAATTTTGATATAATTTATTGGTGTTATTAGTTAGCTATTAAAGATATAGGACGTGTCGAACATACCAATTAAACACATAAATGTATAAAAAAGATAAAAGTGTAAGTTTTAAATGAATAAAAATTACTGTGAATTTTTTTGTGAGACGATCATTCAATAATAATAAATAAATTATAACAAAAGAAAAAAAATTAAATACAAGGTGAAGAAACTGATAGAACAAAATTTAGGAATTTTTTTATGAATACCAAAATTATTTGAAAATGGATAATGGAAATAGAAAAATACATGTATAAGATACTTCTATGTTTAAATGAGGAATTATTATACAAATATTGGTACGAAAAGCAACGCAAAAAAGTAATTTTTATGCATACGTTTACAATTAATATTTGGAACATCCATTCAATACACGAGTTATATATATATATATATATATATATATATATATATAATTTAATTATTGTGAAGAAACGTTTAAATGTAACTTTATACTGTAGAAACTGATTAAAATTTCAAGTCACAAAAATACCGGAAAAAATCATTCATGATATTTAACAAAGGTTGTATACATTCATTTGATTTAATATTTTCAACTACCTTGGCTTTACTTACAGAAATTATCATGTGAAATTATTTTTTCCAAATTCAGTTTTCAATTTTTATCCTAAGTTCTGGCCAAATTAAGTCTTAAAAGTTTAGCTAACTTAGTTTTCAACTGAACACAGTTTCAAATTTATCTGAACCGTTGCTAATGGGAACTGGAAACGGCCACAATTAATGAAGCAATTAATGTCTGTATGAAGTTTCGGGAATACAGCATTACCCACCTTTGTGGGAGGCCAGTCGTGTTCCCCGCCGTTTGCAGCTCCTAAAAACCGGTGGATTGTCGTGGGCATAAAGTGGAGCACGTGTGGCTGCAACTTCGCCCTTTTATGAGCAATCACGAACTCCGTTCCTGTTTGAAGATACAGCTGAATGTGCGTGCTCTTGAAAGCGTCGCTATTTCGACGACGAACATAAAAATCGGAAATAAAAGTCAGAGAAAAGATGTTGCAATTCAAGTCGAAATAATAACTGCTTTTATGGAAATAAAACAGAAATTCAGGGATTGTTTCAGTAATGTAATTTTTATAAATCTTGATTATTGAAAACACCTGTTTTGAATATTATAACAGACATATGTAACGGATCTTCGAATATAGGTATTGAATATTATAAAGACTTATGCAACCACCCAAACATTGCCTTTAATTTTGATTACATTTGCTAATTCGACAGGCTTCGAATTAAAACGTCCCATGGATTATTAACACTCTTTGTTACAAAATATGGATCAAAGCGTTTGGAAAATACATTTTCTGTTAATTTGTTATATATTATTTTTATACACGTTTCCCTTAAAAGGTAATAATATTCTTCCACCCCCTTATTTATAAAACTGACGCGACCTATAATTTATATTTATAATATTAGTTAAATAATTTATTTGTATATATTCTCTACAACTATATAATTTTAATTTGATTATTTCAATAATATTTGTTAAATTTCCTATGAAAAATTTAACTGCCTCATTATATATTCAACGTCTGATATTGAACTTGACCTAGATTACAGACTTGAATTACTGATAATATATTTGAAAACTTAAATTTTTTACGTTTTTACATCTCTGTAGGTATTCGTCAAACACAAGATATAGATAATTTAATTAATATTACGAACAAGATTATTAACTTTTGGTTCCAGGGACCACCTTTTAGTTTTATGCAGTAATTACCTGAAATAGGATATATGTACAGTTCCAAAAGGTCATTGAACACTGTCGTAATTGTTGAATAGTGTCTCATGTATTTACAGCAGTTATTCCAGGATGCATTTTTTCTCAGCGTTTTCGAACTGAAATACTCTCTTTTTACACGCAACTTCCCCACTTAATCTCCAACGTCTTTGCTCAGTGGTCGCTAATCCCAACCACTACATCAAAACTTATAAATAATTCTTAGATGTTGGTCGCAGATATAAGAGGGATTTCAACATAGTAGATGTATTTGTGCCTTAAAAGAGAGAATAATATAAAAATATGAATTTCCATGTCTGTCTTAAAAATACTATTAGAACCTAGTACAATACTAGCGATGTAGTTTATTGCATTTCAGACTATCTATAACAATTTATTATGAGAACTTATATTGGATTGATTCTTTTTTGTTCATTGTTTACTTCTCAATAGTATGTTAGAAGAATGAGAATTTTAATTATAATTTAAATTAAAAATTTCATAATATTATTATTTTGAATTTACATGCCATTTTTCGTAAAATGAAATATAAAACTGATTGAATTGCCCATGTGATTAAATGGACAACGATGAATCAATACAGTAAAGTAGAGAAGAATTTCAAATCTATATCAGAACAAAATTTATCGTGCCGTAGAATGTGTCATTTGCAGTGTATGAGACAAATTGCATTGAAAATAAATATCTTGGCGAGTATGAAAAATGCGCAAGTGACAACATATTTAATGACTTTCTTAATTGACAGAGTTACGGATTAAGGCCAGCAGAGCGAGCCGTAGAGGCGTAGACAGATGGCCGTGGGGAGTGAATCTGCCATGACAGGGCCACGTGGCGATGGATGGCCCTCCCGCCCACCTCACCTGATAGACTCCCACTGCTGATTGACGTGCCCCCAATGCCCTCTGTTTCTGATCTGAATGCTTTATTGGAACTGACTGTTAAGCTAATTTGGTGAAATTAGATATATACTGAGCAACACCAATAATTACCACATCGTAATCACAAGGTACAACCTGGGTCGAACCACAATTAGGCAACGTAAACATCAGATTTATTATTACTATTTATTAGAATTTATTATTGAGGAACTGAGAACCTTTAATTTAGATGAACAATTTTACAATATTGAAATTAATTCAAAGATAATATCATTCTGATATTTCCTTGTCTAATTTTCTGAAGAAATAGGTGAATTCAGAGGATGATTAAAGAGACTGAGAATTCAGACTCAAGAAATTTTGGTGAGAGGGGACACTCACCGATGTTTGGGACTCTTTTGAGTTACACAGCATTTCTTTTTCCAAAAGCCACAACAATTAGACCATAATATCCAAACCTAAACGAAAGTGTTTCTGGGCACGCAAAAGTTGCTGCAGCTGACAGTTTTTTCCTTTCGGGGTTGATATAAGGAGCATTGCAGCAATTTTTCCCTGATACTTTACCTGTTTTATGTCTTTATAGAATCTACTGATCTCTTAACACACCTTGAATCGTTTCCTCAGTACATAATTTTCCAAATTGCATTTGTAATAAATAACCTGAAAGACGTCTAAACATTTCTCTGATTATAGTTCAACAGTTAATAAGTAATAGAAGATTTAATTAAAATACAGTGGAATATAGGTGGGATTTATAGTTGTTTAAGTCTGATTGTCCCATGCAGTTTTAACGTTGATATTTCACTTTCGGACTAAATGTTCGGTTTATGATTGATATAAATGTTCCTGTGAAGTGCAGAGTGTGATTCTGGAAACAAACAGCAATTAATTCATCATTGATGAAATTATTATATAATTTCAATAAATACGATTTTGATTTATTGCATATATGTGCAATAACTAAAAATAATATATTTTAAATGTTTCCTCAGTGAAATTTGAAATTATCTAATAATTTAATCCATGATGAATTCTTGTAGGTCTGTACACAGGTATTAGTCTACTCGATCCCCTTTCCCACCTCAATTAATATTTTCTAACTGGTAATGATTTACCTGAGTTTAAGATTGTCTCAGGCACTATCCCCTTACGAAATTCATAATTAAGCTTATCTAATGACTAATATAACTACAGTGTTTGTATTTATAGAAAATTATCTAAAAGAAATTAGATTACTCTATTAAGGACCTGAGGAATAGTAATAAAAAAGTCAACTGTAGATACTAATTCTACGTTAGGACCTACATGCTCAGCTCCGGTGGCAGGTAAATTGCATTACTACTCATATACACCACACTGTGTGGTTATCGTACGAGTTTGTAAATGGTATTATGAAGTTCTAGATTGAATGCAAAGTTCGGAGCGATTCAAAGCTTGGGAATAGATGGTAGTTCAGGCAACTAGCTGATACGCTCCGTTGATGGAAATATATCGTTTTAAAATGTATATACTGATTTTATTCTATCGGGAATAATAACTGTGATATTTCTTTTGTCTAGGTACACTCGATACAGTGGGCGCCCCGCCAAATGCAATCCCGCAGAACACCTTCGATGCGATGTGGAAGAAGGAAGTTCGCCTCGTTACGACGAGTCCAAATAGTAATGCAATATTTATTTGAACACAGACTACGTTTTATAGATAAGAGACTACTAAGGTAGATTCATTTACATTTTGGGAAGCTGTCGTAATTGTCTTTTATGTGTCTCTGAAGTATCATGCGTTGAATAGGAATGTCATATTAAAAAAAAAAGTTCCTAAAAACATTACAAGGCTATTTATGAACACATTTCTCGAGAAATATCGCTGGAAGCTGAGAATCACCTTGAGCATACGTGCCGACATCTGTATCTGCAATATTGCTTTGGTCTATTGCGAAAATACTATGGTTGGTTATGTGAACGATAAACGGAATAACTTGAAATGAGTTTTCAGAGGAATTTATTTATATTTTATTATAAATTAAATAACAAGTATACTTCCTCAATTTATGTTAATTTTCTTCATTTAAAAGTACTCTTACATTTCGTTGTGATCTGGTCTAATGATTAAGATTTGAAGTCGTAAGTATTGTTATCTGAATGAATTTATTCTACTGGTTTATAAATGCATGACGTACACTTTTCTCAGCAGGAAAGAACTCCCGAAAGTAAGAATGATGAATTCTTGAAGAGCTCTTTCCACGCCAATGGCCAACTTCTAAACGCCATCGAATATCTCACCCTGCGAGATTGTTCCCAAGTGCTGCAAGGTAATTTCCAGCATTATCGACTGAAGTGGCACGCGGAGAGGTTGTCTTGGTAGAAGCTTAGGCTATTGCGTCGTTGCCGGTGACGCGTACAACAACAATGCTCCTGGCACAAGGCAGAGGCAGGACGTGGCTGGCTTATCGGGTCGAGCCGGAAACCGGCCTTTGTCCGTCCCTCGGGACTCACAATGCCGGGACAAACTCCACAAGGCAGTCCTACCAGGCCTTTATGCAGTAGTTTGCTTACGTAGCTCGAATAAACTTGGGGCGGCGCTGAAAATAACAACGATAACGTTCTCCATTTTCCCACAGCATTCAGTCTGCCGAGTTGGGCGCAACAGTGTAATTTTCTTCAAGTGAAAAACCTAGGCAGTCAGGGATTTCTTATGAAGATATTACTCTTACACTTGTTATATATTTAATATTTAAAAGGAATCTGTAAACAGGATTAAATTAATTACAGAAAAATGACAAAGACCTGGCGGTATGTATTTCAGAGAAAGATCCATTACATAAAGATGGCTTCAAAATTGAGAAATTTTGATGTAAAATAATAGAAACGTTATGACATATAAATAATCGAAAATTTATTTAGTCCCAATTAAAAAAATTGGAGTCCTCAGGTTGGATTTTTTTATGCTTTATTTTGTAACCAACCAAGGTAATGTGGTCGTAGGCAAACATTTATGGTGTTACAACAAATTATTAATAGCATCAAGAATACGCACCTTGCGCACCAAATTAACCTATAATTTTATTTTTTCTAGTTTACCTCAGACTGTATCTACTTTTTGAATGCACTCTGTACGACAGGCCAAGAAGAAAATTTCTCGCAACGCATACCAGAAGAGACTTTGGCACATGATCTGCAGCAATTCACTCACTGCTTGAATTCCTCGCGGTTACTCGATAAAGCAATTTAATCATTCACAGTTATTAACTATATATTCTAAGATCATGAAAATGTTGAAATATATGTTTTAATTTAATCATGTACAGTCGCCAAGAATACTTTTGTTGACGCGACTCTAAACCTCCCAATAAAAAAAATTCAACATTTATAACTGCATTACTTACAAATTATGTCTTTTACATGAAGTCCTTACAGAAAAAAATGTTTCTTTCAGTCTTGTCCGAAGTTAGATATGAGTAAGACACTGAAATTAAATAAATTAAAGAAGTACCCACGTTGTATGATACACTGTCCATAATTTATTTACCTATCTAAGGAGGTATAATATTAGTAATTTCAAGTATATTTAGTAACTTGTTCATCAAGTTGTTGATTAAAACTACTACTTTGAAATGTTATGGACACTATATTTAAATTAATTTTAATAATTCCTTAATCTTCTTGTGACTTTTTATCCAGCCCTGTAACTAACATTGCGGAAGAGAAAACATTACTTTGAGTGCTTTAAAGGGGTTTCTTTGTGCCTTTGGAGACCTCTAAAGACCTGAAACAGGTGTAGCCGTATTTTATAATACGACTGAGTGCGTGCAGCAATTACTCATCGCGGGCGAAGAAACTCTTTCAAACGCGTTAATGGCGCGTCCTCTTTGAAGACGGCCAAAGTTGGTAAAACTCATTTCTGGTGACATGCGACGGCACGGCTTGTTCCGGTTCCCATGGTTACAGCGTGAACATGGATTGGCCCGATGGGGCGTTTTCCAACTTTCCGTAACAGTTATAACACAAACGTCAACGTTTCTTCGGTGACGTTAAATACCTTCACTTAATTAAAAGTTTGTAACTGAGGGAATATTGCGGTGGCACAAAAATCGAACAAGAGAAAAGACATAATAAAATTCAGGCAATAATGCTTCTTTTTTAGATTTACTTATTTTATTTGCTCCAACGATTAGATAATAAAAATTTATGTGTTTAAAATACTATAATTAACAAAGGATTATAAACTTAAAGACTAATTTTATATTGGTTGCATGTAATTAAATTAATATAAATTATACGAAACATAGTTTCATTCAAATTTATGAAAAGTAAAAATAATGAATAGCTTAAGAAATCTAAATGAACACTCTTTGTCACTAATATTTCCTAGCTACGTTTTCTTTTTTCGTGTCGATGAATACTATTTTTCTGATGGTGACTGGGGTTTAACGACCCTCACTCTCCAGCGGAAACGACTGAAGCATCATACTCGCTGATTTTACCATCACCTGGGTATCCATCCTGACTTTCTTCAATCTTGAAAATAATTTTAGGCATCGCTTGTGTCAGAAATCGAATTTAACATTCTGACTAATTACAGTTTTAAACGAGATTTAAGTATTTTGATTAACGCAGAATTTTTTTTGATTATTGTGAAACGGTCTGGACTGATTCAGTTGTACACTTAGATCGTAGGCATCAAAGTAAAAAAATAAGGAAAATAGTTGTCGGCCCACATGCAATCTGTATCAAAGTAGAAATATTATTTTTTCGCGTTACACTAACTACTGTATTTGATTTTCACTTTCCTACGGTTATTTTATTTCTTTGTTGAATTATGTGATGCATTTATATATATCTTTGATTTAATGATGAACGAATATTTATTTTTTTACTTTTAAGGTAGATATTTTTATTTAATGGTTCTTTAATTCCTAATAATGATATTAGAAGTTGAGGAGCTTTTTAACAGTTTCGTATATTGTTGTTCCCTAATGTGACATGATAAAGTAAAGTTAGTTCTACTTCTCCGAATAAGCACGTTTTCACATGGAATCAGAACCGTATCACAGATCATCAAATAACTAGGCCAAGCTCATTTCTGAGTTTATCTTGCGTACGTGCGCATGTCAAACATTTGGATCAGCTCCAGGGAGCTTCAATCTGCTGCTAGTACTGTAGTAGAGCTGTGCTTGTGATTGGCTAGCCACAGATGGAATATGGAAATTTGTCGAATGAGATACGTTCCCATGTGCCGCTGCTCTACTTCAAACCGTACGCTGAATATTTATACCTTTATTTCTTTTATAAAAAATTAAAAATGTAGTAAGTATATTCTTAAGTATCTGAAATTCTACAATACATAGATTTTGATCGGAAAATCACTAAACATTATTTAAGTCCAACAAAATGTCGTCGTGAAGTAACACGTATACCCATAAGTAATACAAGCGAATTAATTGTTTAGAAACACCAGAATATTTTTTATAGTCTCTAGCTACAGAAAATTAAATCCCAAATATATGACTAAAATAGTTTTGTTGTATTTGATTTATAAATATTTGTAGTAAGAAGAGAAACATTATTAGGTACATGATTTAAGCTATTTAGCGCCATTTAGCTAAAAATTACATTGTTCAAATTTACGTAAAACAGAACAACATACCAGATTCTTTTAAACTCGACGTGTACCACGCCTGGAATTCTGCGGCTTGGCGGTTAACCTCGAAAACCAATGGTTACGAGTTCGATCAATACTGGGTCAGATGAAATGTTCTGATAGACGTAAAACGGTTAACGCACAAACATCATTATGATGGAAGATTTTATCTTTCAGAGAATACAACACAGAATAATATTTGGAAGAACTGTGCAAACTATAGTTGAAAATTTAACCTAGATAATATTGATTCAATATAATACTGGTCATGAATAAGTCCTTGTGTACATTGTAAACAATTCACGAATAGGCCTCTCTATTATTCTGCAACATGAAGTGCTATTGTAGCCACATTTTACACGGAGGAATTAAATGCGTGTTTTCACATGACCTATTAGGGAACATTGAATTTAATTAGTATGAAAATTTTATTTTACTACTCTGCTATTGTTAAATGGTGTAGTAATAAAATATAACTTCTATATTAATTTGAATGTTTACGCGATGGAATGAATCATAAATTGAGTGTGTGTTGTAACGTAATGTTTTGCTCCGCTGCTTTAATCTCTGATATGTAACGTAAAATTTTAATTATAATCGCCTTCAGTGTTTTATCACCCATCACAAAGAATGTGAGGCAATTCAACTGTATCATGCAATATTACGAGACTCCCAAAATGAATTATTCAACTCGTCATTCTTTGATCAAATATAATTTAGATAATGGAAAAGAGAAACCTTTACATATGTATGGTTGGTTGTTGTGCATGTTGTTCCATTTTATCAAGCCCTGTTATCCCCCGAGTATCTCAGGGTTTACTGTCTCCATATTTTTTCTGGACAAGTTGGCCCCTTTTGTGAGCAACATGGACGCGAAACAATGGCGTGTCGAGGCGATGAGTTGGGAGAAAGTTTCAGGCTCCTTTCTCGTATACGGCATTACCTTTATTTAGTAGTGTGCTCCACTGAGTGACGTGCCGCGAAAAAGGTGGGGAAAAGCTGGTAATAAATGAAAGCAGTTAACAATACGACATTCAGCTGTCGTGCTGACAGCTACAAATGGAAGCGGTCCATTGTTGCTCCGCACTTATTGAGTGTTACAGTGCTGATGCTGGCGATATCCGAGGGGATTCTCTGAAACTCGAAACACAATTCCGAACAGAATAATTTACGGCAAACAACAACTTGAGTGTGTAAATTTAAGAGACGCTTTTACGTGGCCCTGACTAGTACCAATGCAAATGAAATTGGTGGGTTCGGTCCCTTTGATTGATTGGTATGGTCGGGCAAAACAGGATCCAACTGATTGAAATAGAAGTTTAAATTGTTATTTGGTTATATCCTAATACCCTACCTTCAGCAAATTTAATCAAAAGCCAATTTTTCAGTAGCACTACCATTTTGTTTGGAAATATTCAATTCATAATTCGTTACGACTTATGAACACAACTAAAGCTTTTATCGTTTCTTACAGACTCTCTTTTTTGCAACTATTTCGCTTTGTAATTATCATAGATTAAAAATTTAATAATGACAAGAATGAATTAAAACCGACGGTATAAATAAACCCTCATTCTTTAAATTTGTAATATTATATAAGGATAAGATTTTGTGTGCTTTAAATTACATTTATTGGATTTGTTATTATTTTATTTAATGCAAAATATGTATAAAAAAATTAAAATTTTAAATTTTCTCGATATAAAAATAATTATCTGTCGAATACTACCGTAATAAAAAATAATATTTTAACTATTTAAAATGATTTTAAATATCCGTGGTACTATTTTGATATGAAATCTTTTTAAATCTACATTTGTAGGCAACTAATGAAGCACATAGTGGTTTTTGTCACTATTTTGTGTGTATCACTGCCGTTATTGAATTTTATGGATATTCTTCTCAGCGACTGCCAGGTTTTCGAAATGATAAAAAGTTGTGGTTCTAACGGTGGATTGTTGCTTAAAGTAGTAACTCAGGTTCCAGGAAGCGAAAATATTTCACTTCGATGACATTAAAACATAATTTCATGCATATTTCCTACACAGGTGATTCAACTCAAAAGCTTTTGATTTTTTCAACTGACTAGTGCAGTTGTGACAGTCTAGGTTATTGCGTTTTTTTTTGCATTTGATTAAAGGAACAATGCTTCTGGAAACGTTTTGTGGTATTTATATTATCACTTTTGTCTGTATTTGGCTATCTTAGTATTAGTATGAAAATAATTAGGGATTTTCTTGTTTCATCGGTCTCTTTAAGAGCAACTAATGACTCGTTGAAAATAATTCATCCACGCTGCAGAAAATAGTATTTCTTTGAATTCTTTGTACCGTTGGTATAGGAATGAGCCGGCGCCTGCTCTATTCAAATCGGGTTAAGAAAGATACACACAGGCGTCGACTGGCTTTGTAGCTGCCTTTTATTCCTCCTCTTTCCTAACGCTAATGAGAGACCAGCTTGGACTGTGGCTCCAGACGGCTCCTCAGCTAGTCTTCTAATAAAATTACGTACTAAATTTACCCCAAAAGCCAATACGAGCCACGGCGCGACGGTGATCATTTCGAACGCTCAGTAAATATTTATTTCTAAAGCATAACAAAAAACAACATTGAGAAAACATAAAGTAGAATTTTTCTCGTTTCCTTATTATGCATTCCAGAACAGGAAGTGAAAATTTTATGCCAAAAATAAATATCTGAAAATGTGAAAAAATGTATACCAACGAGAAGTTTATGAAACAACAAAATTAGAGACAGATGAAGGTAAAAATTGTTACTAAAATGTCCACTGGCTTTGAGTTCTCATTTCTCGTAAAGGCAGGAAACAAACAAAAAAAGAGTCAATTAAGTTCTGTATTAGAGTCATGCCGAGACCATGACCCGAAATTGGGTCGACGTGCCATAGAATAGAATAAAATTTAAGTAATTACAAGAGACGTATTCGTCCAGTTCATTTGAATATTGTGATTCACTGAATTAGCAAGTAGAGGATAATGAAGCAGCAATGCGGCCTTAAAATTAAATGCCACAGAAAAATGAGAGCAATATACTATACCGGAGTGAAACTAACCTTTTCCGGGAGAAACTGTCCACCATTTGCTGGAATTGCTGACGGGAAATATTCAACACAGGCGGCTTTTCTAATTGCTCCTGACATGCTAGCTCTTAAACAAGAAATGTTGCAGTCGTTACTCTTAGCAGAAGTGACAGACGGGTTATACTGAAGGTGAGAAAAAAAACAACAAAAAATTCAACATGCTCATCGCATGCAAATGCTCGTACTTAATATTTTTACCTCGTTGCAGGCGCGTGTGATACAGACCAATATTTTTGGAATATACATAAATAATCTTGAATTATAATACTAGACATCGAAATTGTTTGTGTTTGAGTCTGTTTAATATTGGAATTTCTACAATAATATTTAGTTTAGGTGTGTTGAAAATTAAAAATATTCGTCTTTACTGTAACAAGACATAAAATACAGAACAATAAAATTAGACATTTTAAAGCAGAGATATATTTACCTATATAAAATTTGATTAATTATTTTTTAGTGCTCATATATATATTAAGGAAGATTAGATAAAGTATATAAATAATTTTGTGTATTTTTAATTCATAATTCTAATTGTAAACTATATATATTTATATATATATATATATATAAATCGAACGTAATTAGGTGAAAGAGTCAATATCATCAAAACCAAAATTTTTTTCCGAAATTATTTAGAATTACTTAAGATGTTAAAATGCAGCATGGGATTTTATGGAAGTATAATACACTTCGGAATAGCTCGAGGGAAAAAAATGGAGAAGTATGTTAATATTAAAAATACGTAGAAAATAAAAAACAAGAAAGAGTTCGATGATGGACTTCTTATACGATTATACTGAGGCATCCTGCAATTTTAAATACTGAAAAAAAATTGTGTTGTATTAAATACGTAGCTATATAAAGATAAACGTTTATTCGTATATGGTTGAACTTACTTACGAATGAAAATATAATATATGTATAGAAGTTTCAAACGTATATCATTTCATATTAACTTGGCCTTATATTTTACACCCGTACGTTAATATGTAAGTCTAAGGTATGAAAATATTAACAGAGCTTTCAGTATCGACAGTAATTTCCCAAAGTAGATCGTTAAATTTAGATCCAAATTTTGAAATGAGTGCTATTGCACATTAATTTTTTCATTTTCATCCATTTAGAAATATAATGTTATGCATTTCTGTTCTGTAAATATATAAATATTATTCCGTTATTTAACACTTGTTGATTATGCTATCTGCATACCTGCACCACAACCCAACCGAACTGTACCAAAGTCACGCGCCACCGTCGGCCATGCTTGGGTCATATCTCCCGCCACGTGTAACGAATGGGCTTTGTTAGCTCTCAAGTTGTTACCAATATATAGCTAATTACCAGAATACAATGTGTTCCTAGCTGAGGCATATTTCCTAATAGCAGGCACTGACGTCATTACAACATTCCACTAGCGGTTAGACGAAACGCGAAATATATATTATCAGATAAGGGAAGTGGCGTCAAAGCTACTTCTGCTAAACGGTTATGAAGTGTTAGTTACACTCTCTTCCGCTGGAAAGCGTTAATGAAGCGACGCTGCAGTAGTTCACTTTTCATTATTCTTAGTGTAATTTAACTAATCTAAAAATTTATATATTTAAGTAACGAGAAAAATCGGAAACAGGTGACGTCGAAGTATTTTGTAATTTTTGATATAAACTGATATAGTACAAACACATTTAATCTGATATGTTCAAATATATTTCGTGAGGTTGTTTTCATAATTTTTCGAAATACTACTTATATTTGGTCTTACTGTAATATTACATTCTTTCTTATTCTTTATATGTTATATTTGTTTTGTCTGTATTTGGCGATCTTTCTTATTATTAATTTTCAATGAGACATAAATTTTCCATTTCAATAATAGTTTTGGTTTTTGATTCACTTTAGCGAATGAAGAGCAAATAGTTTTTCTATTTATCAATATGTGAACACAGTTTTTTTTCAGTTACTTCTAATTACGTATTTTGTGATACGAATAAAATTCATGTAGTTAAATAATTATATTTGTTCTATTATGACCTCAACATGATTATACCATATACAGTTATATTTGAAAGGTTCACAAAAGTTATTAATGCACAAACGTGGACTATTGAGAAAATTCTATTGGTTTAAATTTAATTGATTAAAAACACAGAATAAATTATTTTACACATAATTATATTTTATAGAAATTAATATATTAGTTTAAGTAATGGGCCGAAATAGCAACGGATCATATTATTATAAGAAATTTGATGATATAAAATTATTTGACCATTTATTCCTGATATATATACACTTGTCAATTTCATCTTCCATTTTTAAACTCGTTTAAACCGTGTCTATAAAGATAATTTGTAATATAGCGTAAGTACCACTTTAATAAGATACAATAATTCCCCTCTTTACCGTATTTTCTGAACACTTTGTCGCTCTTTTAGCTTCCATATTGTAATGAATAAAAATTCAACCGTACCGGTTTCATTTTACTGTAAATGGATTCATAATAGGAGTCCTGAAAGCAATTTGCAGGCAGGTAGACTTTATCTGGTGCTGACGAAGTTTCCCCCAAAAATTTTCAGGCCATTGCTATAAACCTTAATGCTAGAAAAAAATTGCCTAATACCCTTATGAGCCAATTACCCTGCTTTATATGTATGATACTCTTAATTCATGCGTGGGTCTCTGTAATTTAACAGTTAAGTAGTGAGCACTTAGAAGTGTTTTATAGTTTAGATAAGTTTTTGCATCGAAACTTATCTTAACTAGATGTACATTGAGAAGTTATCTTTAAACTGAAGCCATGAAATTTTAACAGTATTACGCAACAACGTGTTCTTATTCATGTGAACTTATATGCAAATTGTGCGTATGACAGGGTTTTTCCATAAATAGGATTCCATAAAAAAACAATATTTAAAGAAATTCGAGACTACTTTTATGTAATATAAACTATTAGTTTTGAATACATATTTATTTAATTCATTTTGCATGTGTGCAATTACTAGAAATAATATTAAAATTATATATACAAATGTTTGAATACGAGAATGGCGTTTCTTTATACGACAAACAAAAAGGAATTTCATGAAACCGCATCACATGAGAATCAAAAGGGAATTGGTTTTATTTTGACATGAATACGTTATAAATAAGAAATAAGAGTAATAATTTCAATATAAAACAAATAGGATGAATTGTGTATTCTGTCTTGTGATACGTAGCATCATTAAATTTTGATGTTCTTTATAATTAACAAAGTTAAAATTTGAAGGAATACCTTTTCATTACTTTTTGGGAAACATTATGAAAACATAGAAATATTTGTTGTGCAAAGCACATACAAAATAAATACTTTTTACGTTAATAGTTGCATTAACAATAAATAATAATATGATTTTTAAAATTTCTACATAAATTTCTGTAAATAATATGTAAGAAACAACAATGAATTTCACAGAATTTATGTTAATAGTAATCAAATAATTCGCGGAGAAGCAGAGGATTTCCGAAATTATTTCCCCGAGGAAGCATTCTTTTACCGCGGTTTCCCGGCGTTGGTTGGTATGCAGAAAGGCCGCATAAACAGTTCTCGGGATTTGAATTATGGGTTGTGTTATGGGCCAGAATAGCTGCATGCTTGCGTGTTTCCCCTCAAACCCTGTTAAGTACTTCAATTTTTGTCGTCATTTTGGAACAGGATATTGCAGAACTCTGGAACACAGCCTGAAGCAAAGCATAACAAATCTGATAACGATGTGGCTGTAAGCAATATTGGCGAAACAACGCTATTTGATTCATCGGCATTTTATATGAGAATAAATGAATTTATAAAACAATTTCTGACATCATGCATGAAAAACCGCTGAATACAACTTGCACTATGCTCCGAATTTTTAGATCACAACAAACTGCTGGTTCGAAATATAAATACTTTATGACACTACATTATTATTATTTTCCTGAAGTATATATTTTCCCCACATAGCTCGTATATATGTTCAGGCCGTTTAACTAAACGAAATAATTCAGTAGCACGTTTTAATTAAATTGACTGAACAATTCTGTTTATGAGTGACATTGAACACTTCATACCACTTTTTCTTTGGAAATTAATCAGTTTTAATAATGAAGAACATTCTCAGAATAATGTTGTCTAAATAGTGCAGGTTTCATTAAATTTGGTGGTTGAAAACTTTATATTACCAATCTCGCACATTAAAATAGAAATATTAATCTCACAAAAGTAAATAATTATTTTTGTAACTCGAGTTCTTCCTAGTGCGTTCACTTGGGACCATCCTTTTTTTTCGGAATATTATTCAATCGTGTGAACTGTATTTTATGGTAGGCTTTGAAATGTCATTGATATGCTTCGTGATTCAGGTAAAATAAAACATTTTGTAAATTTCTAGAATACGAGCACAATGACATTTTATTTGTTTTCTAAATATAAATATAATAAAGGATTTAGGTTACGCAATTTTTCGATAAGCTGTTGAAACTGTGTGACTTAAGAAATTAGTTGTGTGACGCAATTGAGAGTTAAACAGCTGGGACAGAAATTTTCAGATAATATATTATATAATAATAATTGTATTTTTCTGTTTTATTCTAAAAAATAGTCAGTTAACAATGGAAAGAAATTTATTATGATATTTTTAATATTTTGATAAAACATATCATCCTTAAAATTTTGGGACCTCCTTAGATGTAAATTTCAATTAAATGATAATTAATTATATGAAATATAGATAAACATGATTTTTCAAGGTGTGCTTTTAACAAAATAATTTAAACAATAATATTTAAATATAAATGTATAATATTTATCATCCATAAATTCTATTTATTCCATATGTACTAATATTCCTTCTTCCCAGGAATTTCTTTTAGCAGCAACTACATTATTAATTTATTTTTAATAAATAATTATATTACGTTGCTTCAACAGATATTACATCATTGTGATGGGTTTACGTCTATTATTTCTTTACAATTGAAGCATTAAATAAAAATCAATTACGAATTATTTATTATCTTTAAGAACTTAAGAGCTACGGAATAATTTTTATATTTGAAAATATTTATGTGGATTATTTTGAATAGTCAAGAATTAAATAGTCAAGCATTAAAATTGAAATTTGAGAAAAACAAGCTGAAACGTAATTTAATATTTCAGAATACCATTATATCAAATTATTCAATTCCCTAAGGCTGTTTAGAAGGCGCACGAAAATGATTTACTCTGTACCATCATTAATATAGCTGAAAAAAAAAGTTACAAGTATTCAGAGAGAAATGTTCAGCAAACTCAATATGAAGGGGAATGTACTTCCAAAGTCTTATTACCACAGATTCCAAGCAAAGTTACAGAGCATAAACATTTCTCAAAGAACTAATAACATCCGGGGCAACTTTTCATCTCCGAGAACACTGTACTAATAGCTACAGAAATTTCGAGAGAAAAAATGAATGAGATGTTCCGTTAATATTTTATGTTATCCAATACTCACGTTTAGTCAATCTACATTACAAGATTGTTGAAATTTTATGATTTGATTTCAAATATTTTATTGTTTTAAATGTTATTATTCCTTACAACTATTAAGCTAGAAGAATAATGTTTTTCATAACAGATAAATTAACAGATAATAACAGATATAATAATAATACAAGAAAGTTATATAAATTTCTCATTTAAAGTATTATATTGTTTGCTTTTTACACCACTCATGACATAAACTTCTCTTACCTACAAAATATAACAAACAACCTCATAAAAATACAAAAAATTACAGAAACGTCGTTTTGCAGATTAAAATATTTTAATTGTCTGTTTTAATGGTCGTTAATTTATTTTTATAATTTTATAATATTTGTATAATTAACATATTAACTTATCTCTAATTCAGAATATTTGTATTGTTTATATTTACGCCCCATTCAGATTTCAATGTCTTAATGTGTTCAGATCTATGGGAATATATTTGATAGCAAACTGGAGTCAACGAAGTTTAATAACACGAATAATTAATATTTATCCATGATAACAATGTTAAAAAGTTACTACGTATTTGATTTATGTAGAAGAAAATAATAAATTTTTTAACATTTTGGTGTAACTGAGGGTCAATAGAACAAAGTAGAGCGCTTATAATAGCTTAAAATTAGTTCTAAATATGTTCTTGTTTGTCTATGTACAGGATAAAAAACATATTAACCGAACAGCAAGGTGAAGGCCCGATAGTTGCGTGATTTTATGTCAAAGTACAGTAAAAGATCTTCCTCGAATTTGCAATAAATTATTCTAATAATATGATTATAATGCATCTAATAAGAAAAAATACCTAAACAATTTTGAGACATTTATGGTCAAGAAATGGTGAAAGGTGTAAACCAAATTGAAAACTTGGTACAAAGATAATGAACATTACATTAAAATAAAGAGTTTGATAAAAGGAAAAATCTAATTCTGAAGAATTTATCGTTGAGACAAATGTGCAAAAATTTTCTTCTATGTGGAATAATTTTTTTATCAATATAGTATTAGGCCAATTAATTAGAATAATTATATTTATCTAGTTACTAATAAACTTTACTTTTTTCTCCGACTGACAATAAAAATTTTTAATATAATAATAATTATATTACGAATTAAAATATATCAATTATTGACCAAATTTGAGTTAGTTAAGTATCTCATGTTTAATTAACTTCATAAAATGAGGGGAAAATTTCATTATACATGGGTTATTCGGCTACTTACAATAACGTTTATTTTACTCATTAAAACCTCATGGATGGTGATAATTTTGTACGCAGAATTAATTTTAGATACAATAATATATTTCACAATTTTGCAAATCAATTTAATTTTTTTAAAAGGGCGAATATTTTAAATTTAAATTTACTTTAAATGACTCAGTTAGATTTTTGTTAAACGGGATCAATATTTATTTGCTTTCCACACGTATTGTTTCGAAAATTTGAATTGTGAGTACATCTGAAATTCGGACTTAATTGCAGGACTTTCAAGCACCTTAAAGTTAATTTATTGTAGCTATTAGAAACACAAAAAAATCCATAAATACTACACTTAGAATCTAGGATGAGATTGCACCAATAAATTTTTAATTAGGTAATATACTGACTTTTGAACTTATTTATTAGTTTACTTATATATAGTTAAAAACTGTTGATATACTACTCTAAGTTTGGACCAGTGACATTGTTAGCAGATATCTTCTACGTGTCAACTCGTTAATATTCCATCTCCACCTCAATGCGTCATGATTTGACATTAATGTATCGTGACGCGCATGGCTAATGAAGGATAAAATTAAAGCATGCAAATTCAGACTACAAACAAGTTACTGGAGGGGGTGTAATTTGGAAAACACATCTGAACGATGTCTGACAAGACAAAAGAAACTATATTACGGACAATATGTGTAACGCGTTGTAAATGAAAATTGTAACATGAAGTCACATTTAAATTTCTTCCATAAATTATAATTTCATTGTTTTTCACCAATGAACATATATAAATCAATCTATAATACACTTTAATATTTATTTATTTTCTGAACTTATATACTTTATCTCCTATGGTGTATGCATAAAATTTGTTGAAATTGATCAGACCCATTTTTTCGGAGTGTAGATAATAAAAAGAATAATTTTTTGAATATTTATATCCAAGTTCCGACAAAAAATAGTCTGGAAATTTTATACCCTGATCCTTTTCCACTTCAAAATATTACTTACTTCGTTGCAAGGCGTATTTTTGACATCTTAAGTCAATTTCCTGTCTCCGGGGAAATAATTTAAGCGTGGCAGCAACGTCTTAGCCTACGCAGAAATGCGAATTAAGTCTTTCGAGGCCTGTCTCGTAGGAATTGCCTTTTAATTTCAGGTTTCATTCAGTCTGCAAGTCTTGGACGAATGTTTCACTTTTTCCCTACAGGCAGGATTGGTTTTTAATATTTTTCTTCGATAATTAAATATACTTTCTACGTTCTCTATATTTGATTAATGAGATACAGGTTATTTAATATTCAATCACGGCTGTAACATTGAAACTCATGCTTTATTTTATAAATCTAATAAAGTTTTTCACGGAGGAAAATAATTCATGTTCTGATTGATTACATTCTATACTTTTGTTTAAATGAATAATAATCATATTTTAAGAGATACGATACGAAATTAAGTAAATTTAGCTATAGATATCTCTTTTCTTTGATCAAATTATGAGAGTAATATTTTTTGGAGTATCAGTCTCGACTTCTTGACGTGTAAGGCTCTAACATAACAAACCAATACAGATTTTATATTTGAGAGAATATCTAAAAAAATTAATACTGAATAAAGGAGATAAATAATTTAATTAATAAATTAATAATTTAATTTATAATCTAATTAAAAAAGTATGGGGAAATTTAACAAGTTATAAGTTACTATAAATATTCTTAAAATAATTTTTTAATAATCATAAATAAATTAAATAAGAATTTTTATATGCTTAAACATCTGAGGCACAATTAATAGAGAATATGATACTTGATCACCCAGTTTATGTCATGTCGAGTAGCTTATTTTGGATGCTCTAAATAAGTATTAATTTAAAACTTTGGTAAATACCAATATTAGCTGTACTTGAAATGTACGCTTTGTGAACAACTATGTTCAATTACACCCAATACAGACAGTTTGTCATCTCTTTGATGTCCAGCTAAGCCGACAAGACCTACCAAATTGTGTTCCGGAAGTAGAGCACGGTGGAATCCAATTAACTGTATTTTGGAAGTTGATAAATGACTACAAATTGGGCCTCAAAGCAAAAGCCACTAACGATTCGTCTGTAATTAAGGAAGAATCAATGTCTGTTCATGATAAAATAATGCTCAAGGCTGTTTAATTTCATAATTATATCTGTAAAATAATGAAACATTATGAGAATAAACTTTTAAGTCAGGAGATGTTAACTAAATATTACACAGTAAAAAATTTATCTGTTGAATATATTGGGATTTCGTCTCAGCGATAACTTTGGCATACCTGATAAATGTTACCTATATTTTAAAATTTCTGGAAAATTTCAAACATAGTGTATGATATGTAAAATATCAACGGGAAATTATGGTGAAAAATTGCCAAAAATATTAATGGAAACTAAAATCTACCAAGTGTCAATAGATGGCTGTTTTGAAAATTGCTGAATTTTTATTTTTGTGATTCAAGAATAAAAGTTTTATTTCAGAGATCAAGTACACGTTAACAGATATTTTTAATTGGATATTATTCATATTGTATCACTATAATAATTAATTTAATCACACATAATCGTATTACTGATCACCGAAATGGTGAAAAATTATTCGTCTATGCATCACTCTGATAAAATGTCAAAAGTGACCAAAAGTAATTATGTATGAATTTAAATATTTTTTATATTCAATTTTTATGTAGTTATTAATAGAAGGCTAGAAATCTAAGAGGTCTGTACCAAATGAGTCATACATGTGAAAATATAATTTTTTTGTAAGCACATAATCCATTTTTAGAAGACAGGTATAGTGGATTAAATTCATTACTGTTTGAATGTTATAGTAATACCTCTTACATGCCATTTATTTCACGGATTATTATAATTCTGTATAATATTATTGATGAACAACGAGCCATCAGGGGCTTGAAAACATATCCTGCTGCAATTATCGCTGGAAATGAATATAATTAAAAAATGGATGTGAAAGATAAATAACGACGTGAATTTGTTAAAAGATCAAACCTGATGCTGAACGGGAATTTTATCGGATATTGTCTTCACGTTTGGATAGTAGGATATCAAGATCCTCTCTTGTTACGCCAATCAATTATTATGTTTACACCTGACATTAATGGGTATTTTATGATGAATATGAGTGTTATAGTTAATGTATAATACTAGTTATCACGTCATAATTAGTATAATAATTGTCACTTGTGCTGTAGAAACTGTTTATTACTAAACATGAAAAATGTTTCAAGAATGTACAGCGGAATAATTTGATCCCAAACGACAACACCTACACATTAGTGTGGAAACGTGGCTTAGTAACGGGTAGGTAATTGAGTTGGCGTGCGTAAACCTGTTTATTTGTATGATGAGGGTGAGTTGGTAACCTTGGGGTGTCGTATCTCAGGGGACGCCTGGCCCCTCGTCGACAGATAGTCCCGCAACCTCTGCTGAATATTTCATGGCCCAGGGAAAATATATACAACGCTTACGAGGCGTATCGCGGATTCAGGTCACTGGCCGAGTGCCGAAAGGGATTTCCACAGTGAACTTGGCGGTAATCCGATGACAGCTTTACTGCGCCGCTGAATTGGGAGTTTCAAGGCGGAAAAGATTAGGAAAGGTAACATTTCAGCTTGCTCTACTCTCCATTTACCACGCAAACAGTATATATGGCCACTTGTCTATGCGTTTGCCAACTTTATGCTCGGGATAAAGTGAGTATTCATGGCTGACCTCCGTACTTCAAAAGAAGCAAAAAAAACGTGGGAGAAGAGATGTTTATAAACGATACACTTCAACAAACATTCAAACAAGCTCTGACTATGCCTTCCACCAAAAATAAGTACACGAGATACGTGGTAAATAAGTTTATATCTTTAAAATAAATGTTCGACATATCTGATGCAGGAATATTGAAAGAGACATTTTAACTTTCAGATTTGAAGATTTATATTAAGATACATTTAGCTTTGAAGGAATAAGAAAATAGAATGACGCGACCATAAAATATCAATAAAGAAAATGGGACACGTAGATGATCCTATTTAGGTCGACAAGATCTTACTAAACTTAGTTCATAGGTTTTCTTAACATAATCTCCATTTACCTCAGTATACTTCGTATAATGTTTCTCAAATTTTCCAAGCGTTCAAAAAGGTAAGTCTTAGGAAGGCCCTAAAAATAGGTGTCTGTTTCGGCAATGATCTCGTTCGTCTTGATTCGCCTCTTGTTTTTAAATTTACGAAATAACAAAATGTCGCAATGTTACTTCTTCATACCAAACAAGTTGTTGATGTCAGTATCTTTGGTTTTTTGAAGTCGGATCTCTTGCAAAAAAAACCAACAAAAAAACAGTGTTTCGACTGTTGTCAAAATTGCACTGAAAATGCGCCAAACCAGCCTCTGTGAGCAAACGTAGAACCCGTCTTTAGTTGAGATAATTGTTTAAACATGTGATTCTATACTTATTTCGAAAGTACCATCTCTTAGGTCTTACAAGTAGTTATTGATTTCTTTTGGAACACCAACCAGATTGTTCAATAGACTTAAAATATACTACTTCAAGTATATTAAGAATAATTATTTTATTGTTTTATTATTATACATTTTTTCCAGCAGTATTTGGAGGATCCTTCTAACAGGTCAATGAATAATAGTTTTAATAATAATAATATAATATAATATAATAATAATTACTAAACATTTGGTGACAATCAGGGCTCAATTTCAACAGCACGTAATTTATGATAATATATTTTCGATTCCAATTACTTCGGAACCGAATCGTGATAATTTAATACCTGTCAAATCGGGTGAGTGAGAATAATACACATTCGGCGAATAATGTGTAATTTCTTTCACAGAACGAGCGTGAATAATTTTTGGAACATAACGTAGACTTGAGATGAGTTAATATTTAATTTAGTTTTAAATTTTGAAGTATGAATTTCATTTTTTTGAAATAACATATTTATAATATACGGAGGCTAGAAATTGTGGTTCTGTTTCGTCAATTACCCTTTCTTTTTTTGAAGGAATAATGCGATCTGACAAACCATCCAGGGAAGAAAAATGTTTGTGAACAAAAGGGAAATGTATGAATTTTAAAAAAATTGGACAAATTTTCAATCTAGCTTCCATTAAGGAAAGTGACTTACAGAATATTTATTTATTTATTCTGTTTCTAAAGAGAAATAATTGCTTACTTGGTAACTCTACAGAAATAAGAAGTAATGAGAAAAATATTACTGGATCACTTTACTGAAATTATTTTCTCTCTCAGACTTAAATCTCTGTTAGGATATGAATCATTTGAAATATTATAATGCAATGACTCTAATATCGTAACTTCACATTAACGACTCTCGACTGAGAGGATTATTATTGTTGCAGATAATCGGATTACATATAACTCGGGGTCCTGTTAATTTGTTGTGATGCGTATTCGTTCGATTTGTATGCGCAATTCGTATTTCAAGACTTATTTTACAATTAATTTAAGCAATTAATTATATCATAAATATTCAGTTATTAATCTGAAACAACTTAGTATTAACATTAGTAAATAGTAACATTTTATTACTCACTTAAAAAAATTTATGGATCACACGAAGACAGTCTGAGGAATTGAACCGTAACGGTTTGATCAATGACAATAGATCAAAATTCCACAGAAAATCAATGTAAATTTTTTCTACATATTACAAATCATCACTATAATTAAAAATTAGAATGAGCATCAGTGCTAACCAGATTTTTTTATGTGACAAATTTTTATTTCTGTAACATGCTTCCTCATTAATTATCAACAATTTTTAATTTGGTAAAAATAATTTTATATACTATACTATTATATTGAAAACCAGTATATAGTAATATATATTAATAACAACAGTGCTTTGTAAACAAACGACATGTACTGTGGTATATAGTGTTTATAGTTGTCTTACTGAACAACACTTTTAACAATTTTATATCATAGGTATGTTTGAAAATAATTAGTCTATATACATATATATGTAGGAATATAATGTTTTTTAAATATTGTAAAATATGTTTATATATGATAACTCCATTTGTGTATTTTTTTAGGTCAATTTTCTCGTCTAAAAATGTTTCAGTACATGGCAGAATATAGTAATACAATTATACGTTTATCAATAATTTTATGGATTTATTGTAGGGTCACTGGCCTGGGATTGTAGTGGGAGTAGGCAGGAGTTAACTTTAACACGAACCTCTGTTAAAGTATTTTGGTTGTTTAAAATTATTATATAAGCATTAACGCGCGGAAATATATTGTGTTCAGTTCAGGATATTTTGTGCGCCAATAAACGAATCCGTTAAAGTTAAAAAATGATAGGAGCAGGGTGCCGTTGTATATGAATCCCTTTCGTAAGACTATAAATAATGTTATTGAGAATGATTGTAGCGTTGCCCCAGTTTGTCTCGAAGTGAGTGTTCCCCCCTGACGACAATACTCTCCAACTTCGCTCCCCCCCCTACTGCGCATTTCGTACGCCTTGCTATATCTCACGACCTATACAAGCGTTGCCTGACGTATTACATTTGTGTTTGGGAGACAGCGGTGGAAACACGATCGGGATGTTTAATTTTATTGTAGAATCAATGGTAAATGCAACCAACATACCAATATCAGTATAATGATATTTTGTAAAGACTTATTGACATGTTTTCCGTATCGTGGCTGTATATATGTGACCTCTAGTTTGATATAGTGAAATGATGTACAATTATCCGTTGTTTTAGAGCCAATGGTTTCAGTAATTATTTCTCACATGAGAGGCATAATGTGAAGGCGTCTTCCATGTAGCGTGTTCGTAGCAGAACTCAGCTGGGTGCGTCCTGCTTAATAGTCGATACGATCCGGCGGTAGTTTTGGCTGTGATATAACAGCGTGACAAGGCTTGATAAACGACAGCAGCGCTCCCGTGATAAGTTGCGGTCGCCCACGGGTTGTTAACGCGCGTCCAAAAACACATAAAATGGCTTAATATTGCTATAAAATGTGGCGCAACGCGCTTGCTTTACGCCCTTTCTATTGACCGAGCTGCGCGAGATAAAATATTAAACCTAACACGTTCCACACAGCAAGTAAATGCAGTTGTGTTACGTGATGGGTTTCGCCTAGACACAGACTCCGTCGTCACGTAGCGGCTATTAAATTTATTGCGATTTTCAACGAAGTTATGTGCTATAACCTATTACCAGCAGAATTTACTCCGCAGAGTTGGTTTTTATTTCGTATTTTCCATTACTGCTCAGTTTGGAATGATGACTGTTTTCAAACTACATTTAATGTTATGTATCATTAGCACAAGCCAATAGTCGCCTGGACAAATAATCGAATCAATGATTGTACATATATATCTACGTAGTTTCGATAGGTGTGTGTATTTCTGTCAGTATGTTTCGAAAACACAATGTTAGAAAGTTACTACTCATCTATAAGGATCTTTTTCTGAGGTAATGGAGGAATGAGATATTTCTTCTTGGCTCTACAGCCCATTGAGGGCCTTGGCCTACTTGGACGACTGCCAGACTGTCATCTTACATGACACACGGAATGAACTATAGTTTCAAAAAATCTGATCAACTTCTATTTAGTTAGTTTACTTTGAACCTTAATAGTCTAATACGTTCCGAAATGGCGTTAAGGAAGTTGAAATATAACTTTATGGAATAGTCACGACTTACACAATTTACTCAGAAAAGTATTATTGTCAATGGTTTCCTTTTTAATTTCAATCTTTAACGGAATAAATTGAGAAACATGAAACATAGAATATTAAATAAAAAATAAAATTATTTTTTTAAAAAACTGGAAAGTCTGTATTACTGCATAATATTATAAAATACTATTGTTTGATTAAATTAAGATTTCTAAGAGTAAATTAATTAGTATTTAAAGTAGACTCGTCACGATAATACATGAACTCCTCCTTTCAGAATGCAACACGCAACACACTTGCTTATTTTACTGATTAGCCTATTTCAAAGTATCAAAACAGGAGGGTAATTTTCACATAGTTTATAAATTCAAATATTTACTTGCCTCCCGATTTCTTATTTAAATATATACTATATCTTAATCCAGAAATTAGAGTTAATTTCCAAAATAATGTAACCGGTATGAAGTAGCTATTTTCAAGATATTTTACGAAATGTTAAAAATTTAATTCTCTATCAACAAATTATTCATATATCAGCGAGGTTTAAGACAGCTCGACAATAGAACTTCGTTAGCAGGTTTGATTCTCACGGTGAAATTTTTTCCTCCCTAGTTACACGTAGTAAAACAACATCATTGCTTTATTTAAAAGGAAAATGTGTCGTAACATTAACGATAAATGTTCAACTGAAATATTTTTATTACTATTTATTTAGTAGAATCACAAAAGGAATTATTATAAGTACCTGATAATTTGAGCTGTAAATATAAATAATCTGAAATTGTCTACGCGCTTCTATACATAATTTATGTAGGACTAGAATAAATTTTCAATTATTTGCAAAAATTAATTTCATTAAAAATTTTATTCAAAAAATTCCTCCATATTCCTCTGTTGCATTACATATTATTTTTGTGTTGTTATAGCAGATCTTCAATGATCATTATTCCGTATTTCAACACTAGCAACATAAAATAAGTCTCTTAAAGAAAAATTTAATTTTTATTACAAAATTAGGCCACTTTGACGTCGAAAATACGACACGTCATTTTACACCATTTACGTAAAACAAAAAGTGTAAATAACACAGTTGGTAAACGAAACAATAGTACAATGGAAGATTGTTTATAATGATCATATCGAACGATTCCTCAAAAATAAAAGCATTTAAATTTTTTTAGTCCGCAGTGAATGGACGCTATCGCAGGAAATGAAACGTGCTATCGAGCTTTCACTGTCCTTTGAAAGTGATGGGCACGTCATCTGAAAATACGTAATTGCGTAGCAGATTACATTTTTTCGGTTGACATCTACCATAAATATACCATCGCATTACATTATCTAAATTTCATGGCAGGCTCCGTACAGTCTGCGCTAATAACAAAATTGTGTACGTGCGTGAAAACAGAAGGTCATTTTGTAAAATGTTTTAATGCATATAATGAACACATTTTCACTATTAAATTACAATATTTAAGAAAATTTGTTTCTCAATCTCTAAGGATACAAATAATTATTTGTATATTGTCTGCTTTATGAACGTTAAAACATAAATATAAATGTAAAATTTTGGCAGTAGCTAAATATTTTTCTATCGTTCGAGTCAGGAAGTTTACTGCAGTGCTAACGTTTAATTCAGCACACTGGAATAAAGTTGGATAGAGAGGATGAAAACTGTATTTAGAAACGTAAATAAAACCGTAAGATTGTTTAGTAATTAGTAATGCCATTAGTTTTAGTCGAACGTGATCGCATTGAAAAATATATATAATAAGGTAATTTCAGTCTCTCCATACGCATAAAGTTAGAATGTGTGGATGTTATGGCGCCACTACGTCTGGATTGCGGATTAGAGAGCAATAAAAACGTGCTGTGTCTACCCGCAGCGAGCTTTTGTTTTTACGAGGAAAGCCCGCATGAAAGCTAAGTTCTCTGTACAAAACAAATGAAGCAGTGAAACAAAATTTGGGAATCTTTCAACTTACAACAACAAAATGAAAAGGCGTCGTGGCGATTTTTCTCTATAGCTCATCTGGGGATATATTAAAATAATGTAATTGATGTGCAGAAATAACCATAAACATTCTCCAAGTTTTTAATTTTTATAAATAATCGGTTGGAAGCTTTCAACTATTTTGTTATAATCATCCTTCCTGTCCTATAATTAAGTTTAAGAATGAGCTTAAGTACGGACCTTGTTGAATAAACAACATTGTTTTGTATCAATGACTAAGTACCTATATGTACTCATATTTTTGCAGTTATTGTGATTTTAATTATAAGACAGGAAGGATGATTATAATTAAATAAACCTTTCAACTGATTATTTAATAATATTAAAAACTTTGAGACTGTTTATGGTTATTTCTGCACATCAACGTTGACGTCAACAGTCATTTTTACGATAACAATGTAATTATTTTGTAAGCGACATATTTATATGTATAAATAAAAGTCTTATAACTGACTGCCGAAAAATTCCAATAAAAGTGAACCGAAATTTCGTTACATCTTTTCCTTCTATACTCACTTCTTTCATTACGATGAAAAATTGCTGATAACCATGGAACCAATTTTCTTTGAGGGATGAGTTAAACTTTTGAATATAAATTTTCTTCCTATACAAAAATAATGAACACAACTGCGATTCATTTCATAGATAATTTATTATCTCTATAATAATAAAATAATTGTAAAATTACATTTATGTGTTATAAGAAGATTTTTTTAAAGTTTTAATGTTTATATTTAAGGAACTATTTACATGTAAACTACTACATTCATTACTTAAAACAATGTTTCAGTTATTTTACGGTCCTTGAATTTCGTAAAATGAGGGAATACGTCACCTGAGGTTTTATAATTGAGTGAATCACGATTTGGCACATAGAATGGATCATTAACAGGTTGTTAGCATTAAAAACAAGCGGATGTCCGACTTATGACCAGGTCAATGGCGAGCGCCACAACCATAGTAACTTTCCTGTCTACCCATGTATCGTTTCCTATTGTATTTTTGGTTAACTGCTCATCTATTCTACACAGTTCTGCTTATTTATCTCTCCCGCTCGATTAAATGTATCATACAACTCCAAGCACCTTTGCAGATTATAAGGAACAAACGAATATTTCTTGGTCTCACTCCTAAACAACAGCTGTCGAATTCAATGCCTTTGGTAAAAACCGATTTCATATTATCTTTCGACAAACTATGAAAGATATATGAATTACAAATTTATCATCATTACACTTTGAAAGGAAGATCTAAAAGTGCACATTATGGCATAATGGAATCAATAAACCTCATAGCAATTTTTTACATTTATATTATTTCATTATTAGAGTCGCTTCGACAAATTATTGAACTTCCATTATAGATTGAAACAATTTATCTCACTGTATTTGAATACAGCTTTATTGATAGAGAATGTTAACTATAATTTGATTCAAATGGAAGGCAGTTTCATTTATTCATATTTGAAGCCGTTGTAGGTTAAATATTTTTTACGTGACTTGCAATAATTTGTGAGACCAGTTTAATAGAACATGTATTTTAAAGCATTTGTATGTAGTACGATATCGAATGTTTTTTAGTTATAAAAAATTATGTAGTAAAATTTACCCACAAAAATTAATGCAAAATTAAATAAACTTAATGCTATATATATATTTATAGATGTCTGGACTAATCAGTGATTATTTTAGTAAAAGAATTAACGTGAAATGAATCTAAATTTCAAAAATTGCAACACTGTGAACATGCTTTCAGCTTATTTATATTGTATAACTCATATGAACTTTAAATTTACAAGTCCTTGTGTAGTTTCAATCGGTTTATTCCTGATGGTTGAGTCAGGACTCTCGCGTTTGTTGAATAATTAACAATTTTCTGGTCTAACAACTATTCTCTTTATTAACTATTTATCTCTTGTCTCTCCCTGGGTGTTCTTTAACAATTTTTCCTCTGTTTACAGTATTCGCTACTTATTGGCTAACGCTTACAATAACTCCTGTTTTCCAATCATTTCTACACGCCTACCGCCTACAAATATTGACGTTATTATACGAGTTCATCCATCTATATGCTACAAGTTTTTATAAAAATGCAGAAGCGTCATATGTGTTATCCTTTTTACGTTGACTTACATATTTATAGATACGAGTTTTCCACGCAGGTGTCCCCGTTAAAACCCCCTGTTTAATTATAGTGTGGAGATTCTAATTTACTTTCTTTAATCCCATTGTCTGGCTGGACTTTCCGCTCTCTTATCATCTGCCGCAGGCTGCTCGCCCCAAAATACACGAGCATAGAATTGAATGAAGTTAAATAAGTTTTCATATATATATTATTTATAAAATTTGATGACCAAAATGTATTTATTACAAACAAAAGTGCTGAAAAATACTGTAATTAGACATTTAAATTATTTTAACCTCAGTATTTCAATTGTTTGCATGATTAGAATATTTGCTACAGTGTCAGATTCAATTATAACCATATAGGCTCCAGTAAAGAACATAAAAGAAATTTTGCAGTCGCGCTACATGATTTAAGTAAACTTTGTATAAATATTTTCCTTACCATTGACACTGTTCTTGAAACTTGGGTATATGTAAATGAATTATTTTTTTATTTTAATACTAATATACAGTATGTTTGATTTTTTAATTTTAATATAAAATGTCAACAGCTGTTTTACTCTATTAATTACATTGGCTAAGTTTTAAACTCCAAACTTTTGGAGCGCAATGACTAGAGATACGGGAAACATTTCGTTCGTTAACAATGGGGTATCATTGAAGAGCAAAATAACTTACTTGGAGTGTGGTTCTATTGATTGTCAGTGTCAAAGCTGTCACCGTCACTTTCCTGATAGAAGTAGAAAGCTACAATTGTGGTCTGAAATATGTCACAGGGAAATTCGAGCGAATATATTTGTCAGACAGTTTATGCGTTGCCATATCTCACTTCCGAAATATTGATAGCTGGAGGGGAAACGCATTGAACTCCTATTTGTGGTGGAGCAAACGAGATGTGCACCAGACGAGGACGCTTGTGTTCGGGAAAGATATATAACCCGATCTGCACTTCAAGACTGGGCAATGCGTTCGCTTTGATCATAAAGAATTTTCATAAAATAATCTATAACTGAAATTGAATCTTCTGGGGAAATTTATTCAGCTCTGATGCCTGAGATGAGAAATTTACAAGAAAGATGAAAATGTACGAGGCTACGATACAGCGAAAATATTCATACATATCTTGTAATTTACTCAGTTATTAAAAAACACCAGGTAATATTTTCCAGAACCAACGCGTTGAAATTACTAGGAAAGTTTTCTCTCTAAAATGTTCTCGTCTGCAACTTGTGAATCTGTAGACTTTGAAATTAAAATTTTATTTTAGATATAAATTACATAGGAAACTCATATTAGTTTCTTAATTCAATGAGTGAGCGTTCGTCAACTCAAAAAAGGAAACTAAGCGACTTCTTTAAATATATAGAAATGAATGGAATAATTTTTGGAAAAGAAGACATTATTATCCACGTGATTTGAGGTCCAATTAATTTTAAAAAGAAATAAAATTTCATAGTTGTGTAATAAAAATATATATGCCCAAAAATGAAATTTGGGTTGTTCTATTTTACGAATTAATCTCTGTAAATCTCACATTTGAACTCCTCAATTGATTTTGACTACAAAATGTAGAAATTGCGTTTTAGAAAAATATTTATACAATAAATAAAATTCCAATAACAAGGTATAAATTGAAGAATTGTTACAATGGAAGGAATGTGAAAATTCTAATATGCTCTACAGGTTTATTAGCCCAATTAATCCATGACAATCAACTATTGTATTCACAAATTAATTTTCTTTGTGTTGAAGGATAAATAGCACGGTCCGACAGTTATTCTTGTATGAAATTAAGGTATTATGTGCTATCCCTTCACTCTTACTTGAGTCAGCTAGTACATATTAATCAAGGCTATTGTTTTCGGGACAACCGAGGCGACCATTAATCACACAGTTTCTGATGTCACACACACGTCACGGAACGTAGCCTTCTATTCAGCAAGAACTATGTTCACCTTACTAAACCCGGGAGTACTTCAGAGGAAAAACCGTGAAAGAGGAGTACACAAGTGGGTTTTTAATAATAGAGCCAAACTTAAATTATAGACTTGTAATGATGCATCATTAATAATTTCATTGATTAACTTACTAATTTGATTTGATATGATGATGATTTGATTTGATTTCTATGTATAGTGATACAAAATGAAAATCACAGACTAACGTTTGTATAACATTTTGTTGCATTTATTATTGAAAAGTCTCTTTACGTATTTATAGTTCTATCTGAAGTTATAGTTTATTTAGTTACAATACTACATTAGAATTAATATTTAATAAATATTAATATATCCACGCAATTTAGATTCTGCATCAATTAAATTAAATCACAAGAAAAGAAAATATTAACTCTGAAATACCTCAACCTAACATATTAATAATCCCGGAGTAAATTAAGAATAAATTTTTAACGGCTAAGCACCAGGTTCAGATTTCTCGATGTTAACGTTTCTGCGGTCATTCTCCTACCGCGGTCTTCAGGCTTTGTCGCTTCGTATCGTGTGGGTCTCATTTATAGGGTCGGACTACAAGTCTCCATGCTGTGATCTGATTAGTCGTTAAGGATCGCCTGACGACAGTGTCAAGGACACATGTGTTGCCATGTCGCGTAATATTTTTATAATTGGTTTCCACGCGTTACTGATTTGGAATCCAGTCTTTGTTTAAAATACTGTTATAGATTTTAATTTATAAGGCTTCCAAAATCACACTGTCGTACCACTTTAAATAACACTAAAGCTTTATAAGAAAGTGAAATGAATCAAATTACAGTCTGAAAAGCCATTAATGAAATAAAAATGAAATTTTGGAACTTTTAATGTTTTTTAATACATTATATAGCATTAGATAAGAATTCGTAAATAATTAAGGCGGACAAATCTGGCGACGTAATTAATGTTATTATGAAGAATTGTCTGCACCGATTACGCACTAATGTGATAATTATAAGATTATTGATAATATTATATTCTGGATCATTTGTAATTATTAATTCATTCTGATGACACTTTCAGCTTCTTAAAAGACCTTCTTTCTTGCTATGATGATGCAGTATAAAATTAATAAAAAAAATTCCGTTACGCAATTTTAGAACAATTTTAACAATATTCCGTAGTTAATAAATACTTCGTCAGTGACTAAATTTCTCTGAGAAATTGGAGGGTCAATCGGTATTCTTATAATTTGCAATTCAAGACGACAATTGTTGACTTCAGGTTTGATTAAAATATTAATATAGATTAATTTTAAGGTCATGTAGAATAAATCATAAGACTTGAACGGTGAAACATTCTATATACCATAAATTTGCCAATCACGTAAAAGAAAATTCAGTTTTTAAATCTGTTCGTATTTTAAAAACATTTTGTGTTGTTGTAGCAAACTGAACTTGAAATAATGTAATTTGAAAGTTTTAACATCTTCATAATTTAAATTCGTTTGAAAGTTTCTGGTAAGTCCACAATTTTTTATCTGTCACGAGACCGTGGAATGCGTTAGTGACTCACAATTGCTTCGACGTAGTCCAAGTAATATCCAAGACCACAACCAGCTCAAAGGAACCTAGGACAAGGCGTCAAAGTGGAGCGTAATCTGGGCCTGCGGTGCTCGAAGACAGATCACGTTCGAGGTCAGAATCCTGGAGCGGAGGCACCCGTGAACTGACTGCTAATTAATCTACATTAGTTCTAGATGAAATTGAATTCTAGATGCTTGCTTCACGGTCCAGAGATGATACAGGATAATACCACTATTGTATATTATTTCATATTCTCAGACCTAACTCAAATACATGAAGTATTATCAATAAAAGTTCTTTCATTGTAAACTAGAGAATAGATTATTTATATAACTGTTAAAAATTTCGTAATTTGGCACCTTTGTTTTCTGACATCTTATTAAGCATGAAAAAAATCATGAATCACAGCTCATCCTAATTGATATCTTTATCAAATACGACTTTTCTGGAATAAGAAATACGAATAAGTGGTATTTAAGAATGAAAAACACACGTATATATATATATATATATTTATATGAAATAAATATGGACAGGAAAGAGAGAGTGATAAAACCTAAAATTCCGGGTTAGAATGGATATGCCGTACAGGCAATAAATCAAACTTTCGGGGGCGCCAGTCTCCTTCTTCAGTTAATAGTAGTTCACTTTGTGCCGACCGATAAATATATTGAGAATTAAGTTCAAGTAGTTAATTCAATTAACGGTTAACATACACGTGAAACAATTCTATCTATTTATATCTATCTTTATTTCTATATGAACGAATAAATTGCTTTCTATATAAACATTCAGAAGAAACTACTGTAGCTAGAAGTGATAAATTTGGAGTATATGGTACTGTTACGTTATACGTTACGACAAAGAAAGTATTTGTTTATATAGTAGCCCTGAAATTGTGAAATGGTTGTTGAGGTTGATGACGTGACATTTCAACAACAAAGGTAGAAAAAGTGACGATTTTAAGCATTGTTATGCACTGAAAAATACTTATTACCCCTGAGGGACTCTGTAAACAATGTAAAAGGTAGAAAAATGTAACGTTTTCGAGAAGATAAAAAAATTGTTTGGCTTTCCAAGTGTCACGCAATATATTTTCCGGTGCTGAAGTGACGTCACTGCCCACTACGTCAATGTGTCATAGTGTAGCTATTATAAACACTGGAAAACAACTTAATGTATTTTATAAAAGACAATGAAAGGATTTTTCAGAGAGTTATATTGGGAAAAGGAAACTTTTGTTTTAAAACCAGGATTAAAGAAGAAGTTGCCAATTTTCTTTCTATTGAATACTCAACATTTTAATAATGTTAATTTTTCATATATTTAATTTTTTTTTCTATGAATCAGGGGCGTTATTAATATTCTCTACTTAGGTTCAGGTCTGATTTGGTGTTTGAACATTGATATAGAGCATCTGACATCTCTATAGTCTATAGTTATAAGCGGATGATCCTGTATTTACTATCTAACAAGACTATAAAGTGGTTCGATTATTATGAATGCATTATTTGCTAATTTTGCATGCTACCCAATCTCGGTCTGGTAAATGCAAAACGTGGAACGAAAAATCACGGCATCAGTTATCCTGATGGAAGTTTATTATGAAAAAGTGGGGTAACTAGATGAGTAGTCTTCATTAATATTCGTTACGTCATAATTAACTTAACTTAAAATAAACGAAATCCGGGTTATAGCCTATTCAGATGTTATCGGATCTGTTGGTGTTCGTATTGCGACATTCTGTTCGTTAAAAGTGTTGTTTATAGGAATCTCTTGGGGAATTATTGTGATATATACTGTCCATAATTTGAATTTTGTAATTAGTTTAAAATAGATTGTTTCTAATGAAGACTAGGTTCACAAACGAAAAAACTGAGTAAGTCATTCGGTAAGCAAAGTGAAAGCCAGTAATTATATCTCAGGAAATATTCTTCTGTCATTAGTAATAGTTTTTATTAAAAAATAAGAAATATATTAATTTATATATGAACATTAAAGCGGTTGAGTTAAATATAACAACTCAGAATCATATTTAAAACTGTGTTAGTAAAACCTTATGCTTTTAATTATGCGATATGAACTTCAGTCAAGCGAATATTTTAACGCTCGGACGTCTCAGGTTACTGTCGAGTATAAAAAAATTTAATTCACTCCCTGAAGTAGCATATTTTCATACATTCAGTACGTTGACTATTTCTCTATATTAGAGTAAGCGTTCAATGAAAAATAATGTATATTACGATAACCATAGGTATTTATAGTATTTTTATTTCATAAATAATTTCACAGCTAACTCAGTACCCATTCGATGGACACAAAACTCTAGCGCTTCTCCGAGGCAGGACGTCTCCGAGATTTAGTGGCTAAGGACCGCAGCTTCCTGTTAATTACATGTGGACCCAGAAGCAGCTCGAGTTGTTAATTCCAGCCGAGATGGCAGTGGCGAGATTAACAGCGGACCTTCTTCTTGCTGGGGCGTAGAAAGTTTGTTACTCAGCCTCCCGAACCCGGCCAACGTGCGCCTGTAAATTAAGAGCACAATGCAACGAAACATGTAATTGCACGGCCCTTATCATAATTGAAATTGTTGGCCACTTTCATTGTGCTTAGCTACGATATACGTTATCTAAAAATATAGAAAAAAAATTATATTTACGTTTAGTGTAATAAGAGAAATTTTCACAATTTTAAGAATTTTACTTTATGAAAGATAATTTAATTACAAGACTTTACGTGAAATTTTATAGATTCGAATGTAAGAATAATATATCAAACAAATATAGGCCTATTGTTCTTCATTTATAATTTTAGCCTGGGAAGAAATTATTAAACTCAAGTCTTGTTTGTAAATATGTAAAGTTACTAGAGGGTTCATTTTACTTTAAATTTCATAATATGACATGATCTAACTTTTTAATAATTTATTCAAACAATTTTATTTATTTCAGTTTTACAAAATTTCAGACATATGGGTTAAGCATATCTGACACTGAAACTTTATTTTATCTAATTCTAGTCGACTGCTTAATTTTTCTTTTTTTACCTTTCAACTTTACTCTGACAACATCGTCAACTGACAACTTCTATTCTCCGATTCATATATATATATATATATATATATATAATTTATTATTAAGAAACAATGCCAAGTGTTGACGGAGTTGCCATATTTAAACTCGGCGACATCCATAGCCCAGGATTTGACTCCAATATTGGTTGTTTTTGAGCTATTTTTATGTATCGCCCCATCCCTAAGGGTGCTCCCCTCCTACATCGAAAGGTATTTAAATTATATACAAACAACATCGGTAAAAATACTACCAATCTGATTGACCCCGAAAACTACTTATTCGTCGCGAATATCGGTCGTTTTATAACGTTTAAAAATTGCCATCCCAGTCGACCTTTGCCTCTGCGGATGGTAGATTTGTCTTACCACCACAGTGTTTGTTTCCGCTTCGAAAGGAACACGTGTACAAAGTTTGGTCAAATTTCTTCCACGGGTGTAGATTTTTATGTAGAACACACACACAAATTTTTTTTACCAAACTGATTATCGAAATTTAGTATTCTATGGGTCAAAATGCTGACTTATGAGCATTGATGCTCTTTATTGACGTTGGTGGAAAGTCTTTTACCTGGATTCAAACACGGAACCTAAGTGGTGCGAGCGCAATGACACTGGCCACTACGAAACTCTTATATAAACTTAGTTTCATTTGTGATCACCTACAACGCCTTTTAGGAGACCAAATAAAACTTTCGATCCTTGGATCTGGCCACACCCTCTCAATTTAGGGAATTCAAATCGACATCCCGCATTAAAGTGAAATTCCTAGTAATTATAATTACGTGATCAGAAATTCTTTATTACTATAGCTTTCAGCTTATTATCGATCTTTTTAAATTACGGATATCACATGGGAATAAAGTTATTTTTGGTAAATATACTTTACGCGTACGCGTAATTGATTAAACGATTTGTAATAATATTTTTCTTTGACATTTTATTGTCGTATATGTTTATTTCGTGATAAGGTGTTTTATATTACGTGAAACTGTAAGCTATGATTTTTTGACGGTTTTATTTATTAATAAATAAATAAAACAATTTTTGAAAAATTAATTTGTCTGGTCATTAAAAGCAATGTCTGAATGTAATGAAACAGTAATTTAATTTGATTTGAATTTCAATTTCAATCCACTTTTTTAGTATAAAATTTTGATTTGCTTTCCGTTAGGTATTTTTTAATTTTTTTAGAGATTAGTGTAACATGGATTTTTTTTTGTATGGACTCGTAGAAATAAATGAAGCTATCTGTAGGAAAGTGAAATAATCCACGGCCCTATAGTTTGCGAAATAAGTTGAATATATTCTGGTTTTAGTTTGAATGACAGATACTCTGATTAAATAATTCCGAAAATGTGGCTTTGTTTAACCAATATGCTGCATTGTTTCGAATTCGATAATTGAGTTTTGAGGACATGTTTATTCTGGCGTTGTCCTCTTCCTCTCATATAGTTAAAACTGGATTTGTTTCTGTCAGTGTGTTAATGTACACAGAAATGTTAATAGAACGTGAAACATAAATAAAGCACACTCAAATTAATTAACTTTGTTCTGGGTACGTTCTCTGCATAAATTACCTGACGAGTTGACATAGGCATTGTGAGCATATTTTCCAGCCGTTGGTTGTAAGTGTGTTCGCAGACAATTTGTTGAACGAGAGTGCAGTTAACAAACTTTACGGGAGAGCACTATTGAAATGTTCATTAAGTTCCTCTAAGGAAATATATCACACCTCAGTTTAATTTTTGAATATAAAAAAGTTATCACTAATAATTTAAATATTATTTTTACTTGATAAATTCTAACCTTGATAATTTATTTACAAATCTGATATAACGCTACTTTCGATCTTTTAATACCACAAAAGGGCTCAGAATAAATGACGATAATACTAATCAAGCCGATGTATAATAACTTTGAATATTGTTCCAACTCTTGAATGTATAGAGTCTGAAAGTTAGGTGAATGTTACTGAGCTGTCGGCATTTAAAGTTCTAACGGAGTTTCTGTGACATTTATATATGCTAAGTTTCACATTTCTCCAAGTTCTCCTGAAGTACAATTGTCTCACCAGGAACACGCAAAATTGCCGAGGCTAAGAGGCGTGACGCAAACTTTTCGTAGTGAACCGCGCACGCAACATTTTCCAGTTATTAACATACTTAAGTCTGAACTCTACGTAATTTACTTGGCCTTTTATTAATTCTACCTACTTCGATATTATAAAATAAAGATTATGTTGTAAACTGCAAGGTTAATTTCATATCGGACAGCATTGTATCCAGTCACATTCAGTCCTAAGTAGGAATCGACCTACGTAAAGTTTTAAAAGGCATGTACTACACCGATATCACATAAAAATTTCTTAATTTTAACCCAATGTTTTTAATCAGTCATCAAATTGAAATGTAAAATATAATTTTCAAGACAAGATATCGGTCTTTGGGCTGTTGGCCCACGTATAGTTTCTGCTTGTTATCACCAAGCATTATAAAGGTTATTTTAATGAAGCTACATCGGACACGAAAGAAATCTATTTTATAAAGAAAAAATATTTATTTTCAAAATTTTTAATTTTGCGGAGCTTTCGGTAATTTATCTTTTTTATATAATTAAATTTGGGATCCTCGTTAAAAAGTAAATGTTTATGATTTTTTTAAAAAATATTTTTTATAATTATAAATTTAATATTTAAAAACTATTTCAAAAAAATAATTTTAAAAATGTATATGATTCTGATTCTTTTATTTCTTCTGATTAATATAGAAAAGTTCTGAAAGCTTCTCAAAATTCAAGATTAAAAGTTTTGAAAATGAAGAATTAGTGTTTCATTTCCATTTGATTATCTATTAAAAACGGTGTAATTCATACTAGAAATAATAAATTTTCAATTATCAGTCTTTTTAATTTAAATTTCATATTATTGTTGAATAAACAGAAAATTTGTGTCGTACTAACTTGAATTAATATACTAGTTGGCTTCAAAAATAAATTTCCCGCGGATATGATGCAACGTAGTTGAAATAAAATAAAAATACAAAGCATCGAAATTACCAGTTATTAATTACAATTTAATTGGATAAACAAATTTTCTGTTTCCAGCACAATTGTTTATCGACCCCAGTGTAAAATTTTAGTTATTGTGTTCGACGTGTACAACATCCACGTCACCAGCAGGTGTTCCATATGCGCCCTTGTTTTACAGCACTTGAAGAACTTGTCTCTCGGTGCCGGAAATTGCGAAACAGCGACCAACTTTTTAGCGTAATTAACATGTTTTCTGAAGTTTCAATGACCCTGTGTAATGTCAATAATCTTCTACATTATGTGCACGGTGCAACATTTGAAATGTTAGTAATGAAGTAATTTTCAACATGTTTTTAATTTTTCAATAAGGTAATTTTGTATTTCTCGAACATTTTCCTTTGTGAAGTTAAATTCAAATATTATCGGAGGGCTGAATTTTATTCAAACTACGCATAATTTGAGTTATTTAATAAAACTAACATCTCGTAATCTGTAAACTGATTTTTATTTTGTTTTTGTTGACGGTAAAATTCAGCAAAAAGCTAACACCATAGATATCATATTGATAGAAACCACATAAAAAATTAATTACATACATTTCGTTTTGTTCATTAATTTAATTTGACCTCTCCTTGATAAATGTCAAAAATTTAAGTTCGAAACGTTGCTATGTTTTCTTCTATTGAGATATTTGTTCTTTATCGGGTCATTTGAAATTTTCCAAAAATTATAAATCACGATTTTCAGGTATATAGAATACCGTATAAATTGGATAGGGTCATTAAGTATCTTAAGGAACAGGTATATAGAATACCGTATAAATTGGATGGGGTCATTAAGTAGCTTAAGGAACTTAATTTTATGGTATTTATTAAGAACACTATGTATTGAATCAGTATTGACTATTATAAATAAAGTTTGAAGAAACAGGATATTTAATACAAGTTTTAGAATAGCTTATTACGTTAAAGATTTAAATTAATTACACAACATAGTTATATACAGGGTTTTTAAAATTTATTTGTTTATAGTTTATAGACGACTTCTGTGGTCATTAGCTACTACTTAATTACAAAAAAATCAATTATGATTTAATACAATATATTTTCTCAATTTCATTTATCGTGGTATTAGAATGACTTTCAGAAACAATACATTAATTATTTTTTTTAAAAAAGTATATTATTACTTTGTTTTGCTACTGTATATTTTCCTTATTATTCCCTCTCACGCTTTGATTATGTACAGTCTATGATTTCCTCTTAAGAGATGTGAACCACAGTGAAGAATAAATATAGATTATAGAAATTTCAGAACATTATAATGAATATAAAAATCTACATTACAGGGAAAAATTGTTGGACGTATTGGATAGTCAAACCAGCGTGATTTGTAATTATTTATCTCACTATTGATACAAAATCTGCTTTAACTAGTTCTATCGTAAGATTATCCATTATTTACTTCCGCTGTAATGAAGTTTCATTAGTACTAATTTTTTAAACCTATTGTGAGGGCATATATATATAATATTAAGTATACATATTCAGTGCTAATAGACGGCCTCCCGTGGTGTAGTGGGCAGCGTCATAGCCTCGCATCACAGGGATCGAATCCCCGCCAAGGACATGTATGCTCGTCCTGAAAACGTAAAATGTGGTTAAGACTGAGGAAGAATAGACACACTGATCACTAGTTCCAGAATGCGTCATGCAAGGTGACAGCAACCCGGGAAGACCCGGGCTGTGGTGCCCTTAGAGAAGAGAATATTTATTAATAAATTGGCAAGTCAAAAATTTAATTTTTAAACACAAAAAATTTTCAACTACCATTATATAATTTTCTATGTGCGAAAATAATACTTTAATTTATTTCGTCTGAAAAAATTATTGAGAATAATTGTTGATTAATTGATATATGCTAGCACGTGATCAAGTAAACTGTATTTATAACAAGTTTTAAGTGTTCCTCATTACATAATCGACAAACCGAAGCTGTTGAAATTAGCGTTCAGTTTGAATCGAAAATTTTATTCGTTTTCCACTAGTCAAATTCAAATTAATAGTGAGTCAACGACACAGTCTTTTTGGAATGTAATATTAATATTTGAACGGGGCTAACACGTTCTTGTGATCCTCGAAGATAGCTCATTCGGAACTCGTCACACGTGAATCACAGCTTGGAATTCCTGTGTCGATGGCCGCGCACCTGCTCTCTCTGCACGGATTTAATTGGATACCATTATGCAAATGAGGGCGTCAGGACGAACGGCTGTCCCTCACGATCCGATATTTAAATTCTGCTTCGGGACAGAGGAGAATATCGCACCGACTGCTGAATTATGCACTACCAGTGGCATACTGGATCATGCGTTGAATAAAGGAAAACGTTTAGATGTTAAAGACCCATCGTCCACGAATAAATCCTCTTATCGGATCAATACCGGTACAATTATAATGATCAAATAATTGCGTTGCACGTAATCAGGTATAGTATCTAAATCTATCGAAATATATTATTATTTTATGAAACCTAGCGCCTTAGCATTTGAATTTATTTAAAATCATTTTTATTAAAAATACGAGATCTGTACATTATAAATTTAAATTTTCATTAAAATCTGTCATTTGCAATATTTACCGTAAAGTTCTTTCGTAATTAAATTATATTTAAAATGATATTTTATTTTTACGTCTGTTTTTAACAGTAAGATATATTTAATGGCCATTAAAAGACAAATAACATGAAAAAGTTATATTTAATTAATTTTAAGAAAGAAACAACTACCGTTAGTGGATTCAGACACATTTTTTGGTCGTGTGTCCACAGTTAAACAAAATTTTATTTTTACGTATGTTTGTAGCAATTTGTAAAAATCTGAAACCTTGGATTAATGGTTCACGACTTACAGATTGTGTTATTAATTAATTATTATTTGATAACTTTTGCTGATTTATAATAATGGTATGGTCTAGAATTGTCGATAAATTTGTCTGATTAAACCTGCACTTTAAATTAATGAAAATACGCATATTTTATTATTTATTTCGGAATTTCCAAAAAAATCTTCAGGGTGGATATTCAGTTATAGATTACATAAAAATTGAACCGTTTTGGTTTGCTATTTTGACTGATGAAATTAAATAATACAGATAGTAAAATATGCACTAAACAACAATCAGTACTTATGAATCATTAATTATATTTGGTCCTATTAATAGTAGGATGTAATCAATTTGGGAAAATTTTAATATTTGATATAATTTCTTTGAAATGAAATGAATATTCTGTAGAACTATTACATGACAGTTGTCTAAAAGATGAATACTATTCTTTTCTTTATTAATCAATTTTTTTCAAATATTTTAAACGTTAAATATTAACTGTTAAGAATATACAATAATTGAATTCTCACTTTTCTTTAATTTTTCTTTACTTTTATTGAGTTAGCAGTAAATAAATAATTTATTTCCAGTATTGAACCCATAGAGTTTCATTTAATACTTTTGTTTGCAATTCCTGGGACCTTCTATTTCTTGTTTTCTTCACAATTTTGAAATGTTTCTGATCCGTAAGAGATTATTTGGAGCATGCCACTATCAAATACTTCCTGTTTAGGTATAGTGACACATTAAACTATATAATGCTTCTATTACAAATTTTTGGTACAGCGCAATAATACGCATTTCTTAAATCTTTATATTATTGTTTCCTATTAATATACATGTAACTCTAATTTTTTCTTAGAAGTCACTGATATTAATATTTATTTGTCCTGATTATTATAATTTTCTGTACGATCAGACCAGATTTTTATCGACCCAATGAAATATAATTAGATCTCATAGCCCGGTTATTATAAGAGTGCACATCTTTGTTATGTTTGATTTTCTTTTCTTGTATGTATGGAAGATGTAAACGTTATTTTTCTCATTAATATTCCGAGGAAGAAGTTCCGTCATTTAGACTAGCATAAACTTTACAGAATCTTTACGGTTGAATCAAGAATAATGAGTAAATTTGTCAGCGTTAATCAGCAGTTTATGTCTGTATATATCGAGTTAATGGATTACATTGCTGAAATATTAATTGTTCTCATTTGGTGAAGTTTAACGTTTACTAGGAATCTTAAAAAATGGCATTAGCGGTAATTATTAAGTATGAAGTTATAATTCAGCCTCGTTCGGGAAGAAGCATATATATCCCAGCCTCTGATAAGCTGTAATTTAGGAAACGCGCTTGTTTCATTTTTGCCCTACCGGGCAGATTGCCAAGAGCTTGCTTGGACTGTGTTCAAGAACACACGTATACGTTATCTCCTTTTCAACTGCTTATATTTACCTTTCTCGCACAATTTATACGAGTACTTATGCAGTATTCAAAATTGCCGCCATATTTTTTTTGTTTATGTTCTTCTTTTTTGCATAAGTGATATATATTGCATGGAATTTAATTTAACTATAGTTGGTTTAAGACACATAAAAATAAGACAATGGTTTTTTAATTGCTATTGCGTTTACACGTTTTGACTAAATGTCAGAAATCGATGACGTATTTAATATATTCATTTACATCAAAACTTAAATATTGATATATTTTACGTAAAACAAGTCTCCAGTTTAATACGCGTTATATGAAATTGGCCAACACATTTTAAACTTGTAACTTCATTAATTGTGTACGATGAGTGTTGCATCGGTCAGAGAGTTATGTCTACTTCTTTGTTTCATTTTTCTGTTTTTGCATAACTGAACCACGGATTATTTTGAAAACAAATCTACTTATGTTTAAAATATCTCAAGCGTTAATCAGTCAAAATAATCTGTTAAATAATGCATCATGAACCAAATTTATTGTTAAAAAATTCCAACCTTCTGCAAGTTAGTTTTTTCGGGAAAAAATAATATTTTATTTTTCTTAAAAATAACGCTTAACTTAACAAGAATGGTTGTATCAGTAATTTATTATGTTTATTTGTAAAGGTTTTTATATAGTATATTTTATAATGACAGATATTTACAGCGAGAAACCTATTTCCAGATGAAAAATATTTAAACAATCAGAAGTAAACTGTAAATGAAATCAAAATATTTCCTTCAGCACACACACCCACCCACCCCCCCACACACACACAAATATATATATATATATATATATATATATATATATATATATATATATATATATATAACATCAATTATAAGCTTTAGGGTTTATACAAGTAATAAAATACTGCCCTCTGGCAATGTCGTTATTTTGGGATGTAAAATAAATAGAAGTTTAATATATTTTATACAATATGAACAAGTAAAATAAAATTTAAATCGAGAAATAATTTTTATTTTATATTGAACTATAACAAGTACATGATTTGGTGAATTTCATTTATTTATTTTAATGAATGAATATTTTAAATGAACTAATAATATATGACGAAGTACATTAAATTTTCATTTTAAAATACAATTACTAATAATTAATATGAGCTTCAGAGGTATTCCAAGAAATAATTTAAATTTAATTGAAAAACGAATATGTGCTAGTATCGTACATTTTATTTAATTTACAGAAAAAATTGCGTGTGAATTTCTATTTTACAAATATCAATAATTCTAGAGAAAATAGAAATATAGACGCAAATGTTCGGTAAATCAAATTAAATGTATGATATTAACCGCTCTTTGTAAATAACGAGAGGCGGTGTTCAAATTCTTAGAAAAAAGTAAAACCTCCATACGATATAAATAGTTGCAGTTCCCAGGGAAATGTAATGAAAAATAAATTATATTCTTTAACGTAGGAAAAGCAAACACTAAAATTACGTAGAAAGTTCTAATACTTGATAAGGTCTGCAATTTTGATTTTGATACAATCATCCATGTGTATTACTTAAGGATTATTTGTTTCTCAAGAAAAGTGATTAGGGTTAATGCGACGTTAAATTGTAATTTTAAAAAAAGTGATTCTGCTTATACGTGGTTGTATAACCTTTCCGTATAAGCTATTATTTATACTACTACGCGACAAAAAAATTGACGTAAGGTGAGTAAACAGAACTATAGTCAGCGCACCGTAAATATTGAATTTTATGTACGATTATATTCATTTTGAATTTAATTGTATTTCAGAAAATAATATTTTGCGTCGTTGTTACTACTCCACTTTAGAGAACGTGGAGCGATTTATTTTATAAAGTGCTTCAGATAACGGGTTTAAGGGGCTGCAGACGACCGGGGGAAGTTTCTGACCCCATCGACAAGTTTAGAGAGAAGTTACAGATTAAAAAAATAATTTTTAAGTAAAATATCACAAGAATCACGTTTAATGGGAATGCCAGGGTCACGACAAACCTACATACAAAAAATTTGGTGAATGAAAGATATTTTTGGAAGTCTCTGGAAATTAAGATAATTAACACTTAGAAACTCCGATTATTTTTTTACTTATTCACATTTATTATTTAATCACTTATAATAGTGAATGACACCAATTTGGTGTCCTATGCAGGTAATACCCCCTCCCAGTCCGCAGAAATTTAGCATCAGTAAGCCCTTAGAACTGGACATCGTCGTAAATTTTTTTACGTTTATTTACTCCGTTCGCACCGTGGCACCCTCATTCTGCGCCACTCACAGTCCCTGGTAACGCGTGCTATAGTAAGACCGTCCATCATAGGTTATTTGGACAATTGATTATTTTGAAGATTGAAAAGTTTTATTAGATAATATTTGAGTCTAGGTCATCGCTCGAGGATGGAGTTGGACCCAACATCACCAAAGTAATCCTACTGTACCAATTGTCAGTACAGAAAAAGAGACTATATGAGGCGATTATTTGGCTTCAGATGGTTAAGTACCTTCAAATATCTATATCATCCGCTCCATGATATTAATTTCAAATATATATAGAAACTATATGGAAAAACATTTCGGCTCGTGGAAAGTAATCATTATTTAATTTGCATTAATATTTATTTTTTTGTGAAATTAATGCTGACCATAATCATTTTCATTTCTCCTATACATATTATTATCCAAGAACTGTGTGCAGGAAGTAACTTTTCCGTCAAGATTCCTCCACATTGATTTTAATATTTTCTTGATATTTATCAAATTCTACGAAAATAATAATGCATTCAATTTATAACTCTAATTTGAATACGAAAAATTTCCTGAGATATTTTAACAATCTTACGAGAATTTAGTTTACCATCTACTGCACTTCAAAAAAATTGCATCTTTATTTTATTTTACTGCGCTTAATATAGTAATAAGCATTTTCCGTGCGTGGTGAAATACTGTTTGTGGCAACCTTTACACTGAAAAATAAATAACTGAATAAAAAATTTATCTGCGCATTTGAATTCATATCGAGGAAAGCTGTATTTAAAATTATGTTTATATTGACGTGAAAGGTTTTCCTAGCTGAATTGATCAATACAGGATATTGCTTCGATTTACTGCCGGGTGGATCACTGATTAGACGATAATAAATCAAGTAAGCGGCGTACTAGTGTACGACAGAATGAATTTTATCGAAATCCATAGAGTCAAATCATTGGCAAATAAAACACTGTGTCCGGCCCATTACACCCACCAGTTAATTGAATTTTGCGCGCAGTTAATTTTATTGCTGTGTTGCACTGCACGCGAGTAACTCGCCCTGTTTTCATCCACGTTTTATGTTTCCGATTCACGGGGATCGAATAAAGTACACATTTCGTGACACTAGTTAGAAGCATCTAGAACAAGCGTTTCAGTGCGAATTGAACAGCAGAAAACTCTATGGAATATTTCATATGAGGTTAGACGAAGAAAATTGCTCTACAAGATACACTAAAATCTACACTCGCATATATTAGGAAAATAATAAAGTAATCTGATGCTAAGGCGGTTGTAGAGAACAAAGTTAACAGCATATAAACACGACAGAAGAGCTGCCTCGAGAGACCACGACCTGAATTGCCATCAATCAGTACTGACTATTCTATTAAGAAAAAAATGATAAAAATACTCCATAAAAATTAATTATGTATTTTCTTCTACCAATATAGAATGGAGACCATATTATTGGCACTGGACTTCAGCTGGGAACCGAAACTAGTTAATGCTAACGCAACTATTTCTCGACTAGGAAAGTTACTACGGTGCAAACATCATGTATAACGGTACGGTATCTCTTAGACTTATTTTGAACTGAAATATAGTAGAGAATTTTTTTTATGCATTAGAAAATTAGTTTAGATCAAAGACTAAACCAACATGAGTTTTTATGTTCAGAAAGCCTTATTAGAAGTGCTAGCGGAATAATTAGCCAAATAATAGACAGTATAAAGTGTAATATAATATATAACAAAACGTTTCAGCAATTATTGTTGCTTTCGTTAGGTGACTAAATGCGAAAGAGTCGTGAGAACGACTCAATCCACAAACTGGGAGAATAACTAAAATTATATTCATTCTACCTGTTTGCGTTCGTATAATTAATCGTCGGATGGGGTATGTTTTATTTCGTCACCTGGTTTGTGCGTTTGTGTCATTCTCACGACTCTTCCCTTTTTAATCACCTGACGAAAGCTACAATGGCTGAAGAAACGTTGTTTGATTTTTGTATTATACTTTATTTTGTTTGTTACTTGGTTATTTATTTATATAACTAGTTTACATATAACACAGACGTATTATATTTCTATTATAAGAACAATATAACAATAGTGTAGTTTGTGACCACGAAAACTAATGTACATGTAAAATCATGAATCATCCTCGGTTTATTCGAGTTTAGCTTTCAATAAAATATATTCATGTTCAAATTAGCACATTAGAAAATATTTATTTATAAACACTAAATGTTATATATTATACGTAATTTAAAATACATCTTAACGTTTCTTCCTTATGTTTAGGGACCTCCTCAGATGATATATTGTTAAAGAAACAATATAAATATTTTAAATGATTAAATTTTATTAAGGAAATTGTTTAGAAATTCTCCATAAACCTCTGTGGCCCAAATAAAAATTTGTATTCATGTTCATAAAAAAAACATGAGCACTATCTCTATTATTACCTCCTGCTATTTCCCTTTTTTAGCTCGGTAAGATCTTTAGTATTTTATATTATTATTTACAGAAAGATTTTTAGTCCTTGTTATTGTAAATTTCTCCCAATTTTGAGCGACTATGTTTTGTTTAAATTATCCAGAAATATGTCCTGTTCTGAGAGGTGTATGTTCCGGGGTCACAGACCTTGGTCATACGGTAAGAGTTGTCCGCTATTCCTATGGTAATAGTCGGCCAGCTGCCTCCTAAACTGGTCGAGGCACGGAGAAGGCAATGCTGCGTCCCCACAGCAAACTCCTCTCCCGCTATCGGAAGAGCGTGGGACAAGTACCTAATGCCCGACCTACCTGATGCAGGTTTTTCTACGGTTTTCCGTGCATTGCTTTTAGGCGAATGCCGGGTAGGATCCTTAAAATATAGCCCGGGGGCCCTAGTTAATCCTTGGCTATCTTCCTCTACATTTCCGTATCCACCCTTTCAAATCCCTTCCTATGCTATTAAAGGGGAGTTGCCCAACGTGGATTACCCTCATGTAGCCTGTTGCCCTAAAAAGTATTAGTTAGTTATGGAAATTCAACAAACGAAGAGTCTAAACAATTATCATTGGGATAATTAATCGTCGGACGAGTGTTGAATTTTCTGCTTCATTCGTTGTTTGATAGTAATACGATTGGAAGTTTAATTCAATGAAATACTCCGGGCTAGTTGTGGTTTTTTAATTTTAATTATGGACTACAGAAAGAAATGATTTCTCAATTCATACGGGAGATTTTATAGCGTTTTATTGTTTCTTTGACGAACACTGACATAAATTATGAATAGTGAGGTGTCAAAATATTTAATAAACACAATAATATCGTGTGAAGTGAAACGATGTCAACGTTACTATTGTTTCTAAGTGTCTAGTTTGAATGATTTAGGACTACGCTCTGCGCTCACGCGAGTTCTTCAACTTGGGAAAGAATCAGAAGAATTACTACTCCGGGAAAGTGTAGAATTTGTGAAAATAGGCACCCAGGCTGTGAAGGGGCTTCGGAAGGAAACATTGTGGTAACTCCCAAGCAATGGAATAGAACTTGGCATTGTGCACCACCCGGACGATTAGATTATCTGATAAAAGGCGGCAACGTTTGTAAGGTAACGTATGGGAGGGTGTCTTTTTTTTATCCAACGTAAGCAACTTCCGCAGCCGTCGCCAATTCGCTTAGAGCGCGAAGGTTCGCTCTCGACATTGCTTTTGGGCGACAGCAATATATCACCGGAGCTGTTGCCCTCTACCAAGTCTGGAATCGTAAGATAAAAACATTTCACCACTGTGTTCTAAAGTTGTACGACAGTCGGATATCGACCTCGATATGATCTGGAGGATAAATTGCCATTACACTGTAGTTAGTATGTGATGAAAGATATCCGTGAGGAGACGATATTAAAACGCTATAGGTAGAGGTAAGTAGTAGTAGTAGTATTGAAATTCAAAATACTTTAATATCTGTAAAAGAAAATAATTGATTGAGGAAGGTGGGGGGGGGGGGAAGGTTTTAGGAGAATATATGAACTTTTATAATACATGTTACTTTTACGATAATTCAACGAGTGATGATACCGATAGTAATAGTCAATAAGTATATTTAAATAATTAATTTATTATTGCACTATTTTTTATAAACTATTAAACCAAAAAATTAACTGTTATTAAATTCACCTTTGTATTATACACAAGACACATTCATGTGAAATATGTAACTTTCTCTATGATGTCTTTAAGAAAATAAAAGGGGTATACATACATAATTTAATAATTAAAAACATATTTCACGGTAGTTTTTCGTATTATTGTTATTAAGAGAAGTTTAGGGTATATCTGCCATTAACAATGGTCACAATTCTAGGAAATATAACCGAAAGCACTCCTATTAAATAATAATAAGAAAACTTCTTTGTGACTGTTTAAATATGTTTATTTTTGTATATACATAAAAATTAAGTAAGAAACATGTTTGTTGCATGTTGCATTCAGCAAGAGCCGCTCTATTTTTTGCGACGACGACTGTACTTTTCATAGCAGTACAATTTATATTCAATACTATTTTCAAATTTGATAGGAGACTGGGTATGCAGATATTCTTGGAACTACAGATTAGAATATCGAAACTTGATACCCAATGTTGAGATGAGCTGTGTGATATGGAAATTCTAGGCAGTTGCTGAGGAGGAGGTCCTTCCAGGAAGAAGGTCGTTCTATCTCGTCTCGAGCCCACACGATACACGAAGGGCAAGGCTGTTATGAGTCCGCTTGGGCGAAATGTTCGCATTGTTGGGCATTTGTATTCGTGCTCACGGAAGCCAAGTCCTGGAATTAGTCCACGCCTAGCACACGACACCATCGCTACAAATTGCATTACTCGGAGGTAGACGCTTATTAATTGGCAGCACTTTAAACAATTCACCCTGAAAGGTAGGAAAACAAGACTACAAAAAGGTATCCGATTACGAATAATGTTTTCAAAATTCAAAGGGTAATTTAAAAAATTACTAGTAAGTACTGTTTTCAGAAATCCATCATTATAAGTAGCTCTACGTTTTTTAAACTAGAAGAAAACGACAGTATTTAAGAGATTAAAAAGAACATTGTCCGTAGCCTTTAAAATTAACAAAAACATTAAAAGAGTTAATATTTAATTTAATAATCTTAGAAAAATTTATTTATATTCTAGACGCATTTTTTTTGCGGTTAATTTAAAATTAACAAAGTTAATTGGAGATATTAATAGTAGGCAATGACAACATAGTAGAGATTTTATTAATATAGGTATAACGAAAATACATATTTAAGGAAAATATTATTATAGAAATTTCATAAAAGTATTTATTTATGTGCTTTAATATCACTTTTAGTACTTTAACGTCTTCTTTCTATAATTTGCGATTAAAAATGATCGCTAAGAATTAAATATATCTGAGATGATATTAAGGAAGTATGTTATTTTCATTGGAAGTTCATTGAGGAAAAAAGAGCAGTCCCAAATAAAATCTTGAATTTTATTAACTTTATTTACAAAAATTACAATAAACTTGAATTGATTTTTTCATAATTTTAATAAGTTACGGAAAATATCGATTGGACCGTGCATCAAACCCAGGACATCCCCAGAGGTTTTTCTATCCTAGTCTGCTGATTCACTTTTATTGAAATAATTTTTTGTTCCTGAATCCTCTTTTTAATAATTAACAGATCTAAGGTAACCAAACAAGTTAAAGTAGTTTGGTAATTTAGAATTATTTAAGCAGTTGTGAATTAAATCCTCGAGGGCTACAAATGATGGCATTAGTGTGTCACATGCAAGTGTAAAACCAAGGCTGACATTTTATGACATATATTTATAGAAACGACTTCAGTGCTCTATTCCAAATTCAGCTAGACTGTTAATATTTTGTAGTATTCACGAGACACCTGCCGTTCCTCTGTGCGTAGCTGCCAGACTGTGAAGAATGGATCATTAATGACCTTCTAAACCAGAAATTCCAGATTTGCTGCTAGGATCAGTACGAGTAAATGTTGTTGCACGCTGATCGCAGCACACACAGTGTTCACGTAAATTGATAATTTCAGCAGGCTGCATCAATTTGTTCCCAGATGAGGTCCGACAGTCATGAATAATGTGTAACACCGACTTCCACGGTCGAAGTGGTTGGCGGCTCCGACCTCATCGCGTGGTCGACGCATGTGTAAATTTGCTCCAGGGAGAAGAATTTAATTTCCAACGATTGTTAACTATTCAACGTGTGATTAGATACACTGAACAGTCTGGTGAACTTCGCTATAGAATTTCTGAACAGGGGAGAATAGCAATATGAACCTTCACAGAGTGATACTCTTATTAAATGATTGTTTACTTATTTCGTTATTTAAACATTCGTAATCAATTAATAATTCAACTGATTTATTTAGTATCTCGAAGTAAAACTTAAAAATTAGTCGGCTTTACATCGCTGGAAATATTCGTATTACTCACTACGATTTTTGAGGTACATATAAATCCTTTAGACTATTTCGGTGAAGTTAAAATTCACTTCTCTGATAATGAAATCACGATAACATCTATTAATGAAGGACTATTTCGGGTTGAAAGACTTTTTTATGACTATTCGCCCGAAATAAATTGTTGCTTCATATAAAACGTTATACCAGATAAATCTTTTGCTATAATTGTTCTTACGATGAAAATGATTTAATTTTGGTCACAGAAAGCGATGCCATTTCTCTTTATCACAGATGAACGAGCTTCGTGTAGCAGTTCCACGAAATGTCGAGTCTAGCTGAAAGATTTACAGCTCGCGGCGGCTGGACTCTCCCTTAATTGCGTGGCCATCTCTTGTGGCAACCAGAAACAGTAACTATCTTCTATAAAAGGCCATTCACAAACACACATATTCATGTAGAAGCAGAATAATACGCCAATAATTCCACTGTTGCATTATATATAATTAGTGCGTTGCGTCTTAAAAGTAAATAAAAATATTTTACAATAATAAAATTATTCACAGATATATTTATCGTAATTGCTTAAGTAAATGAAATAACATCAGTCTATTATCTAGAAATTTATTATGAAAAATTTAAAACATTATATATATATATATATATATATAATAAAGCAGACACGACGTTTATCCATAATTTTGGGACCTGTTCAGGTGTTCTAAATTTTAATTAAACATCATGATTTCATATTTATCTAATAAGTACAAGAAACCCAAATTTTAAAAAACATGATCAATTATCTTTTAATTATTATGTTTATAAAATTTTGTATTCTTAGAATTTTTAGAATACGTATTTGGAATCGATTATTGAAATTAACATATTATAAACTATCAGATTTATAAAATTTTGTTCTTTTGAAAATTTTAGATTTGGAGTTGAAAATAATATCACTTCATTGAAATGTACAACCCATGAAGAACCCCAAAAATTCGGATGAAACGTAGTGTTTATAATTATATTGTTTTAAATGTTCCACTATAACTAATTACTAATAGACTGACGTTTTTACTATGAAGAAAGTATTCATTTTATATGCACCGAAAGGTATGAAAATGGGTTTAAATTGATGGATACGTGTAGATTCACAACTTCTCGTCGATTTTAGGAATTAATTGAAATATGTAGCTATAAGTAGTTGGTAACTTTTATACATGTAACCTCCATTCTCCTGACGACGCCATGGAAACGTTGTTTAAAATAATAATTTAATCCTGTTGGTAACTCGAGAATATTTCATTCAAATTTACACTGGTGAAGTACTGGTTCTTATAATAATGAATTACAATTGAATTTACTGTAATTTGTGCACGTCCTTGAAATCCAGCATCTGTATGCAGTCCATGAAATATGACGTAATACTAATATTCATTTCTTTTATGAAAAAAGTATTTTCATAAAATAAAAAAAGGATTAACGACTAGGAAATAGGAAGTCCTTTCCGAATGATAGGGAGGTTACGGACTTTTTTTAAAAAAAACTATTTCTACAAGAATAGTACTTATAATAAATGCATCATAGTCAATAAATGAATAGTATGAATGAATATTTACCGATAAAAATTAATTATTAGTAAATTTCTTAATTAAACAAGAATTGATTCCCTATAATTGCACATTGCATTATTTTTGAAACGATGGAGTGCTGACATGTTTCAGGTGGTCGTAAACGTCAGGTTCCCGCAATCGAACCAGATCCCTGGACGTTGACATGCACGCGGCTAACCACTGGACATACATGCTGCGTGGTGATTGTTGTTTGATATGTACCAAGGCAGGCCAGTGGTGTCGTCCTAATCTCCCAGATACAGAATCTCAAATTGAAATGCAAGCTTATTCGTGGAAAATTTAGTCTCCCAAAGATGAACAATGATACTGTAAATGTAATATTAATTGAGAAAATAAAAACTTATTGATGGTAATTACATACAATTTTACTAAAATAAAAACTGTATATGTTTCGAAATAGGATCAGCGCGGATTTTAGAGAAATTATAGACTGGGAGAAATTATGCTTTCGTAGCTAAACTCACCTACTCATCTAATTGTCCAGTCCATTACTTTCGTCACTTCGTTGCACTTCCTTTACATGACGTTTCAGCGTGCGACCCATAACACTATTGACCAATTTTAAAAATGTCCCTCCACCTTGATAATTTTATAGCATGGTTGTTAAATGTAATTTTGAAGTGTGAAATGAAAAAAAAATTTTAAAATCAAGTTTTGGTATTTGGTTGTCGTTTAACTGCTATCGAGACTTGATAACTTCCATCAGTAAATATTCCTTCGCTACAGAGTTGAGGAACAGCTTTCGGCCGCAATGCACGCGAGAACGTTCCAGTCTCCAGGTCGATGCTGCAGCGTACCTGGACATGGTTGTTGTGAAGAGTGCAATTTAAAGCAGGAATTCCGGTGCGTAGTCTCTGCAAAGCAGAAACCGCGGCTGTGCACTTAACTGGAGCTCGCGTCCACCGCCAGTCTCTCACGCAGACGCTGATTTAAGGGCGGACGTTCCCTTAATTGCTCGGCGAAGTTAGCTCGGCAATGGACGACGTGCGCGGCCGTAATCTCTGCTCCCTGCGCAACGTTGCCTCTTTTTTTGTTAGTTGCCAACATACAAACAATTTCCTCAGAGGATTGTGAATTACAACATTTCGTATATCTGAAGGTGGGACAGTTTAATATTCCATACGAAATTGTGACAATATATGTTATACATAAATTGGAGTGGGTTCGAAACAATTCCTAGGAAATATTATGCGGACTACACACCAAGAGTAAAAGCATAAATGGCTAGTAAATAATTTTTTTTAGGGCAATAGGCTACATGAGGGTAATCCACTTTGGGCAACTCCCCTTTAATAGCATAGGAAGGGATTTGAAAGGGGGGATGCGGAAGGGTAGAGGAAGGGTAGAGGAAGGTAGCCAAGGGTTAACTAGGGTCCCCGGGCTATATTTTAAGGATCCTACCCGGCATTTGCCTAAAGAAATGCAGGGAAAACCCTAGAAAAACCTGCATCAGGTAGGTCGGGCATTGGGTACTTGTCCCACGCCCTTCCGATAGCGGGAGAGGAGTTTGCTGTGGGGACGCAGCATTTTCTCAGTATTTCTAAATACATTTACACAACACAACTTAACTATGATTTCAAATTTATTTCTAGTTACAAAATGTAAAAATATTATTTACGAAAACCATGATTAAGCGACAGCTTTAGAAAGAATAAGTGTTCAAGTTCAGGTTGATAAAATTATATAAAATAATAAACATGTCTTTTAGGTTTTATAGTTCACAGTATGACCCTGTGGTAATGTATTAATTATAGTCTCTTTATATCTGCTAGACACGAAAAAGCAATGAGTTTTTTTTAAAATTGGTATAAATTTATACTATTAAATTTCTAACCAAATATGTTTAAGACATAGTCCAAAGTTTTTTTTATAAATATAAAAACGTCGTCAATTATACAAGCGATTTATGATAATATTTCTCGTACACCTGATAAAATCCTCTATTTTGAAATGATTAAATTTATAATTTATCAAGTAAAATGGATCAATACTTGTTGTTGAGGGAATGAAATGGTGTTGGAACTCAAACTGCAGAGGTTTATTTGCATTGAAAATATTTTCTGGATGCGCAAGCCTTGTGTTGCTAACAATAACATCTGTCAAGCTAAATAAATAAATAAATCCTTAATATTTTACGTCCGATGAAACAAAATCCTTCTCAAAACATTACTGAACTGATTGAAATGAAGACAAAACACAGGCACGTTAAAGATACGCGCTGTTTTCTATGCTAATAATGCTTATAAATAACCATTATATCCTAAAAACCAACAGGGGTTTTGTTAGAGAGGTTTATAAAGCACAATATCCACGAGTGCCTTTCCTTTATAAATACAATTTGAACAGATAGTTTTCATGCGTGCCATGAAATGAAGGCAGAATGACGTAGGACGTCTAATAAAGGCATATACGACAAAGGTTCATATTTTTATCGAATTCAAAATAGAAAGTTATGCAAGGAATATTCCTTTTACAACTACAACAAATACATATAAACTCTTGGCTACATAGTTTTGAATTTCTATGTTATTATAGCACCACAATGTGATTTACCCTCAGTTAAAAATGATTTAACTAAATGCAAATCCCGGAAGTCTTTTTTTAATTTCGGGTCATTTCCAATTGTAAATAACGGAAAAACATTTAATACTTGCGGCTGGCGTTGATTGATCCCAATTTTATTCAGTAATTTGTTTCACCCGTAGCGGTCGATCGCATTAAATAGTTCGCCTCCGAAGCGAAAGCCGTTTCGTAGAAGCGGACCCGCTGATGGATAACAAGAGCATCAAAGCAGGTGCTTCTGACGCCACAAAAATATGGTGTAAATATTAATGCAGCAGACGCCCCCCTTTCTTACTCAACCGTCTATAGAATACACACGACCGACGGCGAGATAGAAGGCGCGGGGTTCATCTAGGGAGTTTGAAATATTGAAACCATTGCACGGCGAGGGCAGAGGGCGTTGTATTTACATAATGGGATCCGGCATACGTACGGTGATGTATTACTCCGCGCTCTCTAGGGCACGGCGACAATGCGATAGCCTACCATGGTCCGGGCAATAAAATACGCTGGCTGCGTTCGAATTGGAAAAGCAAACAAATGTCTTGCTCCAGATTTCTATTATTTCTGTGAACTATGCTAGGAAAACGAGACAGATCTCATTTTCAACAAATCATTTAAAATAAATATTAACCGGGTAATTACAGTAATAATGGTTGAGATAGGATGAAAATTTGTGGAACAATATTAAAACTTTGTTCATAGCAACTAAGCTAAATTTAAGTAGATAAAAAATCTTAGACCTCAAAATTTTTTCAATTTTTTTTTGTATTATAAAGCTATCATTGTGGTACAGCTTCCATGTTCATTCCATTCATAGTTCAGTTTGAGATAAATAATTGCATTTGATCACTTTAAAAATATAAAAATGTTGATTTTTTAATTATTTGAATCTAATTATATGCTCACAATTTCTATTTTATTTATTTCCCACTTATAAACACGTCCAAACTAATAATTACTTTATTAAAATTAATTTCGGGATTATGCAATGGTTCAGTTACATTTTCAGTCGGTTTAATTTATTATAAATTCATATTTGAAAAGGATGGATTTCAGATGCTTATTATTTTCCGAGTCATGACTGTTTCCCTTATATTAACAAATTTAGAACGTAAGGACGTAATTAATCACGCAAATCTTACTTTTGTTTTAAAAATCCTAATTCTAATCTGTAAGCATTCTATTATAGATATTTTGTTTCTATAACCATAATTTTTCTGCTTCTCCGAGCTCAAACTAAGTACAATTGATGTTTTTTCTAATATATAAAACTTAGTATGAAATTTAATATATAATTTATTTCAGTTACTGATTTATTTTTTGAAGATTGTGTTTGAAAACTTTACTCAACTTGCATGGCAATAGGGAACTATTGTAATAAATTTAACACTTACATTTATGTACCGGTAAAAACAGTTAAAAAAAGCTTAAGTAAAGTTTACATGAAAAATATAAAATTGTTGGAAATTTTTCACAGCTGTTTTCTCAACGGTTTTAATACGGTTATGCTTAATTATTAGCTGATTATTTTTGCAATAGCTGTAAGGGTTTTTCTTGGAGGAGGTTTTTAATACTTATTGTAAGCTTTATTACGATAAACGCTCTAAGAAGATTTCAATTTTCAAGAAGAGCTTCTGCACATTTGCATGATATTGAACACACTTGTAAGTAACTTCATGAATTGCAAAATACTTAAAAAGTTCTTTGTTTTAGTTTATATAGAGCTCAGGAATTAATAAATCAAAAAGAAAAATGAGTGAATGTAATTAATTTCTACTTTTATCAAACAAAATCTCTTCATGTATCTAAGTAACGGCCTCAAAGGCTCCAATGCACAGAATATTTCCCTACGCAGTTAATTACCACCTCAAATAGACTTATTTCACTTAAATTTCCTATAAAACATTTATTATCCATTCAAGGAGAACTAAGAATGGATATGCACTTATCAAATTAGAACACCTAAATAAAATATAGTTCTATTATATAACAAAAGTAATCTGACAAAGATTATATAAATTGTGTATATTATATATATATATATATATATATAACATACTATATATATATATAACATACTATGTAACAATAGCTCATTTTATTTTATATCAACATGTAAAAATTGCATGATAACTACATAATTGGAAAAACGTCTTTTTTAAAATAAATAAATATTACTTAAAATTAAATAGTTATAATTTTTCCACGAAATTAGAGAGGCTTAAGAAGAAATGAGGATATCTAAAAACAATTTAAAATAATTCTAGTTATACTTAAATATTTTACGGTTGACAGCTCAGAAAAAACCATGTCCTTTATCTTAAATAATAGATGTTTCAATTAAAAACTTTGTTAATTAATATATATTATTTTTTGTTTTTAGAGATAATTATAATGAAGAACAGCATCAAAGACATCTGCGTTTATAATTTACTGCATTGCTTTCGCGATAATTACTGAGAAAAAAAGCACATTTTATGAAATTTGGGTGCAAAACGAAATCCTTTTGCAGGAATGTAAAAAATTAAAAAATTTTTTACTTTTAATAAAGATTATCTGTGCGTAATCAACTAAAATGAAAACTTCACTTTAATATATTTTCAAAACAACTAATCTCAAGAATATATGATCTAAGAACATATTCAAAGTTTAATCACATTATAATTATTTAAAAAGAGTTTACTTTTATTACTGTCTCTCCTTATTTGCATATAGTGTAATTTTAAGAAGGAATTATTCACTGAGAAAGAAAGTCTTTATTCTTCAATAAATAATTTCCATAATTCTGTGTATCACCTTTGCAGGCGAATTTTTTTAATCAAACCGGAATTCCAATTCTTGAATTACAGTTTATGCGACTATTACTGTATATAATCTATTTTACAACCAATTCTCATGAACAGTATTTTAATAAAAAATTGAAAAATAACTTATACAAAAAGTATACAATGTCAATTTCAGATAAAATAGTCTATTATACTGGTAATACTATATTGAACGAACTCATAGAAAAACATTAAACAATAAAACGATTAAATGAATTTTAAAATGAAAATAAAAATTGTGTCACTCCTATTTGATTACTACATTGACAGAATTATGTTAATATTAAATATTTCTGTGTAAATAATGTAAGATGATAAAATTTGTTATTTGAATTATAGGGTATATAAAATGTTCATTACAGGGCACAAATAAAATTTTTGTTCTCTTATTCCGATTCCTCATTTATTATCGATAGGTTCTATGGAGAATGACCCAATTATAATACTAAAAATAGGAAGTTTTTATTTAATTTGAATATAACGCAGTGAACAGTTTGAATAATATCTGCCGCCAACCATTTAAAAGTAAATGAATGTATATATATATTTGTTAAAAGATGTAATTAATGAGTATGAGTTATTTTGTGTTTTTAATTTTTGCGTAATATACATTTAGGTCCATATTAATATTTAATTATGGTTGCATGAGTTATTTTGCTTAATTAAAAATTTTGTTTCTAAAACATTATGTTACTAACACTATTCCTAATTTAGGTAAGAAAATCCCAGGTAATAATAAGCATGTACAATCATATACTCGTATGTGCCCAAGGTGTTCCCCTTTAGGGATGTTTGTAATGCAGCCCAAACTAATCCACGGAGATTATGAGCGTGTCTGCTGTAAACTACAGAATAAATTCAAACTGGCGGTGAATACCATATATTTTCTGAGAATGTTTAAATATAAATATTTTTCAGCAATACCATTGAGAGTGTATGTGGATATATTTCAAGTTATTCCGAATCATTCCATATACAAAAAAGTATAATAATAAATATTACTAAAACATATTTTCTATTAATTAATATTATATTAATTTAACAGATCACAAATTAATTGATACAATTCTCCACCTTATTATTCACCTACATCAAAGTACAAATCACATATAATATCTCTATTTGATTTATATTAGACTTCGGTTTTTGTCCTTCCATTCTCTTACTTTCGTAACATTGCCTTATTTATCGTCTTTTTTATCAGCAGTGTTCAAAGTACGATCTCTGTTTCCAAATATTATCATTGACTCTTACTTTCCTAATTCTGTTTGACGCAAAAGATTTGACCAGCAATTGCTAATATATATATTTCCACACATTTATAATCATAATCTGTAGGCACTAAATGAGCAAAATTGTAATATTTTTGACGTTTATAATATTCAGTCACAAATTAAATCTTAAGCGAATTGAATTAATAACCGACAACTACGCAACTCATATGTTTGAAAAACTATAAACAAGATTACGAATTCATAATTGATTTTAAAAATTAAATTTTAAAATGCACCCTCATTACTTATGAGAAGACAAAAATTATTTATATTTATTATTTTGATAAAAAGGATGTTAGTTTCTATTGATACTCACCAGTAATTAATTTATGAGTACTCGAGGACCCTTTCACTGAGAAGGTATAATTATAAATATATGTATCATATGGAATGTAACATTACAAAATTTATTTTTAATCGCATTGAGTAAAATTAATTACTTATTCTTAAATTACAAATTATTCATATAAATTACTTACGTTATAATTCGTTGAGGAGTTCATATATGTAAAAGACTACTGACTGCTCTCTATAACATCAGAATTAAATGGAAATATTTCTAAAGAAATATAATGATTATGTTTTCAATTAAGTATGTTCTTATTAATAATCTGACGTTGTGTAATCTGGAATCTACAAGTCCATGAGTTCCTAGACCTGAATGTGGGGACCGATCTCGGGACTTGAGGATGGATACTCGGTACGAAACCCATTTAGTGTTTTACGAAATGTTAGGCTATGATATTGTTATAATGTCTACCCTTTAAATAGATTCCAGTAACAATTTAGGCAATTTATAGCTCAAGATACGCCGAGAACGAATTCCAATTTACAGTTGATAAATATTCATTCAATTTTTACATCAACGCTTGACGGTCGTCCCAATTCAAATTGTTTTCAGTTACGTGAAGAGAAAACGGCTTATTGCGCGCGGGGATATACCTCGCTTGAATATTAATCACCTGCGACGTTTTCTGAATGAAATCAGTTGCCTCTCCCTCGTCCTCGTCCTCGTCTACCTTGGCGAGATCTTCGCAGTATGGAGCTTCGCTATTAGCGCTGCACCGCAGCACGGTTAATTGAATCTGGGCCCTCTCTCCCCTAAAGCGGATGTGCTGCCTGCTTGTTTTTGTGTCTCATTTTCCGTTGCCGCCAACGAGATAAGCCATATGCCGGAGGGACTCATCTATCCACCAGCCGTGTCCACGGGAAAGAGTTCTAGTGTACGTATTAGGGTAGTGACGTGTACACATACACGCATACAGATACGATCGCGGTACAGGTATAAAACGGATGTAAATCAATACATCTAATGGAAAGCCGCACATACATGTAACTGTTTGAAATAAATAGAGAATAGAATTTTATTTTAATTATAGAACACAAATTGAATTGGGGTATTTTAAATTAATGTAATACAACTAAATTAACACCAGTGTATAACAACTTATTAATTAAAAAATATTGACTGTTTATTCAATACTATACTATACTATACAGAATTTTTATTATTATTTTTTTTCAAATGAGTGTTGCGGGTTGTATTCTGTTGTGATTATTACATTATATCATGCTTACAAATATTTTTACACCCGTCGAAACGACTCAACTACTGCTCTTACGTGATAAATATTAAGACTAAGGCATTCGACACGGTTGATTATAAATTTTTACGTATAAATTTACTTCTCCTAGGATCACGGTTTAAAAAGAGGAGGAACATCTGTCGTGTTTACACCCAGAAAATGGTTTGTTGTCGTTATCGCCCTCTGTTGTGATTTTCCATCTGCTCCCACACATGTTGATGTTTTTCTATAATATTTTAGTTCTTTAAATGATAGAATCAAAAAATAAATAAAGTGACCATACTTTTTACTGTTACTGATATTAAAATGTATTTAAAGATAAGAATTCTTGATAGTTATGCTCCTTTTAAGATTAAAAATGTATTTTGTATTAGCGGGAAACACGAAAATAGCAGGTTTTTAATTATATAGCACATAAAGGTTTTACATACAGGCATGAGTATTATGTGAAATAATTAGTTGAACGATTCTGTAATACATAAATGAAAGACTAAGTTTTTATTGTAATTTCGGCTGTAACGATATTTATAATGATTACTTTTAATTTAAGATTTACTCCTTAGGATTCACATAAAAGCAACTGTAAAATACGAAAATTAATCCTAGTGTTAAAAATTGAATTTCAAGAATGTGAAAGAAAATTTAAATATGCCGTTTCAATAGTATTCTAAGAACATAAAAATGGTGTTTAGTTAGATATACTAAAGCTTTTAATTTTGCACGGAGTCATTTTCTCGTTAGAGTTCAGGAGTGTGTAATATATAGTATTTATTACCGGGAACGTTGCATAACTGCTTGTGCGAATATAGCAAGCAAGTTTATTGCTCTCAATGCGAGTTTAAAACCGAATTTAATCTGCACGCGAAAGAGTTACATCACAGACAAAAGGGACCTAAAACTTCTCGAATGTATAATTAAAATTTCCCGTTCCGCGAATGTGTTGTAATATCGCAGCGAAGAAATTACTGCAGCCGAACAAATGTAACTGTACTTCAGTCTAACAAAAAATTTCTTCCGCTGATTCTCCCGAATAGCGGAAGAATATTATTTACAATTTTCAATGTGATTTCCGAGTTTTACATTGCATGTATTGGAAAGGGGGTTCCACGTTAACAACTCGACTTCCTATGTAGCTTGATCACATTTACGCTTCATATTTGGTCGGAACTTACTGGTGAAGTGAAGCCTCGAATACCTTAGGTTCGTATCAATAGCCAGGAAAAACAGTTTGAATACTCCAATGTTTCAATAAGGCCGTAACACAATTATTGTTGCAAGTATACAATTATTTCTTATTAAAATAAAATTATACTTACAATAAATTACATAATTGTTTGGTTTACTGCAATATATAATTTTTTTTAGCAAACGTAATAAATAATTATTTTATTGAATATATTTAGAAATCAATTAAATTTTGGAACATTTACATTTTGTGGAAGGCTAATATATTTCTCAGTCTGTTGGTTAAAATTTTACGGGTCTAACTATTGTGGGCGTGTTTTGGCAAAAGCAGCGGTTTATTTTCAGGTTGAACAATCACGTTTACTGTGAATTATTTGGAACGAGTTAGTGGAAAACACGTTCTGGTGAAAGGTTAGTTGTGTATGCATGCAACGGGAAAGTTCGTTAAATTAAAGCAAAGCGTTTCCCTACCGTACCGAACGAAACATTGAGCCCATAAACTATTAACATTATAATTTCATAATAATATCATGATTTTTATCAAATGTTTTACGATGCATTTTTTTCTTATTTTATGAAATTAAGATTTTTTCCTGTATTAATAAGAACACGTGCTAGAAATTATATGTGGGTTAGCCACTCGAGTAATGATTATTAGTAATAAATAAATCATTTTGCAATGAAAAGTTTTGTACTGAACGAAGAAAAATTAGTAGTAGGTAACTGTTTCGTTACCAGATCTGAGATAAAAATGTGAATCTTTTGAATAAAAACGTGATTGAGACAAGTGTCTTTGCAATAACGTAGAAATTTCACCAAATTAGTGACTAAAATGTTGCTATTCTGTTCTTACAGACGTGCCGTAGTGACCCTGAATCAGATTAATGTAAACAACTGCCATAATCAACTTCAGCGGTCATTGCACAACCGCTTTAGCTAGTCTTTGCGTATCTTAACGGTTTCTCCCTAGAGCTCAATGATATATGGAGAGGGGCGAATGCTCCCACGTCGAAATAAATGTGGATTTATGCCCCATCTCGCTTTCGGTAGCCACTGAGCTGGCATCTGGGCCAACGTTATAGCCAGGGTTAGCAATATATCTCAAACCAAGAAAATATAGTCCAACCACTTATTGGACACAATGTTGATATTGGGGGTGACGTCATTTTTACGTACATTTGGAATTACAATGGTCATTAAAAACTAATTACTCATTGCTGCATATTTACTTTCAGAAGTAACATAGAAAATAAAATAAAAATATTTTCAAATTATTTACTTGGTGTTTTCAACCTGTCTATAGACGTAACTCTCAAAATAATTATTTAAGAAACAGAATTTATTAATAGTATTAATCACATTATATCGTCAAAATTTGATTATAGAACTATCTCTTAATTTTGCAAACATCACCTTTGTCTTTATTACATTAGATTTTTCAATGGTTCGTACCACTATTTGTGGTGCCTGAGCGTCGGTTGATGTATGAAAAATATATTTGCTGCGGATTAGCGACAATATCATTGAGAAATTTAAACGGATTGGTTTTTTTATTGTAATGAATATATGTTTGTACAATTAATTAATGATGCCCATTTTTTAACAAATAAATATTAAATAGTTTGACAAAAATATCAAGTAATCTAATAAATAAAATTGATTCTTTGTATGAATGTTTGTATATTCTGCATACAAATTTACACGCGTCGAGAAAATTTGAAACCGGAAAAATCACTGTAGGCGTAGGACACGTCTACCACCCTTAGGGGTGGAGGTGGACGGAGGTTTTCAAACATGTAAAAACGGCCGATAGTTTCTTTGAAATAATATTTTTTATGTTGTTTGAGTATAATTTCAACACCATTTGGTATGGGAGGGGAGGACCTTTAAGGATGGCGTTGAATAAAACTAACACTTAAAAAACGAGAATAGTGTGGAATTCGAGGTCATGAAAGTCTCTGAGTTTAATTTTTATATTAATCCTCGAGTAATGTACAATATAAAGAAATTAATAATTAAAAATAATAATTGATCAATTAATTTTAAATTGATCAATAAATAGTTCTCGGAATTCACACGGGTTTTGCGTATTTATATTTAGACGCAACGTTTCGACGACTGAAAGCACTAGAAGATGACGACAGTGTTTTCAGTCGTCTAAATATAAATATGCAAAACCCGTGTGAATTCCGAGAACTATTTATTGAACAACTTCACCGGAAAATCTTTGATCAATTTTAAATAGGCTTAGCTCAGTATAACTTAATATGCATTGTCTTTTAAATATACGACTTCTACAGGAAATGGTGTCCCAATAAATGAATCTGAGTTTTCTGCTTCAGAGAAATGACGCATAATTCCTTGTTGAAATTACTGGAAGCTACGTGATGTTTGAAATTTAGAGACTGACGTTGCGTTGCGTATTCCAGCTTCCATCTTGTTTGCATAAGGAAGCCTACGACATCAGAATTTTATTCTTCTCTCTAGAGGAATCAGACACACTAAACGTCTTAGGAAAATCTCCACGGCAACTACCTGCTTCAGCTATTCTCTTCTCTCGAGTCATTTTATACTGATATTAATATCTTTCTTACAACACAAAATTTCAGACATTACGTTAATTTTTAGTACATATTATTCACTAATATTTTTTAATCGCATATAAATACATAATTATATATCTTTACAAAATATTATATTAATAAATATGTATATATTATATTATATTAATAAATAATATTCTTTGGTGCGTATGAGTGAGATAAATGCTCATTAGTATGTTTTAGGTATCCACCGTGTAATAAATAAGTTGTAATTGAAATAATCCTTTAATAACATCGATTAATATAATTGAGTTTTCCACTACTATTGGCTTGGGGTTTCCCTGAGGTGTTTTTAGTTTGAGAATTTTTATTTTATTTTTTTAGGGCAACAGGCTACATGAGGGTAATCCACTTTCGGCAACTCCCCTTTAATAGCATAGGAAGGGATTTGAAAAGGCGGATGCGGAAGGGTAGAGGAAGGTAGCCGAGAATTTTTTTTATTGCTCTCTTATTTGATCTGTAATGGATTCCTAAATGCTGAAACTTTTTTCATCGTCCTACGAGAGCGACTTTTAACTTATTTATTTTTGCCCATTTTCTTTTGCAAGTCTTTTAGGTAATGATTATCCATGTACATAAGACTGAGTAAATTTGGAACTTGTAATTAAGTCGTCGTACTTTGTGTTGAGGTTACGACGTGTAGGAATCAGGCCAGGTCTTCTGCGGTTATCATCAGTCCAGTGACGCGATAAGCAAACAGCGCCTCCTCTGCTCAATGACGTGGAACCCGACGCGCGGCGTCTTTATCACGTCCCCCATAAACGCGACGCCAAGGCAGGCTCGGTAGAGTTCCGCAGTGAGGAAAATTTATTGCTCCGGATCAGCCATTTTTATGCATCTATAACGCGTTACATTGTTATTGTAATAGCAAAAACGAAAGGTATGAAATCGAACATGGAGAAAATTTTAATGAAATTTTCTCTGAAATGCTAAACTTGGTTTTATCGTTCAGTAGTCGCTATCGATGTTATCATAAATCAACCTACTGTGCGCTACTGCGTTACTATTTATATTCTTACCTGTTATATACAAAGTAAATTGGAGGCCATTTTCACGCTTTCTCAATTTGAAGATTCTAATGGATTATAATTCTTATAATTTTGTTGCATTGGCTACATTTTTGAAAAATGTTCCTTGGTGTCTTATTAGGTCTTTTAAATAATTTTAGGGATACCAGGGAGATCTCAAAATAGGATTCAGGAAGGATATGTGAACATTAATTCTCTCTACTTTTAATCTCAAGTCTTATACATATATATATATATATATATATATATATATATATATAAATCAATTGATAATAAATTATTCGCGAATAATGTGTTTATCAATAACAATCTCTACTGCATCATCTTTGGAAAAAATTAAATGTTCCAAAAATCGATATTAACTGGACGGAAACTTTGTTAGATTTTCAGTAAAAAGGTCAAACGGTTTTTATTTGAAGCTACCATCAATTGTCATAGATAGTTAAAAAAATTTCAAACTAAAAATTCAAGATGGTTCCTTAAAAAACAGATTAATTGTTATTGGCCGTTGTTAATGGAAATTAAATATGAACTAAATGAAGATCACAAATTTAAAGGAAACAACTTACATGATCTGCATTCAATTTTACTGAGTTGATATAGCTTATAATGTCCTTAATTTTCTTTCCCTAATCCTACTCCTTAATGGTCCTTTCATTAGAGTACACAACTTCACAGTTGTGTACCAACTGTTACTAATAATTTTAATTTTTTTAAAAATTTAAAAATGTTTATTACTTCTTGTATAAAACCATTATTCACAACAATTATTTTATTTTCCTGACCCATAAAAAGAAAAGTGAATTTTGCAGACTGTATTTACGTTTTAATGTTTGTTATGGAGGATTATAATTTAAGATAACCTCCCAGTTATTTTCTACTTGAATGATCCTCGTAATTTCAGGTAACAGGTCCGACTTCACATGAGCAGGAGAAATAATCAATAACGAAACTAAAATTGAATGAGAGGACAGGAATATTTCAAATGAAGGTGTAGGAAACGTTTAGGCCAATTTATCACGAATTTGTACAAGAAATACTACAGCACTTCTCACAGTCCACATTTGCCCAAATGTAATGAAGGTCTGCTTTGGTTCGTATTTGTTTCAAATGGAGATATTTTGTGATCCTTGGTGGCCAAATATTGGGTTGATATTCATATGTGCGTAAATTGAATGGGAACGGTACGTAGCCTATCAATTAGTCAGCGAGGGAATTAATTGAATAGCGCGGCTGTGCGAATTTCCGAGGTTTCCAAACTGCATCTAGGGCGCTCGTTCGCGCTTTACTGTAACTCGCCGTAATACATTCCAAGGGTGCTGTGTTCACGCTGACAAACTGAATGAGGACCAAGTCACGCCTCTACACACACTGAAAGCGGGGGTCTTTGTGGCTGGTGAAACGCACATCCCCGTCTCATTTGCATCGACCAGCAGCGCTCATGCGCAGAGCCAAACGAAATAAAGCCGGCCTTCCCTGTCCGAAGGCTGTTATTTGTTCAGAAGCGGATATGAGGAACGGCGTTCGGATGTTGGGGCTGAAATAACAGATCATATGGCGCAGATTTTTTTTCGGCGGAGTGTAAATATTTAGTCTGGAGACCTGGGGACTAAACCCAATCGTGTATAGACTGAAGGTCTTTGATTTAACGTTCGAAACTTAAATGAGCATCGATATTGGTTATATAATATACATCTTGTCAGAATTTACTGTCGGCATCATCATAATATCCTGTCTACGTTTAAATTTACATTTTTAAAAAGAATTTTCCAGCAAAATAATTAATATCTTTAAACATTATAACTAATTATTTTCACACTTCAATGCGTATTGTCTTCTTGACAGTTATGATTTACCATATTCATCAAATATATTTGACCAGCAAGTATTTGGTTCATTACAAATACCGACCATCCATTAATTGCGATTTTGAGAGCTTGTTTAATCACAACGTGCTTGTATGCAATATATATACAGAGCTTGGCAGTACATATTTGATTACATAGAAATTATCAATTTAAATAATAGAGAAATACGTGACTCCATATTTTAAAAACAAATATTTACTATTAACTTATTAATTCTATTCTTGCAGTTCACTATATTCAAAAAAGGTTCAATACGAGTATTGGCAATATATATATATATATATATATATATATATATATATATATATATATATATAAACCTTTCCAATTATTGGTGAATTGTCATCAGATAGGCATTACTATTGTAAAGAATGTGGCCGGAAACTACACACCGTATCTAAATGAAGTGATTATGAAATTAATTTGAATTAAAGGCGGTCGTCTAATGATATCAAACTCGACTCCCCATCTCCTGGGGATGGGGGGTGGGCAAATATGAAAACCCTCACGAAACGCTAAAACTAATTTTAGAGTAGAGTTGGATGTTTCTATTTGAGCCGAACAAATTTAATTTCCTGGTTTTTTGATTTAAGTCAATCTTGCAAGATAAATTGTTCAGTCTCGAAAGCTAGACATAGTATTAATTTTACTTATGTTGCCTCAGTTTAGAATAAATCGTATGAATTGTGGCTGTGGTCAGTGATGTGTCACGATAGTACAATTTTGATATTTTCAGTAATCAAAAACCATTCTGTTGATATACGATAGTGATTATGGGAAGTAGTTCCGTGACCATGTCCAGTGTAGTAAACATTCTTGATCATTAAATTCCATGTGGAAATAGCAACATAATTGAAAAATGTACGCAGGCCCAGAATTATTTGTCTTGTTGTATTTAATTAAAGCTGAAACCCACTTAATTTTACTCAAAGCATAATATTTTATGTCTCTCTTAAAAATAATTTGTGCAGAATTGGAATTCGCATCTTCGTTCGAACTTTCTAAACTTCCTAATTATTTGTTCTTCTTAATTATTGTTTAACTAGCTATATTGAAGTAAGTCGTAAAAATTTACTTTATACCCAACGGATATGTAGTGTATTTTACATGGAATATAATATTTTCCATGGACTTCGCATTCCACTAATGTTAATGATTAAAGTATTCATCTTTTTTTACCAGTTTTGAAGTTTATTTAGTAGCCATGTTTTAAAGTTAAATTTTAACAGTAATAATCCAAAAATAATTTATTTAAACACGAAGTGAATCATTTTTCATTTTTACAATTTTGTCTTAAGACAGACAAAAGAATTAATTATTCCTCAAACGTAGAGACTTTAATTGTTTAAAACTGTAAAATATTTTGAACTGTTTATTTTTCGGAAGTCTTGGGATGATTCATTTACAACAGCTTCGTTGTTCCACAAAGCTAGGCATTTTCAGGATAATTAAATGTTTTTAAAATTTTTATTCCCGAAATTTTATCATTAAATTCTTAGATTTGGGCGGGCTAATATAATGAATAAATTTAATACAGAATTTTATTGGTATTATTCGGACACACTGAGACGAGCTGATCTCCCAGGGAATCTCCCCGATTGGGCGCGGTTCCAAGTGACTGAGGATGCATATTGCGTACGATAATTCGGCCAACCCCTCCCCAGACCAGCCTGTACATTTGTTATTAGAAGAGAAACAGCGATGATTGGGACCAGGCTGCGAGTAATGAAGTGCGGCAAGAGAGTTTACGGCGTTCAGTAATGAGACCGCCGCGTTTAAAACGCAGAACGCCACCATGCGGCGACCGCAAGTGTTGCCTCCGTAATAAAAAACAACCCCCTGTTTCCACCCCCTCATTACGGTTGCGCGTGCGACCCTTACTGCAGCCACTCGCCCTCTCATAAATGTGGAAATTCTGACAAGTAAATCCACTTTCGAGAACGTGACCCTCGGTTAAACAATTCTGTTAAACCATGTTAACTTGTACGCGCGTGTACAAAATCTTAATTCAATACTATGTGAGTTACTTTCTCCTCCGTAATCGGCACTGTAATAAGAAGAATATATGAAAACGAACATATGTGTAACCCGCAATAAACATTTTGGTTCGAAAGATATATTCTATTATTAAGGAAGTTCAATGCAAATTCCACAATTATTTTAATTTAAATTAAATTTTTAATGTTTACTTACATACCTTATTCTTCTTTAAATTATATTCGTTATAATTACCCGGGAAACGCTAAATTTAACTTCCATAATAATGCAGTAGACAACAAAACTGTGATTTTCTAGTCTCTTATAAAGAAAGAATCATTTATTTCTTAACCAACCGATTGAATGATTTTAGACAGCTCAAGGCAAGAAATCCAAGAGAAATATATTCCAACCAAATAATTTTTGTATTCAAAAGACAATTGTATTGGAACAATAATAAACAATATTAAAAAAAATAATTTTGATTTAATTTATTTATGCAAAACCACGAACTGCTTCTATTATAATGACAGAAGATGGTTAATTAAAAAGCTTAACGAAAATAGTTGTTGATATACGGAATGCGGCGAAAGTTAAATTGTAATTGTAAGGAGTAAAGTTCCGGTAGGCGGTGTTTGGTTATAAAACACAAGAAATTTACTTGTCATATTTGTGAAACCTATTTAGTTCCGAACCTTTGGAGAATTGAACTATAATCCATTTTAGGAGAAGTTTTGCTGCCACGGGGCGAACTCGTTGTGGCAGATAGTTAATTAATATTATATTTATTTCCTAAAGTATTTTAATATTTTCCTGGTAAATTTTCTTCACGATGACGATTACATGACTTATTTATTCAATGTTACATTTATATAAACTTCCCTCAGTTTATTGTTCTGTTCTTCACTAAATTTTAGAATAATGTACCCTCTCCTTTGTTGCCTTATTTTTATGTACATGTTTGAAGAATATTAGAACGTTATTGCCACTTAGCTAATTATATTTAATGATTTACTGTCTATCGTTTCTAAATTTTGTCATTTTTGGTAATAAATGCATCTGATTATAATAATGTTTCTATGTTTGGTTAGTAAATTGAATTTGAAAATTTTAAATTATAAAAACTGCATATATCATTGACCAATATTGTAGTAATCATAAACTGCATCTCAAAATTGAAAAAAAATCGTTTAAGTAAAATAAAATTGAATACATATGATGGTTTGAAATATATTTTTACCTTGTACAATGAATAACGAGACACGGCATAGACATGATCATGTTGTAAGATGGGGTTTACGAACATAGAAATTTCTAATATTTCACAGTATGCGACGAGTTTTATAATCGATCGAGGTACGTTCAACTGAGAACGATCTGGAAATTTCACACATGCTGAAAGCTGGTGTGTGTACTACCAAAGCGGGACTTGATAAACATCAAACAGAAACGGAATCCTGTTTACTCGCTACAGGCAACATGACACTTGATGTTATCCTTGAAATATAAACGCCTTTAGTGCATTAGAGAATAACAATAAGCGTTTATTCCTTAATGCTTTACATAATAATAGTTTTCGTGTTATTTGTGGAGTAAAAGCCAAACAGAAAGTATTTAAAGTAACAATGATATAATTTTATAAGTTCCATTATAAAACGTAGAATGAAAGAAGACGACTTTGTTAAATGAGCTTTAAATTTTAATATTAAATTCTAAATGATTTTATAAAATTATTACTCATCTTCTAAAATCATTTCTTTTAGATTCGTCAAATACGTAATATTTTAATTGGAACTGACAGGTTAAATATTTTTTCAATTATATTTAAAATTATTAAGGATAGAAATTTAATATATATATATATATATATATATATCTTAATTTTCGATTCGTTATATTTTTCAACGTAAATATGACAATATTTAAACTCTTAATCTTTACTTATACTCTTACCGAAATTTTTCTGTATTAAAACTAACAAAATGGACCTAAAGTACAATTTTATTTTTCAATAAATGTTTAATAATGATAGCATGCAATTTAAGCACTCAATATTTGATTTCCTGAAGCTAAAATTAAAACATAATAATTGCAGAGAAAGTCATTGCTGTACATTCTGTTGCAATAATAAAATATTTATTTCTGGACAATCCTGCAAAAATTTCATAATGAATAATATGACTAAGTGTAAATTAATTTAGAAGTTCTATGATAGTTAACACTAAAATAAACTATCATTTAGGAAGATCTATTGAATAATTTTCATGGTAGACGATAGCTTCTATGTGTAAGTATATTTTTTGTCTCCAGGTAATGGTACGCCTCACCGGAGGCAATCGCCGTCCTAATAGAAGCTGATTCGAAGATAATGGGAGCTTTAAGGTACTCCAAACTCCTATAGGACAAAGAAGATTGGGGGAAGAACACTAGAATAACACTGAAGCCTTCCAATACCACTAAACGTGAATTGAATTTAATTATTATTCCATTGTACAACTTGTTGTAGCTTAAAACGAGTTTTAAAATTCAAAAACAATTCTTAAGAATATTGTGTTTTATAATTGTGTAGGTTTCGTAAAACTCTAAATTCCTACGATAAATAACGGCATAAGGACAATTCAATCGTGGAAAGTAAATCAGCATGTAGAAATATGGAAAATATTTAAGCTAAAATATTTTTAGAATTAGCTGTTGTTGAAGTCATTTTAACAATTCGCAGACATATATAGGCAACTTAAATAATAAATGAACCATAATTGAGACTATAAACATTTTCAATTAAATTAAATAGATTTTTTAAAAATATACGTTAATTAACATTATTGCAATTGACATAATTTACAGATACAATTTCCGCCATTCTATAAGGCTATTATTTAGTTGTCCTTTTATACGTTTAAGTCACATGTAAAAGTGATATGTTACTTCAATAATCTCTGATGTTTCATAAAAAATTTCTTGTGTGTAAAATTTGTAAAAATTTAGGCAAATAGTGTTCGAATTCCAATATTTTAGGTACTTTGAGTTAACACAATTGTATTTACGTAGGGACACTATTATTAATGAAAAATATGATACTCTATATTAATACTTGCTGTAAAAATCATTTGTTATATTATTTGCATTCATTCTCAAAGTTGTGATTACTATCTTCATCATCCCTGGATTTTTGGATTTCAGTAATTAGTTATTAATTATTTTCAACTAGTTTTTTCTAACTGAATGTATCTGTTTATGGGATTTATATATCTGATGTAATAAATTAAATTGAATAGCTCATTCGGATTAAAATGAATACATATAATTTATTCAAATTGATTTAATTTGGGCAGATATTCGCTTAATATTAATCTCTTTTAAAAGTATGTAGACAGAAAAAAAGTTAATTTGGATTTTTATATTACTGTATTCATCAAATAAAATTACTAAACAAAGCGGTATCGTCGATGCCAAGGTATGAGCTTGGAAACATACGAAATGCAAGGGGCGATTAATTTCAGCACGGAACATGAAGCGTGTCTCTGTAGGTATTCCAAAAATGTTTATTTTTTGGATCAATTAAAACGTTTTTAACGAATATAATGTTATTTTCTTTGAATTTACAAATGGTTTGTCAATATTCTGTGCGCACAGTTCATTAAAAACAACAAAGAAGCGTCTCTCGGTAATGGGAAGACAAAATTACAAATACGTAATTAGATTGTCTACAAACTACAATATATAATTATTTAAGGTTAATCGAATTCTGCTACTGTTACATCTTACGCTCTAATTAAATATTTTGTGCTAAATGGTAACAGAAGATTAATTATTATTGAAGAATATATAGATATTAAATTTAAACTTTATTAAATAACAAAACATTACAGAACAAAAAACCCCAGCCGTAATGATGTTTAAAACTGTAGATCTTTATATTAGTCTCAGCTTTGAAAATTTATATTTTTTTTAAAGAATATACATTAAAGAGAATTATGAGAATAATTCTGATCGTTAAAAATTGTTAAACTGTAGTAATTGATTTTGAGGTTTCTCAATGATATGGAATTTATTTATTAAAAACATTTTGGTTCATTAAAACAAAAATTAATTTCGTACTTTATATACAAATTATATAGAATTAAAAAATTGTATTTGCGTATGTATTTGTAAAACAAAATCCTGTCGACTGGATCGTAATTAACTTATGCATACATTACATTAACTTCCCATGCAAATTTACAGTCATCGGCAATACTTCAAACTCATGTTATAATATATGATTTATCATATTAATAGGAGAATGTCAATTAATTATCTTATTAATTAGTACGTAAACCTATCCTTTAAGAATCATAATTTCCTATTCGGACATAAATTTGTGCAATTTGTTTTCAATTACATTTAGAAATTAGATTTTTAGACTTAATAACAGAGTTCTATGTAATTTTCTTTTCTCAGTCTAACCTGAAACAATATAAAGTATTTTTTTACTGTGATAATATCTGTAGTTACGTGAATCTGTTTTTGCAATCCTGACATGGTTGAGGAACGTATTGTGCTAATTCGAACCGTCTTATTAAAATTATTCAAGGATCATCCGATTTGATTTTATGTACCCTTTACATTTTCTTTAGTTTTCTAGAGTTGAGTGATCAAAATATTTGAATATTCATTGGTCAGTATTTATAATTAATAAAATTGTTTTTATATCCCTTTTACGTACGTATTAATTCAATAACTAACAAATGTGTATTATAAAAATACTTATTACTTAGTATTAGTTTAATTACTGACTACGTTTCAGTAAATCTTGTTCCTTAATAACTTGATATCCTTCACGCAATCCAACGCATTTGTTCCACTTCTATTTATATAGAAATGATTAAAATATGAACATATATTTTAGTGTTGCAAAATATAATGGAAAATTCAAACAAACGATATTTTGAGTATTAATTATTTGTCTGAGAGAACGTAAAGTTTCCATGATTAATAACAGTTAGGGTAAAGTAATTCAAAATGTTATAATTAATAATCTGTTGGTAGAATAAAGGTTGTCGGAATTTAATCAGATAGGACGATTGGTCTTCCAATAAAGTTGATCCCTGTAGTTTCAGTTTAATCAAGTTGAGATTACCTGCATCAGAACAAAATTAAAACTAAATTGAATTATCTGTAACGAATTATTTCTTTGAATTATTCGATTTCCAGGCATTTGTGACAACACACTGACTACATTTTCTCGCATAATATCAGCGAAAAAGTTTTTATTGAACGTGGGGAGTCCAATTTTTGATCTAAAATAAATTGATGTACTAATACTACTAATAGGCATACATAAATATTAGGATTATTTAAAAATAGAATGTTATAATATTGGTAGCATTATATCCTTGATATAAAATTTTTCCAAAAATACCGAATTTTTAATCATTTTATGTGTTAATTATTATTATAAGGCTGTTTTTTCGGTCAGATAAAAAAATATATTATATTTACCAATGAAGAGGATTGGTTGGAAAATATGAAACACCTGTATTTTTTGATAATACCTACTTAATCAAACAAAATTGAAGTTTCAAATGTCATTGAACCTTCACAATAATTTATTGAAAATAATGTTTTCCTGATCATGTTACAAAGTATTATTTGAAACTGAAGAGTAATATTTCTTGCTTTTTTATTGCAGATTTCGTTATATTGAAAAATAATCACAAAATCCGGTACACGCAGATACTTTATTTCGTCCAACGCTAAGAGGATTGATTCTCAGATTCAATTTTGACGTACTCGGCGATGGATTGAGAATATATTCGTACGCTATTTCGAACCGACTTATCTGCTATGTCATTCTACTCCGATGTCATTTTGCTGATATTAACGTCGAGAATAGCTGGTAAAGAATTACATTTAGAATGTATACGAAAATGTAGAATTCAGTTTTATCATGTCAGTATTTTAATAATGTTATTTAGTTATTTAATTTAGCTGGTTTAAGAACAAATTGAAAATAATTTCATTAGTTTTACGTACTCTCAGATTCTGCGAGGAGAAAAATTAATAAAAATAAATGGCAAGATTAATACTTTATAAACTCTTATAGGTCCCGGGTTCAAATCACGGCAAGGACATGGTTGTTTTTGTATGTGAGAGAAACTCTCGTCAAATCAGTCCCTCGGCAGGGAAAATTGAGTTCCCATGATGAGCCACTAATAACCTGCGCTGTTGATAATATTGTAAATAAAAAATAAACCTCTGATATTTTCTCATTTTTATTATTTTAATAAGAAATATAGCCAATTAAGTCAAAAAAGTGATAATATAACTATCATACAACGTTTCTGGGATCCTTGTCCCTTTCCACAAAAATCTTTTGAGCTTTGTCAACTGACGAGTGCAGTTGTGTCACTCTATGCTCTTAATCACACCTGAGGAAAGGGACAAGTATCCCAGAAACGGGTAGTGGTATTTATATTATCACTTTTTTGTCTGAATTGGTAATATTTCTTATTAAAAAATTTCAATCAGACGTAAATTGTTTCATTTTTATTATTTTGTAGTAAAAATATTATCGATAATTTAAAGGGAATAAATAAGCTTTTTACTTGGTTTTATTAAAATAATAAGACTTAGTAGGAAGAGTTTTCAGGTTTCAAACCGTGTGATGCTTTTTAATCACAGATTTTTGCCAAATACTTGGACCACTTCTTCTAAGCTTGCTGTCAACTCTCCTTTCAGTACCAAAACCGGGAAACCCTTGGTAAATTAACAGAAATATTGTGTTTATTTTTATTTAAAAATACATTTAATACTAATATTTTTAACACGCAATATTATAAAAAAGTAAAATGTATTAAATTCCATTTTCCTGGTAATACGATCATTCTACCATTAAATAAACTCGTTAAAATTAGTTTTTATTATTCCCTGCATAATATAATAAAATAACGAGATCGACAATGGAATTTTATATCTATTCCGGGTTTTGTAGCGCAGTTCTTGTATTCGATGTTGAACTGTATTTTTACGCGATGTTAAACTCGATGGACTGAATTAATTAATTTGTTTGTACTTTAACACCATCGTGTTTCTACTACAGCGGAAAATGTTTAATTCTAAAGTGATCTGGATGTTAACAAGAAGTTTCTCGTAATACTTAAGTACTAGAGATATACCAAATGTTATTAGATGTCCATATCGATAAATATGCTCCAATAACAAAATGAAGTCTTTAAATAAATTGTACTGCATAAATATTTCTATGATAGAACTCGTTTAAGGGTTATTAAAATCTTTACTATTTGACAATTTATTCAAATTTGTTTACTGCATTTTGTACTTTAGTATAATTACTTTATATAAAACTTTATTAAAGACGTTCTCCCCCCCCATGGTGTTGTAAAACTACTGAAAGATGAATGTAATGATATTTTATTCCTGCTAATTAGACAGTTCCTTCTTATTAGCTAAAGTGTTTTTTAAAATTAAAGTAGATACATTTTAAATGAACGTGATACTTTTACTTTAATGGAATAAATAAGAAAAATTAAATTTCAAAACCAAGGAGCAATTTATAACCAACTATTTTTCGAACATAAATTGAAGGATGGGATCGTAATAGATAAATCTAAATTTCTCTCTCGCAATAAGGGCACCGCTTGGATCCCGGCTAAGTTTGTCACCGCGAGGCGTAATTTGTGAAAGACAAAGACCTTTTGTTCATAACCAACGTTTCCATCACATACGACGCCGTGAACAATGCCGTAGCGATTCCATGCAATTCTCGTTCAGGATCTCATTGTTTCTATACCAACGAACGATGACGTCTTTAAAATTGAGATTCGATCACGATACTGGCTGAAATAAGTTTTCTATGTAAGTTAATTCATCCTTTGAGTTCGTTTGTTCAATTTTAATAGTTTATGTTATAAAATTTTTGAATTTGGAAGTCTTCAAAGGTACTTGTGTCACAGATTGAAATTCTAAAAATTGTAAACTTTAATTTGATTCTAACACATTAATGATATATTTTCCATTTGACATTCATGAAACAGTGTTGACATAAATATTTAGTAAAATATTTACCAATTAAAAAGAACGTAAGAATCTATTATCATGCTGGGGTTATTTTTATATCGAACTGTATTGTCAAAAATTTTGAACAATTCATACCTAAAATCGTGAATCGAGTGTTACAATGAATTACTAATCGTTCAATGTTTCAATTAATTGAATATTATTTAATTAAATACTTATGTATAAATCGTAATAAGTTGTTTTCTCTATTGCTCTTAATTATAAAAACATGTCTGAAACACTACGCCTAAAATGTTCCTGGTGCTCCTTTTCGGAGTATATGAAAGAAATATAATAATATACTCTTGCAATGTCTGCAAGATACTGCGCCGCAACACACTTTCATGATTTGTAATTGAGTCTTTCTTATTCCTGATACTGAATACAAACTCATTTAAATTGTTTTTTTACATATAACGCTATATTAAATATATGGATTTAAACAGCAAAACATTTTTATTTTTACATTCAGGTGGACGCTTTTATGTGACTAGAAAACTTATTTTTATAATCATAAATAGATGAAATTTTTAAAAATCTGTGCAAATTGGATAAAACGCATTATAGAAAAATATTATAACTTAAAATGCTTAAGTGAAGATGTATCTCAATATTTTAACGAATTAAATAAAACAGATTGGTCGTTTTTAAAAACAATTAATAAGATATGAATAATTATTTTTAAAAAATAAATTTGTGATAAATCCTGACAACATTTTACTGTGGCAGGTTAACAAATGATACCATCTGTATATAAAGTAAGCGGAATAGTACAAGTAATATGCGTGCGTCAATACAAGTCAGCAAGCAACAAAGGTGTAAATTGTTTGCGCGAGGGAATGTGACCGCAGAAACGGCTAATTATGTTGAAAATGCGTACATCATAGCGATAGAATTCGGTAGATTGGCTGCGCATTGTGCAGTTAACAGCTCCAAACATTTTATTCGCTATAAAATAAATGCACTTTGAATCGAGAAATTAAATTTTATAATAAAACAAAACATATAAAAATATAAGTATGCAATATTATAAAGTTCTGTTATTGTTTCAATATCTGAAATTAATAACGTCATCCCGTTAATCGGATTAAATATTTGACGAGAATTATAACAAAACAATTTTTATTAACTACTTCAAAATTATGGAAAAGTTTACTCAAATCAGATATTTGTATGGCAATAGTAAATTGAATCATTATAACTTGTCATATTATCTGCTAATTTTAGTGCCAGTGATTTTATTCTCGATTAAAAATGATACATTTGTTTCACGGTTAATATAAATTTACATCATAATTTTCATGATGGTACTAAAAAATTTAATGAAAGTAGAAAAAACAAGAATACTGATTTCATTTTTACTCTACAGTTATTTTTCTTCCTCTTTCCTTATTTCTGAATTAATTCTACAACAGAATTAAATGTTCCCAAATACGAATATTTATTTATTATTATGTTACATAACGGCTTTTTAAGTAGCAGTTTCATCCGGTTAGGACAAGGACAAAAATGGTAATGTTTCAACTGTAAAAAATTGGTGAAGGCAATTTGATATCGATTTTCTTTGAATTAAAGAATTGGGATGTATGTCTATATAATGCAAAATAGTTAATAATGGTAAATATTCATTACCTTTATATCTTACTCAAATATATCGTCTACATTTGACGGTATTCAACAGAATTTAATAGAAAAATCTCCGGAATGAATATTTCTAATAATTCACTTATTTACATAAACTGGTTAATTAATTTTGCAGGTAAGATTCTACTCAAGGCTATGGTAAAATATATGAATGTCACTGTGGAATAATAAAAAATTATTTTTCTAAATAATTATTTTCGTCCATTTCTTAAACCAAATATTTCAGAGTATTAACTTTTCTTTGAGGGTCATGTGACTCAAATGTTACTCCCGGTAATGTAAAACTATATTATTAAATATTATTCTAATTATAAATAAAACCATCTAGAGCCATTGATGTAGGCCTAATATATGGATGTTAATTTTTTAGAATACATTGTAAATAATGAATATGATTACTTTAGTTTGACAATTTAATTTATGAACCTCTATTGTTTTAATTATTGATGTATTTTTTAAAATAAATTATATTCGATAAAATTGGTGCTAGTACATTTGTTTTGGTATCTTAAAGTTTTCACCTGAAATTCTCCGTTATAACAACCACTATGCTGAAAGTTATCTGCTCAGTAGCAACCGTCTGATGCTCTTCCTATTATATTTACTTTAACCAGTGAGCCGAGTTTGTTTACATTCGATGTATTTACAAAACTACTGTAAATTTGGCTTCGTTGCTTCAACGTAATATTTACTTGCAGCTGTGCAAAGACACAGAAATCAATCAAACGAGCTACGTCAAATTCTAAAGCTTTCAGAATCAGAATATTATCTTCAACTTTAACAACTAGTTTTTTTAAAGGGGATTCTTTAACATTACTAACAAATTTGTGTAGGTTGGCATCGGTTCTCTCAGTATTTTATACCATAATAGTTATTAAAATATACTTTGGAGCTATTAAAGAAAGTATACTGGAAACATATTTGAAATAATTGAAAAAATTCTCAAATTTCATAAAATAAAAATTTTAAATTTCATTTCTTTATCACCTTGAAAAACTTTTTAATCTGAATTATTGTCACGTGAGTGTTAAAATTATTAACGTACGTTATGTTATGTTGATTCAAATTTTAGTCTCATACTTACGAAAGCGGTGAGTGAGAGTTATTGAAGCTAGGAAGAATAATATTTTTTAAATATCAGACTGCGTTCTATCTCACCCATACAGATATTCCCTTCCGTACGTGCCATTTCTTTAATCATGATATAAAGGTCGTAAATATTCGTAAACCCACAAGGCCGTAGAATTACACACGGTATTTATTATTGTTAACGTGTGAGTTGATTACCAGAGACAAATTCATTTTGAAACATAGCTTTTCCTGCATTAGAACGCAAAGGATAAAATACTTTAAGACTTTTATTACGCATTCCGCTCATAGCTCTTGCTTAACATTCTGTTCACTTCCGGCGGGTTTAGTGTTTCATTTGATGCTCAAATTCCTGTCTACAAAATACTATTCGTTCCAGTAATTTCGTTAAAGAAGTAAAGTGCTTCTGCGTGGTTGTAAGAGGACTTCTTTAGCCAAACTTAAGTGAAAGACAAAATTATTTTAATTATCATTGTTAATCCGAATAATTCAAATACTCAGCTCTTAGAAATATTTATGTAATTACAAACATTCTTTGAAATATTTAATAAACACTTGTTACATCAAATTTGTAAGTTACAATTTTTTTTATTGCTATCAATTACGTCAATGCATAATAAAAAGAAACCTTTGAAAATTAGTTAAAATTTTATTATTGTTTGTGAATTTTTTCGTCTCAAATTTAATTAAAAAATTCATCACTGCTGTGGTTAAGAGTGGACGAACAAATCCTATGATGAAGTGGGCCGCTGGACCTGTAAATAAACACACGCATCATTAATAAAAATGATAACATCATCATCAGTGGATGTAACATAAAATTCTCTTCATAATAGCAGTAGTTACCTTTTTAAAATATAAAACTTTTATTCCTGTAATTTACCTAATTCAAATATTTTCATTACCTGCGATAAACTTATTCATTACTTCATCATTTTTTATATTAATTAAGGTGAACGTTATCCAGGGTATCTTCATGACCAAATATCATTAACCTGTTCTTGATGCATAACAAATTATCCCATTATATTACCTAATTTTTCAAGTATTCTCATATTTCAAGTATTCACATGTCTCTTTCTATCGAAATGAATAATAATTTATTATTCAGACATTTAAATATTATATAGAAATATATTTGTTAATTGGAAGAGGGTGCTTTTGCAAGGGAGGCCAAAGAAAGTATACATCCTGTGTTACGTGAAATGAAATTTCGAAAATGAATGTCTCAGATAAAGGTGGTAATAGAACTGTAATTTAGGAATCCTAAGGTGAGAACGTAAAATTAATTTGGTAGACATGACAGATACTGTACGTTAAATTCACAAGTTATATAATAGAGCTAGTAAGAGAGATTCGAGAATTGTCGTAAAAGATGATTATTAACGCAACTAAACTTACGTAGCTAAAATTGGCTGAAATATGACAATTAGCATAGTTGTGTTCATTATTGTGGAGTATGTGGTGGATTGAATTGCAGTACAAAAATTAAACGACGGCAAAATTTTACAAATGCCAATAAAATGAAGAGCAATTTAATGAGGGTAGATTTGGTATTATTTTCCAATATAAATATCGACGAGTTTAATCGCTGCGAGTTAGTGTTTGGAGAGAGAGAAGATATTGAAAAAGGTTCCCACATTCCGAGGTACCTCGGCCTGTTTTGAGAGGTGTATGTTCCGGGGTCGAGAACCTTGGACATACGGTAAGAGTTGCCCCTCTATTCCTATTGGAATAGTCGGCTAGTTGCCTTCTAAACCGGTCAAGGCACGGAGAGGGGAAAGCTGCGTCCCCACATCAAACTCTTCAGGTTTTTCTAGGGTTTTCCTGCATTACTTTTAGGCGAATGCCGGATAAGATCCTTAAACTATAGCCAGGGGGCCCTTGTTAACCCTTGGCTACCTTCTTCAACCCTTCCACATCCCTACTTTCAAATCCCTTCCTATGCTATTAAAAGGGAGTGACCACTATGTGGATTACCCTAATTTTGATACCTGTTACCCTTAAAAAAATCCTTCGTAGTGAAATATAGATCTACCAATGTACGAAGCCCCAACCTGTACAGCCTCGGACATTCTAAATGAATGTACAGGAAAAGTGGAGGGTATGTAGCAGGACACTAGGAGAGGAGAAAATAACGGCTTCTTTCATCAGAACCTGCAAGCATCATCAGATCTGTGCCACCTCAATAACATCTCAAGAAAACAACAAATAATAGTTTCCTGAAACAGAATTTTGCACACCCAACTCACACACGAATATATTTTTTCCAGAACAGATCAGCCTACCCGTGATGTATGTGATCAAGCCCTCACCATCCAGCATATTCTATTTGAATGCACAAAATATGAGGATATACAAAGCAGGACTTAAGCCTAATTCTCTGGAGAAGACTTCTGCATACACACCACGGCGATCAAGAGTTGAAACGTTGTTCACGATTGGAAATTTTCTAACCTGCTGTAACATTAATTATGTAAATACTTTCAGAGGGTCGCCAACAACCAACAGATTGACGCGACCATAAATCAATTAAAAAAAATTCACTCAGTTCAAAAAAATTCAAGAGAAGCCAGAGGCTATGAGAACACAAGGTCTCAATAGTAAGTAATGTAATTTTTCATTAGAGCAAGAATGTAATGTTTACATATCTTCATATGTCAACAGTATGCTTAGATTATCGGACTTATATTACTCGGATGTACTTCACGTTCCGTCTAAACTAGAAATAATTTGTGTTTATAAAGAAAGGAATGTGCTACCGTGATCCATTGTCTAAACCGTTCACGATTGATACAATATATGAACAATATTGTATTGATACAATAATTCAATAATTTTTGTTAAATAATTTTCCCTTACAGAATATTTTTAATTATCTCTAAAACGTCATCCCCTTAACGTAGTGTTTTTATGGCGTGAATAATATAAAAATTAAAAATTAATTATATGAACTGAGAGTTTGTAAATAAGTTATTTTCATGTATTCCTGAACTTATACTGCTAATTTTGAGCTTTTAATTAATCATTTCAGCAAAAGTATAACAAGTTCAGCCGTAGTTCGCATAGAAAATTTATTGACGACATGACGATGTGAAATTTTTGGCAGATGTTTCTGTTTATAAAGTCGCAGGGCCAACACATTGCAGTCGGAGCGGCGAGTCCAGTGAGAAACAAGACTTCATTTTCGCCAAGACGGTGCCGTAGTGAATATGTTTCGGACTGTGGCCCGGAGGAGAGGGCCGCTACTTTTCGCACCGTAGTCAACTGTTGCGCCTCTCTGGTAGAGAGGCAACGCCATGCGCAGGCGCGAGGGGGAACCGGGTGCGGATCTCTGCTGACTGTGTCAGTGTGTCTCTAGCCGTGGTGCGCGCAAGTTCGAGTGCGAGTGTTGGCAGCCGTGTGTGTGCAGCATGCCCTCTGCGCTCGCCGCCCTCCTGGCTCTCGTGGTCGCAAATCAAGGTCCGGATATATGCAATAATTAACAAAAATGGATTAAAATAAATATTAACGAAGAGTTGATTATGATTAAAATATAAATCATTCCTTAATGAAGATACGTTAAGTACTTGACGTCAATCTTACTAACTGATTAAAGAATTCATTGTCCTTTTGAATAGAAAAACAAATTAACACAAATACTTACAAAAATGTGACATTTCACTAACACTTGCCACTTCAAATTGCCGCTTCCCCCTTCAAATATTCTCTACACCATACTGAAATCTCAACTTTACCTATGACCCTCTGAGTGTCTAAATCATAATTCCCTTGAGATTTTTAGTGTCCACTGACACAATGACTTAATTCCACCACGTCATTCACAAATCTTTCTTGATAACTAGTCGATTTTTATAACACAACTGGTTCGTAATTTTAAAACTAATACCATTATATTGAACACTTTTCTCCTTACCCCAATTTTTTTTTATACTTTCAAAATCCTATAGGCTGGTAAGACCTAAAATGTAACACAATTCTTATTGCTAAGACTTTAATTTATCCATTTTTTTGTAAAATTACTACCATTACATATATTTTAGATCCTCATTAAAACCATTGGGAACGTTTTATAGCACCATTACTATCACAATTCGTTTACGAGTCTCGACGAATTTGACATTCACGTAATCTATTATCCGTCCATAATTTATATATTTTAAGCATAAAGTATTGAAAAAGAGTCGACGTTGAACTGCACGTAAAAAAAGACAAAGATTCATCGTCAAAAAGGTGTTTGAAAATTATTTTAGGAAACAAGGGGCTCGTTTACGTGAAAGATCTACGGCTAATTTTTATTATTTCTTTCTTTAACTGTGACGAACATGTTTCTCTAAGAATAAAGTGCGTGACAAATTATGACACTCATACCAAACAAACAATTCTGTTATTTTATTTTTTGTTCCTCTAAGGGATATACGTTTCTACGCTTCTGTATGAAAATAAAGTTTTTCTTATCAAGACGTGACCATCGGAGGGTCGTATATTTTTATATGGAATAAAAGAAGGAAGGAAAAATTACTATATGTATTAAGAAATTACCAATTAAATATTATAAACTTTAAAACGTGACACTATGAAAACGACATGTAATAATTAATACTTCTTTAATACATACTAAAAGCAAATATTTCACTTTTATGTTTGAAAAAATATCGTAAAGTGACAACATTTCAAGAGACGTTGCCAACGTAGCCGTTTCAAATTTTGATACTCGAATCTGCATAGACACCCGCAACACTCTCTCGATATATATATATATATATATATATATATATATATATATATATATATACGTAGCCAAAACATTAGGCATATTATTTTTATAAAACATCGTGGTTATATTTGAAACTGTTCTATTATCATATATTTCAGATAATGCTATGATTTATAGAGATATTTTTTTGACAATTATTTATCTGTCTTAGTTTAATATTGAACTGTTGCCTTATGATATCAACAGGTAAAATGACATGTGTTGTAATGTCAGTGTCTCATCATTCTAATATTCGATATTTAATAATAATCTGGTCTGAAAACATTGTTTAGGTAAATATAATGGTCAACTGAATGTTTTGTCAATACTTTTATTTTCTATTTTTTTATTCCGTTAAATTTGTTTCTCCCCCCCCCCAGAAACAACGTATCTTTGAAATTACAAAAGTATGTCGGCATTAGTTTTCAATGCATATATTTTTTTCCTAAGATGCCATTAGTAGATTAAAAAAGGACTAATGACGTCTTATAAGACTGAGGGTGTTCATTTTGTTTACTTTTTTGAGCGGAGAACAAACGGATGGAATCTCCATGTTGGAGATGAGGATAATATCCGATATCGGCAAGGTGCCAGAGAGAGTCTCCAAACAGTAAAACTGACTCGGAAAATGTTATAGTATATCAGATATATCCTCACTTGTTATTTAAGTTTTTCCAAAGTTAGACCTACCCAGAAGTTTTCAGAGTGACAGTGTGCTATAGGAGGGTGTGCGGAACATCATTCCCTGACTGAGCTGTCGCATATTTTACGTTGCCGCACCAAAGTCTGGAGTACGTGTGGAAGCGAGGACTGTTTTCGCTTGTAAATGCAAGCCACTGTAAACCAGGGACTGAAATTCAATTAGCAGACGCCACTCGCCTGGGAGGCAGGAATCGGCCGCGTGCACGCCACACAAATGATTAATTGTTTTCAAATTACGATTTCTCGCATCAGTACTGAAGCTTCGGGAGCGCGTTTTTTAAGTGAGTTCTCGGGAAATGTTTGAGGTGAACACGTATATAAAGAAGATACTTTGTGTTTGAATTTTGTTTCTGTATTTCGTCGGCTTATGCTGATAAAATTATTAAAAAATAAAATGACATTTTTAAATTCGAAGTGGTATCTGAATGGTGGTTTTCCCGACTTCGAGTTATTTTCATTATCATTTTCCAATATCTTCTTCCACAAAGACAATGTGGAAGAAGTGTCCTGAAATACGGGAATCTCTGAGGATTAAATTCTTCATAATAGACCCAAGAATTATTTTTTTTTTATATGAAAAGTTAACCACTATATACGCTTTTCATAAATTAGACGCGGTAGCGCAGGAATTTCGTCCATGTCCGGAAACCAGACGAATGTAATTTCTACTCGCGCTGCATTTCTTTGACTGCAGTAGAGAACCTTTTACAATAAAATTCGGCACCATCCGCATTTTTAAACTGATTTTGGTGCGGTTCTTTTTTCTCAGCCACACGCACGTATCTGATTAAAGGGATGAGTTTCAGACGCTGCGTTATCAATTTAGTTGCAATTACTGGAATATACTGTGAATTTATAATATCTCAAAAATTTATTCGTACAAGGGAGTCATGTGGAATCTTAAATGAGGTCAAAGACACTGTGCCAGAGGAAGAAAATATATTTTCGGGTTCCCTTTAGTTCGTGCAAAATTTCCATTAATTAGCTGTACTTTGATGCAGTAAGAAAACCATATATAGAAAAATTATATGAATATATTATATTTGTTTTTATTATGTAATTCATTTGTTATATATCCATAATTATGAAATTGCAAGTTCTGTGTGTTTCAGTGACTAATTTTGGACAAAAAACAATTATTTCTTATAATTTCAGAAACCGTCAATTAAAAATAATATGTGATTATCTAAAGATTTTTAGACCAATACAGAACAAAAAAATTTTATAGGGTAAAAATATAATTATCTTACTATTGTATGTAGCTCTCTTTCATCATATTTTTTTCAGTATTTTGTTGCTTCTTTACGTAAAGAAATAATTATTTTTAAATTTAAAATTTATTTAAATGATACTCCACAATGTTGATTTGTTTGGCGTATGATTCCATTACCACACTAAAATGAAAATTTTTCTTTACGTACATTATAATGCACATTCCAAGTCGGTCAGTGAATGCCATCATTACATTAGGTGTAACTTTCTCAATGGATTTATCTCTCACATTTCTGGATTTATTGTCGACAATGTATAACTTTCCTTTCAGCTTGCATCATGAATTAAACTTTTCCTCAGGTCGGCAAAGTGATCCCTTATATTCCGCCCCAGGCTGCAGAGCAAAGTGCTCCTCATTCAATTTTGCTCCCAATTTACTGCTTCTGTACTGAAAATTTACTGTGAAAGTTATGCTAAAAATTTATTTCCACCTGTCATCAACTATAGATAATGGCGCCGTCCTCTGCGCTGTTTCGTGTTTCTCTAATAAATTTCAATTTGATTCCGCTATAAAGTAGGCGAGTATATATCTAGTTAGACTTTTCTTTTAGTTAGGAAAAGTTATCAATATGTATATTCTATAAAGTGATTCAAGTTTATTCAAAAAATATTTTTCATTATAGCAATTAACCGATTATTCATGGATAATAACTTTCTATTTATTCTGACTAATAATTATGGAAGCTTCATTCTGATGACTGACAATTGATCATTGATCACTAATCTCACAGGAATTTATCTGTTTTCTTCTGATGTAGGAATAGCACAGGATCGCAGAACTTAGCTGGAATCTAGGCTAACTATATGATGTATAGTTTTATTTCTGTAGCGTTACGAATCGTCATGCCTTCCTTCCTCCCTCCCCTTCTTCAAAATCCCTGGTGAGTTGTTGTTTCTTCTTGAGTTATTATATGATTTGTAACCTGTGACGACCGGCAAATTAAACTGTCGTAATCATATGAATGGTTCGTGTTCCTTAACTCATGAATTTGCCTGCTTCGTCATTATGACATTTTCTAAGGTAGCATGCTATATTGTATATATAGTATATATAAGTATATATAGCTTTAAAATAATTTATTCTGACAGTTATGAAGTTGTATTTATAGCTCTTAGATTTTTTTTTGGTAATTACAGTATAGTCCTAAGGTGTTAAACATCTTCATCACTTACGTACCAATCCCTTAAATCTGGATCTAGGGAACAGTTATAAAATATTTCATCCGGAATTTTGGACATTGCAGTGTTGCCTATACAGTTATTTTATTATTATACAATTATTATATAATTTCAAGATGACGTATATTATTATTTCTATATATTTATTAATTGAGTGCTTGAAATTGTAAATTTCTTCAAAGACTTTGAAATTTTTCCTCTTCAGCGACGAATCTGAATCCGCTCTCATTAAAATGCTAACACACAGATGCGTTGTATCGTGTTGTTAATAGTCACAATTATGATCAACTCGAAAAATAAAAAAATAAATGAACCGCGTTAAAAGAGAGAATGGGATAAAATTTCACGTTTGGTTTTTGCACTTTACGTATTATCCGTTCCATATTGGAAAAGTGAAGTGTGTGTTGTTACATCTGTGTGGTTATATGTGTCAGTTTTCGTGTATAAATATATATTTTTAAACAGTTGAAAAATGCTAAAAATATATATGAAGCAATGATGCTGTCCGTATCGAGTGTTTCGCAACAGCTCTTCACATGCTAGGAATGACGCCCTCAAGAATTTAATTACTTTCAGTTCCATGGCTAGGGTTGACCCTTGCCGAGAAAGGTATTTTCTTTTCCACCGGGAAAACGTGTTGAAGTTCCTAGGGTATTGCGTGACATTGGGACAGTATTCGACGCGATATCTATAGGAAATATGAGATATTTTATTGATGTTGAAAGCGAATATATTCTCTACCTGTCTTGGAAAGCTCCATATGCATATAATGTTACATAAGTTCTGTTATCTGACCACAGTTAGCATATTATCTAAGAATAAAATCAGCTGAAAGTACATAAGTTTTTTTTAATAACTATTAATTCTCTGTAATTATTAAATATTCAAATTTAATTTTAGAGATAGTTAGGTATCAATAATCTTTTTACTGATTATATTATTTTATAATCAATTTGAATACTTCTTTTTTAGGATTAGATGACATGTAATGATAATCTTTATGACTGAAATGATGATAAAGCTCTTGCAGCTTTGACTTTATTAAATTCGGGTTTATGTAAATTGGCACAAAGATGTTCTTCATCACAGCCGCAGAATGTAGCCGAAAAATAAACCCAGCGTCTGCAGAGGAACAAGCTAAATCCATTTTCGTGATTAATTTCGTACATCGTAATAATTAATGTGGCAAGTGCGAGTAGGCATACATTTGCTGAGTTCTTGTGCCCCCGCCTCCATAATACGCGTGGAGTGAACTTTGCCAAAGCAGTCTTTAGATGCTGCTATCTGGTGGGCAGATTCGCACTTAGCGAAATTAATTTATTCCGACCGAAGCTACCTGTTAGTGATTTCTCACGTTTGATTATATTTATTTATATTCTTTGAAATTAATTCTTAGGACCAATATTTGTTTACCAACCAGGAATCACCCTCTTAAATTGTCAGGAACTTGTAACGAGAAACTTCAAATATGTGCATTCATTTATTGAAATTTGATGCACCACACGCTGTAACTACTTTTCCTTCGGATGGGCAACACGACAGCTCAGTATTCAATTGATTCTTTTAAAATTTGTATTTAATTGACTTCAACATAGATATAAATCTATGATTGTAACGGGAATTGCAGGTACAAAATTATAGGTACCAAAAATTTACACGTATTTTTTTTTTAATAATTTATTGTTTATAGTCGCGTCAACATAAAAGTCATTGGCAACTTACCATACCTACTACATGCAATTATTACAATTAAATCGAATTAACTATACATTTTATTCTTAGTCTTTGATTCATTGTCTATTTAGATTACATATAGAATTCCGGTTTCCTTCCTAAACTTTAGTATGTTATTTATTGCCGCTGCTGAGGTACATATCTCCCTTCTCCTGTATTTCAGAATTGTGGTTCTTCTAGTCCTGTCGTGCTTTGGGCAGTCGTAGAGGATATGCTGGACCGTCAGGGCAGTCTTACATACAGCACATGTTAGTTGCGGTGATGTAGAGAATAGATAGGAGTGTGTTAGGTTAGAATGGAGAGTTCTTAACCTAGCAAGAACCACCTGATGTCTCCGTGACAGATTTCCAGTTCAGGATATTACCTTGAAGTTGTCCTCTTCTACACTTGTACCATTTTTTCTTCAGAATATTGGCATAGGCTTGTCCCCCATAATTTTTAGTGCATATTGGACTGTTGTTTACATTCTTCTTTTGGGATGTCTTCATCTTTGCTCTTTTGTCCGCCCTTTCGTTTCCCTCTATTCCTCTGTGTTCCGGTATCCATCATATCATTACCTCATTCTTGCTATTGAGGACAGCCATAAGGGTTTCTCTGATTTTATTGACGGTACCATTCCATATCTTTTTGTTGGTTATTGTATTTATTGCAGCCAAATTAGGATTAAATTTGTAGCCCTATGATTCTCATTTTTAAAGTAAAATTTTTCTATCTTTCTTATATAACATTTTCCTGCTTAGAGGGTTGAAGCCATATCTGTATTCAGAATTCATCCAATTTTCTCCATAACATGCAAAAAGTTAACAAAGTTTCCAATTATAAACTTAAAACCAAATACACTAACGTTTTCACATAAAATGGCTCCATTCCAATCCTTTAATGTACATTAAAGGGGGATAGGATATTTCGTTTTGAATTTTTTTTAGGGTAACATGAGGGTAATCCACGTTGTGGCAACTTTCCTTTAATAGCATAGGAAGGGATTTGAAAGGGGGAATGCGGTAGGGTAGAGGAAGGCAGTCAAGGGTTAACTAGGATCCCCGGGCTATGGTTTAAGGATCATACCCGGAAATTCGCCTAAATGTGATGCAGGGAAAACCCTAGAAAACCTGCATCAGGTAGGTCGGGCATTTGGTACTTGTCCCACGCCCTTCCGATGGCGGGAGAGGAGTTCGCTGTGGGGTCGCAGCTTTGTCCTCACAGTGCCTTGACCGGTTTAGGAGGCAGCTGGCCGATTATTCCAATAGGAATATCGGACAACTTTTACCGTATGCCCAAGGTCTACGACCCCGGAACATACACCTCTCAAAACGTTTTGAATTGTAGTTCTATCGATCATTTATACCTAAGATTCGACATGGAAAGCATAGGACTTTCAACTTTGAAAGTCGTGTTTATTTTCAATCATCATATAATATTATACCGTATCTCATTTAAATAGATATGATGCTTCTAACAAAATCTTTTTATTTTTAATATAATATTTATATATTAAATAGTTATAATTATAAGTGTTACCCTAATTTGAAAATATTGATAATTAATTTGTATTGACATTTTTAAAAGAATATAGTGTAAAGTATTGTTCTTATATCACTTTAGTATTTTTTAAAGAGTGTCCTTGCCCTATATTACGTAGGTACATTAATTTTTGCAATATACAGAATACTGTATAATTTGTTAGTTGATCCAGATAATTCGTCTTGCAAGCTTTACGGACGATATTCCCTTTCTTGAACGCTGTCCTTGAATTACTTTGATTCTCGAACCGATAATAAAAATTAGAAATCGGATATCGAACGCGGATATAACCGTGATAATTATTAATTCAATTACTCAATGCGACTTTTGCTATCACTAATCCTATAACATGCATTATTTACTCCGCGCAGGCATGTTGCGTGTTACATGGCTTTATCAGCAATACAAACTTGCTGACTGTGTAATCAGTAAAGTCGCTGAGTATTAGTAACAAATTCCAACGTGTCCAACGGGCGCACATCATGACCCGCTATTGCTCTAGAAACGGTGACCTTTGCATACTTTTATTTTTATATCACTAATTTTATTTTTATCATATCGGATTACATTTCTCACCACTAATATGATAATTTACAAAGTTTCATTACATAATTTCCGCGTAATATTTTACGACTTCAATGTAGGTGAAACAATATTATTTTATATAAGTAATAATTTATAAACCCATATTCGCAGTCTGACAGAAAAAAAACGATAATTAAAATATGTGGGTGATGCGAATGAGGCTATTCTATAATAAAATATAAAGTTTCATACACGATATTGCTTCAAGAAGTACATAATTGTTTAAAGAGAATATGTAGGTACAAAAATAATTTATTACACAAGGAATGATTTCTAATGTGTAGGGGTCCAGCATTAAATCTGGACTGAACAGTAGCCTTCTATATCTACGATAAATATCTTTTTAAAGTTATAAAAGAAGGATGTTCATTATAAGTAATGAATTTGAACAATTTTTACTGTAATTTTAGATAACAAAGTAAATTTGATTATAAAATCTGTTGAATGAAATATTTGTATTGACTGAATATATTATTATTTTTATATAAAAATCCAATGACCTTTGATACCGATGATTTTATGATCTCGCAGGATAAACAAACACCATGAATTTTTACCCTTTGAAATGGATAATGCGTCGTGAAATGCTCTCTCTTCGTAATTTAATATCATTTGATGTCCTGCCTCTCTTCTCTCGCTTGCTGTACCTCATCTTCATGTCAATTCTACGTCACATGTTTCGTTGTCAAATGTCAAAAATAATTTTCCTTGCGACAATGAAGCAACTATTCCCTGCACGCTGCGGCTGAGCACAAAAATATCGTGTACTGACACAGCAAGCTGATTTTTTAAAAGAATACGTGTACATACTCAAATTTAAAATCTCGACGGGAATAAAAAATCATGATCATCATTTGTCCCGATTGATTGGTAATGAGGGTAGCCATGAAATTTATGAAGATGGTCTGTAATAAAAATTATTTACGAATTTGGATAAAAATTAGCTCTCCGGAATTAATTCAGGTGCTTTTAAAACATACAGACATTAATCATATATCTACACGTTTTGGGTTCTTCGGCGTGTATACAAAATGCAACATTGCAAATTTAATGGTTTTACTTCAAATAGAACACTTAAAATTATTGTATTAGTTGATAAATAATGATAAGTTGTAATAAAGTGTGAGACAATACTACCATAATAATTTAAATTAATGATTTTTAAATAATTAATATATAGATATAATTATAATCTGTTATTTTAGTTATGTTACATTATAAAATACGCCGTGGTAAATTTAAATTCAATATGAATATAGGTCTAGAATCGTCTATCGAGTCTTCGATGGTGTAAGGTTTAGTTTAACTGAATATTTCTACGTTTTACGATAACGAATTATTTCTTAAACATACATATTTTTGAGGTTATTCGTAAAACAAATTTTAAAATAATTTAAAAGAATAATAATAATAAAAATCAACTTCCAACTTTAAACATCAGAATCATATATACGACAATGACGACTAAGTGATGTACGAGGTCGATTTAATGCGTTTATTTAATTACTCTGGTAAAACAGTTAATGCATGACTTGCTGCCACTGTGAACCATAACCATAGGCTCATGACTCGCTCTTGAAATTGAAGCTTTCAGCAATCTTCCATTTTAGTGTAAAATCTCAGATAAGTCTCTATGTGACGTTATCATGCAAATTCAGCCATATCTAAAATTAGATATTGGGTTGTAGAATGAAAGGGATAATCTAAATACTCTCTCCCTTTTGTGCTGCAAGTAATCTTGCTCGTCGTTAGTCCAGTGCTATTATACGTTCATGCGCGGCTGGAATACAGCTCGGGCCGTTGCTCATATTGAACATAAACAAAAGTATACATAACTGTAATTATCACATTCCGGTATTCAGCTAATTAAAGCCAACGTTATTTCTCTTTGTTAAACTGCAATTTTGTGAATTGTATGGGTTCAGCGAGTAAAGTATCCGAAGCCAAGGTTGTGCTCATGTAATTATTAAAGGCGTAAGTACGAAAAAATTTTATTATATCGAGTTTCCAATTATTTCTATTAAAAATTTTTTAGCTTACTGAAACATTTAAAATGTTCTAGTACACTGAAGTACTTTTATACTTTTGTACTTTTGTAAGGTGTGAAATATTATTACGCTCTAGAAAAGTTTCAATTTATTTTTAACCTTATGGTTTACTTAAATATAAATGTGCCAATTTATATATAAAGGGAAACTACAAGTTTAAAAGTAATAAATTATATATTTTCCAATATCTCTATATGGTGTGTAATTAATTGTGAAGATTCCATAAGAACAACGGCAATCGAAGAGGGAATTCTCTGAAAATTGAAGTTTAATTAATATACTTAACATTTATTTAAATAATAATTACTGTTTTACTAATATCTTTAACGTAGTTTTAAATTATAATTTTTTTGTAAAGTACAATGTGGTTTTTTTAAACTTCGTAATTGTAATAATTTATTATTTTAATGTTATCTTATATTATAACGTATACTATTGCCCCTGCCGAGGACGAATGGAATTCATAATAAATATAAATATAAATTACTTTCGTCAGTCGAAATGTCGTTTTCTTTGTTTCTAAATTTATTTACTCGTTTTTATAGAATATATAACAGTTGATAAGAAATATTCGTAAGGATTGTGTATAAACTCATTATTTTTGAACGGTTTACTTATTTATTGGTGGTAATTTCTGACAGATAAATTATGTATTCTTCGTATAGTGCTAATAAGATATGGTCTATAAGGCGACCATTATTCTGTAAGTCCGATGACAAACGAATGAGGCTTAAATATCGAATAACAGCTTCGTTTTTCGTTAACATACGGGCAGTTTTCTTTTACGAGATATCCTGTAGGAGTTTGAAAGTTAATGCTCGCTTGAATCCACTCTGCGAAGAGGTGCTTTCTACTGTAAAAAAAGGGACTTGAAGTAAACTAACGAGCAACTTTGTTGTTGAAAGTCTTACTTCCGAGAGTCATCGATCGGCAGGTAAGAACTTAAAAGGGCTAAGATATCCTCTTGCATCTCAAAGAGTCGTCCAACATGCAATGCTCTGGAAATACGTTTCTCAATATTTTAATTTAACCATCCTCGTTAAGAAATGAATACATATATCAGTACTACTAGTTTATATGTTTTATATTTATTTAAGTGATATGTAGTCGTACTTGAGCATGTGTTAATTTTTCATTTACGTTAGGTTATTTTACATGACTAGATAATACATTTATGTTTAGCAATTAATTTATTATTTATACTAGTTTTCCCGTTCGTCTGCTCTCCATCTCGTGTTTCCCAATATATTATTAAACGTAGCAAACTCAGAGTAGCTTATTTACTCTCCAAGCTGCGTGTACAGAGGCTGTACACACGGAGATGATGTATCAAACTTAATATGGCATGTAACTTTAACGAGCTCTCAAGATCATTTTACAATTTTACTCCGAACATTTCTGAAGTGTACGTTTATAATCATGCCTCTTCAGTTGGAAATTGTTACCTCTTTTACTCTTTCTCTGTAAGCTCAAACGAAATATCATTTAAAATAGAACGGTCTTACACTACCTGATAACAGATTAAAAGTACTGAATTTTTTAGGGTAGAAGGCTACATGAGGGTAACCCGTATAGTGGCAACTCCCGTTTAATAGCATAGGAAGGGATTTGAAAGGGGGATGGGTAGAGGAAGGTAGCCAAGGGTTAACTAGGGCCCCCGGGCTATAGTTTAAGGATCCTACTCGGCATTCGCCTAAAAGTAATGCAGGGACAACCCTAAAAAAACCTGCATCAGGTAGGTCGGGCATTGGGTACTTGTCCCACGCCCTTCCGATAGCGGAAGAAGAATTTCCTGTGGGGACGCAGCATTCCCTTCTCCGTACCTTGACCAGTTTAGGAGGCAGCTGGCCGACTGTTCAGATGGGAACAGCGAACAACTCTTACCGTATGCCCAAGGTCTGTGACCCCGGAACATACACCTCTCAAAACAGGCCGAGATGCCTCGGCTTGTGGGAGCCTTAGTTCAAAAACGAAGAGAGGAAAAGGCATCCCCAAAGGTAGCCCCTTCCTGTCTCTCCTACAAGGTTCTGCCTGCGAATGAACATCCCTCGCAGGTACTGCCCGCGATAGAATAACCCTCGCAGACAACTCTAGAATTCAGAAGTGCATTTTTTTTATTTTTAGTTGTAGACAGGCTATGTATAGGGTAATCCACATAGTGGCAACTCCCCTCTTATAGCATAGGAAGGGATTTGAAAGGGGGGATGAGGAAGGGTAGAGGAAGGTAGCCAAGGATTAACTTGGGCCCCCGTTACGTTTTTATTAATTAAAATTTTCACAAATAAGGTTTCTGAAAATTATCTCCAGTCATTTCTATATATGAATATAATTACACGAATCCACGTACTGTCATATATATGAACTTCGTTGTTTTAAATCATTTTAAAAACTTTTACGAAAAGATTAACGACTAACTCCTTGCAAAGCTAATACGTAAAATCCCTTATTGTAAAATAATAATATCACAATTTTTGTTACTTCTTTAATTAAATTACGCTAAATTCTTTATTAATAGTTAGAAAGCGTAACTAAGGAGTTTCTTGTAAATAATCGTAATAATAGGAAAATGATGCGATTATTTACTCTTGTCGGATATAAAACATTAACAACGAACTGACAATTTTATGAATATTATGTTTTTCAATAAAGGATAAATTATATCTTTACCGCGCTATTTAAAATACATTCACAATATAAAGAATGTAGATTAAGTACCCGGATTCGCACGGATTCAACCCTCAAATACTACAAAAAAAATTATGTTAAAAAATTAACTTTTCTTTTCCTTTCAATTAAATAGTGCCCGTAAGGTCGGAGTGTTCTGGATGCTCAATTTCCAACCCAATTTCCAATAAACTCTTACCATAGACGTGCCCATAAATGCAAATAAAAATCAAATGTTGTCACGAATAATCAGCCGCCGATAAACTTTACTTATGACACTTTTCTTACGTAATTATTTATAGTTTCTATGTGATGCTTTTAACCGGAGTCTGTGTGACAGTAACGGACAGATCAAGCCATATAAATTTAAACTATGCTAACCGTAAAAGTAATTAACACACTCAAGAATTTGAAACAGCATCCGTGCAAAATTTGAAAGCAAACGGTGATAATATTGTTTTACATTAAATGATTTTACGTATTAGTTTTGCAAGGTCTTAGTCGTTAATATTTTCTTAAAAGTATATATATGTATATATATATATATATATATATGATTCTATGATTTTTTGAGGAGATAATTATGGCCACCGTAATGTATGGAACACAAATTTCTAATATTAAAAAATATTAGCACATGTGTCTCTAATTTATAAACTATTGACCACATTTAAGAAAATATATAGTTTTTTAAAAAACTATTATTTTGTGAAATGAATTTGAAAAAAAAGGTATAAATACGTTATTCATAATGGGAAATTTATTTACCTTTTAAGTTAATCCATTATAAGATAAATTTCTTACATCCAAATGACCTTTTTGATGAAATATATGCAACTCAAAATAAAAAATTGGAAGAAGGTTTTACGTTTGTTCTGCGTGTGAACAGCAGAATCCTTGACGGAATGCAAATAAAATATATAAAAATCTGCAATAAATTCTTGTTGATAAAAGGCGAAGTCTATGTATAACAACAACATGTGACATTTAGCGTGGGCATGATTTCCTTTGTGTAAGAAAAAGCACGCGTTCACAAGAAAACGAAAACATGGCAGTTTCGAAATATAATTGAAAACGGTGCCTTTGTTTCCGCGACGCATTTCCTGCTCGCATTGCTACACAGCAAACACTCAGAGCTCCTTTCGTTGGGGGCTCCTACGACAATCACAAAAATAATATGCCTTTCCCATTTCGTCGCCCATGAATACAAATTGCAGCATCGCGTCCGCCGTTTTATGTGTTAGACAGAGAAAGAGAACAGGGGAAACAGCCACACCTAATATACGGGGGGAAAATATAGCTTCATTAGAAGCAAGAATTCTGTCCTACAAAATACTTCCGTTCCGGCCAAATGGGTTTTAAGCTGCAATTCCATCTTTCATTCTAGTCCTTTACCGTGATCATTCACTTGATCCTCATTATAGTACTCTCAGATAAATCATTTAATTTTTATGTAATATAAGTTTAGGTGTGACATGAAAACTCTTTTCAGAAAAACGCCAAGGTTTTAAAGAAAAAAATATTTTGTGTCTAAATTCATGTTTCTTGTACAAAGGTACTTTAGAGTTATGTAAAATCGTCGATTAAAAATGCATTACATGTTATGCTCATTAATTATATTGGATTGCCTGTAGTATTAATTTACGATAAACTTATTAAACCAATTCATATTCATTAATTGGTTATTATTTAATTGGCCCATATTTTAGAAGGTTGAAAATCGGAGTTATTTACGTTTCAACAGTGTAAATCATTTATATAACTTTATAATAATAAAGTTTAATTATTAAAAGGAAATATAAACATTTTTATTAATTAATAAATAAACAAAAACAGAAAACTTGCCGTAAAAATGTGTCCAAAACATAGGAATACGACGTTTCGTCCATAATTTTGGTACTTCCTTATGTAATATACAGTCTGCATATTTTTTATTTTTAGATTAGGGTTTAATTAATACAAATATTTCTGACAAATTGACAGTTTTTTGTTTATTTATTAAATGATTTTTTCAGATTATATCAAATATTAATTAATTTTAAATGTTTGTTAACAATAATAATAAATATATTACAAAAAACCGATGCCACTTACAAAATATGCAATCTTCAAGAATATTTATGTTCGATAAACAGTTATCGGTTTTCACAAGGGTGAATATTTAAACGCCACGTTTCGACGACTAAAAGCTCTGTTGTCATCTCCTAGGCGAAGTGATGACGACAGAGCTTTTAGTCGTCGAAACGTTGCGTTTAAATATATTATACCCGTGTGAAAACCGAGAACTGTTTATCGAACAATTACACCAGGAAAGACTTCAATCTTTGAATATTTATGTTAATTTTGGATGTTCACTTCAGGCAATTTCTTAGAATTTGGAGGCTGGCAGCGGCAGATTACCTCCATAGCTAGAAAGCAAGAACAGCGCCAAGGAAAATACTCTGCAGGTGCAAATTATCGTAGCTTTCGTTTCGATTCCCTTACTTTAAAACCAAATTCTCTCTCCAGCAATAATCTTCGTAAACTTACTCCGTCTGATTCTTCAACGTTACACTGCCATTTTCTGGAACATGAATTCCATCTCCCACTAAATTATTCCTACTCTAACTGTTCTCCAATCACGATTCCTCCGAGACGAACTCGCACCTCCACCACCATTTTGTGACTGCTTCCTTTATGTCTAACAAAATCTATTGGTTTTGGTGTTAAAATTTCCTTCATACCTCTCGAAAGTTCTAGCCGCTAATTTCCAATGTACGCTTCAGAGGAATGCTAATGAAATTGTAACACTCAAGACTCATGCCAATTGGCTGATGAGCGGAAATAACAGGGTTTTCCTATAACCTTTAATATTTTAGCCTCCACTGTTGGGTACGGATTTAATTTGATAACTACAATATCTTTTGTATAGACATAATATTGTTTATAAACTCTTTCGAGGCGAGATTAAAATCCCGCAATGAAGCACTTCCCCCCCCCTCCCCCAACATTTAATTGAAAGAATATAATTTGTTACTTGAGCATAAACGTATAAATGAGAGAATAATTAAAGTCAAATGGAAAATGCTCTTTTGTCTGAAACACCGCGGAGTTTTTATATCCTTTAACGTCAGAAAACAATTACCACGCGGTGGAATAAAATTTTGTACGATATACGACACTTGTATGCCGCTGTGAATTGTAATAATGGTTAAATTTCAAATAAATACATCACTACATCTTTTTCTTATCGATATCGGCAATGACTGAATGATCAAATATTGATCCACAATGTTTTACCTCATACCTAAACCATTTTCCATTTTAAGCTCTCGCAAATCGAAACACGATGTCTCTGTTTATTTGCGTTTGTAAACAACAAAGTCAATAACTTTAGTTTGTTGTTCCACGTTTACCTATTATGCTTTTAATGTAACTCAAACAAGACTCGACTGATGCACCTCTGATTTGACTTCCATGATGGAAGGTAGTATCGCATGATTCCGCAATGTGATATTGCGTTATCACTGATAATGTAATATATGAATATCAAACAATTAAAAATAATCTGAATTGAGATTCATCACTATTTTGTCACGGAATAAATATGTGTTTTTCGAAACGCCAAAATTGACGGAACAAGACATGAGATTAATTATTATTCTGTTTAACAATGTTGCATGAGATATTTCCGTAGTCTACACTTAAAGCAGGTAATGTATAAATACGATGTTTATGTTTTAAAAAAATTAAATAAATTAACGAACATGGATAATTAAAATATTTTATTGAGAACAACGACGTGTCTGTAACTTTTCGTACTTCCAAAAGTAGCTTATGTTTTCACGGTGGCAGAACTGCCTTTTTTTATATAAATGACAAATTTATATAACATTTTTCCTTTTCTATTTCTAAAAATAAATCAAATTGAAGAAACACAGCAATATCTTAAATTTTATAAGGAATAATAAAATGTAAAAAACCGTTAATATTTAAAACAAAATCATAAACTTACAAACTTCTTGTAATTAATAATAAATGTTACGTAACATAAATTGTTTTTCAAACTAAAATTACAAAATACAGTTTTAGACAAAAATTAAAAATAAATATATAACGGTAAAAATTAAAAAATTATAAATATTTCGTTATCTTAGGTCTTATTATTATTATGTATAAATTTTTAGACTGATACATGGCTTTCTTCTAATTTATGTACAGTAACAACATTATGATTTAACATTAACATTATGATTTAATTGCTGTGTTCTTTTTAATATAGTTTCAAGAGAACTTTTCGTAAAGTATACTAAAATATTATTTTGAAGAAAGTATCTTTGCTTCTACGATTATATCTGAAACACTGTACGTTTAATTTATCATATTACACCAGTACGGAATATTCTATCCGTATTTATGTTTGTAACAAGTAACACCATTAACCCGCCTCTCACACTAATTTTCTATTATTTGCTGTAGTGTGTAAAAAATATACACGTTTCACAATTACAATAAACTGTGTACTAAAAATATTTTACTTAAGATTTGTTAATGCGAGGAAAGTATTTTAACATTATTTTCTACAGTATAATGTTGACATTTGTTTATATAGTTTCGATAGGCTTGAGTTTCTATGATTGATTGTGAATTAAAATGCAGTATTACTTTCAAAATGTGATGAATATGTTAATTAATACTCCCGGTAATTTTAGGTATAATTTCAGTTAATATTGCATTTTAGTCACACGTGAGGATTATCAAGTTATTAAAAATATCCTAGTGACGGTATTGCTTTATTAATTAATACCTTATTGTAAATGCTACTTGTAAATAATGAGTGAATGGAAATACATGGATTTTATTCTTGGAGTTTCATTTTGTAAGAGTTAATTAGAGATCCCGAGAATAGTTTCGTTTGTCTTCTTGATCAACCATAGGCAGGCGTCGTCGAAGAACCGCAAGCAAAATTACGTGAGCGTTCTCAGCGGCAAAGAAGTTACAGGGAAAGTTGAGCAATTTTTTTTGTGATGTTCACCCTGTTTGCTAAGTTTTAATATCCTACTGCGAGGTACATTAAGGAAAACGGTTAGTGATTCTTACAGCTTAATGAACTTGGTGTGGGACGTCCCTCTATCGTTAGCGAAAGATGATGTGTTCTGGAGCGCGTATTCGCAGCTGATAAAGAGCACTCGTTATGCGAAGTATCTCTTGCCATTTTATGAAGGACATGAAGCCAGTTTACGATTTCGACGGAGCTCATTAGCAGCTCCACTTGTCAGTGTTACACGATGTCCCGTCTGTTGCACTTCTGGAACCAGCTTCCGTAAAAAGAATTGATCGTTGTACAACAGTTGGTTATTTTGCATTTTCCATCACTTTCAGTTAGATTGAAACAAATCAGTTTAGAGAACTGGAATTGATTCTTCAACGCTTTATAATTTACATTCTCAACAAGCCAAAAATGTTCATGATTTTTGTTAATGCTTCCCTCCATTTAATATTATATTCATATTAAAAGAGTTTCTCTAAACACAGTTCATAATGTTACAGTAAAACATGTTGAATAGAATACATGATAAAGGCTCTGTCTGCCACAAAATGAAATCTTTTCCTGTTTTGAATCCACACAAAATCAGCGAGTGTGGGTGGGTTGGAAAATTGAGAGTAGGTGCGCATATCAGAGAACATTACGATGCGCGGAACACAGCACGTTGGGGACCAAATACAACTCAATGTTTTTATGCATTGTGTTGTCCACCAAAGAGAGTTTTTCAAACGAACGATTCAACAAAGCCCCAACAGTATTTGTTTTGCGTAGGCCCTGCAGATTCTCATTTCACTTCGGGATCATTATTCTCTCAATAACACTCGCCTGTAAAAGTTAAGCTTCTTTGTATTGAATGATATATTATTATGATTGTTATTAATTATTTGGCGTCTCTGAAATAACATTAATATTTTTTTAACAGCGACGTAGTGGTGATAATCAACCTCTCTATATTGATATTAACTGAGCTTGACAGACGCTATCCTCACTGGCCTTATAGAATGAAAAAAACTTTGAACAGGAAAATATTCCTGATATAATTTAATTTGAACTGTTTCTGATTAACCAAAAGTATCAATGGTTAATAAGTATAATATAAATTTAATTAAGTCAACGTTATTCAATTATTTATAGAACGTCATCATTTATAATCAATAGTCGTACGAGTAGACCTTGGATTAAGTATAGAAAGTCCACAATAGTCGTGCTTCAGTTTATAAATGAATTATAAATACAACTGTACTATTTAAATAATAGAAGTGTCTGCTGCTTTAATTTTTGAATATAATAATTATTTTCTTTCAGTGACATATACTTCAAGTGTTATAAATGTTGCTGAAAATTTGAAAATATGTAGAAGAAACAAAACATTTATAGTTTAGGTTACAATAGAAGCAATTTTTGTTATTGCATAAAAAAATAATATCCATAAAATTTATAATAATGATTTTCGACTTTATAGTTTAAATTCGAAAGAGGTCAAAAACCAATAATTAAATATTATTTAAAGAACTTTGACAATATATTTCGGTGTTTTGTAAATAATCAGGTTAACAAACAAAGATATACATTTATTATTAATTTATCTATTAATTTTAAAAATTGAAGAGGGTCCACATTAAGACAGAAAAAAAATTGTTTAATTAATTTCATTACTTTCTTATATTGATTTATTTACAATCCCATCAACAGAACTGGTTATTAGCGACTCAGTATGGAAAATATTTTATAGTCGGAGGGAATTATTTGCCGAGAGTTTCTCTCACGCACACAAAAAGAACCATTCGAACCCGGGACGTCTCTGATGTAAGGCATTTACGCTGACACACCGCAGAAGGTCGACTTCATTATCATTTACTTTATTTGTTGACCTCTTTACTACTTCCCCATTAATATTTTTCATTAAAGCTATAATGTTCTTACTTTCTATAGACAACATTAATTTAGCTCGAACGTAATTCACTTGACAATCATTTGTTAGAAGTGTAACTGATAAGTTGAGGCTGCCTTCTTATTGCCTTAATCCATGCAGCTATGAAAATAGTTAAATTGTTTGAACACGTCTGAATTGCTTTCCAAAATCGCTGTTTAGTTATCAGGTACACAATTTCGACGTTAAATTTAGTAACTTATAAATGTATTTATATCTTCTTAAACTCATCAAGGTCATTTATTTTTCCTCGCGTTCTGCTTCACTCATATTAAATTTATCAGCAGCTGCATTTAAATGTTATTGTTGTTTTCACGTACATTTTTATATTATTCCACAATCGTGTTGAGTTGCTAAAGGTTTTTTATTTTTTGCTACAGAGAACTATTCTTGGGCGCAGCTTGGTGTGTACCACAGCGATCGATTCAGCAATCAAACTGCCATTAGGGACTCATAACTTCAGGAGTTTAATTGAGGCAGCTACATATCTAGTGCCAAGGGCTCTTGTATTTTTTATTTTGTTTCTCCATGAAATAGTGGTGTTGAATCTACAATAATTTTCTTCCCTGACAAATATATGTCTTAACTAGTTAATTATACTAATCTGTTGAAAGTGGAAAAAAAATTGTAATTTTGAATAAAGTGGCAGACGTTACACACATCCCGTTTATCAAGGACGTACCTGCTTCTGTATATACGTTGAAGTGAAAAGTAATATGATAAAATATATGTAATGTAATTAAACACACGTTGGGCATTCTTTAGTTGTCGTGAAAACAAATATTCTTCGTTCTTATTTTAAACTTGTTGGCATTATATACATTAGCTGATAGCTAGTATTTTTGTCTCCCAAACGTATATTACACAGTAAAAGGAATCCAACGAAGAAATTTTATTTATACATTTTTATATCTATAATTACAGGTATTTAAATAAAATTATATTTTTCGAAAATCAATATAATATTATTGTATTGATTCAACATCATAAACATAAATGAAATATGATGTTTAAAGTGTATACATATTTCTCATTTTAGTAGAAAGTGTTTTCTTTAAATTACAATACTTCAATACTAAATTGTTTATATTGACATATAATTGGACAGTAGATGAAGTTCGAAAGTAGGAGAGAAAAATTGTCATTTTGTAGTTTAGGATTATATATATATATATATATATATTAATTTTATGAGTAACGGCATGTGATTAGTAATAATGGAGTATTGTGTACCATAATTGGCTTCATTTCAACTTTCATTAACGGTTTTTCATGTTAAACGAATACCATTTATAAATTAATGTTTAATACGGTGTTTCTGAGAATATTCCGAATGGTTGCAGCAGTTCATCAGGGATGCATATTATTGTAAAAAATTCAATGTGAATTTTGCCGCTCAACAATAATTAGTAATTACACGCAGAAAAATCTGTGGAGCATACTTGTGAAAGGTTCGAAACTCTCTCTCTCTCTCTCTCTCTCTCTCTCTCTCTCTCTCTCTCTCTCTCTCTCTCTCTGTCTGTTTCCTGTGTGTCAGCGCTCGCTGTATTCTACGTCCCTCCTTCATCGAGTATGCAGTTATAATGAAAATTGATATCGGCATATATTTTCGAAGAGCCAAAGTGAACTTGAATATAAATTGAACTTTTTATGTTGTGCCCTGCTTTCGGCGGCTCATGAAAAAGAGTATCCTACTCGTTAGATAATTCGAAAGCCCAACATTCCATTTCAGTGAATAAGGAAGAAAAGTACTTTGCTTTACAAAAATTCGATAATATAATTTGCATAGGTCGAACAAGTTGAATTAGTTGAAATAATAGCCAAATAAAACAGAAATTTTATCCGAAAATTGACAAGAAACATTTTTCCCTGGTTACTAATATTAAAAGTTGTAAATCCTTTATTATTTATGTATTGTACTTTCAAATCCCAATAATACTCTTTAAATATCCTACGCATGATAAATTGGTCATTCTCAAATAATTCCAGACCCATCATTCTATGCATTTTATAAACTTTCCCGAAACCTTCATTGTTGTTAGTTTTTGTAGTCAAATTAATTGTGACCTATTGAAGTTGATTTATAATTCTTTTAGTTTTATGGAGAAAACTACGTAAAAATACCTGTTTAGGTTGGAGAATAAATTTTGTATCTCCTAATAAATTAAATTCGATATTTACATGTATGTGTGTATTTTCCGCATACAAATTTAAACACGTGGACCAATTTCGACCAAATTTTGTACACATGTTCCTTTCAAACCTGAAACAAACACTGTGGGGACACTACTACGTAGGGACGGGGCAGAAAATTTTAATACCTGCAAAAACGGTCGATATATGCGACATAAAATATTTTTCTGGATCAATAAGAATGAAAAATGATAATTTTTCTCCCGATGTTGCTTTTGTACAATATTAACTACATTAGGTATTGGAGGGGCTCATCATCAGGGCTGGGGGTCTTATATTTCATAAAATAAACCATTTTTTATATGCGTGGTTCGTTGCTTCTCCAGACTAAAACTTTGAAAATAGTGTTGATTTCCGTTTAATATTCAGTAATGTAGCATCCTTAATTTGTGTTATAAAATTGTGACCAAATAATAAATGAAACATTATATTTGTCCCGATATAATCAGAAGGAACGCAAATTACTTTATTCTTTGAAACCTATCGAAAATAGTAACAAATTGGTGTACGATTAATTTCTGCTGAGTTTTTTGTAGTGTGGTTGGGGTTTATATTTATTTTCTACGTTACCATAGACTAGAAAAATAAATTAAACAGTCTTTGTTATCTGGGCTATCAATTTTTAAATTTCCTGTCAACGTTTCGTTGTGGTTTTATGAAGTTAATAATAAAATCCATTGGTTTAATATAATTCTGAAATAGTGGGGGAACAATTTTCTTTGATTTTGAAAGTTATTCCATCAATATGGTGTTCATGGTCTCTGTTTTGTTGTAACTTACGAGCGACAGTCGAAAAGCGAGTACCGTATTTCAACTGACTTCCAATTTCGTTGGTTCGCGAAGACGAGGGGGGTTTTATTTGACACTAAGATGAGAAGATTGCTGGCGAGGTTAATTATATCTGGGAGTTGTTTGTGAAGTTGCTGGCTTGGCTTTGCGACTATTGGAAAGCAGTGACAGATCAGCGGCCTGCAACAAGTGAAGGTTCACAGCGCGGCTGGCACTTAATTAACAAGGCCGGACCCGTAAATCCCTCGGCAGCGGAGACGGATCACCCCGGTGCAGAGTCCTTCCTTTAGCCGGGAAAAGCACAAACAACGAGTCTTAAAAAAACACACTTCGAATTTCTGCCGTCGCCAAAAAAATGAATGAGCGAATTACATGTGTTTTTCTAGTTGATAGGAGAGGCATAACAAGAATTTTAAAATTTTGAATTCTGAATTCACAATGTTCTACTTATATAAAATGCAAAATTTATCCAGTACTGGCATAATCGCTACAGTGATTCATAAAATGAAACTGACGTAAAAATTTTATTTACTACTACTACCAAAAAGTAAACAATTTGTTGCGTTGTCAACATACATTCAGAGAGCTGATAAAATAAAACAATTTGTTGGTTTCAGTTTTAATTGTAGATATTTTTGTCTTTTAGAACCTAGACATTATCAATGTGCTGGTAGTGGAACAATTATTTTGTGATTGGTAATACGTTCCTCAATTCTGGTTTTTGTGTACGCTTGGTTTGTCCAATATAGCACACCGATCAAAGGTAATGTTTAATTATGTAAACTGCACTGTATTTTTTTTTTCATAATGACGTGGATTTGACTAAACTTTCATAGCAGAAAAGGAACTTCGCGCAGATAAAAAATTATGAATGATTATTCTCATAACTGTGCATAAGTTTTCGGTTACACATCATTTTTTAGTTTAGATAGACGCTTAAAACGAGACGTTTATCTCTTTTTGTCCCTTCAAGCTCTCAAACCATATTTCAGTTAAAGGCTTTAAGTTTGAAAAATTTCTGAACAGTTAACACATACTTGGGAATGGAAAACTTCATGCAAAAACTAGAAGATTATGACATGTGTGGTACTGGACGAATGTTGAGGATTTAACAGAACATATTAATTATGAGAAGATTTCGAAAATACCGATGAAGAAAGTAAGTTTTGGAACATCTTTCAAAACCGAAGCAGGTTAGTGAAGCATAAATTGAGACACACTGTGAATAAAAATATTATAACGATCGGTACAGTGAGGATGAAAATAACAGAACATACATTTAAATCGGATACATGAGGATGTTGCATTTTGGAAATAGTGCAAAATTAAGACGAGTAAGACAGAACAATATTGTTATCTTTTTCAAACTGGTTTGAATATTACAAACTAAGTAATAATATTATTTTCTTGGCTAGTGTTGAAAAGAAATGTAATTATACACGTGAGAATGAAAATAGACTCTGGGAAATTAAATAAATATAAAATGTGAACTCATTGGAAGATAATATTATATTATGTTGTGATATATATGTGTCAAGTGAGATACGTGATTTTAATATATTTTTAAGATAATTTTAAATTTGTTATAGTAACCGTAAGCCTATAACTCGCTGCTGAGATGTACGGAAATATCACGGCAGCGTTAATAAAATTTGGAATTTCGCTCATAATGGATTACAGTATTTCAATTGACAATTCTTGCATTTTTCCTCGATTCGTGATAAAAAAATCTTGCTGACGCAGAACCGGGAAGTAATTAAATCAATTACTCGACGGTCGGATATTAATTAAGAGACCAAAAATATCCCGTTAATTGTTACGGAGGCGAATTTAAATTCCAGGCGCATTTTTACGGAGTGCTATATCCGCTGAGCTTCCCTGATCCTGTTACTTGTATTTAAGTGGAATGAAAATTTTCACTGTGAAACTATGTACGTGTGGAATTTTTTTCTCGAAAAATTGCAAGAATAGATGAAATTTGCTTAATTTTGATCGGTTTCCATGAATGATAAATTTCAGTATATGACAACAAATAAATTGTGATAACCTCAATACGAAATTGGTTGATCAACGAAATTAAAATATTTATGGTAAGTTGTTTAATAAAAAAACAGGGGATGGGCGTCACAAAAAATTATTTAATTGTTATATATAAATTAACACAGTTTTACCGGCTTTTTAATACTAAAAAATATATACGACTCCCTCTACATGGATTATATAGTTACTGTTACCGTTTATATGAAATCAGAGCTGTAAAGCTTATTAATTGAATTATTAATAGATTTTAAAAAACAGAGTTTTAGTTTGTCTTACTCTCATTATAGTCCAGTTCACGTCTTCCTTTTCAACGTGATGCGACTTCGACATCCATGATACGAACAACCTTTTCGATTTCGTAAAACATTTAACGTATCTGTCTCTGCGATCCACTAAACTACTACTCCAGGGAAAAATACCTATGATACTCAATATTGTAGATTTTTATAATTAATCAACATATTTATATAATTTACTTATATGTTAATACATTTGATCAATATACACTATTCGTAAATCCAATCAAAAGTCCATATCTCTGACTTTAACGAGTCTCTACCCATGCATCAACACTCTGCCAATCTCTGTAAAACGTATACGTTTTTATAATATATTCATATTATAATATTGAAATTTGTGTTCACCACAATAAGCAAATATATGATTACTACAATAATCAAATTTGTGCTCATTACATCGTACAATATACTTTATACTTTAAATAATAACAAAAAATAAATTCCAGACTATTTTATTAACGAGACTTCATTCATTAAAAGGTTTTACTAATAATCGTGAATAACGGGAAATATGAAGAAATAAAGAGGATTCTTTTAAAATTAGATATGAGCATATTTATATTTTTGTAGAATCATAAAAATCGTTAAATAATATATTTAGAAAGTTAAAAAAGGATAAATTTTATTAAATAGGTTAAGGAAGCAAATCCTGACTATAAAAGCCAAGCAAACAATGAGTTAAATTAAATTAATAATAATTAGAGAATTATAAAGAGACAAAAAGACAGACAAGTATAATTAAGTACCTGTGATTGTAATTATCTTTTGGAAGTGTGCGTAGGTAATGTGATATCTACATCAAAGAGCATCGTGATCAAAAATTTTAAAAGTCCGTTTCTTTATTAATTCTCCTGTACCCGATGTACGGTAATTAGATTGAATTCACTCACTTTCGGTGGATGGGTGACGAGTCAAAGCCTGATGTTACACAGTGAATGCTAGAAGCGTTTCGAGAGAGTCTCTGTAAAGGACAGTTCCCCTTCGCTCTCTCCTACTACGCATCGCACACGCCATGATATTTCTCGTGACCCGTGTTATGTGTTAATCGAGGAATATCAGTTCAGCTATCTATTTCCGCTGTTACTCGAAAGAGCAGAAGTTTCCACCAATTTCCAGAGACGACGCTTTCGCGTATTTCTTCTTCGTGATCTATAATGCAGATACGAACTTATTCAGTATGCGGGATGAATTTTTAAAGGTGAAGATGTCCGTCACACGAAGTGGCTGATGAGGTCTCGAGGCTGATCTCGAAAGTTTGGAATTAATTGTGCAGAATCAGCGGTAGTATATCGATTTCAAATAACGTAGCTCCATTTTCTTTTTCTACCATTGCAGAATGAACAAAATTTTAGTGTTTTTATCTACACTTTCTAGTTTCTTGAACACTTACTCAGATAATTATAATTTAATTTCAAATAAGTTTACCACATTTACATTTTGAGAATAGAGAATTAAATTACATAGTTTTTCCAACAGCACCCCCAAGTAAGCAATGTAAACTAGAAAGAGAATTGTGTTACAAATTTAAATTATTTTTGTGATATAACCGCACAGGTTTTTAATCAGTCTCAATAAATAATTTATAACTACAATAGTAATTTATTTAAATGTTGAACAAAAATCTTTTGGTCCATAGATTATTTATAATATTTACGAAAAATATATAGTTTTATAAAACATTTACAATTTTCAAAATCCTATAAGTATATAATTTTTCAACATTAAATTTCTTTGCTTTATAATAAAAATGTATCAAAATAACCATTAGTTTTATAAACTGTATTACAAAATCATACCTTCAATTCGTAAAAATATCGATAAACTGTCGGACGAAAACTGCTCATTTCAGATTAATAAAAAAAAGTATTGGAGTTCTAAAATTATGGATGGAGACCGATTAAAAACATGTGATGTTAATGACCAACATGCCAAAAAATCAGTCATTAATTTTATAATCTTTAAAGAAAATAAAAATTTAAATTATTTTATATTCTGAATTATGTTTCAATTACAGGTAAATTTTTAAAACTGCCTGTTGCTGATTGGCGAAGGACAGTAAGTTTACATTTAAATTATTACACTTACATTATACCTGCTTCTATAAGAGGTAGATAATTTCCTATAAATCACAAAAAATGGGAAAAAAAATTCATCACTAGTTATTTTTCTTTCAGATATATTATATTATAAAAACATTACTTTGAGTCTAAAATATCATGTTTTTAAAATGTAGTAGAAATACACATCAGTGCTGCTTTAAATATTTTAGTGGACTCTTCTAATTTTTTTTATTATATTCGTCACCAAATGTTCCCATTTCGTAACAAAGTTGAGCGAACATCAATAGCACTCGAAGTTGATGATATTTTAGCAAATAATTAATATCAATCACAACGAATGACGCTTATTAATAAGTTTAACGGAAAAATTATGGGAAAATGCTTTTACCGCGTTTACAGTGTGTGGAAAAACTGCAGCTATAAAGCGGGCACGCAAGCGTAAATGTGTTTGCTCCAGTCTTTTTTAAAACACAGTACAAATATGAATTTTTGCTGTCAGTTCTCGTATACACAGACCTGTCAGTTACAATAACAAAATAATGCTTATTTTTGGAAATAATGGAAACATAAGTTGAGTATCAAATAATTAATTATAAATATGTAATTTGAATTCTTATTTTTCACTAATTATTATGAGTTTAGATTCAACTAAATGATATTAGAACAACTATAAAAATATAGCAGTCTGCAATGAGTTCATGATTTTAGCGTGTCATAATTGTATTTCATATAATAATGATAATATGACGGCAATATTAAAAATAAGAGAATAAATTTTTAATTTTTAATCAATATTGCAGGAAATTGTTTGTTAGAATATAATTTCACGAGAAGGTGAATAAATGGAACGCACTAATTCGTAGCAAAATTATAATATTGTCTTTAAATAAAGAGACAATTATTTTGCATTTTTAATGATGAAATGCTAACAGTTGTAACAGATTCCTAAATCAGCATTTAGGTAAAAAAAGCATCAATTCTGTATTCTGTAAGATCGAAACGGATTTATATACTTTCTTTCAATAAAAAAAAACTCTCTTCTCAGATTAGTCGACAATTGTGAAAGATAGGAAAGTTTAGTTAAAATAATTGAAATTCCAAATTTTTAACCTGGTAATATTATTTGGTTTTAGCTAGATTAAATTTTTACTGGGAACAGTTTTATTAGCTTTCATCATTTTCTAACATTTTAATTTTTATTATTTACTGATATTGCGATAGAGGATTTTTCCATCCGTGTGATATTATTTGTTCGTTTTACGTGGATGATGAAATATTAAACAAATGTCGAATCATATTATTGTACCTTCATTATCAGAACTGACAGTTCGTCAATAAAGTAATCATTGGCATATCAATTTGTTTTAATAGTTTATGACATTTTTATTATTTTCAATAATGTTACGCTGACGTGAACTTCATCGAAATTGCTTGGAGCTTTTGAGATACAATCACGTCGAAGAGTTTTTTCAATGCAGGAGGAATTAGAATTTCTTGTCGATCAACGGAAGTTGTCGTGCTACAGCGCAATTTGAAAGTTAAATGAATACAAAGGGCTAGAGAGCTGGAAGTAAAGTTTCTTACTGCGTTGTGTTGATTGCAAAACTGCCAGAGACTTTATTTATTATGTATGGGAGTGGATAAAGATTCGTAGACATTTCATTGGATTTTACTGTAATGGCTTGAAAAACAATGTCACTTTGTCTCAGCCTGATAAAATAAATGTTATTAGTTATTTTTTTAAAAATTTGAATCACTTAACGAACATTTATTCATCAGATTTGTATAAACCAAAACGGAATAATCATCTCACTTTGTTCTCGCAACATGACAAAGTTAAATCTAAGAACGATAATTTATAAGATATTTAATTAAATTCACGTTATTTATTGTTAGTTTTTTTTATGTAAACCAGTTACAAAATTTTAGGAATAAATCTAGAAAATTAAATATCCTTGAAGTTAATTAACAAATTATGCATAAATAAATGCAAAAAATCCCTCTTTAATTGTGAATTACGACGGAGGATTCTTAACAGAATCGGATATCGAACCCGGGACAACTTCGTAGTACGCAGTCTCTCTTCCACGGTTCAGTCAAGTATTTTTCATAATACTTTATAATTAAAATTCATTAAACTCTCGAGCTTAGTTTCAGTAAAAGCATTTCTCTTTACATTTAATTATATTTTTAATTCTTTTAAAATACTGAAACCTTTGTTATTTTAGTCTTATGATAGTAAAATGTGAAACGTTTGGACCGTCCCATATATTTTCGTAAATATTTTCTGTATTGAATTTCTTTCTTATTTGTGGGAAGTCATGTTGGTGTTACTTTTTATGGAAACAATTGGATTCATATGATATCTCAAGATAATTAAAAAATAAGTTAATCGAATAGAATACGATTAAAACTACTGTTTTACTCCGTAAAAATTAATTTTTCGTAGATTAATCAACATTTGTGTTTAAAAAGTACAAACCGGCTCAGAACTATTACACGTTGGTTGTAACACGTTCAGATTCACTAAATGACTATTCACGTTTGAATGAACCAATTTTAACTTGACTGAAAATATTGTAGGTAACCATGTAAGAAATATATAAAAATTAGCAATGTGTTGTTGTAATTGAATATTTATTAAAATTTATAGAATTCGAAAGGGCTGGACAGACAGATACGTTTTAATTTTATAGAAGTTATATTTAACAATAAAACTTATATATAAAATGTAGACCTGTACTATTATGCTGTATCTTTAATTATCTTGCACCAGTGATTAATTGTTTATTGTCACTTACTCGAGTGGTATTGAATAAACAGTTGACGTGGCGGCTTTTGATTGGCGCTTGCTCAGTCAGTGATGTTACTAGCTGTGACGTAGTAGTTGGTTTTTGATTGGTCGTCGGGATAGCCTTCTTAGATTTTACAATTGGATTTCTTCTAACGCCTAATTTGTTTACTTAAAATTCTTCAAACTATATGCTAAATGTAGACCCTTAATAAAATATAAATATGAAAATGTATTGACAACTGTTTCACCCATTTTTAGTTTATCCTTTTTAAACACACGTTAGAACTTTTCTCTACGATATAATATATATATAATTATATGTTGTTACTATCGCCGAATCAAAGTTTCTTGACATATCGTAGAAATATCAATCTGATGAGCTAATAAAAAGTTTCCTATTTTTTTCCGATATTTATTGAACTATTTTCGTATAAATATTTCAAACCACGCGGAAAGCAATGTACATGCCATCGATCTAGGGGGCAGCCGAAGCAAAGGACCTCGAAGCTGAAGAAGCGAATCTGAGAGGAGGGGCGGATGAAGATCAGCGAAAACGCGCCAAGTGCCGTCCGGATTTAGGAGCCCGAAGTCTCTCTGCCGGAACCCTGCAACAAAACAAGTTACTGGGATCGCATTATGCAAATAGAGCATGCCAAGATGGTGGTTGTGCGCGCATCAACAAACACGTCGAGAAGAAGGCATTCGATATTTCACGTACGCGTCAAGAAAGACTGTTCGGCACGGGCCAAAAGAAAAAAAAAAGAAAAGGACACGAAGCTATTATATTATCCGCGGAAACGGCGCCTCTCAATTTACTGAAGCAGTAAAATCCGTTCAGAACCGGGCGTTTATGAAATTTACAATGTGAGCGAACGGTCTATATGCACCTCGTATTTTTTACCAAAATTGCTTCGCTTTGTTCCCGTTAAATTTAACGTTGTGTTTACGAATGCGTTCGCATTTTATCGTAACGTCACATATCAGAAACTGGTTCTCGTGCATGGATTTCAGTCTACGGCGTCGAATGTCAAATTCTTTTTCAAATATCGAGTGAAAGATGTAATGGAGAGGGCTCTGGAAATTGTATTTTTTCCATTTTTATGACCCTGCAAAATAAAATGACCCCTTAAAATGTGAACAGTGTTTCACATCACCTAAATTATTCGACGTTTTACAAATCGCAATTGCTGCTTTTCTTTCTTTTTTTTTCCAGCATATTTACGTCCTACTGTGCTTCACTCTCAGTATTGTTTTCGTAAGAATGTGCCAATAATAACATTCTAGAAATTAAAAATTTAAATTATTTAGCATAGTATGCATATTAGTAAACTAATCTAAATTTTTTTTCTAGAGACGCCTGGAACATGAAATGACTTCAGAATTAGTGAATCAGTCTACGCTAAAATTTTATCTAAGAAATAAAATATTTATTATAGCACATAAAACTTAGTGAAGTGTTTTTACTTACAGATGTTTCTGCCGTGGCAGTGTTTATGAGAGTAATGCTAATTTTTTAACTATATGTTTTCGTTTAGGAAGTATTATTTTCAACATCATTGGATAACTCATAAATCCTGTTGTGCATTTTATCCATGGAACTGTTTTCTGATCTGTGATATGTGTTAGTAGTGGAAACGCAGAAATATATTTTTTGTTAATAATCATATTATCAGAATAATCAGCATCAGACCTTATGCTCATGTTCTTAATGTACACTATTTAACTTCATACTCTATTCGATATCTAAATTCAGCGCCCACGCCTTAGACAATCTACAAGAATAATTCTCCGTGGATTCTTCCTAAGTCGGTATTAAAAATAGCGCTCATTCTATATTCTCTTTAGCAGGCAGCCTCGGGGGATAATCTTGAATGGTCTCCACCTCATCTTTTGGATAATCGCCTCGTGCACAGTTTTCCGCTGCACCTTTCATAAGCATTTCTTTTTAAGAGGACGCCATCGTTGTTGTCTCCTTTTCCCTGATAGACCGTTTTGTTGCAAAAATACACATTCACGTGAGCTAAATGGGAAAACGGTTGAAAATGTATGCAGGACGTATTAAGAAAATCACTGAGAACTACAAGTTTTTCTTATCAGCTATTTATTTTAACACAACAGTAAGTGTAATAGAAGTCCACTCTTGGCTCAGTTGAATTACATTAAAAAAACAACAGATTTTCTGAAAGAATATCCTAGTGAGGTACCAAATTAAAACAAAATATTTAGTGTTTTTTAGCATATATGTAAGTATTGATCAATAAATATCAATTTTAAATTTAATATATATATATATATATATTAATTTTTACGGACATTAATCAATATAATTTTTTTAAGATTATGTAACTAGATTTTATTCGTATATTGTACCTAAATGGTATTAAATCGGTTTATAATACCACAGACAAATATATGCAAGACATCCACATTTTCAGTAAACATTGGTGTCGATTATTGTTCATCACGCCATTACTTCAAAAATCAGAATGAAATAGAAGTTCCTGAAGGCTCGGGTAAATTTTTAATTTATAAACGTTCTAAAATACTATGGAAATTTCACAAAGCCGAACGTGATGTCGTTGGATGGATTGTAAAACTTTTCAAAGTCTTACATTAAGCTGGAAAGTCTATGTCAAAATGAAAGTAAATAAAAATTTCGGTTACACTAAAATCTTAATCTGATGAACGTGAATTAATGGTGTTAAAGACATCATTTTTCATAGTAAATTGTGAGTTGATTATAGTAATGTCATATTACTTGATCTTCCTGAGATAGTTTCGTTTAATTTCGTGTCCTTTTATTTGAATGACTATTTGTGCTTCACACGATCACAAAGACGAATGTTTTACTTTCTTAGTATATAAAACCTCCTTATTTGAAGGAACGTAGTTGAATTTGGAATTTGACACGCATGTCATGATTGCTAAAGTTTTCAATGCAGAAACGAGAGCATATAAAATATCTTCAGCCAACATATTCTACCGGAGTTATCATTGCATACATCAGCGTGGCTTCTTTTAAATTTCCATAAAGGAAGACTATGAATACATCTTCTTCAAGAACGGAAAGTTTGAAAGGCAGATGTTCGAGTGAAAACGGCAGTATGTTTGAATTTTATATCGACTGGTGACAAAATAAACTTTACATGAAAAACAGTTACGTTGAAAATTTTTTCCGTAATATATTGTTAACTATATTTGTCATGGAATATATAAACTTTTGCCAAGCAAGTATAATAATTTTATTAAAATCTGTCTAGTTTTGATATTTTGTTGTTTGCAGTGCTCTAGTTTCGCTACACGGATTGTAATGCAACTCCAGCCCTTAGGGTTCAGAGTAAGATGCACGTATTCTCTTCCAGCAGTAATGGCTTGAGTCTAATGCATTTCAGAACACTCTCTCTTCCATATTTCACGCAACAATGACATCTACGTCTCGCTTTTCCATGTTAAGGCTTCTCTCAATGATTGATGAGGCAGAAATCTTCCTCTGCAGTTGGTACTGCGTACAGAACAGCTCAGGAGCCATTCAAATAGGTTCCCTGAAATTAAAACGTGCAATTTACCAAGATGTTCTCGTTTGTTAAGCAGAAGCATACAAACTTTCAATGTCAACACAGCGGTTTAGATGACTTTTCGTGTGATGCAAGTGTATCTCAGATCATTTTTATAATAAATAAAGTACTTAAGATATAAGTAAAAATTTGAATTTATTTTATAATTTTAAATTTTTATATTAAAAAATTGAAATTCTATATTTTAATTGAATTTTACAACACCTGAAAAGAACCCACAAGTTTCATTTTCTATTATAATGATTTATATTTTTATTAATAATGAATTTGACTTAATAGGCTGATAGCTTTTCATTTATATAATAATGACAGATAAATGTTGTTATTCACAAAATAAAATATCTTAAGTGTAAATTTTAGCACTGAAGATTATATTACACAATTATTCCTAACGGAGAAACAAAGAATTGAAATTATTCGCTGGTCTCTCCCTCATCATCTGCTTTAGCAGAGTTAAACATTTTTACTAACACCCTTTTTTATGTACTTAAGATGTTGGACTATGCAGGTTATTTCCTGTTACAACTCAATTTTATGTTGCTTCTGCGACTTGGTGATTATGAAAACATGTTTTGAATGTAATTGCAAATTTAAATATTTAATTGTAATAACCTCAAGGTATGAAATGTATCGTAATTAGTTTTGTAAAATATAACAATATATATATATATATATATTTATATATATATTTATATATGATGAATTGTTATCTCTGTATCCAGAAAGTCGTATCGTACATACTATAGTTCTCTTTCACGCAAATCCACAGATTCGATCTGTATTCCGGTTCTGTGGTAATATGATAAGATACTTCTCAGCTTTAATACGATTTGTTAAAAAAAATAATTGTTGCTAGAAATGAAAGAGGACGTAATTTGATTTCCCGGAGTGTCCTCTAGCGGCAGGGATGAGCCACGATTGTTCTGAATGCGGCACAGGTTAATTGATGCTCTCCAAAGCCGAGAGTGCTACTTGTTTTTGTGTTCTAATTTTCCGCTCTGCAGCGTTGGCTTAGAAGGGCCGGCAGATAAGGGCGGAAGCTGTGAGCCTCCCTTCTCTTAGAGCAAACGCCAAGTTAATATGCGACCGTCAAAGGCCTCCTATTATCCGTCAGAACAGGTCTGACCAACCTAGAAAATCAAAATATGTTACGGTATGTTTCCTGTAGACACATTCGTTCAATAATTCAATACAAATAACGAACAAAGATTTAAAATTATGACCAAAATAATGGGGAAAAAATTACATCAAAGTGTGACCTCGCAGACGCTTCAGCTGCTATCTTTATCTAAAAATTTTATAATATAACTTTATATGAATGAAACATGCCATTTTAATGTGAATCAAGAGAATATACACTTATGAAATCAGAATAAACTTTTCAAATAGAGTTTAAAAATAATTAACGATTTTTAATTGAGTAAGCATTTCAAGATTTAATACGTGTTTTGTTATTAAATCTAAAGTACAATCGATTTGACACTGTTTTGGAATTTCTTCGGCCAGTCGAAAGTGTTGTTACATTCTCTCTTGTTACAGGCCATGTCCAGGATGTATTACACACAATTTATATATGTTTTATACGTTGTTTAACAAATCCTGGAACCCGTTTGAATCGAGATAAAATACTACACACTTAGGAGATATTCTGCGTAGCCACAACTTGACATATTTCTTCTAAGGAAAATAATTTTCTATAAGTATAATTTTATTTTCAAATTATGTTTAAATTATTAAACCAATAATTTCAATTGTGGAAATTACACTGATGTATTTTTATAGACGTAATAAATAATCAGTATAGGAGATGTTACCGGGAATAATAATGTAATAATAAAAATAGCAAAATTATAATTCAAAAGAATCTGATGACTTTGATGGATTGTCTTTAAACGAATTAAAGCCGATTGGGTTTTAACTGTCCCTTAACTTTTGACACCACCGCATGCAATTATTAAAACAGAGTTCAATATAGAAAGTATTTCATGCTGTTTTTTCCTTGGGAACTTTTTCTTGATCATTATTTTATCCAGCGTGTATTTTGCACAGGCTATAGGGATCAATTTAAATAATCTTAGGACTAAGATGTTAAAGAACGTCTTTGCTAAACTTGCATAGAGGCATAATTTTCAAAAAAAAAATTGTGAAAAGAATATTTGATATGAATCATTGACTCACCAACAAACGAATTTTGTCATTCTCAAAGGTAATTAAAGAAATATCTTTACATTTTTCAATAATAATGCGCATTGGCTTGTACAGAACGGAAATTAGCTTAATATTATAAAAGCGTAACAATATATTGAGATTACCAATTCATACAATAAATATATAGTTTTTCAATATAACTTTCAAGTACTCATTTGTTATAAAATAATACGAATTTAATTTTCTTTCTCTCTGAATGACTTCAAATTTTACGTAATCTCCATTAATTGTTGACAAAGCTTTAAACAAATACGTTCAAGATTGAGATAATATGCCGTACTCCGGATCCTTTGCACTGTTAACGTTCTCATTGTTTGTCTGAGCTTTGTTATTCTAGCCTGGAGAAGTTTGTATCTATCTTGACACAAGTTTGCAAGTAGGTTAACTGTTGCGTAGGAAGGAGAAACGTCTACTGGTGGAAGATGCTTCCATCCCTCTGCAATATTGGCGCATTTAATATAGTCTATTTTTGAAATATTATCGATGAATAATCAGTGGAATATTTATTCTAATATATAGATTATACTATCGAGTGATATTTAAAGTTGTTTATACCGAATATCAACTCCAAAAACGGAAATAGATAGAAGGATTTAAATATTAAAATTATAATTCAAAAACAAAAATGCTCTATTATAAGTTATTAGATTCAGTTTGGTACTATTATGTTATTCCCCTAAGCTAATTGTTAATTATTCCCAATTTTAATATCTCAGACAAATATTAGTGACCTCACAGGAAAGTGTTACGAGTCCAAGTATTGCAATAACTCTTAAGTCTTGTAATTGAATTAAAGTCAAAAAATGTTTGAAATTTTTTTTAGCAAAATTAAAAAATAATTTAATTACGTGGTTTAACATTTATAACAGTCTCTCATATTTCTAAGGTCGACCTGATTAATCTGGCGAATATCTAGAATTGTACAAGTAGGAAATCTGCGTAATCCCAAATATTAAACAACAGCGGATAATTATATTTCTATTCTCCTTGAGGCCATTCTAAGGGGGTTTGTTCCTCACCACAATATTCCATTCGCTCCTTCTTACAAGGAAACCACTTGGAAACAATTAGAGGAAATTGCTTGCAGTCCCGCTGAGGGGCCATTATTTCATTAGCAGAAGTATAATGCGGACTCTCCGAGAGCGGATTTAATTTTCCACTCAGAACTCCACCGAAAACAGCATCATTTTTACATATGATGAGGAAAATTGAATAATTTAAAAAACATATGCTTTGAGGTTTAATTTGAAATTATGTAAATTTTAAAAATGTGATAATATGCCCTGCGAGGTTAGAAACGCAAAAAAAAAACTACAAGTCTTTAGAAATGAAAAATAAATAAACGTAATTAAAATTGTTTCCGGTATTTTTTGAAGCGTAATATAAATGTGTGCCTTAATTACAGCAATGAACGTTGCTCTAATTTACGAGAAAATTAAGCAATTACTATGAACGATTAATGCTATAATTTTTCCTTTATATTTATTTTTTCTATGGGTATTGCGTATTAATATTAGAAACTGTTTCATATATACTATACGTATTGATAACAATATCTCCGTCATTATTCACTATAAAATTCATAGGATAGAACATCGAAGTATTATTTTAACCTGCAAGTCGTCGAGTAAGAATGAAATTCAAAAAATAAAATATTTCAGAATAACTTTTAGTGTGTCAATCACAGTGAGAAAAGGCGAAAACATTAATTCTTGTGAAAGTTACATTGATGAATGTTTTCTCTGACTTTAGATTTCTTTCAAGATATAAAACGTTAACATTATGCTAGTTAATTCTATAATATATTTAGATGAAAAGATGATAAATAAATTTGATTCTCAGAAAATATATTGTTTTATTTATTTAAAGAATTATTTAATAATAATGATAATTACTTATAAAAAAATAAATGTAAGTTAAGGCTCCAAAGTGTGTCGCATATTTATTGAAATTTTTGTAGAAAATAACAGTTGGTTATTTCTTTTCAAACTGTTGGTAAATATTAAATCTTTTTATAAGCAATATTTCTAATAATAATATTCAATTTATTTAAAAAAAAATATTTTCATGTTATGTTTAAAATTTATCAACGTTTATAAATTTCTCTGTATGCTTACACTTTGTCATTACTGAATTATTCTATAGGAATAGAAAGTGACAGAGAAAAAATACATTACTGATTTTCACTTATTTAGAAGCACACTTCAAGCCATTAGCGACTGTAATATAAAGCGAAATGAAAGGTGAAATCAAATGCAACTCTAAATGACTTTGGGAAAGTTCTTATTTCTTACTGGGCATCCAGAGAAATGCTTTGATGACTTTTTAATGACCACCTTTGACACTGATATTCAAAACACATACAAAGCTGTATTGTGGGAACGCATTTATTTCCTTCATAAGAAAATTACCTAAAGATTATTCACGTTACACATATTGATTCTCCATTACCTTTACCCAAAACTACTCTGATATATTACTATGAAATTTTACAGTTAGATATAATTCGAATACTTTTAACATTAAGTGTACATATTATCTTTTGTTGCTCCAAAAACTGATAGTTATTCACCTTCAGTTTAATGAAAGTCTGTGATATATATATACTCTTGTAAATCCCATAATGATTAAATACATAAAGTAGCTTTTTTGATTTGATTCAGAGTCATATTATGCTTTCTTTTCGTATTTTAATTCAATGAATAGATTAAAAAATATACGTCCTAATTTTAGGAATTGAATGTAAAATTGATCATAGATAATTGTATTAATTCATAAACAGTTTAAATTACGTAGTAAATTAAATAGAGGTCCTGGGTTCTGTATAGATTTTTCTATCCTAATCTTGTCAGAAAATTATTGATACAGTCATGAAGCATTTTCTTTTGACTGAAAATAGTATGAAGATGTAATTATAAAAAATGTCTATTACATTCTTTCGCATTCCTTTATGATAAGCGTCTATCCTACAAAATTTATTTAGGTCCCTAAAAATGTAATAAAATTTCAGAAACCAAAGCAGTAGTCCCCTTGATTAATATCTGATATCGACTCTCCTCGTAATGCAATTTAATTTAATTTTAAAGTTTAAAATGCAATCTAGAGGTTCAATATAAAAGTCGTGTTAAATCGCGGCATTGGAAACTATGGTCTTATCTTTTTTTACTCCGAATATTCGTCTTTTGGGTTCCAAATGGGCTAGATAATGTTCGTATCTCCATTATCCCATTATCATATTGAAACCATTACATGCAGAAACATCTGAGGAAACTCCATTACGATCGACGGGGAAAAAAAATTCAATTGCATTTCTGTCAATTTCTTCGTTGAACGAAGGGGCTGAGCGCCATGCGGATCCGATCCGATAAGATCAATCGCCTGGCTTAACTGACAACTAGAGACACGGGCTGGAGGGGTCCATGATTAAAATGCTGAGCTGGAGCAGTGTTCCAGTCTAACAATACACGAGCGTCCATACGTGCCTCGCTCTCTTGTTTCACGGCCACAGTTCCAGCTCTAATATCCGCAAGGGGAATGTATCAGTCGGGAACAGAAGGTACAAAACACACGTATTACTACAATGAAACGAACTCTGGGTATTCCTTTTGCTCATCTACCTTACAATAAGCTACTTTGCAACGTTTGTCATCTAGCAGCTATTACGGATCTCACGAGCTGCAGGAACTGAGCTCATTTCCCCGAGGAAATCGCAGAAATTTCCTAGACAATAACACTACAGTTGTTGGCCTTCTCTATAATCACGTTACATGACAGTGGGAAGAATTTTACGTTAGAATGGCCAAATTAATTACTGCTGAATATTCACTTAGTCTTCGTTTAAAATCTTAAACTTGAGTAATGTGTCGGCGCACTTGTGGAACGTTTCGGTCACACTTTCTGAAAAGTAAAAAACCAACAATTGGATTGATATACTTTTACATTTAATATTTCTAGGGAACAAGCGATAAAACCCAAAAAATACATATTTTGAAATTACATAATTAACAATAACAATTATAGATCACCTGAACGTCCAAATGGGTATACACATACATGAATAACAATATATTCAAAAAAATTCATCAATTATCATAAACACAATCTGGACTGGTCTATTACAAATATTTACATTAAATATTGACATTAAAGATCAATGGAGTACGAGTACGAGCACAATACTGCACGTCGTGTTCCATTCCCTCTCCAGGTTTTTATGTTGCTCAGCTCCTGTTCGTAGTATTCCTGTTTTTTCATCATCAACGCGTGTATATATGGGTAAACGTGACCAAAACGGCACAAAATGATACACTACTTCAGTCTGATGAAACAGGAGCATTGATCTGAGCAGAGAATAATAATAAATAAATATCCGATTTCACAATATTGACAACTTCATATTGACGATCATAGCTGCTGGTGTACCAGTATAAACTAGTAAATACAAATTTGTTTCAATAACCGTTTCTCAATGGTTTCGATGTGACATGAAACTTCTCAAAAATATCCAAAGATGGGCGCCACGTTTGCTCCCAATATTGATCTTTATCATGTTGGAACATTGTAGCTGGTTTTTTGTTTAGTCGTCACATTCATGATTTGTTTTTTCCGTCGATACATAGGTGTTGATGAAATATTGGATCGACAACAACATCCCAGAGAAGCAATAATATTCTACAATCAGACCGAAGCTAAATAAGGTAAAGACGATTAAATTGGCCGGGAAGGTAACAGTCACGTTTTTACATATCAAGCGGACCTATTTTTATTTTTTTAATTTTTTTTAACGCAACAGGCTACATGAGGGTAATCCACGTTGGGCAACTACCCTTTAATAACATAGGAAGGGATTTGAAAGGGGGGATGCGGAAGGGTAGAAGAAGGTAGCCAAGGGTTACTAGGGCCCCCGGGCTATATTTTAAGGATCCTACCCGGCATTCGCCTAAAGAAATGCAGGGAAAACCCTAGAAAAACCTGCATCAGGTAGGTTGGGCATTGGGTACTTGTCCCACGCCCTTCCGATAGCGGGAGAGGAGTTTGCTGTGGGGACGCAGCATTCCCTCCTACGTGCCTCGACCAGTTTAGGAGGCAGCTGGTCGACTATTCCGATGGGAATACCGAACAACTCTTACCGTATGCCCAAGGTCTTTGACCCCGGAACATACACCTCTCAGAACAGGCCGAGGTGCCTCGGCTTGTGGAAACCTTAGTTCAAAAACGGAGAGGAAAAGGCATCCCCAAAGGTAGCCCCTTCGTATCTCTCCTACAAGGTTATGCCTGCGAGAGAACATCCCTCGCAGGTTACCTGCGAGAGGGATCTTATGTCAAAATAATGCAAAATTTAAGGATATTCCTAAATCTTTCTTTGTGGACGGTTTTACGTAGTTGTCAAGCGCAAATTGTACTGAAGGGAGAATAATTTTTTTTAAATATTAAATTTAAAGAAACAAAATGTTTTAATAAAAATGCAGATCCTTATCATTTAAATATAAAAGACCGTAACCAGGTATTCTAACAAAGATGTATATTATGGTCAAATAACATTATAAAAGAGCAACATTTATTGATGGGAAATAATCAAAAAGATAGCCGAATACAGACAAAATAAATGATCCCAGAAACGTTGTATAATTATCACTTATTTTGTCTGTATTTAGCTATCTTTTTCATTTATAATTTTCAATCAGACGTAATTTTTTCATTTATTGATGGCGTTAAAATGTATTGTATAAGGAACAAATGTGTATAATTAAAATTATTAGTCTAGAAGAAGCATGAAAATAATTCTTCATAAATTGAAATATTGTAAATACTTTTCCAAGATCAAGTGTCAGTTTTTCTCATTGAGAGAATGTTTATTTATAAATCTGATGTAATTATTTTAAATTATATAAGAGGTGCACCAAATTGTGATTTTAATCTAGAATATGTTTGGCGAATCCAAAATAATTTTTCTTAGATGAACGGATCTATTCCTTTGCATCTCTTCGTCGTTTTATCATGAAGCTCAACTCTACGATTCCAAATGGGTAAATTGAATCTGAGTAGTTCATGACACAGAGCCTTCCCGATAATATCAATAATATTTTTCCAGGTCTCTGAAAATTTTTTGGAGCCCATTTTACAGAGAAGGATTGAATAATATATGTAGTGAATTTGAAATGGGAGAAAGAAAAATACTGTATATTTGTCCTGGGAAATCATATGATTTCCACGCCATATTTATTTCACGGTAATTCCTGGGGTTTACTTTGGAAAGTAAAGTAATTCATTTGAAATATTGAGTCCGATGTTATTATCAAACTTTGAGTAATTCGTATGTTTAGGACTGGGGAGAGGTCGAATATATACTGGGTCTGGAGTTTTTAATCAGGAGCTTGCTCGGTTCCACGCAGAGGGGCGCAGTTCCCCGGGCCTTTGCGAGTCCGCGTTGATGCCGCTTATTTAGAAACTCCAAGACAGCATAACTTATAAGAAGACGGATCTCAGAATTATACACATCTTTAATTATTTGAGCGCGGTGCTCCTCGGAGGCCTTTCCTTCCTCGCGGATTAAATGAGGGCGTAGTTTGTTTATCAGAGGATGCTGGGCTTCTGCCAGCCGAAGCTTTTCGCCATCTCCATTAGCAAATTCGGTTCTTTTAATCCTGCCCAGATACCGCAGAGAAATTTTATCCTCATGTCAATTAAATCTTCCCCAAATTTCCGTTCCCTCTGGCCTATGATAGAGTAATTATTTGAGTACTCCAAAATTAACGACTTTGCTTTGGTGAGATTCCTATTGGTGATTTATTATGTTTATGTTTCCATTTCCATAAAAGTTTCTTACGATAAATCTTTCTGACTGCTATTTCAACGAGTTCAGTACCTCTATAATGCTCCATGACCATAACCATATATTTTACTAACGACTCATGAGGTCAACTCACTACTCATTCTAGTTATTCGTATTTAGAGTACGAGAATTACAATAGAGTTCAAGGCTGAAGACTCCGTTCAGTGTGAGTAAATTTATTATTCCCGATTTAACACTTTTTGCTGTTCATTTCTTGTATATAATACTCTTAGTTGCATTAGTAGATATAGTGATATATAAATAAATTTAATATTTTCATGTAACAAAAGAATACAGGTGCCACAAAAATACAGTAATATATAAAAATACAGTAATAAATTTAAATTGTAATACCAAAAAAGCAAAATACAAGAAATTTTTCTTCTTGATTTCAATTAAATATGATTCCTACATTATTTGACCCATCTTTCTTGTAATAAATACTGAATGTACTCAAATGAGACTATTTAACAGCCAAATTGTTAGTAGGAATACAGAAAAAAATTATGGTTCTGATACAATATAATTAGAGGTTGATTAATAATTTCCGCTACACCAACGCGGTAAATTTTACAAACAAGCCAAATGAAGCGGCGTGCAAGATTTAATTTATCACATCCACACATAATCCTGTAGAAACTGGATTATATTGATGAAAAAAAGTTATAATGCAATATATTTAGCTATTCCAAAGGTTTTAATAAAACCCTGCATTTTCTCATTTAATATATATATATATATATATATATATATATTAATGGTTTTATATTTAACTAATTACGCGAGATCAATCCAACTACTTGTTTAAACAGACGTATTTTCTAGATGTACTAACTTGAAACTAATTTAAAACCATTTGCACTAGTACATGCCTTATTGTTGATTTTGTGACGTTATGATAAGTATTTGTATTAGATTTGGTAGTTGTTAACGGCAACACGGAAATTTACATGCATGAGTAGCAGCTAATGCTGCATAATCTGATGTGCAGCAACATTGGCGTAAGCAGTTGCAAATTACTCTGAGCCAATCTCTGGATGGAGACGAGATTCGTCGATGTCAATTCAATTACTAATCTGAAAGCATTGAAACAAAATTTAGAATTCGTATCATATAGTTAGATTCTAAATTTTTAAACAAAATTATTAATTTGTTAAAAATTGTAAAATATCAATAATCAAAAACTGTTTGACGCCTTTATCCCTCGAGACAAATTCGGAAAGTTCATACAAAATGTATAATATCAGAAAACATGAAACCAAATCATAAATAACTTATGACAGAAAATTTTCTCATGAGAATCATTAATAAGTTCTTTCAATTCACAATATTTCGGAAAAAATGGTCTTTTATGAAATTAAAAAAAATTGTTAAAAAAGAATTTTCGGTATGAAGTAATGTTGAGTAAATAAAAAATTTAGTTAACAAAATAAAACCATTGTCTGAAACCTGACATCTGTTGAATAAAGATATTATAATATTTTAAATTGAAATAAACACATATTAAAAAATTAATAACTATATTGATTGGGTTCATTTAGTTGAATATAATTTTATATTGCGCTTTTCGAACCTCAGAATTGAAATATATATTCGCGGTAAAGCATTACAGTGCAAATTATGCTTTAAACAATCCAATTATGAATATATAATTTTTTTGGATATTGATTTAAAATTTCCTGATTTATTGATATTACTTAAAGATAAGATTTTTATTTACGAATTATACATTAATATATTTGGTTATATATTAATACTGTACTTTTGTTTTATGATTTTGTGTGACTATTTTACTAATAGCAAATGGACAGTAGTTCGTTACAAATAAATAAATAAATAATATGTACCAATTCTGTTCGAAGAATTTGATGAAGAAAAGGTTAGAAGAAAAAAGTTTATTTTAATTAACAATAAATATTTTTCCGTTTTAATGTGCCAATTTCATATTTATAAATTATTCCATGATAAAATTAAGGTATGTTTATTTAACAGTTGTGTATAATTGTAAGATTTTAACGTAATAAAGGGAATTTTTACTTATATACGTATTTACTGATAAATTGTTCTATTAAAAAAATGGAAACCAACTCAGGAATTAATATTTTAAATGTTTCGTCTATGAACATTTCTTTTCTGTTACTTTTCAATAATTATTAAATTTCCCGAATATTATAAAATAAGTTGAACATTTTAAGGATTCTTGAAAATTTTATACAGTTTTAAATGTTTAAACATGAATATGGAGGCCTTTAAAAGATTTATATACTTCTGAGTTACGTAACTGAAAATGAGGATAAAGGAGATTTGGTATTTAACTATTTAGGCGTTGTTCCGTTTTTAGGCGAGACAACTTTCCGCTTCATCGAATTCAGACTTAGAAAGTTAATTTATATGGCTGTGTAAATCAACTTCATTCATGGCAATAATTGCATATTGTTATTGTGATAAAACATTTCTCGTTATTTATTATGATGATAAAATTATTATTACCCATTTCACATTATGTTGTATCTTCGTCTCTGAATTATATTTAAAATATTGTTTCTTATTCTGTGATATACTTAATTTCATCATTGGCTTTTCAGTGAAATGTGTAAAATCTACTGGAATATCTACAGCTAAAAATGTTTTGTAACAAATTGACACCTGGTTCCATCACGTCTATCAAAGGAGAAAATGCATGGAATGAGAAAACCCAAAACCTTCAGTGAAATTAAAGATATTGTTTCTCACGCAATTTTAAGACTTACAAAGGCCAATTTTTGATCATTATTTGGAAATTGGGTCAACAAGAAACAGTGATAGTGATTTGCTTTTGAACAAGCAACTTCCTTCAATTATAAACAAACACCAAGCAGATTGTTGGAAGACTTTCTTCAGTTAGATGGAAACAAGCTTCAAAATGCCACCGCCTGTAGTTGACAAAATTCATTTGTATCTAAGTGTCGAAAATCCTTCATACAATCATCATCTCGCCCAGCTAGATGATCATCTGTTTTGCCAACCTAAATATTATTATCCTGGTCAACAACTGAAGGAAGCGCTGCAATCGTTTATTTTCCAACCGAAAACTAAGTATATTGTAGTGATGGGAGATTATATTGATATATAATATTATTACTTTCTATTGTTTCGGTAAAAAATTAAGAAAACAAATTAGTGTATTCCACTTTGGACTTAAAATATAGAGAGAAAGAAACTGGGATTAAATAAGACAAGATTTTCTTTTGGAAAAATATTACTTTTTTTCTCCAATTTTGTTTAATGTTGATTACATTACGGCGTGGCACTTCGCAATTTTTACTTCCCTTGTCCTGTCAGAATGGTAAAAATGAAAGATTTACCATGAACTTGTTCCTACTTTCGGCGACCCATAATTGAATTAACGTGGAATGAAATTGTTTATAATTTCGTTTACATTAGAATAATATCAAACCTACGATTAATGATGTCTCATGGAATGACAATTGAAGTACATCCATACAATAAGTTATTATTTATACACAAACTTATCCATCGCAGGATAGCTGATGTAGTTTAACTTAAACACTCTTCGGAGTTATATTCCAGTAAATAAAACATTAAATTCCTTCTTTTATCGCGAGCAAAAATGCCTTGGTGTTGGAATAAGTAATCTGGATGAGAGTAAATAACTGAATTTCACGTGTGATACCCAATGAGATAGAAGCCAAACTCGCCTCTTATGGTAATTGCATCCCGGGCAGCGTTGAAAATTTGAAGCTGTATAATAACGCGCAGAAAAGCAAGCGAACGAAACTTGTATTGAGAGAGGCGGGGGAGGCAGGACTTGACAAGGACAATGGCTGTTTGCCGCGGCCAGTTGCTAGCAGGAAATGAGGACCAGCTCTCGTATCCTCCCCTCTCCCTCATGCGTAACACGAGGATCCCTTACACGAAAGCTAAATCCTACTCTATTCGCGTAAATGCTGGCCTGAATTGCGTCATTTCGCTCGAGTATAGCTTTACAGGGAAATGCTGCAACAGCCCGGAAATTGGAGCAACTCGTCAATTACAACTCGGACAGATAAAAATCATTTAAACGTAATGAAACGAAACTATTTGTGCAGTCACTCCCACAAAATAAATAGAATCCCTGGAAATTAGAACCATATGACAACAAAGCGTTAGCTTTAATACACTCACAAATACGAATCGCTTGGACGTCAAATCTCATTCGTGGAGTTACAATATATTACGAAATCTTAAGTTCATTACTTAAAGTGCAAGAATATACCAAAATTAATCCAATAAAAAATTCATAAGATTATCAATATTTTCTATGAGTATTAGGGAAGTCAATTAACTCGTTACATTCTGGTTTCAAGGTGATGAGTAAACAGTCCAATATCTCTCGTAGACCGAATCTAAGATCATACGTCCAGAGATCCTTATATTGCCTGAAAACATCTCTCACGAGATCCAAAATATATAAGAAAATAACAGAAATGGTAAACGTTTCAGATACTGAGATAAAAATGACTTCACTTGTCTACAGCTAGGCGCTGTATTGGTCTCATTAAAAAATTTTAAGGTGAAGCTCTTTAAGGTTAGGATATTGTATTTTCATCTTGTTACTGAACTTAATGTTGACTCAGACAATGGAGCCTTATACAACCCGCAACTCACAAAACTGCGTGGTACTAAGAAAACTTTTGTTTTGGTTCTCTACCGTCTGAGAAGTAGAACTAAAAAGTGAAGACGAGTATAAGTTTGGAAATAAGATATTTACCTTAAATTATTCAGAGTAATAAACAAGCAAAGAATAAATGAAAGCTACGACCTATTATATTAGTCTTGGAAACAAATATTTCATTTCCTATTAATGCATACTTCTTTAAAATGAGAGTAAATATCTTAATTACAGTCCCATTAACCTGCTGGTCATTAGCAACTTTCATGAAAATTTAAATTACTTTATATAAATCAGTTTTCATAGTAAAATCTATAAGGTTGTTTCTTGCTGTTCGTGAATTGCAGATCTCCATCATTGAATGGACGGCTATAGCTAATCTTCTTATGTTGCTATATTTGGAGGGTAAATTTGTTAGACTTAATTTTTTCAATTTACCACTTCAGAAAAAATATATTTTATGTAAATAAATCTACAATAAGTTACAAAATGTATTGTCAAGGTCTATAATAATAATAAAAAATCGTTCAAATATTTATCTTGTGAAACACAAACCAGAGACAGATAGGAACTCAGATGACACGAATAATTTAAATTAAAATGAATCCATTATAAGAATTGTACAGGTAGCATTAATATTTTATTTATAATGGCGTCCCCTTTTAACCCTGATTAAACCAAATTCTTCTTATAAATCTTTTGAGTTGAACACATTAAACATATCGAATATTTCAAAACTTTATCAGATAACTCATCTTTAAATTGTACCCGAGTTTTCAGGATAAAGCGCAGAATTTCATCAGGAAACGAGTTAAAGTATTTGTCACATTCAGCTCGATTCCACAACGAAAAGATACTTGGGCCCTCAGAGGAGAGAATGTAAAGCCTTTGAGTCGGAGGGTCAAGGAAACTTGTTACTTTTATGGCCGGCCGTTGAATTCGCTTAGCTCGTAGAAGCAGACCGGAGTAAATAACAACAGCCCAGAGCAAATAACTCCTATGCACAGAGCTCTGGGAGCAAAAATCTGATAGGCCTATCTTTTCTCGAACGACGTGTATTACGACCCGAGATAGCGGAGTCGTTTACAACACGCCGGAATGTAGTAATTTGCAAGCAACCGACTGGTGTTTTTCGTAACGATATTTTATTTTTATATGATTTAATCTCAGAATTAATTACTGAGCCTATATTTCACTCTGTATACCATTATTTAGATTCATCTGGATCTTAAACGAGCGTAGTAAATAATCCGGAAAAATAAATTAAAAATGTAGTCATACGTCCTTGTAAATTAGAATTTTTTTCTATATAATTTCTTAGAATACATAAGAAACAGTTTTCTTAAAAATATAGAAATGATCGGTAAGGTTCAAAAATATATATACGGTAAAATATAAAAATAATGGTTAATAATAGTTTCTTAATTATGACGAAATTTACAATACACAACTAACTAATACATATTACTTTAATATTTATGTTCATATAAACAACTGTAAAATGTACTGTACATTTACAGAAGACGCCGCTTAGATTTCAAAGAAGTCATTTATAAATCTACATATTGTCTAAAAATAATTTATATATTGTGAATCTTTTTATGCCTGTATCGAAAAATGTGAAGGTCACAAATGGACGGTAATTTAGCCTCTGAAGTTAATATGATTTAGTACTATCAAACTAAGCCGAGCTTACCCGACCGCCAACCAAAATATATTTGAATACAAAAATTCAAACGTTTTATTATTGATAAAAAAAAGATAAAATGAACTCCATGAATTTTATCAGTAATGAAAAATTTCTAAGACAACAAAATATCTAGTGTTACTTAGGAAATTTTGTATTTACAAATATAGTATTTAAATCTATGACGTACGGAGACTAGAGCTATTAGACTCCGGAAACTTACACGAGCTTCTGATAGTTTTTTCTAAAAACAATTAAAGCTTCAGCTGCGACGATATAACAGGATGAAGCTATTATTTTCTGGGAATAATATTTATTCTTAAACCAAAACTATCATACATTTTTTAAATATTCCCGTTGTTGTGATTTTATTATAAATGTTTGCCGGTCCACAGTTCAAATTCCGGTACAATAATAGTAATACAACTTTCTAAGTTTAATGTATTATAATTGGGTTCAGTACTGTAAAATGTATTTAATTGAGAATAAGATTATCCATTTTTAACATAATAACAATAAATATTTATATTATCATCGTATCAAAAAAGTTATTTAATCACGAAATTAGATTAGTCAAAGACCATAGGAATTCGAGAAAAATATACAAATTGTTAATAAATATACAATTTTTTATTGCTACTGACAAATTCCAAAGTTTGCATCGGCGTTCATCACTTTATAACTCCCTTGCCTCCGGGAATGGAATAGAATCATTTCTAGGAATGACCCTCTGGGAGTCATTTCCCCTAGGCGTTATAGGAATACCCAAGTCAGGGCTAATCTTCGCCCAGCTCGACACAAAAGAAGTGTAGTTAAATTGAACGATCGTTAAAGTCAGATGAAGCGAGATATTCAAAGAACCATTTTTAATTTCCCGTATTCAACAAATGTTATTAAATAAATATCGAATATAATTAACGTTGCTAATACAATATTATTCGTTGATTTATTTGTTTATACCACATATATAAAAAAAGTATTCCCGGTACAACAGTGGAATTTTGTAATAGCAATTAGAAATATAATAATTTAAGTCTTTATTAAGATTAATTTGAAGTAATGTTAATAAATGTCTGTTATTTAGTCTGAACGTAAACAATTTTTCAACCACCAAAATATATTAAACTTAAGTAAACTCTATATGGTTTATATTAACAATATAGAGTTTTAAAAATAAATTGACGAAGATAATAATTTTAAGTTGTATGTTAAATAAAAACACATTTAAGAGCCATAAAAGTAATAAAAAATTATTGGCTGAAAAATCAAATTCTGTCATACACGTCGATGTCTCTTTCAGACTGTATTCGAATTTCTAAGTTTCTATGAGGGAATGAACAGACAATTTTCGATATAACCTAGAATACGCACAAAACAAGGGCCTATCCTCGTGTATATTTCACCCTACTTAAGTTACGACAGTTTAATATATTCATTTTCATGGCTTCAAAGAGTCAGGTACAGGAAATTAGAACTCAGGAATTAAAGAACGTTTATATTTTATTTATCAATTTATTCTTTAATATGAGATTAAAAGTTTCAGCTTTATTTTCTAATTGACAAGCCGGTATGAGATTACGAACATGGGTCACCCGCAAGAGAACACACGTCACATATTAATGCTCAGATATTATGAAGATCTCTATAAAACAAAAATACCTTCCCGTTCAAAGAAACAGACTGAGAGAATTATACTGTACCGTAGTCCTATAAATATTGACTCCAAAGCCCCATACAGTCGAAACATTTTCAGGTCTTTATATCGTAAATATTGTCTTAATGGACTGCCATTAAACTTGTAACATGAATATTTTATACTGAACACTAAACGACTTGCGTTCGTTGCGATTCAGTGAGAGAAACAAGCGCAAGCTTAAAAATAGGTTGCATTATTTACAGCCCTGTAAATTATGTAGATGGGGAAGCCGAGCGTGGTAATTGGCTCTCCTTTGTGCTCCTTGCGCTGGAATTGCCTCGGGACAAAGGACATCAGTCGTTGAAATTAAACTGCACTAGCCCGCAATAAACAAACGCAATCTTTGCCGGAAACCGACATTAGCGCCCTTTGGATTTCCAAGAATAACTCTTGTTTTGAAAGATATCACGCTTTTTGGACACGAAAATGAAGTGATTATTTTTACGAAACTGCATTAATGGCAACGAAGGAGGGTAATAAATTATAAGAATTCATGACCTTTTTTTTGCGTATGCACAAACTCACCGAATCGTGTCATTAACAGCATTTTTCTGGGATTGGGGGTTTGAGGATGAAACGAAGTGTGTTTATTTAAAATTGGTGACAACGAATATGCAGCTGATCAACATTTTTATTTTAAAAAAAGAATATTTTAAATTCATATTGCTATAAATAATTGCTAGTTTGCTTATTGTACACAAACTTTTTTGTTACATAAATTTGTATTCTATTTTATATAAATTGTATAATAAAATTTACTGTAGTTCATTGCTCCATTACAGAATACTTGTCACGATAAATATAAATACAATATAAGTTATATGATATATATAACCCAATTTTTTTTAAAATTTTTTGTTTCTACTTCGACATGAATATGCAGTACGTTTCGTAATATTCAGAAAAACGTATAAATATTTGTACGAAACGACGGGAGATCAGTACGTCCGGAAATTAATTTCGTTCACCTACGTCGTTTTGAATTTTTTTAAATATATATTCTAAATGTGAATGCAAGGAATTTTTTTATCATGGGTTCTTTGAATATTCTTGAGGTGGCTATTGAAATTTTATCAGTAATGTTTGGGGTAGTAATGGAAGGCACAGATCGAGAAATCGTGCTGAAGTTGTGGGAGTTGATCTGACAAGAGAATTGAAAATGATTGGCTGAAAAATTTTGCCAGTTATCAATTTGAAATTGTCTTCCTCGATTATCAAACTTAAAATATTTGTAAATGTTTGACGTATTCCTGAAGAGGTTTTCGGTACAATGAAATCAGTACTGGAAACTATTTAATACAGATGTCGGAATATTGTTGAGACGAAGAAGAAAGCAGGATCATAACTACTGGAGACATAGAAACTCCTATCATATCCGCAGTAGAAAAAAGGAGAAAGTGGAGGGGAGCATGGTCGTCAGTTGGGAACTACCCTTTTGCGGATAATCTGGAACAACACCACTATCATTCTTATAAGCATTAATTATATTATTAGTAATGAGATAAACAGACCAAAAAGATCTTTCCAATCGTTGTACTCATCTCTAAACTTTTACGGTTTCTTTATTATTGGTAGTAGCTTCATTATTGAAATTGCACGTCATATTCGTGTAAATTAAGATAGAGAGCTTAAATGCAGTAAACGTTTCGCAAATACTGCAGTATTTTATGTAGAAGACGTAAACAACGGGTTTGTTACTTTTGCTCTAGAGTTTTTAATGGTGAGTAGGGTTACTTTATCTTTAAAAAAATTTGGCAGTTTTTACAGAAATATTTGAATAAATAAAATATTTAATTATGATTTAAAATTTTAATTTAAACGAACAGCTACATGTTTCGGGCATTTATCAATTAAATTATATTTTTTAATATCTTTTGTGGATTTTTTATTTATGCAATGAAAACTAAAAATATCTAAAAGAAATTCTTTCACGGGGTCATGCATAATTTTCAAATATATTAATGTTTAAATTATTAATTAAATATTGCCATAATATTTATAACCTTTTTAAAACATACATAATATCATTTTTTTATTGACGCATAATTGGTCGTTCTCAGTCAAAGTTGTTTTTGCCACATTCGGTTCACTGAACAAATTTTGATCATAAGGTAAGTAATCACTTCTTTGAATTTCTATTACACTCAGACGTTTCATATATATTTATATATATCGAAATAGTTATCCTAATGAATTCATAGGACTTTAATTACTTGCAAACTGAATAGTAGAAAGTTGTCAAAATGATACTGTTTTCCTTGGCAAAAAAAGTTTTCCGGACTAGAAAGGACTCACTGAACCCTCACCCTGTCACGTTATTGCGCGATCTATTGAGCGGGTCAGTTTAAATTGCCCGACTCTAATTGCCTCCCAGTTGGACACGCTGATGATAGATCCTGTTTACTGCTCCTTGTTTGACTGTCTGTGGTTCTTAACAACCATTATCCACGTATCCTCATTAGGAACGTCCCCGAAAAAATCAATTAGAAGTCTTGATTGAACCTTGACGGAAAAAATACTGCTCAACATAATTGTGAGATATATGGCGTTCACGTTTATATGGTACAAATTACTAAAAGGACATTCAATGCAGTGACATTATCATTCTATCACATCAAAATAACTGAGAAACCTATGGAATCCAGTACCGGACAAAAATTAACACTTAATATAATTTTAGAGCTTATTTGTTTTTATGTTACATTTTCTTACATTTAACGTATTCAGACTAATTCGTTTTATACATAGAATACATGGAATTAAATGTTAACTGCCGTTTTGTGTTCAATTTTCTTGTCACTCAATACTTCCAGTGTATTTTTAAAAAAGCTGAATAATATCCTAAAAAAAATTAAACATTTTGTTCTAAAACAGTTCAAATATATCATTACATAATTTCTGAATTATTATGTTCGTATTGTGCTTTACAATCTGTATATATATCTCATATGGTCTAAGACCTTTAACCACCAACCATTTTTCTGTGTTAAATGTGTTAAATAAAATTTAATATATATAACTCACATTATAGTATTTAAAATGGAAAGAAAAAATAGATTCGTAGCGTTTTATGCTACATTTAAACGTGTAATCATTTAATTTAATTCTTTAGTACGCAAGTTTAATATGTTAATTCTATCGCTTAATTCATGTAAGAGTTAATATGGAAACTCTGTATATTTTATCTATGGACATGATATACTGAATATTTAATTTGTAATATAACCATCACAGCTTGGGGTTCTCAAAGTTTTTGGTGGTTGACGAATTGGATGTTCAAATAATATATTCAAGTAGTTAAGTAAATAGCCAAATTACGGGAAAAACTAAATGCTAAATAAATGTTATTTATGTTATAAATATGTTATTTGGCGGCTTATTTATCAAATTGTATACTTTTAACTTAAAAGTTTTATATTCTAATTTTAATGATATACAGAGAGAAAGATTATATAAACCTTAAGCCATGGTTTTTACTTATCTCAACTCCTTCATGGCCTCTTTCAATTGTATACACCCGCAACTATATATTGTAGAATTAATTGAAAACAGCTGTTGAAGGCCAAGGTTTCTGTAGCACGTCCTTGGTTTGCCCAGCTAGAACATGACATGCAACGTGTAACCGTTCAGGAGAATACGCATAACATATGTCGAGAAGTGAAACAGAACAAACCCTTGTATATCGGCTATACTTGTGTGCAGGGCTGCAATGAGTAATTAAGAGAAGTGAAGATCTTTATCCTTAATTACATGGAAATTTGGTACGAAAGTTATTGAAAATTTATATATGAAATTTAGGGTTCTGGTTCGCGTAGAGTTGGTAAACTGTTAATATATTTTGCCCACAAAGGAAAATACTACCTATAACACTATTAAAATTAAAACAGTTGAAAATGTACCAGTGTTGTAAAGTAACTTAAAATAATGTTACAAAAACATTATTTTGTAGTAAAAAAGGAAGTCTTATTTTACCAGAAGTCGACTTATTATTTTTTTAACAACAATAATTTTGTTTTAAACTATATTGTTGATATTAAAAATTATCTTACCTCTTACAGATATTTATACTCTGTTTTAAACAAGAATGACCGATTGCGGTTAGTTCCCGCGAGGTGTGTGACCTTGAATCTACCAATTACAGCGCGTGAAATGAAGCAGCGTTGCCGAACAATTATTCTACTATTTTCAGTGAGCTATGTAAGTCGAGTGTCGGAAGTGGCATCAGTGTCCCCTCCAAGCGAATACTTGTAATTTTAAACGGACTATAGTGTAGTCTTCAAAATACGAATATACCGAATTTCAAAAAACTGTAATACGTAATAATTGGAGACCAACAAAAGACACTTTTCAAAACCTAGACAATTAATTGGTATTAAGGTATTTCAAGGCCCTGTTGTGCTGACTCTAAGGGATACTATATATTGAGCTGCGGAAATAATAACAAAAATGAGAAGTCAAAACGTTTGTAAATTGGTATTGGTTGATCATATATTACCCGAATTTGGTACAAAATTTCATACTGGACCTCTAAAATACTAAATTGCATCTTATTATAAATTCTAATAAGAAATATCGTTTTATTATATCAGTGAAATCTGCAGTTTTCAGACTCATTTCTTAGTAGCTGTAGTTTGTTATCCAAGCTGACATATATATGTTTTTCAAATCAGAGATCCATTTCGATAACTTACCCTCAACCACTAACTGAACAAATATCCATTAGAATAATACACTTATGTCTTGCCACCACAAATATATTTTTATGTTACTGAGTTCTGTGCGGGAGATAAGAAAAATAGAGCAATCCTACGAAAAATAAACGGAAATTTGTCAGGTCCCTCGAGGCGCAAGAGAACACGGATTTCATTATCTGCCAGGCACCTCCGCCGGTTCTCTTGCTTTCTCTCTCTCTTCCTCTCTTCTCCGGGTGCTTCCTTCCACTGAAGTGCTGGAGGACATCACCCATACGAGCTTCTGAAACAACAAACACGAGCCACTCTTTGTTTTTCTTCCGTCTCTCTGAAACCCTCTTTCCCCTGCAGCCTACCACTGTCTGGTATCGATTCGACATCCGAACCCTGCAGTGGGTAGCTTTGGATCTTTTGTGCCGCTATACTGCTATTAAAAGTGCTTATTTAGTACCGGAATTTTCCTGATGGTTGCTCTCCACGCGAGCCATTGGTACCTCACTCCAAATCCTCTGCGTCTCGTATACAGGGACAGAAAAAAACCCCATACGGGTCGTTTGGCCGGCGAACGGAATTAGAACCACCCTCCGTCCGACGCAGTTAGTGCCAGCAAGGCAGAAGGAACCAGAATGTCCATTTGCTCAGCCATGCGTGTTCGCTGTGTGAAATATGGAAGCTAGGCTCCGAATGGCTTTCAGAAAACTCAATGCCTCTGTTCGGGGGATCCAGGTCTCCGCAGGGGAGAGCAAAAATGAAAATGTATTATCGTGATCCGACGAATAAATCTTTCGCCGTTTATTCCCGGACTCTTTTCAGTAATCCTCAACATGTTTTTCTAAGTCAATATACTTATTCAGCGGAGCATAAATTCGTGCTAAAATCGGTACGTGCGACTGCATCAAAATAAGTTAATTGTGTACTTACGTTTATATATCCTATAAATGAAAATTAAATAAAAAAGTTCTAAATTTAATAAGAGGCATATTGTTACTCAAAAACAAACATAAATGATTTATTTTGAATTTTAGCCGAAAATATTTTATTAGCTATAAAGCTACTGAAAAGAAAAACAAGTGCTTATAATTCACGTATTTCATAGACATTTTACGAATGTAATTAATATTCCAACCTCGCTTGACTTTTATTAACTTTAATTATATCAATATATTATTTTACATGGGACGAAACGAGATTTATTTTAAGGGAATTGCACCAACTAATCTTGTACTCTAGGCCTATATATTCCTCACAAACAATTACCTTGAAATATTTTAAGAAGCTATCAGACTACAAAACAAAACTTCAATGACTGGAAAATATCGCAGTACCTGCGGTATGCATGTCATATTAACTAAAAATATAGCTCAGAAAAATTACGAACACGATCACCAGACTTTCGTAACATCCAACTGGCCGTGGCCGTGACTAAGTCTTACGAGTTTTTTTCCCCCGACTTTTTTGTTTAATTTCTTTGTGAGATATTAATATTATCTTAAAAGGTTTTGCAAACTGGTTCCTTCTAAGCATGAACAAAAGGATTGATTACGTATGCGACAAGATTTGCGAACTGCCGAGGTTTAGCTCAAAGTACTTAATCATGCCCATGGCCAGGTAAACAACTTAACACACACGTGTTTTGTATTTTATTATAATAACACACAATAATTGAAAAATTATCACTGCCTACAATTTTATCTAAAATAAAAGAAGTATTCAACAAGTATTAAAATAATATAACATGTTTAGTTTTGTATGTGAAGTAACTTAAGGTGTATTACATTAATATAGGATATACTAATTTAAATTCATGAATGTTATTTTTGATATTAAAATAATATTTAAGTACAATAGTAAATCAAAAAGTTTGTGTATGATATTTATTTTAGAAAATATAATTAGTTGAAACGCTGTTGAATAATTAAACTCTGGAATGTATTTGAGATAAAATAATTTAATATATATAAAAATATAATTGAAAACTTCAAATATATACCACCTGAAGCAATTACAAAGTGAAACTAACCACATTCTAATTTAAAATAAATATATTATTTATATATTTAACGAAAATATTAACAAAACCGAATGTTCTCCATGATGTAGGGTATTTAAATGGATTTGTTCCTCTAGAACGCTTTTCATTTTGTAACCTATTAAATGAATCTGAAATTAATCTAATAAAACTGAAATACGATAACAAAATCTCTGTGACCTCTCAGCGATATATAATTCTTTTCCTTATTCACAAGACAACAGACTGAAAAATTACACACTGACTCGTAGATGGAAACTTAAAATACATATATTTAGGATAATTCACTGTAATGTGCATACAAAACAATTATTTTATTGATATATATGAAGTATAAAAATAGTAGTGAATGATAAAAATTGTGTTGAATATATTTTAGAGTTAGAAATCATAGATAATGATTTATAAATTGAATATATGTCCGTTTGAATTGGAGAACGTCTGTAATAGTGAAATATCAATAAATAATAATTTTAAGATACTATGAAACTAAAAGATCATTCAGTATTATCTAGCATCATGATATTTTCTGTATGTAGACTGTATTTTTCAATGCGTTACTCTCCATTGTCTGCACGAGGTTGTTTAGCATAATTACGGTCCTCTGCTCCACAGCATATAAAGAGCTTTCATGCCAGAAGCAAGGAGGGCGAATGAATCCTCGACTTGATGAGGACCGGAGGTTGTTTGGACAGGTTAGGGGGCGACGTGACTTCCAGCGTGGCATGTGGTTCCAGTGTTTCAGGACTCCAGACGTTTGTGTTACCGGAAGCTCGGTCGAGTGCGGCTCACAATGCGTGGGCGTACAGCCCGATGCGTTTGTATCGAACTCTCCGCCCAGTTCACCGCCGTGCACAGGTGACAAGGAGAATTCACCTGCAACTGTTACAAAACAAGCTTATTATCATAATGCTAATGAGAGAGCATGAATTTCGTCTCGAAATTCTAATTCATGAATACCGTGAACACGTATATGTAGAGTTATAGATTGGCATGGACGTTGTTTTACTCCAAAATTATAGGAAATAAGCAATACTTGTGTACAGAAAATATATGTTACAGATACTGTCAGGTAATAATACATCATACTAATTAGATAAATAAATAGGCAAATAATTGACAAAATCTAGTGAAAATATAAATACCACACAAGGTTCCTGCAATACTTTTTGCTTTAGTCAGGATGATTAAAAAAACCACAATCCTGACTAAAACAACGGGGACTACATAAACCTTCTGTAGTAATTATATTATCACTTAATTTTGCCTGTTATTTGTCTATTTATTTATGTAATTAATATACTTATAAAACAGACGTACAAATTATTTTAACTATGATTTCGCACTGTTGCAAATATTAATATTCAAATGTTTCGCAACTGGAACGCTTAACAAAAATAAATAAAAATATATTGAAAAACATTTTCTAAAAAAACACAATTTTATTTTGAAATATCTAAAGAGATTTTAAGTTTAATATCCGTAATACACGTACTTTCATACCAATGTCTTCACCAGAATTAATACGTATTTATGATGGCTTTAGAAAATGTTTTTTCGTTAATTTTTAGAAAACAATTATAGAAAGTAAGCAAAATTAACATTACTTAAAACATTGTTAATTTAGCATATAGTTTTTTAAATTTATTTCTTATATATATATATATCGTCGTCTGATGCATTATGCAGACGAATTAATATTAAAAGAGAGCTTGAATTTCAATGTTTTATTAGCACAATGAAAAATACATATTTGTCAGCTAAACATTTCTGAGAGGTGATTTAAATTTAATTATACTTGTGTTGGGGGCATTTTCTGCCTCATTAAAATGTTTTTGGGATATAATAATTTAATACCTTGTCTGTTTTTTGCTGGTAATTTCTGTGTCGTTGCCATATGTAGGAACAGAGCTCGTTTATGTACTCTGCATGTCCTGGTTATTTAGTGGTCTGTAAAGAAAAAATTGTCGTAGTTCTGTTACCTACTATTTGACGGCTTCTAAGTTTTAAACACTTGTTGATATGTTCTTTTAATTTTACTGGTATACTAAACGACTAATTTTGACTTCCATGCACCAATAGCTACTCCTTATGTTTTATTAACTATACAAACCTCCATCACGAATTACACTTCAATAAAATAAAATAAAATTTCATATATTTAACAGAATTTCTTCTACCCAACACGAACCCGACTGCCACAGCCACGTTTAGAGAAGAATAGACAGAAATAGAAAACATAAATATTACTTTAATTATTCGATTAAGGAAAAAAGTTTGATTTTGATCATCTTGCGTGTTTTTGATATACAACAGTAGCATATAGAGGGTTTGAGGATTTTAACGTCCTGCCCAAGAAGAAACGCCGATGCGACTGCTGTAATGAATCAATCCTGTTTCCGAAGTTTTCGCGACCCGCACTGCAGCACCACCGCCAACTGGTTGTCTCTTGTTATTGTGCAAGGACTACGGAAACCATGGCTTGGACACGGTTGGGTTCTACGGAAGTGAGCTCAGCTGAAATACGAGTTAACATCAGCCATGTGCGTCAGTTGCCATGCGGATGTGAATTCAATTGCTTTTTCGCGTTCACTGAACGTTATATTTAATAACAAAATGAATAAATATTATTCGGACGAGGTTTTCGAACATTAAAATAATTGAAAGCCAGATACGCTCAGGAATAATTGGATTTGATTTATTTATTGCTTTTTTTACTAAGCTATAGAGGAAACAGGACTTGTCATATGCATCAATAAAATACATAAATAACTTAATTGACGATCTTTTTTACAACCTTATATTAAACTAATAGTATTGAATGCCAGCACGTGAAACGCAAGAGTAAACAATTTAACACATAGATTCTTCCTATTGTGGAGAATAAAACATTATCATGTATTGTGACGCTTTATTGTTACTCTTCCTAATGGTTTTATTAAGTTTCATGTTAAGGAGACATTTGTGACTCTGTTCGAGTTTCATACACAATATTTACTAGTGTTAAGACTAGCTGTAAAAAATTATTAAAAAATTAATAAGAACTTGCTTTTAACAAAGAAGAATCACTGACGATTATTTTAACTTTCTCAATTTTTACGTGCTGCGTCCTTGAAGCACATGCGACTGCCCGACCAACAACCAAAAAATGATCACTTCCCAGCCTCCATATCATTAAGCGTACAACATGTTCCCCAATTTCATCGAAATTACAAGTATATTTTATTTTGCATACGAACAAATGTTGTAGAATATAATATTTTTAATTCATTATAATCAATTGTTTTTGTTTCATTTATTAACATTATATCCTGATAGTGTGACCAATAAGGGACAGTAGTTTAACAACCTTCCGGAGCTACACAAATTAACACAGAGAAAATGAAGTGTTAAAAAAAATTAAATTGTAGAAGTTAATTTCGTTTAGTGACGGAAATTTAATGCTTTTATTTAATTTATAGTCCACGTGCGAATGAGAACTTTTTGTCGCTTTATGATTCATTATAAAACCTCGCAAAAATGTTTTAAAAGTTTCCATTTATTATAGTTTTGATAGTGTTGAGTTGATACAAACTAGCAGCTTTTATCTATTACTAACCGTCATAACGGTTCAAACAAATATCTATAATCTTAGATATAAAATATATTTTTATACCCTACGTTCTTTATTTTAATTAATTTTGTTGTACAAATAGACTCGTTATTGTATGATACGAGGAGTGATCAGAAACTAAGCGTGCAGTTAAACGTGTATATTTTATTTCATACAAAATGGTGAAAGTAACTTGGGCAGTAGGGAGGGTGGCCGATGATGTCTCATTGAACCTGTTTTAACTGCGTGGTAGTCTTCTGGGCTGCATGAGGTCGCGCGTCATCGTGAAGGAAGATGACGTCCTTGGAGAGACTTTTATCATTTCTTCCTCACTTGAAGAAGCACCTATGACACCCACAGGTGAAACACTTCGCAACACCGTTAGCTGAACACGCAAGAGGGAATATTTTAACTCACCCCATTAAAGGACAAGTTCATATACCGATATGGAGAAATGCCGAAAAATAATCTACTGTATGTACTACTGGCTGGCTGTAGTTGTATGAAATGAAATGTATACGTTTCACTGCATGCTTTGTAACATTTTTTTCCTGATCACCGCTGGTACATTGTAATATATCCCCATTTTAATTCATTTGTATTCCTCTGAAAATTAGTAAGAATTTGAATTGTAAAGAAGACAAACCTGATTATAACAAAATTGGGATACATCAACTCCTAAGAAAAACGTTCACCTTCGTTGAATTTGCAGCTACTCTTACTTCCTGTAATTTATAAAGAAAAACTTATGAACAGTCTGCGTTGAATATACTTCCGTCATAAGTTAGTGTCACTAAGGGAAGTCCCTTTTATACTGCTTTTATGGGGAACTCCTAGAAATAACTCATTTTTATGCATAACTGCTGCGATGTATTAAGGATTCATGAAATTCTGCAGAACGTTTGGCGCAGTAGAGTTTCATGAAAGGACGTATAATAAACGAAAATGCATTGCTGAGTTATATACTTTCAGTACATGTCGTAATCCACTCAAGAAATTCACGGGTATCCCTTTGCTTTGCATTAGAACTGAAAATCACATTGACGCCAATTTGAAATGGCAGATTAGGGATAACTTCACAAAAGTAAGTTTAGATTTTATTCACTTAGATTTCGTCACAAGATTGACTAAAACTGTATTGTATATTTATTCATGATATCATATTTATTTTCATGATCAAGAAACGATGCATTATTTAAGAGACTTGTACAAAACAACCATTCTGCAAAATCTGTAATGGCTTTCGTCCAAATAAGTCTCTTCTTCCATTCTTCGCAAACAACTTCTTTTCGTGGCTATTATTTTCTTGCACTCGACTCCTCTCTCAAGGCAATAGATAATTTGTGTGTCCATTAAAATTTCTATATTTAAAACCCTTGTGGCGTCAAAGTGCATATAATCAATTGCACCAACAGTCTGATATCTATCATATAAATATTCAGGTGACTGAATTATGCAGATTATCAGAATTTTTTGAAATTTCAGACACACTCTTCCTTATATGATTTCTTAACTTCGTCTCTTAATAACAGTTGTTTTCCTTATAAAATGGTATAGGATAGATATAATGCAATAGAGTTACGTAAAATCCGATATCATAAAACTTGCATAATGATGAACTGTTTTATAATTTTCAGGGTTATTTTCTTGGAATGACAGGTTATTATGTATCTATCCCATTTTTATATATCGTGATGGAGTAATTTTTGTATGGATAGAGAATTCGACTACCAGAAGATAGCAGATGTTGGGCCATTAATTATGAGTGACAAGATATTGCCGGTCTCTAGTTCCGGTGATCTTACCCGAAACTGAAAGATCAATAATGCTTCTTATGCCTTCTTAAAAGCGTGAAAAGGGTATCTGCTTGACTAACTCATTCAACCCCTCTTCTTGAAACTAGAGCCTCGGTTTTCATTTTTGCGCTATTAAGAAGGCAGTAATCGTCATCTCGATATTGATTTTTTCAGTTTTAGGTAAGATCCCGGGTAAGGCCGCCATGATCTGAACCACTATATCACTCTTCCATCTTCTAGCCGTCGAATTCTCTACCACGCAAACTGCAGACAGCCAATATGTTGACAAAATTCAACCCGACTATGATATTTAATTAGCGATTACTCCATTATAGTATCTAATTTTTTTTCATATTCTCAATTCCCTAATCCTTTCTCGAGGTCGCTCTCCAAGAGAAAACCAATATGTATTTGTAACTCAGTAATTAAACTCAAACACTGTATGTCTGTTATGAAATGGGGGTTGAAGCCTCAACCATGATACGAAGGGACCGGGGTTTGCTACCTGTCCTACTCTAGCCGGTCTCTAAACGGCTTTCACGCTCACAGAGAACCGGTAATGACCAGCGCGTCCCGGCGAGGTTCCTGTTATTGGAGGGACGCCTGGAAAAGCGACGCCATTGTTGCCACGCGTAGCCGACATTACGCTGCCATAGACACTTCTACTAATTGAATCAACCATTCAGGTGACCCTGCCCGTTAATCGCACCTCCGACATGTCAGCTTTGCTCAAACGTGGGCCAATAGGGTGACGCCAAATTGCAAAAAATTCACGTATGATTTAATATCTGGAACATAGATTTCATTACGTTTCACAGAGTTTGCTTTGTTCCACCATTCTCGAAAAACCCTCCACCTGATTGATATAATAATTATTATTTAACAATATCCATATTATTTGGGATCAAAACAAGATTTTAGATGGTACGAAGAACTACAATTTCAAATTAGTAAATGCAGTTTTAAGAACCAAAATAAAAAATATTCTGTTAACGATAATAGCAATAATTCTTATGTACTTTCGTAAAATTATTTTAAAAAATGGAGTCTTGGCCAAGAGAGTTCTTGAGAATGTAGCCTGTAGACTCTTTTATAACATACCAGAAATTGAGAAATTACTACCAGTCCCTGGTAGGCATCTGAGAACAGTCCTCGTGCGGTAGGACAACGGAATGCTGAATTTATAATAAATTATGAAAAATTGATCGTACTTAAAACCTCTACATTTTTCTCAAAGACATTTGAAGATATTTCGTAAACACGACATTTATTATAAAAGCAAAAATTAAGACGTTAATAATTACAACAGAATTAAAACACTCGTATGCTTTCATTCGACTAACATCAAAACGTCTTTTAGATTTTTACGGTCACAATCTCTTGTTATTCTTATTTTCTATTTTGATTATATAAACGATATTAAATATTTTAATGCTGAAATTTTAAAACGATGGTTTGAATTGCAAGTAACCTACACAAAAATATATACCACTGAGCCAATCGCTTGTTATAAGTATATTAATAAAATATATAATATCTGAAAGATAAGTTATATTTCATTAAATAAAAGGAAAAATTACGTCTTCTTTAATTCAACCTTTAGTTCTGATTCACAGTAGCTCTTACAGATTTACTTTACAGCTACTCTGAATTGCAATTTTTCTGGTTCTTTATACCGATTTTATACTCAAAAACAACTTTCCCCCGTACAGAATCTTGTTACATTATTTAAACAACCTATATATTAAGGATAATATACTCGTTAAGGAATGTATTAATACTTGCAAAAACAGCATAGGTTTTTACGTATAAACTAAATTAAAAACGTCTCTATTATTTAATTATTATAGAATTGAGCCTTGACTTTTATTTATCTAATGAGTAAGCCACAGAGGTAGTCTTGTATCAGTAAATATATTTAACTAATCGTTTGGTTTATTAATTCGCTATAAATAAAAAATTGAAACTCGGATTAATTTGGGACACTATCGTACCTAAATTAAAATGGAAGCTAAGGATCTCTCAAACTATTTTTATTTAATTCATTCGGGCGTGTATTTACTGTTATATAATGCGCGTGAAATACTTGTCGGATCTTTTTCGTCTCAGTGTATACTCTTTTCTTATGACGGTACTCCAGGAAATTCACAGGGAATTAGGGCCTGGCGCTCCTGAGTCGGGACAAAAAATACTAGGACGCAGCAAAGATAGAAACACACGATCCAGCCATTCATCATTCCGCCGAGCACGACACTTTTATAAGTTTCTTCTTTGTGTATTCCGTGCGAGGCTCCGTGGAAGTATAGCATTAATGTGAGACGGACGCTAGAAACCCCGCAGTCTCTGCAATGTCTGTTGTCGATAATCCCACGCCGTTGCAACTTGAGACCTGAATCCATCGCGGTTAAAGATACGTAAGAAGGGCTGAGGATCTCAGATGAGTTTCCTCACTCAACCCATTAATAAAAGATTTATCTCAGATACTTATCATCATCGCAGAAACTATAACAATAATAATTTCTTTTAATTAAGTAAATTTACATTTAATGTAAATTTACCACAACAACGCATTTAATTCCACTCTAATTATTTTATCTTAATGTGACAAGTATCATACCGCTGATTTCAATTCTGTATTTCATATCGAAGATGAATCATGTATTTTAAATATCAAAATAAATACAAATAATTCTCAACGAAGCATCTGTATTTATCGTAAAAATTACATTCGTCAACTCTTATAATTTAAAATTACAAAAATCTTAGTTCCTGTAACGCGCAACTGAAAAAAAAATTTTTTTTAACAAAATTCTCTCAACAAAAAAACAACCTAAATACTTCTTTTAAGAAAAAATTGTTTCTGTGATTTTTGGAAAGGAAAAATAAATATTATTGACACATTTTAACTATTCTTCTGAAAAATCAAGCAGTATAACCTACGTATATATATTTAATTTATTTTTAACGATAGTTATAATTATATTAAAACTGGTCTTATGACTTATTTATTCGTGCTAAGCAATTTTCCGTTTAATAAAAATATTAAATTATCCAGCTTTATTTATTTATATGAGAATATTTATGTACGAAATCCAACAGGAAAGACTAAATAATGTTTTAAAATATCTTAAAACAAAGATGGAAAATATATATATATATTTGTTACATGTAGAAAAAACCATTTTCATTGTCAGTAATGTGGTTCAGGTTGTATGAATTAATTCGGTAAATGACTTACAAAAATATCTATGCGTTCCAAAATGTTGTTCGAGCTAATTGAATTTGAATTAGCCTTTGAACATATTTTAATTGATATATATTCCATTTCTTTAATTATGTTGTCTGAAGCTTCTTAATAATGGACGTATTTTTTTGCAACATTTGACATTAAATTCAGTAATTAATAACTGTCGTTTGTTAGTAACATGGTCCATATTTTAATTACAACTGTCAGTCATCTTTAATTTATTCCATCCAAACAAGATGATTTTTCAATTTAATTAGTCCTTACGCTCTTAACTCGGCTCGCTCTGCCGAATAGCGTGAATAATATTTAATTAATTAAAGTACGAAAAAAAATTAATGTTTTTTGTAAGCACACTCAGCATGATTCTTACCATGTAATAGTTTTTCACTCGTCGTTAAAAATTCTTCGAAAGAGTGATCAAGTTCTGAACAAATTCTACGATATATTCTGGTTGATACGTCCAAACGCATCTGCGCCTCACAAATTGATGTGACAAATCATAATTTACAATGCTGCTGGCAGAATGTACTGATTTATGAATTCAGAACGGAGGTTAGTTCAGGGTTACGATTCAACATCCTCTGAAATTTTATGATTTACTTTATTGTTGCAGATCTTTGTTTCATTCAACATATAACACACATTTTCGTGATATTATAATGAAATAAGTTTCATGAAAAGAATTACCGATGAATATTACATTTTTTCGAGGAATTAGTTATTTGATACCATTATCGTTAAAGATAATTTTTTGGAGATATTCTAGTAGATAAATGTAAAAAACTTATATTGAAACTTTAAAAAATCTTATTACTACTAACCTCATACATGTGTTTATCTGGTATTTCTCTTAAACTATATTTAGGTATCAATAAAATATGTTGTATACTACAGAAGTGTGTAATAAAATAAATCAGTTGCTGTAACATATCTGCGTATCATTGAACAGAAAAAGTCACGTGATTTACAAACGACGTTTCCTGTTCAGTGTATTACGAGAATGAAGAAAGAGTCACAAGATGAACAAAAAATTGGAAGAAAAACTTCCGCTTTATGGAACCAGCACGATTCAATCGGAAGAAAATTTAACAATACGAATAAAGAATAATTGTAACATCATATTTAAATCTTTTGGCGTCTAGAATTATGAAAACAATTGCTGATTATGTTTTAAATATAATTAAGAAGTTTGAACCAACTCCCCGCTTACTCTGAGATCAATACCAGTTCAAGGCTGACTCGTCTATTTGTCGGTTTTGTTGAACGATAAAACGGCATAAAAAAATCCAGTCAAGATTGAAAATTGTATTTCGTTTTTCATAGTTAGAACGTAAGAACTTTTTGACTTCAATTCAAGAGTACTACTGACGGAGATCAAAGCCCAAACGCATTTGAAATTATCAACTGTTAGCTGCAGGGTCTTTGGATTAGTAACATTTTGTTTAGGAATATTACTGGTACTTCTTTGTAAACGCAGGACTGTCGCGATATATAGCAAGTAGTGTTAAGATAGGATGCGCAGTAGTCCACTGCTGTGTATTTGTAATGCAGGCCGGAGTTAAGTTTAACATGAACCTCTGTTACGGCAACTTAGTTGTGCAAAAACTATACTGAAATCATTGACGCGTGTAAATATAATGCGTTCAGTTCAGGACATGTTGTACACTTAATAACTCATTCTTAGTGGTTAAGAAATGTGATATAAAGACCTTTCTGCTGTCTGTATATCTCGTTATGGTGGTGAAGTAGATCCAGTTTCTCCGTAAGGGGGAGTTCCCAACTGACGGCAAACCTCCTCTCCACCTTCTCCCTCCTACTGCGCATCTGACATGACTTGTTATATATCACGACCTATAACTGAGTGAGTGGCCAACATCACCTCGACAGATATCCCGGGACGAATTAAATGACCTCGTCCTTTTGTCCACTGATTCAGGGAGTTGCCCTTCTCACCCGTCCTGATACAGTTACTCAGCACGTTCATCAATATACCCAGTTATATAGTATCACTAAACTGCTCGGATATACGCGATTAAACAGCATTGTCTTAGGATTATGTATATGTGACGTATTCCAAAAAAAGGAGGAAAGCAATAAAACATTAATAATTGAGGGGAATTAAGATATACCGTGGTTCTATAATGTTTACTTTTTTACAGTTTTTACTCAGCCTTGATATATAATATTTTTACGTTAATTTTCTTGTTTAAATCTCTGTATGCAGCAAAGGTATAACGACTAAGGCAACCAATTATATGCTAATTTTACGGTTACCTTTCGTAACATGAAACAGAGTCCTTGATCTTTGGATATATATCGGTTTTAGCTGCACTGCCGTGTTTCATTTCTGTCGCATACAAACATTTCCTGGAGGCGCTCTATTTTTGTACACGAACCCCTCCAGACGATGCTGCTCAAAGTCCCCCGTGCTGTATTTATTAGGCACGTGTTTAAACGAGTCCACGCATTCGTCAGTTCTGTGTGCGCATGCTGTGAGTTCTGTACGGAAAGTTATTTATACGGTTTCTGTGGAACGCTAAAAGACATTCATTTTTATCTAAAGAGTTCCGACCGAAATGATGACATGTATATCATTTCGTCAAAAGCAGGTATAGATATGAACAAACTTCAGTAAATTCAGAGATGAAATCTTTTTAATTCTCTCATAAAAATATTGAGGAAAGAGATACCCAGAGTTAAATCAGCCAATGATATGATCTCTTTTAGAAACTAGGAAGGACTGTGCACGTTTATGAATGAAAAATTAATTTTACGGCAAGTCTTTCAGTCACGTTTTCAAATGTTACATCGGTTTGTAAAACATTTAAAATGTTATCATTTGTGCAAAATTTCGTAATAAAATACCAATTTTTCAAGACAAATCCTGAATTACACATCGAGACTCCTGCCTAAGGCCGAATAACACAAGATGGTAACCACGAGTGCATTTAAATTAATACGATAATGTTTTCAAATACAACTAAAACGCCATACTCAAATAACGATAATTTTTCATTCAGTTTCAACGCCGTGGAAAAATAGTTTCCCAGATCTCCGGGATAAAACTCAGTAGATAATTAAGTCTTGATACAGATCAAATATTAAATGTTTATATATATATGTATGTATATGTGCATTATGACTAATGAAAAAATTAATAAAAAAAAAGGACAATTTATGAAGTTAACATCGTTTCATTGCTTAATTTGCGACCTCATCAGATTCCAATTTGAAACTACAAAAAGAACAAAACAATTAAAATGATTAGAATAACATTTTTAAGAAATAATTTAGCAGATAACTAAAAATATAAATTGTGTTAGACTTACAAAACTTTGTTGGACAGGTCATTCTATATTGACTGCCGTTACCGATATGAACAATTAAAAACAAGAACGACCAGTAACATTAATATATACTGTTGGGTGTGGTTAACAACGGAAACATTATAGAATTTTAAATTATAACAATATATAAATTAAAAACCACACAACGGTTCTGGGAACCTAATTTTTTTTCGTATAAATTAATTTACAAAAGCAAACTGTCATAAATTTTATTAAAATTGTTTGAATCACGTTTATGTTTTATATGATCTGATATATGATACTTTAATTAATTTTTTCTGGCTTTAAAATTGGCTGATAATTTATTAAATGTTTAGCTATTAGGGTTGTTTTAAAAATTTCTCGGCGATCAGACGTGGCGCTAGTAAGCATCGGCGGTGGTTAAAAATTCATGTATTATTTTTTAGACGGTCTTATTATCTTATCTAAAGAAGCAAGTAGTATAGGTACTGCGTGAGGAATGGGCAAAATCCATGTTTGAGGATATGTAAAATAATTTTACAGCTATCAACAGGAGTTTCGTTCAACATTAATCGTCGATTTCAGCAGTAAAAATGTGGGTAGATATATTCACATTCCTTCCTAGAATGTTTGATAATTGTTATTGCGAACTGAGATTGTTTTAATTGGATCGTTTAATTTTTAATTCCATGACGTGAATAATAACAAGAAGCAAAACAGGAAGTATAACAAGTACGCCTCAACTCTGTTTGCTATTCGACTAACATAACCTGCATATGCGATGTAATACTGTTGTGTACATAAAGCCGATCCTGGATATTCTGAGCAATGAGCGGGATGTTAATTTAGCGAGAGAGCTAAGCCGAGGTGACGCTCGTCGGGCTTCGTGTCCTTTGAGTTTGAGACCTGCGTGTGGCAGCCCAATATCCGCAGGGAAGGAAACTGTTGCAGAATACCCTCAAAGAAGTCAAATTTTCTCACATCTTTGAGCCCGTCTGTCTGCTCTCTTACACACGACTCATTTAACTTACGTAAAGCAATACCGTTTTGGAAATCATTTCTGACGTGTTATTAAATCAAGTAAAGTTCTATAATTTTTCAATTCCATTAATTTTTTTACATCTTTATATCGTCTCTCCTGCGGAATTTTATTTGTATTTCATAAATATTTGTAAGAATTTTCTGTCTTATTGGTCTACATTAATGCGGATACGGTGGATATGTATTAATATGACCATATATTTGGTTTGAGGTACCATATTCCAGGTTTGGAATTATTACTGCTATCACGTTATCTGAAACAGTACGTAAATTTTCGAAACGGGACACTATTTAAAATGGTCATTTAGTTAAGTTTTATTTTAGGAAATGTTGCCCGTAGCTCAAAAAAAATTGCGGACCATTTATTTTCATACATATTTGAACATTTTAAAAGAGTGTATTACACATGATAAGTGATTTTTATTGGTTTGGTTTTTCGCAGACTATACACTACCCTGAGATATTGGATTAGGAGACAAACCATTATATCCTTTTTTCGACACCATTTATTGCCTCTGTAAATTTCTATATTTGAAATATCGAACTCCAACGCCATTTTAATATAAACAAATTGCAACGACAAATTTAGCTTACCGATGGCGAACCTTATCCCTCCGATCGTAATATATCGTAATCCAAACCCAACCTTGTACTGCAAGTAATGAATTCAGATACTTTATAACACTGGTGAAAATCGGAATAGGCTTTGAGAATTAATTATGTCAACGTTTTATCTCGTGCTGTTTTGAAATGTTGGTTTCAACTGGCATTTTTTCAGCTGAAGCTCATCGTTATTTTTAACGGGCTAAGAAATGAAAATTGGTGGCAACTCCATCCACCATTTTATAACAAAGGTAGAAAACCGAAGTAGTTTTTTGTTACAATGGTTGCAGGTGGAAGTCCATTGGAAAAATTACTTTGCCTATTCGATAAATAGATAAATTAACAAATGTTGGACATTTTCGTGTAGTACTTTTGTATACATACAAAGGAAGTAATAGGAAGTTTTCACAGTTGTTGAATTTAGAAGGAAAAATAACTTAAAAATTTGTATTTTGTTTACTGTTGATTAATCACAGACAAAATAATAGAATGTGAAGTGTATCAGGCTGTAAAAAATAATAATTAAAAATATCGCAGTCCAATCAAAATGCATGTTAAAATGGTAATACTAGCGACGCGTCGGTAAGTCAACCAATTACATGATTATTGCACTGAAAAAAAAAAGATACTCGCCGACAACTGAGGGCTATTAAGGTCAGACACGAAGAGAAAAGCAATAGTTCTAAATGTGCAGAGGAACAAGTCTCTTATTGTTTCACACGTTTGTAATCAGTGAGGGATATATCAAACTGTAGCAAATTAAAAACCATATACAACAAAAAATAAGCAATAAAATATGTGGGGAAGAACGTTGAACTGCCGCTGCCGTCTACACCAAAAATAGCGATATCAACGCCAAACTAAGTGACTTTTTAAAAACGCACTGCAATTTTGTCAAATGACAGAAATTAAAATTTTAGATTTAAATTCAGTATATCAAATAAACACAGTGTAAAAATAATTTTATGTCTTTCGACCCAATGTGCACAAAACACCCTTGACCGTGTACACGGAATAGCAATTGCAAAATCTCTTTTCTTTGTTTGTTGGGAAAACTGTGGAAGTAAAGGATTTCATTAATGTTTGAGTGGGTGTGGTTTGACTCTTAACTTATCGGACTTGGGGAAAAAATACTGGTGAGAAGCTTTCCAACTTGACAGCGATGGCTATTGTGGCCCTGATTAAAGTTGCAGGAGCCTGGCGAGGATATGTGTTTAAAGCGCACGGGTAATTCATGAGGCCTCGGCACTAACGATGGCGCTCTCCGTGTTTTATTGAGTCCGCGTTTAATGTTTTAAGGTGAGATAGCTTAAAGCGTTGGGCAGGAAATGTAACACGCCGTGCTCAATCTTGTCGGACAGCGCCTCCACTACGTGAGTAATGGATTCGTCGAACTCTCCAGACGTAGACAGCGATCACTCCGAAGACACTCCAATTATTTTGGCCAAAGCTTCTCTGCCAGAATTTCATCTCTCCTATTAATTATTAATCCAGTCAACATTCTGTAAGGACACAATATAACTTATACATAGCAACAGTGTCCTTAGAAATTCAACTACAGTATCCATAAATGGTTACAGAAAAGTATTCATTTTTTATAAAAATTACCATGTCAAAGTTTGTTTACGAAAATTTTGTGTGTACAGAAAACTGCAGTAAGATACGTATTGATTCCACCATCACACTAAAACGGTAAAAAAAAATTAAGCACTGAGACGTTTCTTCATATCTAAAATTCGACTTACGTACTCTTTAATTGACAAACGTTACTAATCAGAATAAAAATAATTGTATTTCTTATTTTCTTCGTTGGACTGCTTAATTGACATAAGGTTTTGACACTCAGAAGGTGAATGAAAGTTACTAGTTTTCGTATAAGATTGCTGCACGTATCGTTTAATTGTATAAAATCAATCTCATTCAAACTATAAAATATCCCAGTAGATTTCGAATAATAAATCTATTAATTATCTGTATATTAACCAGATTTAATTGAGCTAAAATCAATACTTATAGATCTGTAAATAAACACAGATTACAACATACCTAATAAAATCGGTTAATAATCCATCAAAAGTATCTTAATGTGAATAGTATACAGATAATTAAAATAAATTCAAAATTCATTGCAGAACGAAAAATATCTACTGATTTCTTTGGTAAACATATATTTGTGTTCCTTGGTCCCATGTTATTAATTTTTTAATTTACTCTGCAGGAGAGTAATTCAATGAAATAAAAAAGGATATGTATACTATGAAGGCCAAACGTGTTCTGAAGGTAATTCAGGGGCCAAACTCCCGTTAGAGGCGCTAGTTTCACCTTCGCGTCAACACCCCAATTCCTTCGAGAGTTCCGGATCGAATTTACCTGTAATATTAGATTCAGTTTACTATCAGGGTAATAAATATCGTGCTCTAACAAATTTAGAAACCATAATCCATTAATAAGAATTCTGGAGACTTCATAGAAGGTAACTAAGGTAAAATTTCGTCTTCAAATGAAATTAAAAACACTTAATTTAATTATAGTTAATTATACATTTAATTTCAAATTTTTTAAAATAATTGTGTAACTGGTGTACTGTAGCATGGGATACAGAAACACATCACATCCTTTCGAAAATATTGTTTTAAATTATTATAGAAAAATATATGGGTGAATTCCCAATATTTTAAGTATAAAAATTACATTTTCTTATGCTCTTATAATAATGTAATTTTTTTAGGAACCTCAATTTTAAAATATTAAATTATCTTAATGCATTTAATTAAAATAAAATGAGTTTGTCCTTATTGGTATTATTTGTTGCTACATCCGTTCAATAATTCCATTAATTCTAATTTTTAAACAGTATTTTTTTTATTATACTAGTATTCTTTTGGGATATTTGTGTCACTATGCTACAATGGAAATAATATAAATATTTCCTAACTAGGTTCACTAAAACCGGAACTTGTAAAGATTCCCCCGCAACTTTCTCTCCGTGTGTCTTTGGTCTGGAATTATTTTCAACGTCCTTAAATTTATGACCATGCCTCAGAGTGTCACATACAATGATTTGTAGACGTACTGGACGCCAGCAAAAACTATTAATTTATGGATTCTAGTGGTAACATTTCATTGTAATAAATGAAAGGATAGTTATCTTCTGATATTGAATTAATTCGACATGTTTCCGTTGGCAAATTTCCATGTGATTTGTTATTTCAAATAAAATCCATTGAACCTCCGATTATCATTATTTGTCCACACAAAACATCCCTATTATACTGAGCACACAAACCAATCAATATAAACTGCTCATAAAAATTATGAAAGTGTTAGTTGATTATTTTAATACTACCACAGGTAAAATAATGGCTACCCAAATGCTTTTGATTTCAATTTATATTTTTCAGTAATTCCCTTAAACGGAGAAATAATTATCAGCTGTTAAATTATGATATCAATTCGGGCCGTTGAAGGAAATAACAATTATTTAATAACTATTGTAGAAATTACGCCCAAAATAAAATTTAATTTTTGAGTACTGTTTTGAAATTGATTTTTACTATATCAAATTCCGGAAAGTTAGGTTCTTATTGTTTAATTTAATTCAGTTATAATATGCAACGAATATTTTATATATCGAACTATTAAACATGAGAATGGAAAAACATAAAAATGATATCGTATACTATTGTAACTAGTGGGCGTTAGATTACGTAAAACAATTCTATAGACTATACTATTTGCCATATTGTAAACTATGAGAAGCTAACGATTCCATGGTTCAATTTTAACTAATACATTTGAACTGTAAAAATAATAAATTTCTAGTTGAATGAATATTTTATTTATATTTATATTTAAAACTATGCAAATAATTCATTTTCGCAATTAAATTTAATTGTTTTACCTATAAAATTATGCTTTTGTAGAAATAAAATTTAAACAATTTGTATGCTGATTAAAATAAATTCTGATTTATGACAAAAACTTATTAATTTTTATTTGAATACAGTATATCTATAAACGTAACGAACTGGAATACAAATAACAAAATATAAATTTATTTCTAAATTTCCGTGAATGTGTTTTCTGTGCATATTTGTAGGAAACGCATGAAAACTGACAGAATTTATTCTAGGAATAAGAATTTATTGTAGCGTTTCGTCAAGTACAATCGGAAAAAATTGAACGCAAATCTTATTCTTTTATTCTTCCAACTCAGTAAATGTAAACTAAATTTACGCCGTATCTTTTTCACAGAATCTGAGTATGTAAAACGCAGTTGTAAACCTAAGACTACCAGACAAGCGGATTTTTCTGCATGGACGAGACTCCCGTCATAAAAGAACTGCCAAGTCGACATTTATCATTGGAGCGAAATACGAACAGAATCACTGCGACTGCTGAATAATAGGCTCACAGTGAAAGGAAATGACGAAAATAGGATTACTGTTCCTTAGTTACCATCAGCTTTTCTCTCCGCTATAAATTTACAGTTTATTTTTCCGGGGGCGGAAGGAAAATAAATACCTCTTATTAGTAGTTTCCTTTAATGTTAAGCATGAGAATAAAACGTTCTAACAATTTTTTTTTTGTTTCAGGTAAGCTGCAACATTTGGCGTGTAATCAGAAGGTATATTATATATTTATCTGATATAATGACCATAAAATTAGCAAGTTTTAGTTCATAACTATGTTACAATTAATTTTTTGTATATTCCGCCTAAAGTAAGAAAATCAATAAATTTTTTTTAAATTTCTTACGAAGGAAACAGTTTTCTGTTTTAAGTATTAGTAGTAACAAAATAATTACAATGTTTTTTTTAAAAATTTACAATTAATTTTCATTACCACATCACTCATCAGAAATTTGTATTGCGTTATTTGTGTCCAACATTTTATCGGTTTTATAATTTTAGTTTTTGTAATTAACAAAAATTGTGTTTTACACAATCCATAGAGTTCCATGTATCTTTTTCAAGAGAAAAATATTGAACAATCGTAGAACTTCAATAAAGGAAATTTTATTATGAATAAGTTTTTTGTAAGATTAAAGTTATATAAATCGTTGAAGTGACTGAGAATACGTCATGATAGAACATTTCCGTGTATAAATGTGTATAATGTATAAATTCTAATATGTAACCAAATATAACATAAGTACAATAAAACCTTCAGGCTTCACTTAAAAATTAATTTTTAATGAACTCAAAAAGTACCTCTTCCCATAGTCAAGAATTCCGATTAATTTGATGTATATTAAATATCATAAATAAAATGTATATTTCGTATCATATGGATTTTATTTGGTCTAAAATATGTTGACTTTGAGTATTTTTCTTCATTTGATATGGCGTTGGCACTCGACCAATTCAAACTGTACCTCCGAATAATAGAGACTCAGCCCACGCAGCGTTAATGTATATCAGATGCCATTTTTTTATATAAGTCGACGGGCTTAAGACAAAAATGTTTTGCTGTGTGTATAAAAATTAATATATAACAACTTGAAATTGTTCATTGTTATATCGTTTCAGTTTCACAAAATGATACCATTTAATAGATATTCATACATTAGTGGCGTAATTTTCTGACTTAAATGAAAATAATACAGTAGTTTTCTTAAATATTTGGGAAGAAAAGTGCATCATTTGTCAATAATATTGCGCCTCCTGTGATGGAAGCAACACGCAAATCATTGCTGATTAGAGTTGTTTATTTGCATCTCATTATCTTTAAAATAAACTAATTCTCTCGAATTATCTGAGAACATATTTTTGTATTGAATTACACCATGCAAGTATAATTACACTTAATTTAATATCAACTTATAAATAGTTCAGCTAGACTAGAAAATCGTCGTTTTCTTTAGGACAATTATTATGATTTTTAAAAATTTGTATTTTGCCGGTGTTCGTGATTCAGGTATTTAAAGTAAGAACAATGGATGACTGTGAACATGGGAATTAAGAAACTGTGCCAAAAGTACATTACTTTATAGTTTTTCTTTAACACTGGGAGGAGTTATTTATATATGATTTTGTGTTTTTAATTCACGAACGGCAAAATTATATGAATATTGTCCGACAGAATCGGGTAAATTTATCAAAGATATTTTTCAATAATTTGAAATATATTTATCTCTTCAAGAGAAGTATTTGGACCACGAAATATCATTAAAAATAATTAAATTATTATTAATATTACTGAACATATATTCTAATAATTAATTTCGTACCAAAGTTGATATAACGACTATATATTGAAACAATGTGAAGTAACAGTAAATGGATGAGACATTGAAACCACTTCATAAATTCCAGTCTGTTATCAAGAAGCGATAAACCTAAGTTGAAACTGGATCTTGGAAACAGATATTGTTTTCTTTTATACAAAATACACAGCGAATAAATTAATTCGAGATATATCGGGCTAACGGGAGAATTTGATACAAGTTTATGAATGAAGTATAATGAAAATCATCTCAACAAAATGTAAGATGAGAATTTCGCTTTGTGAAAGGAAATATAGTTGAAGGGATAAAAGCTCGGCTTAGCAAAAGAAAACGCCTCAGTGGTTGGAAGAGGTTCAAACTTATATTTTAGGGAAAATCCTTATAATTATGTAAGTTTAAAACTTGGCCAAATACGTCATTATTGCTATAACAACAAAATTATATCTTCTTTTAAATTACCATTTTAGGCATATTCAGTTCATATACTGGAAACACCTTAACTGACCGAATTTTAAAATAGTAATGACAGGACAGTATTGAAAAAAAATTATAGCCATTCAATTATTTTTTAATGAAGATGCATGGCTTGGCCATAGCCTGAAAACATAACAATTAAATATCTGACGATCCTTCAGGCAAGTTTATGAAAATAAATAAGAAGAAATCTAAATTAAATATAAATATAAATTCGATCTTTAATAAATTTAAATAATTTACTTTTAATTAAATTGGAATAGTCTGGACTCTGACAAAATATTTAAGAGAATTCCACTTAAATTTTTATAAAATTATTTGCAGTGCGTCAAAGCAATTTAACACAAATATAATTTTTAATTCCGCAGTGGAATAAATGTGAGGATCATTTTTATACGTTCCATATTTCATATTATTAGTCTTAAATGATTAAAATTGAACCTAGCGTGCTGGTATGATATTTTAATTGTAATTCAATGCCAATAAACTACTGTGGGACTTATTTATGCATATTAATTACTATTACATTTGCCTATATATATATTTGCTATGCCCTGGCCTTAGATCATTACAATTTATGCTACTAAATGGGGTTTCTTTGTATCTATTGCAAAATCGATTAATTTTTTTTTCAGTTATATCAATTTTAATGTGAAGTTTAAAAAGCGATCGTTGTTGGAATTTGATTTCTGGAAAATAATACAAATATAAAAACTTATGATAAATTAACTTTAGGCGATAAGACTTCTCGGTACTTGCCATAATTCTACTGCTCTTATACGATGCTACAATGTTCCTGGAAATGAAAGTGTATAGATTACGCTTATTAAGAATTATTTTAGGGAAAGTTAACTGTAAGTCTCGGCTGAAATTGGTGAAACTTTACGTGGGTTTGTCAAAATGAGACAGAACAAAAGCTTTCACATGTGTGGATGAATAAAATGATGTCGACAAAAAACAATCATCCGTATATTACTGTGACTGATTGTAGACAATTCAATTTGTAGAAAATTTACAATTTATTAAAGCATTTTTACATGTAATAATTTAATAATTAATTACATATGTAATAAAATTAAAAAAATAATTTCTGATATAAGACATGATATTTCTATCTGTTAATTTTCTCGATTAATGAGTCGGAGAAAAAATATATTATTCATATTAGAATTATAAGATATTTCAACCCACATTTTTTCAATGAATTATACTTTCTCTATTCGTCAATTTGTTGCCACTACATTGCTTTCCCAAGGATACCTTACTTTACACACGTTAGCAATCTTTTCGTTTAATTGTTATGGGTATTAAATATTAAATTACGAAAGATGAGTATTTGTATTTTGTAGTTTCTAAACCTGTTCCAATATTTATCGAGTATAGAAAAATAATTATAAAGCATATTTAAAACGATGAAATTTACAAAGATATAAAAACGTTCTAAGAAATGTGTTCGAATTATCAGTAAAGTGAATTAAACCCTCGATTTACATTGGAACAGCCAGCGACGTTTCTATCAACAGCAATATGGTCACTTGTTTCACTCCATAATGTAAACAGACATTATTACTGCGAATAAATTAACAAAACATCAGCGAACAAATTAAACTAATATACAGAAGACGAACTCTTAAACAGAGCAAATAACAGCAAACATTTAGAGTGCATGCTACGTCCGTAGTGACATAACGACAAACAAATTGTTGGCATTAATTGGAAATGAGTGATTAAATAGGATGCGAACTCTGTAAATAATGAGAGCTGCGCAATTTGTAATTGGGTAAATTATGCTGAGAAAATCACAGACACTATCACTCAAAATATGCACTCATTAATATGCATTTTTAAGTCTATGAGCGTGATAACTGAATTCTTTTTTGAAACCATTAATAGTACCCCAAAGAAGTCAGGAATGAGATTCGTGTATCTTTTGTATTTAATTGTACAATTCTCGTCAGAAAAAAATTAGAAAGCAATACATCAGAAATCTTATTCGTCTATTATCAGAAACAAAAGAAAATAGATTCTCCTATTGTTAATTTTCTAACGAGTAATTAATATTTCCTACAGTTTGAAAATTATTTTTCTTATTTTAAATATATTCGTAAAAAGTAAAACGATAAAAATTATTTATCTTGTGACAACTGTGATTTTTAAATAAAATTAAGTCCTCCTAACCAAAGGTGAGTTGCTGGTTGTATTCAAGAAGGTGTAATCAAATATTTCATATCGATGATATTATTACAATGGGAATTCTTAAGAACATACTTCATCCTCAAGACGATGAATGTAATATTTATAATCGAGTTGGTAAAATAACAATATATAGATCCTTAGCTAATACTTTAAAGAGTGAATGTTTTTTTTGCGTCAACAGGAAGAATTATAAGAAAATTTCTCATGACGATTTATTACAGAACTTCAAAGACAATTATAGGCAGGATGTAATAAATTCAGTAATGCCAGAACAAACATGTTGGTCCGTATTTCCGAAACTAATATATTCCACCAAAAGAGACTAATCATAAACTCGGTAATTGAATGAAAATACTCTTCATAATCTCAACAAGTGAATTGGAATAAATAGCCTTTTTTTTCGTAGGACCAACTTTCATTAAGATGCCAAGAATCCCCAGAATTTTAATTTTTTCTAAGACGACTAAATCAGTTTATAACGGTAATTTCCACTGTGCACGTGTTGCACATTACACATTCCCCTGACCATTACATCGTGGAAGCAATTAGATTACTAATCAGCACCTGTGACCCGCGGTTGAATTTGGCTTCACGGTGGTTTGTCTGTGGGCTGTTTTATGTTTATTTAACATAACTTCTGATTGTCAGAGCATCTGATATTAATCTAAAATGTGTTTTGTGTTGTCCAGCACTGTATACCTGGATTCGCAGTAAACATTTGCAACCTGAATTGAACTCACATTACAATATTTTAAAAATTTAATTTGTTATTGAAACATATTTTAGTATAACTCTTAATTGTAATTTCTTATACGTATACTAGTAATGAAGAATCCTGTTTAGTCAATATCAGAACCATATTTTTTTAACGGAAATAAATCTAAAATAATGTATTATTCTATGATTTTCAAGGTAATGGAATATTTTATTGTTCTTTATTTATTTAAGCAAACTTTTTAGCTTTCCTTTTTTGCATGGGATTCAGGCTTTAGTTTTGTGGAGATTCAAGTTAATTTATAAATTCGTTAAAAGTTGAATAGCTAAATAATACAGAAACCTGTAAAATAATTAAGTTTTATTTAATCTTTTTCTTATCAGAAATTAATTCTTCATTGAACCTGAACGTAAACTTTTAATGGCCAAATAATCATAAAATTAAATAACATGGAGGATCATATATTACATTACGTTTAACTACAGAAGTACCATTTCAGATCCCAGTAATTTTACATTCTCTCGAAGTATACTTCTTTTTGTTCCTTTGAGGCAGATCATAAAGACAGTTATATCACCTCTGATATGACTAATTAACCAATTTACGCCCTCACATAATTTCTAGCGAAACGAAAATGTTCACGATTATATGATTTTTGACTCAGTAAAGCTACGGTGCTCGTTATAGTCTCACTGGATATTTTAATTGTATTCGACATATTTACTTGATAAAACATTTGTTTACAATTGTTATTAAGTAAGATTATAAATTATGTAACGAAAATTAATAAATTTCAACACATTTTTGGCTTACACTCATTGGATAACATAGTATAAAATACTTAAACGTATATGGTAATCTAGTGATGCTAAAATAACACTTTATCACTGAGTTAAGCCTTGTTAGCAGGGAAAGAGCGTCACTGTGGCGGTCAGCACTTGTGTCAATGACGGAACCAGGACACCTCCCACGTCGGTGTATATTAAGTCACTTCAGCATCAACGTCACAAGGTATATTCATTGTGATGAATGACCATGGAGACTGCCGTTTTCTCAAATACGTTGTCCTTATCGATCGTTTATTGTCTCGTCGCTCATTGAAGCTACCGAAACTGAAAGACCTTAAAGTGTTCAATTACTCATTCTATTGAGATGCACTGGTTGACTTTATTTATATCAAATGTTCTGAGTACATCATAGAATTTTGAGTTCACCTTCATGTTTTTCGTGAGTGAGGAATCTTGTAAATGTAATTGTTTGAAACGCGAGGATTTGGCGTGTCCCGGAGATATTCAGCTGCACAATACAACGTAATGTAAGCCAAACAGAGACGACTGCTGCAGCACTGAGCTGCTGGCTGAATAATGCATACTTTTAACTTGGTGGAAGCGGGGTTTTCAGCCCGTGAAGGGCGGAAGGTAACGGCCCATGGAGCGGCAAAAGCACTGACGCAAAGCCTGTTTGACACTGCTTGCACCCGTCCCACGGATGCAATCCTCATTAGCCTCTAAACTAGAATAGTAAATTGAGGATGAACAACTTTGTTATCTCCTAGACCTTTCAAATTATTTGCCGAATTAATTAGAAACCGAAGGCTGACATCGCATCGTCCAGTTTTCGCAAACATGAGGTTTTCCAACATTAATGGTTCATATTAATATTTGTACTCCTACAGCGTGACTATAACCTTACTCCCTATTTTTATTGTATTACAATTCATTTAATTTCAGATAAATTCCTTTCAATGTATGAGTGAAGAGTTATAATTTCCATAGAACAATAACAAATGGCCAGACATTGTCAAAATATGTGTTAAAAATCGAAGCAGGCTTCAGTGTTTTGTGTAATAAATTTTCTGGAAAAAGAAAACCTTTTTTATATCGTCACTATTTCATTACAAAAACGGATGGATCAATCGTTTGAATATATTTGTTTGTCAGTAGGTGAATACTTGACTGAAATGAATACTGCCAAATTTATCATTTATCAATTATGGAATAGATTGAAACAAATTATAATTATTACGTAATATTATTATTTTATATCGGTCGAAATAAAAGAAATTAAAATAAAATTGTTGTAGTGGAGAGACACCTAACTTTTTTTTCAAAGACTTATGTCGAGAATTCTTGAAATGATTAAATAAATAAAGAACCAACACGCCATAAAACTTTGATACAAAATAACTCAACGTTTCGTACCTTTTCCTAGTTCTTCTTCATGTGTAGTAAATAAAAAAATTGCATTAGAAATTTTTTTCTAAACTTATATTATGTATTTAAATAATTAAAAAATTATTTTGTTTTATTAGTCCTTGAAGAAGTTTTAAAAAACGGAACAGAACGTTGTGTTATTTTGAGTTAATTAAGGATTCTGACCTGTATACCGTTTTATTTAATGATTTAACTGATGCTAGATAAATATAGCTATTATTATTGTAATAAATTGGTCTTTCATGTTTGCTTTTATACAAAAATAAGGACAAATTAAATTATTTTTAATTCATTTTATTTATTGAATAAACTCACTGTACATCTTAATATATTGCATATAATTAAATTGGGCAATTACAAAGCTTGTAGTTAAATGGTATTATTTGTTTCAGTAGTATGATAAATAGTGAGTTATAACCATCGGGAAAATCTACTGATTGACAAACCGGATCTGGTTTGAAATTATGCACATATAATTTAATGTGTCATGCTCTCATTTCCAAACTATCCTAATTGGTACTTGGTTTGTTAGACGGTTAAGTTGAAAGGTGTTTTATTTGCTCTGTAGCAATTAAAATAATTGGAGAAACGCACATCTCCTTGCAATTACAAGAAATTTTTAAATTACCAAACCTTACGTTAGGGTATAAATCTGAAAATTATCATTTTTAATAAAATTGTTTATGGTCTAACACTTGAATATTGATAAAAATTTACATCAATCACCAAGGAAGCATTTTTGCTACGTTTTTAGCAACGAACATGAGGATGGATTTCAAATAATTGTTATGACACCAACATGACAAAAACATGTTTTATTTAATAAAAAATAGATTTAAAATGTGGTTTATTAATGTATGAGTTCACGGCTTGTTCCTTTGTAGACCGGGTTAAATTACATATGTATTTGGCACTATCCTTTTTAAAATGCATACTTGAGAAAACGAGTTTGTTGAAGCTATGCGGCCAAAACGAGGTGGGGAATTCAGACGATTATGTCCTCGGTTGTGAGCATAACCGTAAAGGGACGAGGGGTGAAACCTTCATTTACATACTCGCCACACTCACTTCTTTCTTCGTCTCGACGATTTGGCCTCGTTTAAAGAAACTGAAAACATTATTTAAAAATGAATTCAGATATCCTTAAATCGCCCAACCAGCACCATCATAGTATTACTGAGTCATTGCATGAATACAGGAAAAATACAAAAGATATAATGGTTTCACGAATGTATCCATTTACTAGAAAAAATTAGTTTAAGATTATCACAAATTATATGATTTAAATTGTATTTAATTTTATGCATGTTTTTAACAATCAAATATTTGTAAAGACCGTTAACAGAACAAACAATTTTTAAAACTCCAAGATTTATTCATAGTGAAATCTTTATTTAACAATTAAAGTTTATGTAAATATTTCTAGACGTTTTTGTCTGATTGAAAGAAACCGTAATAATATATACAGAAACGTTTTTATGTTGTTAGTTATAGATTTTATGAATAATTAATTTTTTACGTCTTTTAGTGGTTGTGTAACTGAAATTATATCATTATTTATATTTATGTAAAAAATCCTTTGATTTAGAGCATAGTTTTCCGTCTTTAATAATTTTTTTATGAATGCATGTATCTTAATCCTCACTCTTCTGCTATCTATCAGGCTTTGATGATTTACCGTTCATTTTCAAGGTGAGACTAGACATCCATATAGTTCGAAATTTTATGTAGTCGTACAATATTTTAAACTCAAAATACCTTTACCCGTATTTCAAATTTTAATTAATCGTTATGGTCCTGCCATTAAAGTTTCACTTCAAACTCACGTGGAGACCACTCTCACAATTTATTTACTTCCAATATTATTTATTGGTTATAATTAAAATTAATTCTGAATAATTTTTTATTACAACGGTTTCAGAGAATTGATGTCTACTGGAGGATTATTGTTCGATATTATTTCTCTATTGCAGGACAATAGTCTCACAAATGTTGCTATTTTCTTTCATTTCCTAGTATTAGAGTATATTCTCTTTTGTCTTGATTTTACTTGATCTGGTTCAAAACTGTTCACAGTAGATACCGAAATAAAATTAAGTTTTAACTAGAAAAATATGTAATGTGATATATTCATTACTTCATGATGTGGGAATTTTGATTTATATAAATAAATTAAGACTTAATTTTTTTTTATTTAGAAGTTTAATTAATTGTAGATCCTTTACAGATATAAATAATAATAAATACTATATGATGTTCCGATTTCGAAATTTATTTTTCTCTAGGTTAATGTGCCCATATATTTTTAAATTCTCGTCAGCCACTTGGAAGGTTATCGGGTAATTTTCTCTGCGTTCGGCCGAATGGGAACTGTGAGTAGAGTGTAGGTTTAGAGTGGCGTTCCCTCACGTAGCCTTGTCCAGCGAAGAAGATTGGCCCGGTGTTTAGTGAACTGTGCGCTGGGCAATTTGTCTGCCTCAGAATCTCATTGATATTCGGACCCGAGCGCGCATTATGCCTGCTGCACTCAACAGGGGAGGTTTTCGATACATTCTTGTGGGCCGAAGCCCATTATTTCTACTCGTTTAATCAACGAGCAATTTTAGCGGCTTAAGGACGCAGCAGCATGTTACGTGGTGAGGCGAATTCCTTGAGCTCCACCACCGTCGGTTATTAGCTCGAAAACATTTCATGCCTTATATTACGGATTTAATAGACTAATTTTATAAAATATTTACAAATTCCACGGAAGACTTCCAAGTGTATTACGAACATTCAATAACTTTAATAGATTGGAAACACGATTTTTTAAAAACACATGGTGTCAAAACAATTTCTATAGTAAATTAAATCGTATTAATATTAAATTTTTAGACTTTTGGTATTTAATACACTTTAACTGTAATAAAAATATTTATTATTCCCTTTTAAAAACTACTTTAAGGGAAAACGAACACTTCTAACATAATTTCCTTAATTTCTTACGTAATATTCCATTAAATTGTTTGTAGGCTAATGTGTTTTTTTTATCAGGAAAAAATTTTAAAGTGTTTCTTGAAAATTTAAATTGTTAAAGATAAACTTAAATATATTTGTATAAATAAACAACAGCCAATTTGAAGTCATAAAAAATATTTATTTTTAATTTAATTTTACATAATTCTTTCTGACTTAAAATTGGCTGTTGTTTATTTATTAGTTGTCTCAATAGTCAGAATTATTAGGTTTAATTTTGTTGCGTGATTGATAATCTGTTTTAGAATTGAAATTTCAATGACTAAGGATCAACACATATTTTCATAATATAAAAATTCTGAAGGCTGCTTTAAACTTCAATAATTACTTCCAATACTATTATAAATTATCGTGTGTCATAATATGTCTATTAATTATTTAATCGATTTTATTAAAGCAGTTCCACCTAAAATTTAAGTATTTTATATTTCTATGCATTTTAAAATTTACAATGTATCCATAGTAAATCGTACACGATCGCAATTTGTTTAGTATCAAGGTATTTCCTACCAGCCACTTTATTTATTAATTTTACTTACATAAATAAATTATACTACTGGAATATTTACTTCGCTATGTTTCGCGAAATCCTAACGTCACTTAGTAACATTCGCACTCTGAAATTTATATGACTAAAAAGGGCTACACAGTTCATAAAATTATATTTCTGTAGGAAAATATTTTCTTCTCAGTTTCAGAACTAGTAACACAGACATATATTAGCGACCTTCCTTCTCAAACTTAGATAACAAATTAACATAAATAGAGTCTGCATGTCAAGATCCTCGTATCAACATTAATTTTTTATGACAAAATAGTATCTAGTTTCAGTCCAGTGACTTAAACTTGGGGGATGAAATAATTTCATCTCTGTAAGTCAAGGATTATGATTGTCTAAAGTACGTTACTATAAAATATTATTTTTTCATAACTGAACTCAGTTCGGTATATCATCAAATCTGTAAAATAATGATTTTTTGCAACACTGCGTACTTTGAACTTCAAGAAAGGTTAAAGCTACTTCATTTAAGAGGTCATCGTTCAGGGTTTAAATTCCACTGTCGAGAAAATTGTATGAAAATAATGTATTACTGTATTATATATTTAAATGTTGCCAAAACATTTTTATAGAACTTTATTTAGAGACGGGTGAACAATTTTAGTACTGAAAAAAATTATAATATGAAAGTAATAAATATTATTTAGATTATACAAACATTTCGGCACCAAGCGTATCTTGTTGCGAGAACTGTAGTCTTATGCCAATTTTTATTTATTATATTGACTAGGATTGTAAGAGTTCAGTTGACACTGCAAAATAGATTACATTGATGAGCAGTCAGTCGTATTCTTCTACAAAGAAGATTTAATTTGGATCTCTGTATTCATTTTATAGAATATAAAGAGAGAGACATGTTATTCCAGTCTTACAGTTCTTTTGCATGATTGACGCGTTTAGAAATTTCACAGACAAGACCATTGCAATTGCAGTTGGAAATAGCTTCACGTATATATCTCGTCGGTGAAAAATATTGCATTGTATTTTTATCCATTATTTCAACGACGACTTGTTGGTTTGTAGAATTAAATTATTTTCCAAATAGCACTGAACATTCCATAACGACAGTATAAGGCTGATTTCTGACACGCCGACATGTAAAATTAAACACCGATCCAAAGAACTCAGTGAATATTTCATAAGGGTTTCCCTTGCAACTTGGGACCCCACGCAAACTTTTCGAATATGTGATTCTGCGTAATAGCCGCATTGAAGACGCACGTTAGCTGAAGATACGACGGAGGGAAAGCTGCAACTCATTTGAAATATTTAGAAGACAGCTTCTGGGCCTGAGTCAAATATATAAAGAGTCGAAAAATATCGGCAAATGCTTTACGGAAATAGTACATTATTTACATTAAAATTTTATTCGCAAAACTAAGGTAAAGATACTCGAGAAACAGGAGGATAAATCAGAAATTATTTAATTATACTGTGGTTTTTAAAAATTATATTGAGGCTCGTTTTATCAAAATTAATCAATAATTCAGGAGAAGAACTAATGATAAAATAAGTTCACAACTATTCAGATATGAGAGACTGATCCTTTAAAGCATATAAGTGTTTGATATTGACTTAATCCTAAGGAAGACGGTGGATTTTTTTTAAAAAAAAATTATAGCATCATATTCTTACTGTATTTTTAGTTTAGTTTGTATGACTAAAGGACTTTGTAAACTAGATATACGAAACAAATATTAGTTTCATTAAATAATTATATATTAAGCCCAAGTTATTTTTTTTATTATAAAGCATTCTTACAATGGTTTAGAGTTATGAATTGTTTTATTTGATTGTTGTTTGGCAATCTGAAATGTGCAGATTGCGTGGTGATATATACAAAGGATTTACCATTATAATTACAGTCTGTCGAAAAAGTGTGTAAATAAGGAAACGACTGAATACATCAATACTATTGGTAGGCTTCTAACAATACGAGTCGTGCTATTAATACTCTTGTGTTGTGTGACCCAATATAATTGTACACAGAGCAGCATTTATTAATTGTTCGCACCATCATATTCTCTGTAAATAATAAATGTCATCACGGAATTACCTTTACTTGAAATGTGCACATAAATTTTTAATTTGTCCAGTAGGCTACATTTACATTCAATATAATTCTTATGTACCACTGAAATTTACTTCAACATAAACAAGGTTAGGTAGATGTACAAAACCCTTCTTAAACTCCAATATTTAGTTTCCTAAATTCCTTTGTTATATAAAGCAATGAGAAAGGTTATGCAATATCAAACTGCCATCCACCTACCTGAAAAAAATGTCGGACGATCTCCACCTTGCTCGTTTTTAACAAGAAAACAGTTCAAATGCTGTCGATGTTATTTGAAATCATTTTTGTAAAGCCATAGGAATGTTTTATATAAATTTTAAACAGCCATACGCCAACCTGATACCAAATGGCGGACCTTCCAAACCCTCGATTTCGTTCGCTTTTCAGGTCGGATCTGATTCGATGAAATTATTTTCCTAATTATATAGAGTCGTGGAAAAGTTTTAGCAATATAAAACAGCCATCTACTACAGACTAAACGTAGAGAGTTTCAAAAACCTGATTTTAAGTGCTTTAACCGATTTTTACTTTACATAGAAACGACTGAACTGTTTTTTTTTTAAAAAAAAATAAGCTCTATATATCAGTGAGGCTACCTTAAATTGTCATGACTAATTGAAAACGTTAATTCAGTTTGTTTCGATTACGGAAAATTTTATTAGTAACTTAAAAAAAAAATTTTACTGTCAAAATTAGGCGATCAGATATCCGAAAAAACTTCTTATAGAAGAAGTAAAAATATGTATTAAATGAAAGATGCTGGATAGGCTAGGTTATTTTAAAGTTGCAAATTATTTAAACGTCCAAGTATTTCCTGAATGTATAGGTTGAGTCGGTCAATATTTTATAAAAAAATGTGCCTCGATATCAAATTTTAAACGACAAAATAATTTTAATTTTGTTAACTATATTTAATATTTTATATTATGAAATTCAAATTTATAATGTTAACAGTGAGTTCTTTGGTTTGAAATATTAGACATCGGCAATCGAAAAATATTTTAACTTGTTTTTAGGACTGAGGTTGTGATCTAAAACTCCCTGGAGTGTAGACACAGTAATCATTAACTTATTTGGATAATTACTCAACTTAATTGGATAATTACTCAAAAATCAAGTTTTAATACTCCTGCTGTCATTAATTACGAATAAAATTGCGTATGAAAATTTTTTAAATTTTAAAAGCGAAAATTAATTAATATTAATTAAGTTCAGCAGATTGTATAGACTGTATAGTGATGAAAATTTTAATTTAAAATTGTGTTTTAAAGAGTTATTACAATTAGACAATATTAAAAAATTGTAGAAATAATTAAAATAATTGTTTTTCGTTGTGGCATTAGGCATGACTTTTTCCTATTAGTATGCACGAATGGAATTTCTTCAGCACAAAAAGCTTTCTTTGGACAGTAGTCTCCACGTATTAATTAATCTCGTTCCTGTTAGGACCCACTAATGACTTAACGTATTCCCGATGTGATGGCGGAAGCCTAATTTCTGGGTTTTACTAATTAAGTGGTATTGTTATCATTGCGGGCCGGCCGACGTGAGGTGCGCATCAAATAGAGGACTTTCGTAGCTCGTCGGGTGTGAATTTCTCGCCTAATGAGCTCTAATTGTAGAGCGCGGCACAATGACGTCAGTTAAGACTGTGCAAGGCCGCTAATGAGCTGCGTGGCGGCCATTGTCTCCCTCCTGATAGGCCAGCTCACGTCACGTGGCTATCTCTGACAGCGTCGTCGACGTCGCCGTCGTCTTTTCCCCATTCACGGCTCTTTTCAGTGTTTCGCTGATATCCTCGGGGGCTCCCCATCAGTCTCTTCCTAGCCCTTCTATCTTCCACTCCTTTCTACGCCGAACTTTTCATAAATATATATTGTAAAATTTCTATGAACTCTCCGCAATCTATACGGGATTTTCATACACATTATTTTGCTAAATAATCCATAATTTCACAATTCTACTAAAGACTTTTATATTATCAATCCAATTAAAATGATAGTTTCAGAAATATGTTTTGTTTTATAAGATATCAATTGGTGTCAAATTTTTCAAAAGTGATCAAAACGATTTGACTAGTACAGGAATAAGTATAAATAAGTGAATTATTTGTCCGAAAAAATCAATTATTTTATAATTAACCGTTCATTTTAACCCAACTTCACATTTTGCTATACTACGTCTAAAATTAGAAGTCTCCTTCTGTGTCCGCTTGCTCGCACTTGCTCTCAAAGCCATATCCCTCGAGAGAACTAAACGTCGTAAATGAAACAACGGAATGACGCCGTGGTAGTTTGACAACTCTGCTTGGCCCTTCATTTATTTCACGCATTGCTATTGGTTGATTCAAGATCACACCCCTCACGGGAACCTACCATCATCGGTCTTCTAATTTTAAACGGTGTAGTCTTTCTTTCTTTCTCGATATGCACGGAAGTTGCAATATTATGTTATTTATACTTATCCGATGAGTAACTGTAAAATATTTAGTTTCAAAGTACGTTTAATGCTGATATCGTACTAAAAACTTTGAGATTGGACGCACCAATTGTGCCGTTTTTATGTAGGCTGACGTTTTATTTATGCGAATTAATCTATATGAATACTAACTCTTATTGTATTAATATAAAATGTGTTCATTAGTCACCTAAGTATTGTCAGTAAGAACATAGACTGTAAATAAATATTATTTAAAAAAAAACAGTGTTGGGTACTGTTGTTTCTGGGGTTGGTTTAAACGTTCGTAACAAATTTTTGAATTGGAGTACAGCTCGTATTCACTTGCAGGTTAATTTGTATATTTTCTAATCTGTATAATAATGTTCTATTTAATTCATTGATTGAAATTACGCAGTTTATGAATTTATTTTGATAAAAGTCCCAGCTTTCTTCTCGTCCTTGTTTATTATGAGTCTATCCTTTTGTGCCACGTTTAGAATATTTAAAACTTCATGTTGATAGCTCCCAGTGGAGAATAAAGTTTGAACGGAATGAAACCATATATAATTATAGGTTGTAGTCGCGGCTACGGCCTGTTGGATGATGTGATCATGTTAGTAATCAAATTTGTTCTCTTTAGCTGGATTTTTTTATTACATGTTCAGGCGCCCGAGATTCATCGGGAAAAATCCTTCTTTGTGTTTCGTTCATCAATAATTATTGTTATTTCCTATACTAAAAGAGGACAGAAAGAGATTCTACGTACTGTTGCTTTCTAAACAGTAAATATCGTCGGTTTGAAGCATTCTCCAGCTCTGCGTCCTCTTGAGGAACGATAGTAGCGAAGGGATACGTGAAGTTTAAAATTTGTATGCAAGTTTGTGCAATACATTAAGGTGGATGCACAATCCATAGCAAAACCCACTTTAATTGGATGTTTCCCGAACGCGAATTACAGCCGAGAACGGCTCTTGAGGTCCACTTTACTCGGGACAAAGACGGGTCTAGCACGCGCCAAGAGATTGCGGTCTGTGAATATGCTTAACGCCCCGTTGGCTTAATCGTATCGCTCTTGGCCCACGAATAGTAAGCGTACTCTGTTATTAGAGTTAAGGAGCGCTTAAGCGTGCCTTTACCGTTCCTCAACTAGTGGTCCATTAGATTATAATTTCCAACGTGGGCAACAAATTTGTTCAGTGGAAAAAAACCCATTAAACTGCGCCTAAATTGCGATGTTTACAATAAAAACTCAAAACCCTCATAAAACCAGAGTAAAATAGTTGTTTCTTGTCTTTACCGTGTAAATTACAATGTATGATATAAGCTTAGAAGTTGTTATCTAAGTGATAATTAACGCAATATTTTTTGTAGAAATCCGTTGGTAATGTTATGGAAACAGAAACAATTAATTAAATAAAAAAGACAACTATATGTATTTATTTACATGGGCACAAATACCACGTTCTAACAATAGTATGGAAAGCTCCTGGAACTATTTATTTTTTATTGTTTAGTGCTGAAGAAAGTATCCATAAATAGAAAGGAATATTCAACCCAAAATTAAAAATTTTCGCTCGTCGTTGGGTATACATGAAATAATTAAAAATGTTAGGAGTAATAATCCCACCTATAAACAGGGATTATTATACTTAACGGGAAACATTCTATCAATATATCACGAAAACAAAGATTAAATTATGTAAATAATAAATAATACAAAATTTATAAGTGTATCTAATACTTTATTTTTATACATTTTATTTGTTCCACAGAGCATTATTTGGGGATTTATAAAATATTAATATATCATTTTATTAGTTTTTATTGACTTTATTTTTTATACAAATTTATTGTTGAAATTATTAAATCACTTTGATTTACGTATTAAATTTTTTATCGGGGTTATCAGAGGCAAAATTATTGAAAAATACCTGTTTGTTTTATGTTGAAATTATTTATTTGAATTAAGTGATTTATTTTATGCACATCTTCCATAATCAGATTCCTCTTATATTCAGTGCCAATACCCGGCTGCGTTTCATCTGTGCTCTCCGGACTGCATATCTTCCCTTTGTCACCAAATTTCAACCTTTTTTTAATTCGATTTATAGAATACCATTAATTAATACATAAATATTACCTCGTTAAAGTATGTCAATATAATGATTATTTTAAGTTTCACGTAACAGTTTTGTTTGTTCTTGGGGAAGACCTTCATTTTTTGTATAAGTATTACTTTAACTATAACTGGTAATTTCATTTCTCACTTAACCATTTATATCCACTCCTGAGCTATTAAAGATAATTATCCAATCCTGTGGATTAATCTGAAAAAAAATTGTAGAATTTTTGTTGTTGTTGTTGTGAGAATTATGTACGTTGATTCGTTAAAAGATCTATAAATTTCTATCAATATATGTTCGACTCAACGTGTAGGCAATGTTTGATTGAGACTCAGAATGTGGTTGGACTTCCTGCTTGGTCACCGATAATTCTATTTCATCTGGATTTCAAAAGTTTGAGGCAATCGATGAGTTTGAATATTTATGAAAAAGCTGGAGCCGCTTCTTCCACTAGACATTCCTGAAGCACCACATAGGGTAAACCTGAAAAGTAACTCGCAAACTAAATCAGCATTTCGCACCATAAGCTTTACGTTTGACTGTTATTGATACATTGAGTAACTTAGAAATATTTCGTAATATCGTATCAGCAGAGTTAATTAATTTATTAAGCACATATGAAGGAATAAGGCGACTTTGTCGTTTCAAATACTTTTCCTTTACATTTAAAAGGCAAATAAGTTGTAACACAAATATTAATATAATATTTAAAGGACTTGTATTAGTGAGCAAAAAACTTCTGAAATGGTAGAATTTATCACAAAAAGTTCTAATATCAATATTTACGGTTCAACAAACTGCCGCCAACCAGTAAAATTTTATCTCTCAACATCACGATGCAAGCACATCGACGACTCGTATCGAAACGAGATGTGTAAACGACCTAATACCTTAGCGCCACAATTTTAACTATATTTGCACGAGGTCAAAAAAACAGCCCGGGGGGAAAACTAATACGGGAAAATCGATTGAACCTTTCGTTTACTCTGTTTCTTCTATGTTTACGCTGGCCAATTTGTGCCTCGACGGCAAACACAGTCGCCAGGGGTTCGTTCAGTCACCTGTGAAGTGAAGAGACCTATTTATCCCCTGTGGAGTCCGGCGTTAATGAATTGGGTCACTGAGCTCGAATCCCGGGGCTTGTTACGAGTAGTAGCGTTTCTGCTTCACAAGTTTCACAGAAAAAGCGCAACACACCTGCTAATGGTCACTAAAAGCTGTTTGAAATAAAGAGTAAATTTAAAGCTAACACGCAAGGATACTTACGGATCACAAGTCCAAAAAAATGTTTAAATTAATTGGAAACTTAGACTTTGGCCATTAAGTTAAAATCAGCATGTTTCATAGTTTCGAAGATTTATATAGTTTTACAGGCATACACAGACACAGTAGTATCCATGAAATAACATGCAACGAGGACAACGCATTTCGCCGATGTGAAGGATTTTATCGATTGTAGATGTAACACTGAATTAGAATTATATTTTTACAACTTTAGATACTTCGACAAAGGATACATCAAGCAAAATGTTCTTGGCCAAAAGTCATGACCAGGGTAAAAATATTTGAATATATTATAAAACTATACCTATAATTTTAGAAAGGCATCTCAGTTTAATTAAAATAGTAAGAGTTTTTAATTTACATAAAATCATTTAATCATAGCCGTCATCATTGTGAACGGTTTCCAACTTAAGAGTTAGTTTTTGAGTAAAGATTTTTTTCTACGGTGAACACCAATGATACAATAATTTCTATGCTTGTTTTTTCCTAAACACCATACTTTTAATTTTTTAACCAGGTCTGACGTTTTCTTTATTTGATACTTTATGTTTTTAGTATATAAGATTATTATGTAACTGTCTCCTCGCCTACTATTGAATTTGTTTACCTGCCCGTTCATGCTCCTTAAAATAACTGGAAAAAACAAAATTAAATTTTTTCAAAAAATGAATGATAGTTTTAGAAAAATTTCCCTCTACAAGCAAAAGAAACATGTTTTGGAGAATCTGAATTTTTTTTTTGTAGAAGACGGTTGTTGCGACTTATATTGCAATGAGGTCTCATGTGTACAGATATCAACGATAAAATATTTAATCAAAATAGTTTTGATCGTTTTATTTTGAAAATCTAATGTGGTTAGTGTTATACGGTCCGTTATTTATATTGTATCGTGTTTTTTCTAATTTTTGTAAGGTAATAATATGAAAAAGTCACACAATTTTAAGCAGTTTACAACAAAAATAATTTTTCGATACTTTCAACTCTTTTAGTCATTTTTTATAGTCTTAAACATTTTTGGTATTCTAGACTATCTGTTTCCTCTTGGTTTACCATCCAGAATTTGCTTTATTAATATTCTATCTAAGCCTTTGTACTAATCTTGAAGCTCATTGTTCATTCTTATTTTCCAACCTTTGTTATCCTTTACTGGGCCGTAGATGTGTATTAATTTCTTTGTTTCCCAAATATTTAGCATTATCTTTGACAGAAAACCTATTTCTCTGTAAGACGATATGGAGACTGAACGAATCATTATATAAAAAAGTTATTGTATAATATCCACGCCTGCAGAAGTAAATATTTCTTATCGCTAGAAAAGTAATATTATAAAAATTCCCAAAAAATGTTTCACCCAACCCTTTCATACAACAGTTAATATAATTAGGTAAATGTCAGGATTTCCTGAATGTTTAAGCAACAGGTTTTGATGCGTGTGACAATTCACTTTTCTCCTCTCATTTTGCCATTATCCTACCTTAAGTTTTTGAGCTTTCGAAATAAAGTTATTTCATAATGGAGCAAGGAAATCATCTTTTATAAAACAATGAATTGCGCTCACATCCATCTCAGGGAAAGTAATTCGACCTGCAACGAAAGTTGAGGAAAAATAATAACGGTTCTCAGAATTTCTATGGTAGCCACCAAAGTGCAGGGCACTTGTTTTACTTCCATATTTCACTGAAGGAGCGTGTAACTGCACCTTAATTAGTCCACGTAATTAATTAAAATCGTGAACATGATCAATCACCGATAACTTTATAAGCGTCAATGACGTTAAAGGCATTTTGTTTTCGACGTAAGATCATTAAGTGAAGCCGGTAATCCATCAAGAGTTGGGTCGTTTCCACTGATAGGACAGCAAACGGGACAAGGGTAAAAAACTGCGGAAGGGAGCTATTCTTCGCCGCTCCACTAGGAAATAAATTACCTCGCCCTTAATTTAGCTTCTTACAGCACACTCTGTGCATTAGTCCTCAGTGTTATTGAACAGAATTAAAAAATTACTTCATCTTAAAGAAAGAACAAACATAAAAATAGAGAAACCATGGAAACCAACGTTTAAAATTTAATTATATTTTCCTAATAACAGGAAAATTTCATAGACTTAGTAGTGTTCTAGAGGTGGTTTCTCATATATCCCTTTAATTAGAAAATTTTAATTAGTTTGTGCTCCTTATAACTTTTTTAGGTTGATGCAAACTTAATAAAATTAAATACGAAATTATAAGTGAAAATTAGTTTAATTAATTTTAGTGGGAAATGAATACATCTGATTCAAGGTGTCAATGTGTTAGTGTGAATGTAAGTAACCGATTAAATATATATATAATTAATCCATGCATATAATGTATTGTAAAAATAATTTTAAAATATATACAAACGGAATACAATTTTCTGTAATGCTGAACTTTAGTAATTCCCAATTTTTCCCTCTATATTTTCTATATTGTATTTTAATTTATGCATGGTTCAATGTGTAAAAATTCATCCCCTACAGTAAATACATTAATAATATGAACAAAAAAATATTTCGTGGACTGAGTTATTGGAGCACTGCACTGTTCTCTAATGCGGAAACTAGATGAACTAAGGACTGTTATAGCAGTAGGAGTTTTGGATAAGAGCTTAGCACTATAGTGATCGATGGGGAAATGAGATCTGCCGATGACGCGCCGTAAATTGAGCCCTGTGCATAAGCCATTTGCAGATCGCTTCGCTTTACATCTTCCACAACACCTCCGTTCTCGTGCAGTACTCCACGAAAATAATGGAAATTAAATAAGTCTATATAATACTCCACTAAAATAGTGGAAACTAAATAATTACAAGTCTATAATGGAAATTAAAGTATAACATGGCTATTTATCTGTTTAGTGACACGCGACGTTGCGACCGTAATGACGATCCAGACCGGACAGAATCCTGAGAATTTTATCATTTTCAACCTGATTTATTGATTTTAAACAGGTCTATTATTCCGTGAACCAAATTTTCTTATATAAAACATTTAAAGAATTTGAAATTCCAAATAAGTTAATTTTATTTAGACTGACGCTAGACCACTTGTAACGCATTATTAAAATATAAGAGCAGGCGTCTGAAGCATTCCTGGTTACACGGGGTTTGTAACAGAAAGTTGCATTCAACTGTCTTGTTTAACCTCATTTTAGAAAAAAAACAATATTTCTAAATACTTACATCAATACAGTAAGAACAATATTTTTCTACAACACGGTAATTGATATCCAAAGCTGACAATATCGTGCGTGAACAGCGATTGAGGATGTGATCACATACAAAAAAGTGTTTTCTTACTCAGAAGATGAAACCTAAAAAAAATATTGGTTGTGAGACTAGAAATGGACGTAATGATACTTCACTCCGAAGGAGTAAGAAATTTTCAATACTTAGAGTTTTTAAAAAATTAGATAAGGGAATAAATTAAACTAGTATTAACGTATGCGAGCAAAACCGACATTTGTCACACACTCTGCCTTTCTTTCTCCATCTAATTCACAACTATTTCAGCGTTTCTCGCGCACATTGTCACGAAAACGCCGCCTACCATACATCAAACATAATATAATCTGACGAACAATCTACAAATACATACATACACACACACATATATATATATACATACACACACATGCATATATATATATATATATATATATATATATATACAAAATTTCTAAGTTACAACATTTTCAATATTTTCAATATTGATGTTGCTCTGTAAACTTTGGTTTATTGCAGACTACAAAAAATTAATATATCTTGTGTCTAGTCAATAAGCATTCTTCATCACTGACTATTCTTTATCTTCATTTTTAAGATAAATTGCCAAAACAAGTGGAAACATTTTTTTTTATTGCCTGTTGTAACCACATCTTTACAAAATCTTTACAATGAGTTGTGGAAGTTAAAATGAACTTCCAAAACAATTAAATCAATCACATATTTATTGATGTGTCAAAATATAATGTAAAAAACGTACGATTATGCTCGTGTTTCACATTTTACAACAATGAAAGTTTTGTGCCATTATTTTCTTTCATTTCGTCCCTTAGTATTGTTGGTAGTAGTTTAAATTTTTCTTTTTATATACATTTTTTTTAATTATGAAAATAAACTTGTGTTACTGAATTTAATTGTTTGGAAGTCAACTGTTGTATTTTTCAAAAGGTTCCTGAACTTAGAGATGAAAGGTTTTGTATTTTATTTGATATGTTTTATATATGAAAAAAAAATATTTTTTATATTTCAATTATTTTCAGCACTCTGAAAATTTTTCTGAAATGTATGATTAAGTGTCAAGTAATTGTTTTTTATTTGGTTTGAGTAAGTTAAGAACAATTTTTATTTTACTAAATATAAAAGAACCATAAAAATATTTATACATTAAATCACAATCTGGCTATTATTTTTTATATAATAAATATTCTATAAGAAAGGATACAAAATATTTTTCTACAATTTTAAATATAATTTTAGCCTACTACGTAGTTATGAAAGGCATAAATTCAGAAGTTGTATACATCTAACACTTCATTTAATTTCAGCAGTGAAAAGAAAAACAACTTAAGCTTTTATGAGTTCATCGTGTTAAATGTTGTTTCCGATGTTGGCAGAGTATAAACTTGTTAAAACTTCCGAACTTCGTAAATTGCGAATAAATATTTAGTGATCTCCGCTGTGAATTAAATGAATTGAAAGGAGGCTATTTGGGAGCGTTTAACAAGTTCCGAAGATTGAACTTTAATAACAGAACCAACTTTTGTACACAGCGGCTCGTAGTTAAAAGACCGTTTTAACTAATAATGAGTTTTATATTTAAAGTGAAACCGAAATGAAATTTTGGGTATTTATTTTACTTGATGTAATATTTTCCTCCATAAAAGATCAACTCGTACGTGAAGGAATTCTGGTGATGTTGGTCCTACTTTATAGAACACCGGGGGTCTTGTAAACTGGATGTCGTTGAAGGGAGTGAAGCATGTTTATATGACACGAGAAAGCTCTTTGACTTGGAAGACAATCCGTACAGGTCTCTCCTTCTCTACGTAGGCTCACAAAGCCTGTGCTATTTTTTATTTACATTCCTTGAAAATATCGTCAACTCAGCTTATTGTATTCAGTTTTTAAAATTAACTAAAGCAAAATTTGTTATTACTCTTTTTATTTCTTATTTCTGTCCATATTCATACTTTTTGTACGATTTTTTACTTCAGTCTACCATATATATTCATATTTCTAGCAAAAATATCACTGAGCAAAATTTAAATTATTATTTTAAGAAAATAAAACGCAACAATATTCTGGAGTAAATTTTAAAGTAGACAATCAGCTTATTTTTATTGGTGGATTGACGATATGACTGAAGTACCCAACATATCGTCATAATGTTATTTTGGAGTAAGAAAACAATTCCAACAAATTTTACTGAAGCGACGCAAAAAAAATTAAAAAATTGTAATTGAATATATTTCAGTAAATAAAACAATATTTTCATTAATTTTGTGTGTAAAATTATCTAAAAGAGAGTTGCTGAAACCTTTAAAAATTAATTACTGTACTATAATTTTAAAGTTGGAAATTATCATGTAAGTTAGAAGGATTTATGATACGTATATATAAGTTGGATCACTAAAATAAAATCAAAAGTTATAAGTTTTATCTTTAATTATTTATGAATCAGTTGTTAGAAATACAGGTATGTGGAAAATTATGCAGACCCAGAAACAGTTCCAAGAAGGTGTGAACTAAATCAGAAAAATAACAGGAAGCAATTGAGGATAACAGTCAAAGTGAATTGTTACGTGAGGGAAATTGTTACACTATTGGGGACATGGTGTATTGAAGCCCTCACATCGTGCGTGATTCAAATCACAGAAATGTTTGATGAAGTTTGACGATTACGGACTGGCGTTATATATTAATTTCGGTGCAAAAGCGGATTAACTGTTAAAATGGAAAACAGGCAAAACGTTTCAATTTAAATTATGCGGAACGAAATTGCAGTAGCAGAAAGAGCAAACACACATGTACATTAGTAGAAAATACGAGGTCAAGTTACAATAAATTCCTAAATTTCTGATTTTTAATTATAAAAGGACATCTGAATTTATCTTTAATCAGTCTACTAATACGTAAACGATATCCTACTCTTTTGTACTACTAATTTAAAATATTCTGGGACACATACAATATCTCACAGACAAAATACCCTAAACAATACAAAAACTGAACGGTTTTTGGTTAAATTCATACCGGAATTCTGACAACGCGAAACTTAGTATACTTAAATACTGGTGACTAGTTATTTTAATAAAACATTTTGTCAGCTAAATTCATGTAAAATTGTTTTGATGTACTGTCAGGAACTGTATTGAAAAGAATGGAGCCAGACAAGAATCGGGGGAGTTTTTCGCAGAGCAGAGCACAAGTGGCTGCTTCTAATGGGCCCAGATCTGACGCAGAATACAATGGCCATGTCCGACCTAATTCCCCGTCTAAGAGCGTGCCAATGGCTGGGGCCGCAGCTCTTCGGGACTCTTTTGTTTAAAATTGCTGGCATCATCTGAAACGACAGCGGAAGAAGCCAAGCATAGGGCCTTTCAACTGTCGACTTCAGGGTACGGCAAACAGCTTTTAACAAAGCTCCGTCGTCTTCACAAATGCATCATATAGGACTGTGTCCATACAAATATAAGTGTCGTTTCTGGACAAGGAGAAAGAAATGTGAAATAATGGACGTATATTCAGAAAATAATTACTTCAATATTTAATTTTTTTCCCTTTTTTTCCTTTCCTTTATGCAGATGGCAAGCTTATGATTAAACGTTTCCAAAATATTAATAACTACAGTTATAAAGATAAAAATTATGTTAAAATTGAAGAAAATGTCGTTTCACCATTTCTATGATTAAACAAATGTTAGAGAAAATTGGGTTTGTAGGTGAGAAAAAAAAACTGTATTCGAGGTTACTAAGAACACGTTCCCGGAAGAAAACGTGTAGAACTAATGTGTAATTTAATTACTGAAAATGAATACGACACTTCACAAGACGGGCGAATGAGGAAATGACTTTTGGGTATGTAAATGTACGTCTGAAATAAAGAAACATAGAATGTATTGTAATGCCTGTTAAGTGAGGCATTGTTTGTGATTTATAGTTTGGATTGTTGGAGGGGCATTATGTAACGTGTTTATTCGGGTTTAAGTTTTTCTTCGTCTTGGAAGTGCTGGTTGTGTGGTCTTGAGAATTCTACACTGTGCACGTGCGTGTGGCGGTGGACAAGACAAATAGCCCACCCAGTCTCGATTGTCGGCTTTGACATGACAGAGTAGTTAGCCATTTGTTTACTACGGAACTGCAGCTGCGTAATATAAATCTTGTGATAATGGAAGAATCTGTCAACTGGCATTTGCGACGAAGTTTTCGAACAATGGTAAAAGTAAAAGACTGGGAGGATATAAGGGAGGAGATAAGCTCTTTTAAGAGGGAGTTCTTCAGCGCTCACCGAAGCTGGTGGATGTGATTAAGAGAGACATTGTTTAAGCAGAGTCGTGGTACGTTGGCTGAGACGACGGTGGCAGTAAGGTCGGCGGTCAGAAAGGACAGAAAGTTATCGAAAAATTGCTGTGTAAATTTGTAAGGTAGAGATACAGCAGAATAAATTCATCGAAATACAACAGAGTAAAGTCGTCGAGATATAACAAACTTTCTTTTTCAAACCAACAGTACTTAGTAGAATCTGTGAATTTAATAGAAGCTGTGAAAACCCCACCACTGTGCTTCGAAAGTTAAAAGTATCCTGGGCAGCCGTAAGTAGCAAGAGAACAGTAAAATGATTTTTGTAAACCGACTTAAAAGATAATGTCAGATATCGTTATTTAGTGTTGATAGAATAAACTGTTTAAATTTAAAATCCATCTTGTAGTATAAGTTCGTCGATAATTAATTTCGTCTATGTCTAGACGAATAAATATTTATTTTTAAATTAAATCTAAATTTTGTGTTCTTTGATTATGTTTAAATGTTCTGCCGTTATCAAACCTAGTTGAGATCCTGAGAGTTTTTTAATTAAACTAAGTAAATTGTACAAATCTTTTGTTAAATAAAATTATTTGTTTGTAAAAGTAAAATAATCTTTTTATTTAAACGTTCATTTTTTTTATTATTACAAAATGGCACCACAACGTGGGGCAAATTAAAAACTAATTGATTGATCATTACAGTATATACAGCACATGGAAAACTCAACAGAACCGAGTATTGAGCCACTGCTAAATACGTAGCTGCTCAACCATCTGAGCTATCCTGGTAACACAATCTCCGTACGAGTCTTTTCTATCTCTTTTGTATACGTTTTTGTCTCAGTCTAACTCACAATTTACTATTCATTCATTGCATGGCCTAACTTAGAAGAAAATAACTTATATGTAAAATGATCTTGTATCAACATGATATCAGAAAAGGAAAATAGAGCAGAAATAGCAGTTTCTCAGTGTCATTGACACTGGTATAGGCATTTTATATATATAACATATATTTATACATAACATAACAGGCTTCTAATATTGTCTCAAGTCAAGCGTGCTGGATCTGCATGCTAGTTTCCCCAATAGTTGTCCCGCAACTTTGTCATGCAAAAGCACTAAAGCGAAGATTTCTTGTGGTTCCATTGGTAACCCACTTCTGGGAAACTTGCTGAAGTGTCGCCAGCAACATTGATTAGTGGAATATTGTTTTACTGTTAAACCACATATTTATACGTGATATCTGCGCTCACGGTGGAGACGTTGTTTCTTGAAAATGGCCGATCTTATTCAAGACTCTGAAAACACCGTGAGAGGAGGACATAAAACTCATTGTTTTTGTTATATCATTGTTTTGATTGGCAAAATTGTAGACTGCATCCTAGTACCCGAGGTTGTTCCTTTATTATGTTTGTTGAACAAGTAAGTTACGTCATGACAACAATGGAATATTACGTATGTATTTCACGTATTATCAATACAGAGATTCATGGAAAACAAAACCAGAAAGTTAGAAGAATATTTATTATGTACTCAAAACCATGACTACAATTGATTTACATTTTTGATTCTAAGTGAAACAAAAATACTGTACGGACTAAATTAAATCATTACCAATGACTGAATTTTATGATTAATTGTCATCTAAACATGAAATACGTAAATATTAATAATTGGGAAAGATGGTTTCTACGTTTGTATTCCATTATTCCATGTCCTTGTTATCAACTTTATTGGAGGTAAAAAAAATGTTATTAATGTTCCCATTCTGGATGAATCAGAAATGCGACATTAAAAGAAATTAATGAAGGCATTTAGAAGTGACCTGCGTATATACGGAGGATTGGTATTCGACGTGGAGTTAGTGTAGTCAGCAAAAAGTTAACATAAATAACCAGTCAGTCATGAAATATTATTAAGCGAGTGACTGTCTTGACATAAGAATTGAATGAAAAGTATATAAATAGTATTAGTATAAATTTACGACCACTGTTTTATATTCGGATGTTACGCTGTATTCAATGTCGAACGGCTTTTTAAACTAAATATAAATGAAAAAAATTGACTTAGTTACTTATTTACAATTAAGCATGTTATTTACACTGATTAAAGTCTATGTACCGAATATTAAGTCCAGAGACATTTGCGCCCAGGGTAAAATTTATCCCCGAATGAGAAGTTAAGATTTCCTTACAGTTGAGAGACGTTAAAAAGAACGGGTTATCCTTGCTTGTTGGAGTGATGAAGTGCGTCGGCGTCCTTCAGGATTGATGATCATCTCAGATTTGTATTAATGCTGATGTGTTCCGTTCCAAGCCGTAAAACATTTTCTTCTCTTCTAAGTCAAGATTTAGAACATTCTCTTCCGCGCAGTAAAATAATTTTTTTTTGTCTCAACATCTGCCTTCCCTGAAGTAAAAATGCACAATTTAAACGAAATGACGCCATATTTCCTTTTCAATTGAGTGACACTCCTAGATTCATTGACTCCGGGGTTGTTTGTGAACGCTGATATGGAAACACCAAAAGCATTGTCCCAGTAATGGCCGCCGGTCTTCCCAAACTGCCTTTGAGCTGTACTTAATTTGTAGCTATTTTTGGCAGGCACAGGACAGACAGGAAACAAGACCCGAAAGGCTAACTTCCTGCTTGGAGTTTTTCCTCTTACCGGATTACAGACAGGGTTTCTAAAATATGGTTCCCATGAGCCGTAACTCCCAGTCGGGATTAGAGGGGTGTATGTTTCGAGGCCGACAAGAGTTGTCCTATTGGAACAGTCGGCTAGCTGCCCTCAAAATTCCGTCAAGGCATGTTTGCTTGGTCCGCACAGATAATCCAACTCCCGTTTACGGAATGGCATAGGACAAGCTTTAAATTTACGACCTACCTGATGCCCGGTAGTTTCCTTTCACAGCAGGCCGGGGGCATAGTTAACCCTTGGCTGTCTTTCTCTACCTTTCCGCGTCCCCCTTTCAGTTCCTTCCTAAAGTATAAGAGAGGAATATTCAGATCATGGATGACTCTACACATATATTATCTATGAACAGCAGAATCCGGCAGTCAGCATTCCTCTAAGATAATTCGACCTATAGATACTGATTCGGTATAATGAACCCCAATCCTAGTGATAATATTATAACTAATAAAACATATATACTGTGATTGGAATAGTGCGTTAGAAATGAGTTGTTGATGTGTGAGAAAATCTGAAAATCCTCTGAGGTAAAAAATTTTATTTTTACGAAAGTAGTCCGAAATAAATACATGTGTTAAATAACTATTTCCGAATAATAATATGAACAAAATTTAACCGTATTTGTGTATGTGTAGGTTTCATTTATACTCCCTTCTAATATCGTTATACTAATTATATATTGATGAATATAGAAGTCTTTATCTGGTAAAATTATTACCAATAATTAGTGGAAAATTGAGGACTTAATTGTATTAATACGAATCGCTGATAATTGCTTAAATATTCGATGCAATGTGTATCGTGTTTTATGTTTATTGCGGTATTTGGAACGCATCCATTGACGATCCAATTAACAAGTTAATGATAATGCATCGGTTTGCTTCTCAGAATGCCCTCTGTGTTTGCCAATGAAAGTGTCCCTGAGTGAAGCGATGGCTGGGGCGGTAACAAACATGGACGGGTAAGAAAGTTCTCTGTAGGTGACCTCTGTTGGTAATGCAGAATTCATGTCGGCGCTTGAGGTGCTCTGCGTCGCGATTACATGGCGCCTGGAAGCTCGTCCGGGTTTAGCGAGACGCCAAATTACGCGACAAGCGAAATGGAGGGTTGCAATTACCTCAACGTCGAAATGCAATTGTGGTAATGGAGCCGTCTTGCCCATAAATGCTCCGACATCGCTAAGTGGCACCTGCGCTCTTAGCATTTCAATTCCTAGCGCGACGAAATGCTCTGGCTACTGAAATGACTAAATCATAGGCTACTATATGTATTTTTATCTTCACGTAGCTAAGTATCACCAAATGCCACGCCTGAACGCGTCAGGACAAGCTATATTTAATGTAAGTGACAATACTCATTCTGGTTCGTTGGGGAATATTAAAATATTGGACAGAATCTTCTCCCTAAACCTTATAAATTTTTGGCGAGCAAGGAATAGCCCAACATATTACGAGTGTCTTAAGACTATGCAACGAGGGTTTAGATATTAAAAAGAAAAGCAATATATTGATAAGTGCGGCATAACGTTTTACAAATCCAGGTCACATTGCTAGTTAAAACAGTTATTCAATGTTCGTCCAATGAAGAAACTAAGGAATTGTTAGAAACTTAAGTTAGTGAGCGTAAATTAAAATTTTAATACGTAGTTAATTGAAAATAATAATCTGGTTATAGAATGTACTAAATTTTAAAACAAAAATTCTGGTTTTATTTACGAACGCTTAGGCAAGGAAAGAGTACGAACAACAAGTTCTGGTCTGATATGTTTATTTTTAGTCACTTTATTGATATGGGAAAATAATGAAAGAAAAGTGTATTATTTTATTATTTAAGTATTAAATTATCATACGATTTCGTTTCATTTTAAAACTATTGGTTGTGTTTAAAGTTATATATGCTATGGAGGCCAAACGTGACGAGTAAGCAATTGAGGGACGAAAGCTGCCGCAAGAGGCGCTAGCATCTTCTGCATGATCTGGCCAATAGTAGAGCTATATGTTATAAGCGTTAGTCAGACTAATTTAGTTATTTCACTCGTAAAAAATATTAATTGTTAATTAATGAATATTTTTGGAATTCTTGCTGAAACTGTTCTGAATTTATATTTTCTGGTAGTAAGAAACCTGATCGAATTTCGGTTTATCGACTGACAATCGCCAATTTCTATACGATTTTGGCATCAGTCTGTGCTAAATTCAGTAAATGTCACCCGTCGATCAGTATTAAATGTAAATATTGCAATATGGAAAATATAAATTATGACAAACTTGACTGAATTTTTACTTTGTTGTTTCAAGACAAAATTTTAATTGCCTAAAATTTTTAAAGTTCATTAAATTTAAAAATTCTTGATTCAATAAATTATTAGAGACGACGAGCGAACAGTCTGATTCTCCATAATTGATATACAGATGTATATGCATTCTCGAAATTTCATATAAGAGTTTGACCTATGACTTAATTTTCACTCAACAATTGAAATAAAATCGATGAGTACTAAAACTGAAAAAGAACCAAAGATGTGAAATTTTTTATATTTACTTTTGCCCACAATTAAATTGTTGTTGTCACTTATTGTTTATATGAGTGTTTCGGTGTTAATCGTAAGATTAAAGCTTATTAAACCGCACAAGTTTTTCTTACATTTCAAATTTCGTCAAGTTATTTCAAATATATTCAATAAGTTTGAATGCTGGTGTCAGAATTGATTTGTATTTTGTAAATGAGGGGACTTCAATCTAATTATATTTTTAATATGAAATATATTAATTTGTAAACGAGCGTCTTCTTCAATACGACTACAGAAGTTGTACGTTCTGTGCTAAGAGCAAATATCTTTTCTTAAAAGCTTTCACCTCTACTCTTTTACCGTACAGCTTTTCAACTTCGATCTGTTAGCAGTATCCTTACAATTCTCAGACGCCAAAGGCGCTTTTCATATGGAAATTTTACTTACACTTTGCGTTAAAATGGAAATGAAAGATTCGACGAGAACAAACGCTTATCTTCCCGGGGATTTTGAATAGGGAAGCGTGAGTAAAAGGTGTGACTATTGCGGCACATAGGTAACCTAATGCATTACTTACTTTAATAACATAATTTATATTCTATATAGTTTGGGTTATTGAGCAAGTGCATGATTTAATTGAAACATTATTTTATTGACTTTATTTTTAAGCTACACACAATTTATAAGAGCTTGAAATAAGAAAGATTGTAGTTTATTTTCACACGTTTGTAATTAAATTTGTTTAAAATTTTGTATGTTTCGAGGTAGGATTTTAAATTACTGAAATATGATACTATTTGATCATTTTTCTAACTGACGGGAATTTAACATTCAACTCAAATACTTTTTCGTTAAATTTGATTGAAACCATAAATTTTCTGACATAATTTTGTGCGTATCGGATCTTTTAATAAAACAATAGCGTTTAATAGCCTGCTTGGAATATTATAAGACAATTTTATATAATAGTTTATTTTCTGTCTAATAGTTGCAGAGCATAGCGACGTTGCCATACATTAACCTGTTATACAAATTAGATATAAGGGAACTAATTATTAGGAGAAAGTAAAATATTTTGCTTGTAATCAATCCTTAAACCAACACTACATAGTGCATCTGTATTTACATCGGTTGTGTTATCGATGCAGCTCGATGTTCACGCGTTGAATGTTATCAGACTGTTAACATTATTAAAATACTCATATACATAACACAATTTCTCTTGAATGCTTTTTCAACGCTTGTCTCTTGTATTGAGTTACACAGAAGTGTATAGCTGCACTAGATAAATTAATATATATATTCATATATATATATATATATACATATATATATATATATATATATATATATATATATAGAGAGAGAGAGAGAGAGAGAGAGAGAGAGAGAGAAAGAGAAACTTAAAAAAGCCATTATAACTCTCTACAGACCGAATACATTATTGTTTTAAACATGACAGCACGGCACTGCAGGGAAGAGACAGATTGCTATTGCATATGCCGCCAAGTGAGCTGCGTCTGGCTATAGTACTATTCCGATCCTATACTAAAAGAGCGTGTAACTAATGAAAGTCAAAATTATTTAAGTTTCTAAAAACATTAATTGTTCTAATATCCGAAAAACTTTATTATTTTCCTAATCCTCGAGATAAATGGAGAAGCTGTTGTAATGCATGAAAGACTGCCTAGGAGCAATTGTTTAAACTTTTATATGATTTTGGTTAAATATTCGGATTTATCTGCCGTCACATCGTGGACTGATGTGCATTACGGACATATTTATGACTATGTTAGTCCGACTCATTGAACAAGTGGCCGGAGACGATGGAGCAGCACCCGTCAGCAGGTAGAATTTTCAAAGATGGGTGAGTAATTAAAAGGGAAGGCCAACCAAGTCAAAGAGTGATCCCAAGGTTGGGTAATACGAAATATACTCTATCCTAGTAACATCCTTCTTGGGATTTTGCTCTTCCCGGTTGTGAGCAAGAGATTTTAAAATAAAAATCCCATAAGCCGTGACACCTAGTCCGGATTTGAGGAGTGAAAGTTACGCGGTTCCAGACGTTGGGCATACATTAAGAGTTTTTCGTAGATCCTTAAGGACCAGTCGGTTACCTGCCCTTCAAATCAGGTCGAGGCATGAAGTTTGGAATGCTGCGCTCCCACCATAGACCCAGCTCCCTTAATCGGAAGGGTGTGGGACAAGTACCTAATGTTCCACTTCCCTGATGCAAGGTATTCCAAGAATCACTTTTAGGCTACTGCCGCGTAGGATCCATAAAATACGACCCGGGGGCACTAACTATCCCTTGGCTACATTTCTCTACCTTCCGCTTCCTTTCTATGCCATTAAAGCGGATAACCCTTAAATAGCCTCAAAAACTACAAAAAAAAATCCGAAGAGGGGACCTATAACGCCTCCGGGGGATTCATCTCGGATAAAATATTATTAAATTAAATAAATTATGCAGTTTTTAGTCTGTTGTTAAAAGTGGTTGTCGTGATTTTCACATTCGAAGCTGGGAGGAGAGTCTATACCACAGTCGCCTATCTACAGAAATGTGTTTTTATAATTTCATACTTGTAGAGAGAGGTTACGGCGTCGTTAATGAATATATTTTGTTTCCACTACTCACATATATAGCCACAAAGCCCTCGAGCATCTTGTGATTAATAATTCATCTCTCTTTATATATACGATATATTTTTTATGTTTACTCAGGTAAATATTAGTGTCTAATTCATGATCTATGTAGTATGTTTTATATAATAAATATGCCAAAATGCTTTGTGAATAAAGGACAATCAGATGACGGTTATACGTTGTTACCAGATTGAGAAGCTCTCGTCTCTCACCGCAGCACAAATTTCATCGCCTTCCTCCAATCCCGCCGCAAGGGACCGGCAATTCTTGGCGTGAATTATTTACGCCCCTGAAAAGCCGAGGATGCCCTGTTAATAGCGTGCGTGAAGACAGGCCTGATCGCGTCACGCAAGAATCTCCAGCTCCGGAGCTTCAAATTGCCCTCTCTGCCAGGACTATAAAGTACGCGACGCGTTATCTGGTAAATTTACCTCAGCGCCGGTAAGTATGGGTGCTTGTTAGGACTGACATGATGGAGTACATGCGCCTCGTGGTCTTAGAAACAGGAGGAGGAAGATGGAAGGACGCCCATTCTCCGCACCGCTCTCTACTCTGCTTTCTTCATGGAAACACGAAACTCTTTATACACGGAATGTGGGCGGGATCTGGGGGAGACACACGAAAGCAACCGCTCAGGTATTACAACATGAAACACTGTGGTCGCAACGCGGCCGTTAAACGTCACATGTAACGATATTCTCATCAGGTATCAGGTTTCTGTAGTAAGCAGGTGGAGTAAGGCTGAATAAACTCGCTTCCAAACATTATATCAGTATTCTGGGTATCAAATTGACCATTAATATAATTTGATTTTTCGGGTATTAAGAATTTGAATCGCGGGAATCTGTTGACAATAGAGTTGTTCTTAATGGAAAACAACAGGAGTAAATTGTGAATATGTAAAAATATTGACCAATATGCAGTGAAATAAAATGTATTGGTAAGTTTCTGAAGTTCCACTTTTCTGATTTCAAGAAAATAAATCTTAGTAAGATTCATATCTGATTAAAATAGAACATTGTATGCCACTGGTAAAATTAATAAAAGAATAGATATGTTAACACTCTTACGCTGTTATTTTTTTTTGTTAAAAATGATAACCAAATTAGTATTTAAAGGACTCGAAATTGAATCAGTCACAAATAAAAATAAAACGATGGGATTATTACGATAAAAATTGCAGATAATATTCAATATAGAGAGACAATGAAGCAGTGTTAATAATAAAAAATAATGTTATCAGAAGTTCTAAATTTAAGAATAGTGGAGATGTTGATGACAATTTCCAAAAAAATTCTCATATTCAAATGTTTATATTTACTAAAATAAGCTGTAATAAAATTGAAACTATTAGCACCTAATACTTTTAAACGGAGTAAAAAATTCTGGTCCATCCCCTTGTAAAACAGATCAAATATAATTATAGATAATAGGACGTTTAGTAACAACAAGTTGAAGAAATTTGTCACAGGAACGCACCATTTTTGTTTCTATTTAGGTAGTTAGGGGTAAGAGATAACAAAAAAGGACTAATTTTATATTCTTCTTAATTTTTCTGCAAACTAGGATTTCATAATAAATTACGCCTAACCCCAATGAGTCATTAAATAGTATTACGATTGAGGAATCATTTTTTTTATCTATTTCTACATTTCTTTATCGTTTTATAAAAACAAACGCGTAAATTATTATGATAAAACTGTATTCAATATATATTTTTTCTCGCGTTTTATTAATAATAAGAAAACGAAAAAGAGAAATAAATCGACGTATTTCAGTTCGACGTATTTAATTTTTATGAAATTATATATTAATTGATTTAACCATTTATTTCTTTGAATATATACTCCACTTGAAAGTAATGTTATTATTTCCTACAAAATGAATCTCTAAGGTAATATTCAACGGATGTAATTCCAATATAATGAGCTTGATACTACAGCGGAATAGTTATGTGCTGATCGAACGATTGGACGTTTGGAGAGTGTTCGATGGTACTGCGTTCTGGATTAGGGGTTTCGACACACAGTTCATGCATCTGTCACAAAATCTGTTCCACAAGTCCACTACTGAGCTTATGGACATCTGCCGTAATCTGTCAGCAAGAGATTTATGACCCCGTACGTGCACCTCACTGACTGTCACGTTTTCGACGAGATCTCTGTTCCAAAATCACGAATAATCCCTCTTTTAGCTTTTGCAGTGATTACAGAACGATAGGTAATCATGAAAGACATTGTAAAGAACTGGCTGTAAATTTTTCATAGTGAATGTTTCTCATCACCAGTTGGCGTTTTGAGATGACCAGAACACTCAAAAATTTCGTTCATAAGAGTTCGCAGATGAAATCTGTAAAAATCAAATACTTGTAATTTGCGTTTTAATACAGTTATCAGCTAATATCAGAGCTTGTTCTTCTTGTCTCATATTAGTTGCACTCACAATTTTTTTTGAGGGATTGGAGGTGTCAATATAAAAGAATATAAGCTGATTGTGTCGTCAAAATGATTATTTCGTAATGGAGTGATGAATATATCGGAGAAGCGATGAAAATAAGACAAGTGATGCGGAAGGTATGAGAATAAATCGAAAGATTTAAACAGAACATATAAGTTAAGGGTAAGTTTAGTTCAAACTCCTAAGAATACAGGAACCACCAATATATTTCTTTATGTCGTCTAAAGAACAGACTTTCAGATTTATTATGACGGCAGCTAGTTGGGACAATTTAATGCACCTCATCAAACAATAGCAATCCCAAAAGACTCGCCGCATGACGGCGCCTTCCTTTCAAGGAGAATTTCGTAATCCTAGCAGTCGCCCAGATGCATTTTAGAAGATTTATATATTCATACGTGTTTTCCAATTTAATTTTTCACAAATCAACAGCCAAATCAAACTAAGAATAAATGATTTTTAACAGTTCCTCAATTTACATAAGTTATTTACTAATTTAATATTTATGAAATTGAAGGATAATAGACTAAATATATTCTAAAAATTAAGGAGTAAAGTATAATTAAAACTAGGAAGTTTCAACACTATAAATTAATTCAACCTGTACGACTGTTCTGACTTTTAGTACCGTTTTTAGATTAAATATTTTTTGTAGCTAAACAGAAATAAAATAATTTTTTTTTATATAAAAATATCACAGTGTTTGCACATGAGAACGTTTACTGGGTGAGTTTAATATTGAAAAAAAATTATACCTACAATTTGGTATTAGTCTCGATACTTTGAATTTAATAAATTCTATAAGGCCTCAATCATAGTTATTTTCCTTTGTATTATCAAAAACTTAAAAGAAAATCGTCTAATTTTCAAGATACTCAATAAACCAATGTGCCAAGTGTTTAAGCCACGTAGGCTTTTAATTGTAAAATGTAGAAGGATATATTGAGAAATATTATAGTGTTTCTTTAGTAAATTGAAAAACGACGTTTCTAGTTTGTCGACAATGTGTGAAAGTGGAGACGTAAAATGTAAGTGTTCCATTTTTAATTTTGTTTGATGTTTTCTTATACCTGTAAAATATTTTAGATACTTATTCCGTATCTCTAAGTATTGTCCTTAATCCTTTGAATACGTACCGATGATTTCAGTGTCGGATACGTTGAATTTCATTATCTTGTCTGCTTATCTGTTACTTTCTTGTTTCGATGTAATTTAAACGACTAATCTGAAAATATTATTTTATAGTGTAGAGAAGCTTTAAATTACTATGCATAAAAGTAAATCAATTATTTCATATGTAGTTTCAAACAGAAAATATATAGAAGACTTGGAAGCAGTATACGTTTCACAAGTGATGTATCCTAAAGTGGAATAGTGTGTTTTTTATCATGCTGCTGTTTGACCTTGGACTATCTAGTTGTTGGTAGTAAATGATGAGCGGCGTATATCCTTAGTTTTAAATTGGCTCAGACCTTGGTCCTCGTGCTGGCCGGAAGTGATGCCGCTGGGCGGAAGCTCGCACTGCCGGCCACGTGATGCACCTTGCTTCCCTCGGTTACAGTTCTGTCACAGTCCGTGGCCTTCGTTAGGCTACAATTTACATATTTATCGGGGTGGACAATTAGTTTGTTGTGCTTGCCGGCTTGTACAAACCTGTATATAGCTGCAAGGCTGTTAGGAAAGCAGAGAGCAACTATAATATGAAGGGCCTGCAACTTTGTACATATTAAAGAGGCTTGTAACGTTATCATAAGTTTCTTTGTGTATATGTGTGCTTTTTCGAGCCTTAAACTCTGGTAGAAGAAATAAGAACCTGAGGTTGGACAAGAGATGATAGAAAGATAAGTTATATACTAACCATGAAACCGATGTAAATGACAAAATTTAGGAAATTATAAGGACATAAAATATTGACCACTAATATCCAATCACACAGACATTTTCATGATTATTATTTCTATGAGTCCTAAACTAAATATATCCATACAGAAATAACCGTCATTAAATCTATGAATAGACATTTCTCACTGTTGTTGCAAGTATTTTCTTTATCTCTCTAGTTTACCTAACTAACAATAAAAATTTGTTTTAAACAAGACAAATTTGTAGACTCAACAAAACTCCATACATACAGCCTCAACTTCCTTTGATCGCAAACACGTAACATCCAACTGGTCGTGGCCGTGACTTCCGATATTCTATTTTACGAAAAAAGTAAAAATATATTTGATCCATTGTGAGTAATGAGAATATTCGTGTGAAGAGTAAGCAGACCGGAATGTTTACATCGTATAAAATGAATACAAAATAATCCTAAGAATATTACAAAATTGAAGTTGACAGAAGACCCGGAGGTAAAATAACTATTTTTTTACTAATAAACCATTAATTTCTTCTACTAAAATAAATATAAGGCTAACCAACCAAATTAACCAGAAAAAATAAATTTCTATATTCGATTTAAGAATTTAGAAAACAGCTTGCGCATTTGAATATATTTAGCTTACATCTAAAAAATTAGTTTTGATAGAAAATGATTATTGTTTTCACTTAATATTTTGACTAAATACTTGAGGAATAGTTGGTACAAGTTTTTCGACTGGTAAACAAGGGGTGAAAGGATTTTAATAAATAATATAAAAAGAATAATCAGTTATATACAAATAATATTTTAATAATTTTAAAACGGAGAAAAACGACAAAAAAGTGTAAATTTTTTAAGTATAAGGATAAATTTTATATTGGATGAGTGAAGTTACGTGATTTTTTTCAGTGAAACGATGTTACCAAACATTATTCAGACTCATTTACCTATTTCGAATTATTTAACGTTTTTTCGATACTAGGGAGTTGTTAATATATTTAATACACTGAAATAAAATATATATAGTTTACTATTATTTGGAGTGTTTATTAGATGTTGCATTTTTGTCTAATTGATTTTTTTGTTTTCACCAGAAGTATTTATGCATTTTTCCAATATAATAAATACTTATTATATTTTATCTATCTTCATACAGTAAAATTGGAAAATATTCTTAACATTGAAATTTTAATGAGCCTAGCTTGTTTTCTAGTAACTATTTGCGTAATAGGTTTAATAATACTGTATGTGGAAGGAAACCTTAGGAATGTTCTAGTTGTACTTATAAGTTTCTAACTTAAATTATTCCCTTATTGAAGAGACCGAACACTAACATCAATGGAATGGACGGCATATTATGCAACATGCTTTGTTAATAACGTAATAGCAAATGTATGAAAATAAAACAACATATAAGTTGGAGATGTAAGGATGAACAGAAAAAAACGGCACGGAAATTTAATAAAACAAGTTTAATAAAGTAATACTAAAAGAGCGGATATGAATACTTTTGACTGTTGATTTTTTGGAGTAAATTTTAGTTTAATCAAATCTGAAAGCTCACAGAAACTTTACCGTTAACCTATATACATACTCTTCACAGACAACCTTCGTAATTAATTCACGAGAAGTGATTACGTTTAAACCAATATTTGAGTTGACTTATTATTACTGCATAACCGTTCCGCCTGTATGAAATTAATTATTATTATGAATTCATTTATGTTTGGAATGAAAATAAAATAAACTATGCCATAATAATAGCACGTATACAAAAATTAGTATAAAATATTAACATAATTCATACAGTGAAATTATTTCCTGCGAAAGGTGATTCTGTACTATAAAACAAACAAAATTTTACGTCGTTAAAACTTTCGAATTATAACTTCGTTGAACTGAAAATTTTTTTCATCACCATAAGAAAAGTAGTGGAATCAAACAAAGTCGTTGAATAAAGTGAATACGTGAAACTGTATTAGCTATTATTTGAAACTGAAATTATATTTTTTAAAATCATTTTTATGATTTTGATTAAATATAAAATGGCAATTATTGTCATTAATCTTTGATAAATCATGTAATTTCCACATCAATAAGTTAGACATATTAACTCTGATATTATATTGGAAAAAACCGATTCGCGTGCTGTAATCTTAGTTCGAATTTTTATGTTCAGAATATCCAGGAATTTGTTTGCTACGAAAAAATATATACTGATGGTCAATCTATTAAAAAAAAACCATCTTGCAAACGAAGCATAATATGATTATATTTTATAATTACGATGAATCTCGTAGAAAATTGAATTATAAACAGAAATGATTAATGGAAAATTTATAGAATCAAATATTATCGTTAAAAATCTGTTTTTAATACAGAAAAGTAAATACAATCTAGTAGTGGAAGTTGGTAACGATTTGCTTGGACCGCAATAGCTTGCTTGCTCCGTTAGCCATAAATTGGACTCACTTTGGGAGATTACGCCTGGATTGTGCGAGAAATATAGAGAATTGAGCTGTGAAATATAATAGCGAATTAATGCAAATATCGACGCAGCTTTAAAGTAAAGGGATGGTATAGTTTTAAGACCAAATTCAATACATTCGATGAAAGCATGGTAGTACTAATACCACTATGACAATTTCGAGCTCAAATTATGAAATTTTCTTAAAATATATTCTTTCGAGAACTGGCGTGGTATATAGGAGAAGAGAACGAATATAGACGAATGTAGTTAAAAGGGTGAACGTACGTTATATTAGAACTAGTAGCGACATATTAATGGAAGAGTGAGAAAATGAAAAAATAATGAAAGGGAATTATAGTTATTTAAAAAAAACTAAAGTAGATAAACAGTCCGCAAACACGACTGAGAAAGTTTATGACAACTTACACCAAATTAAATATAAATGTGCCTTTAAATTAAGCTACTCATTAGATAGTCAAAACTATCTTGAATCAAAAGATTTATCATTTTATATAAAACCTTGATATTTAAATTTTGTGAACAATTTATTGATTTATTTGAATGTCTAAACTTGTTTTAAGTTTCAAATTGAAATTTCAGAAATTAAAAACAGAATATATTTTCTTCAAGAAATTCTTAAAATTTGCTGTTAAATAGTAGATTAAATTATTAAGAAACAATTAAAATAAAACTTACTTAAAATAATCTTTCATATTACAATAAAATTTCCGAAAAATAATAATGTCTATAATGGGCATAATCAATATTTAATAATTTTGAATGGCGCAACACTTATTGGCATATTGTGAACATTAATTTTTGTTTTTATAAGTTGGAAAACTTAATTATTTATGATTTTATGTCAACTAACTTGAAATTTGAAGATTTATAAATTAGAAAGTAGGTGAAAAACTTTTGACTTTTAGAAAAAATTATTGATTACACATAATTAAAAATTCTGTGAATCTGTGTTTCAGAAAATTTAATTTTCACACCGATCATGTTATATAAAAATAATTCTCGAAAATTTATGTTATTAAAAAGGATGAGATTTGGATTTATTATTCATTGCATTAGTTCTCGGTTTTGGCAATAGGATACGTCATAATATTAGATTAAAGGAAAATAATAAAATTACTATCTTGTTATTTTCAAAATAATTATATAATTTTAAGAAACGTTAAATATACTAATATAACAGTAATTAAAGAAATGATAACTGTAATAATCTTGAAATTTCATTAGATGGAGTTTCCAACAGCATATTTTACTTCGAGTCCCGTTGAACATGAAAAAAATCTGCAAGATAATAATTGTAAATTAATAGCAGCACTTGAAAGGTTACGAGAACAATATGTTTCATTTTTAAGAAAAAAGAGGGTCTTTAAAATAATTATTGGCAGGTATCATAGAAAAAGTTAGTTACGAGACTGACTCAATAAATTACATTAATGTATGGGATTTGTTCAAATTAGTTTTATATTTTAACTCTTATTGATCTATCATTGAATAATTTAATAAAATATTTCTTTTTTGTTTCAGGTAATTAACATCAAGACACAAAAGACCTTATACAATTCATATATACCGAAAGTAATATTTGTAAGTATGTATATAATTTGAATACAAGTCTACATTGATTTATATTTAATACATTTCTTCTTATAACACTCTTTACAAAATTGGCAGAAATTTATAGAAATTGTTTTTAAGATTATATTTATTAAGTCCTTCTGTGAATAAACAATATAATCATATGATTTCTTAACGACTACCTGAATGCCATCTACCAAGTTAGGTTGTGATAAGGCAAAAATCTCTCCAAAGATTTACCTTGGTTTTCGTCGTCAGGCTAGCCTTCAATTACGTACAATTTTCTCGCGAGTGAAGAAATAGAATCTCCACGTGCCAAACGTAAATCCTAACTACTTGTCCGAAAATACCCGCAGATTACACATCTGTTGTTTGGTAAACATTGCAGATTTGGGTGGCTGCGCATTTCTGACGAAACAAAAAATTCAACTATTGTGAAGATAGTTTTATAAACGCTTTCTTTGTAACTTAAAATACTGGCTTTGATTCTGTGAAACAATTATTATTTGTTCAAAAAAGCGAACATAAAATGAAGTTCTATAGGATTACTAATATATCTACTTTATTTCTTTATATTTTGTTTGTCGGACAGGAAACAAGGAGTCATACTGAAAAAAAACTCGACAAACATTTATTTTAAGCTGAAATATAAGGCTTGGCATACCACAGGGTTACGTTTTACGTTCAACATTATTTTTAAATTATATAAATGATCTGCAGAATTTAATAAATTCAAACCGTAAATAGGTTCTTTTATTATATCAGACAAGTTTATTAACTAAAAATAATCATATGTTCAGTTGTCTTATAAATTGATTTACTGTAACGGAACTAACATTAAATTATGAAAAAAACAGCTTAATAGAATACTATTTTATACAACTACCTGCACATTACAAATTTCAGATAAAAAAAATATGGCTGAGGAAGTATAAAGTAAAAAATTATTCGTAATTTTGGTAGAGTATAAGTTTAAGTAGATAATTAATATAAATAATTCACAGTTTTTCCGTTAGAATTTCAAATTCTTTCGATATAAGAAGTACAACATTAGGAGAGCAAGATAGATATTCTAAACGTTTCAAACTTATCAACAGTTACTCTTCTACTTCGTAATATTAATCCCACAGTTTGTACTATAATTCCTTTTCAATTTTTAAAGAAAACGTTTCTTATTATATCAAATGAATTTTTTTTCTTTTACAATATACAATTAAATAACAGGATTCTGCCTCTTTAAAACATAAAATTAAATTTTTAACTCAACTGTAAGTTTCTGAAAAATCTCTTGAGTGTTCCGGAAATGAATTTATTTTCCTTTAATTTCTTAATCAGTATAAAATTTTTTTCAAAAAATATTCGAAATATAAATTTTACCTCCTGTCAATATCTTTTCCCCAATACCATAATCATTCAGAAAAATTAAATTTTCATTGATATTAGCGATTGTTATTTTCATAACAGACGGATTTAATACCAAAAAAAATTAAATCACTCCTGTTGGGAGAGTTAATATTTTCCTCTTTAGACCAGATTGTTTCATTCATCCCAAAAACACTGAATCTTTACTCTTGATACGTAAAATGAATGCGTTTCCTATACGTAAATTTGGGATATTTCTTCAGAATTAAATTTTATACCTGTTCCCAATTTTTGCTATCTGTACCGTAAACTAGAATTAATAATATTGAATTTCTTATAGTGTTCACTTTAATCTTATTCAAGAGTAACGTGAGCGATAATTGTAGATTATGCCTTTCGCCTGGAGAAGGTAACAGGATTAGTCCCGTCGCATTCTTTTTATAGAAGAATAAAGAACATTGCGACTGACGGACTTTGTTGTTTTTTTGCGAGACGTGATAAATAATTTGACGTTGAAAGTGAGGGAGTTGCGTCACAAACTTAGCTTCCGGCGGATAGCGTCACGTTTTGAAAGCGACGTCCTGGTGGAGGCTCTGCAGGTTTCCCAGCGGCGGAAAAGCGGAGAAAAACTCTCGGCAGCTGACTTCAGCCAACAGCTGCTTCCAGACCGGACGTGCCCAGATGCTGACGTTCGCTCAAGGAGATTTACTGCTCTCCAGCCCGATTGAGAGGCTCTCACGACTCCCGGGGAATCTGAAATATAGCCATTAACATTTATCACCGACTTAGCGGCTCCGCAGTCACGTAAATATCACAAATAAAGACGAATTCTTCTGCGGAGATGGACGCATGTGGTTCTGCTGAAGTAAACGCATACGTGAAAATCTTATCAAATAAATCGAGAGATAGACAATAAATATTGTACCGACATTTACGTAAAATAATGAAATATTTGTTTATATTTTTAATTATACGCTCCTAATAATAAAAATAATGTTGTTTACAATAAAAAAAATTAGTAGGAAAACCAATATAAATTTCCTTAAATTTTCATTACCTGAAAATCATAATTATTTGTTTACCGTAATATTTTCACTTCATTGAGAAATTTCTATAAAACGTTAAGTTTATAGAGAATGTATTTAATTTCTTCTTTCTCTTTAATATTTTTAAAAATGTGTGTATCGCTAAGCATAAAAGGTAGAAGCAGAAATTTATTTGAAAAGGGTTACATAGAATTCAAACTATACGCTCGTAATGTAATTAAAATCATAATCGATCAAGTTATCTCTCCAAACTAATTTCATTTAGGAAATTACATATAATACGGATTTTAAAAAATTTCACTGTCTTTCTTACGAACAGTATTTATTCAACATACATAAATTATTTCTACATTTATAAACGTTCCTCTGTAAAAAAATACATTAAACAAATATTTGTCCTCATATCGTATGAAGTTAGCTTTGAAGTCACTCCAATAATAAATTCACTAAACTCTTGGGAAAAATATCCGACAAATGTAAGCATATACAAATACCATTTACTTAAAAATAGACGATAGTTTACATTTTATGAAATTCAAAAAAAAACAAATGTTCATACACTTAGCCGGCCTCGTCTTTAGATCTTCTCATCACAGAAGCTTCATGCGGATAAAATTTATCATCTGTTGCAAATTCGCACCCACACGTCGGTAACACCACCGCTGGTTTGACAATAATCAGGATCCTGAAGCTTGTAAACACAGTATAAAAATTCTATTACAAAATAGGCGCCACGACTAAAACTTGCCAATAGAATATTGTGGTTTTTGCTAATACTCAAAATTAAATAACACTGGTATAGTCAATATGCATATATGAAAATATATATATATATATAACCTCAGTTATTTTTAAGCGATAATCCTACTGCCAAAGAAAAAATTTAACTTATGTCGAAAATTCAATAAACACTTTACTAACATACTATATTTTTACATAAAATCTACTGCTCCAAAATATGGAATAAAATATTTAAGTATGAATTATTACATTATTTATAAAAGCACAATTTATTGTCAACACAAAAAAAGTGGGCCAACTATTATTATTCAAACGCGATTCTGTACGCTTTATTGATTGATAAGTCGGAGAATTATCTCGAGTGTCACGTACATTAAAGTGTTGGTATTCCATTTGATACGTAACCCTTTTACGTTTGTGCTATTTCTAGGTATTCTAGTCTACTTGTCAGAAAATTACATTAGATAATTTTCTCACAGACGTGTGGGATGATATTACGGTTTATGATTGTATTATTTACAGGGTTTTCCCTATAACTGCGAGGGCTATTCTCTCGCAGGCAGAACCTTGTAGGAGAGACACGAAGGGGCTACGTTTGGGGATGCCTTTTCCTCTCCGTTTTTGAACTAAGGTTCCCACAAGCCGAGGCATCTCGGCCTGTTCTGAGAGGTGTATGTTCCGGGGTCACAGACCTTGGGCATACGGTAAGAGTTGTCCGTATTCCTATTGGAATAGTCGGCCAGCTGCCTCCTAAAGTGGTCGAGGCACGGAGAAGGGATGCTGCGTCCCCACGGCAAACTCCTCTCCCGCTATCGGAAGGGCGTGGGACAAGTACCCAATGCCCGACCTACTTGATGCAGATTTTTCTAGGGTTTGTCCTGCATTTCTTTAGGCGCATGCCGGGTAGGATCCTTAAACTATAGCCCGGGGGCCCTAGTTAACCCTTGGTTACCTTCCTTTACCCTTTCACATCCCCCCTTTCAAATCCCTTTTCTATGCTATAAGAGGGGAGTTGCCGCTATGTGAATTACCATATACATAGCCTGTCTACACCTAAAAAAAAGAAAGAGAAAGATACGAGACACTTACCTAAAGCCTGCGAGGTTCTCTCACAAGTGAACTTTTCTGGATAGATGCCTTTTACTCTCTGCGTTTTTTGACTAAGGTTCCCTCGACACGTAGTGAGAGGTATATTTTTCGGGGTCGCAGACTTTGGGCGTACGGTAAGAGTTACCATTGGAACAGTCGGCCAGCTGCCTCCTAAACTGATCGAGGCACGGAGAAGGAAATGCTGCGTCCCCACAGCAAACCCCTCTTCCGCAATCGAAAGGCCGTGGGACAAATACCCAATGCCTGACCTACCTGAAGCACGTTTTATAGGTTTCAGGCAAATGTCAGGGACCCTAGTTAACCCTTGGCTACATTCCTTTACCCTTCCGCATCCCACCTTTCAAATCCCTTCCTATGCTATTAGAGAGGAGTTGCCACCGTGTGCATTACCTTCATGTAGCCTGTTATCTTTAAACAAAAACATACACACAGTCTCATGAGTATGTTGAGTGAGATGGAAAAGTAAATATATCTTATTTTTTTAATCAAATAGCCCTCTGTCCGTGATCTTACAAATTATTCTAATGACATACTTATTTAATAAAAACAAATCAATATTTGTTCAGATAATAAAAAACTGTAAATTGCGATTAATTAATCGTTTCACTTACTAGAAGCTGACAATCATGAGCAGGAGTGACTAGTTAATTTAATTTAATTTTCTGTAGATACAATAATATTTCAATGCATGTTTGAAGTCGTAAGGTTTAACGTGTATGCAGCATGGAAAGAACCACACTAGTCCACAAAGAGAAGAATTTCACTTTTTATTTTTGGAATGCCTCGAATAATTTGTAATGTTTGTTTTGTCTGGTGCAATAGGAGTTGCTATGTATAAATGTGGCTGGGAGAACGCAGGCGAATAATTGCGTGACCAGGAAAGCATAATCTCCTGTGACATTCTGGGCTCGTGACATGCCGAGATAAGCCCAGCGGTCAGAACCTATTTCCTCTCTCCCTGTGGACCTTCAATCAACCCAGATGAGCTCCGTCAAACCGCATACAAATGCCCCCCTCCCCTTTCCCATCACCCAACTCTCCCGATGCAGATTCGCACATTTATTAAGAAGTAATGGATTTTTATAAAAAATATACTTCTGGAAATGACAGGAGAATAATTGCATGAATTCAGAAGTCTTTTCAGCCGTGGAGTAATTAACTTTTGCCCAAAAAATTAAATAGCGATAGATAAATCAGATGTTTAATTTAGAGATCTTTCAGGTTATAATTACCAGTAAAATTGACCACTATATTATAACAAGAGGCATATCCGTTTCCAATACTTTGCCAATACTGAAAATATTCTTTAATATTTTAAGAATATTAGTATCTCGCCCAATAATATTTATACTAGTGTCTTATTCAAACAAAATTAGAAGTAAAAGGAAGATGGCGATCGTACTATTCTATCCATTATTCTTTTATTATTCAAACAGTATTAATGTAACTTTTGACAGATTGCTTTCTGTAACGTTTATTATATGAAGAATTTTTTTTTGTTTACTGTTATTTTATAAATTCCTAATATTAAATTTACCAATACCGTAGGAGAAATAATTATAGTTTGATTAATACGATATTAATAAAATCATCAAGAACAAAACATGCTCACTACTGCTTTTTCTTACAATATTAAATTTTATTTCCGCTTTCAAAAATTGGAAAATCACGTCTACGATGAAAATTGGCCATTTAATAATTTATGGTCAAGTTTTTTTATTTGTTTTGGTATAACCTCCTTTAATAATTTTATTTAAACTTTTCACAAATTGCGTTATTCTTTTGAAATATATAAATTATTATTAAAAACGTGGAAGAAAAAACAATAAATATGTATAATTTAAGGATCATAAACTACATACAGCTTATATATCGATCATAAATTGCATACCAATAATTTATAAAAATTTAATTAGTGGATATTAGCTAAATCTCAGAATTTATTTATAAATATACAATTGCCTTCAATTACCAAAAAATTGCCAAAAAACATAATGTTTCTTCCCTTTGTTTAGGGGTCCATTAAGAATTCCGAGATAAGAGGTCCCTAAACAATTGGGAAAAAACGTTATGTAATATTGCTAATTGTAAATTTTATTGTTTATAAATAAATTCAGATTTTTGGCCAATATTTAATTATTGAGAATAATTATTAACAGTAGGATTTGAATTACAAACTGACTCAATATCTGCATAATCAGTTGTAAATTAGGAATTTTCAGTATTTCAATAATGGAACTGAAATGTAATTTATTAACCTCACGTGTTTCCTACACAAAATATATCGTTGTAATTGATTTCGATGATAAATTCAGCACAAAACTTTTACTGATAAACTTCATTGATAGTAATTACACGTTAAATGAAATAATAATAATGAAAATTATTTCCCAAATATTCAAACAATATATATTTATTTTTTATTTTGTTTAACATTAATATCTAATGAAGTTAAATTATTTGTTTAAATTCTTTAAGAATATTAGAGAATTAATTTTTTCATGTTTTTTATTTTCATTTATTAAATATTGTTAAGGTAATTCTGTTCTTATAGAAAAATTATAATTATATTTATAGACTCTAAGTGAAGACCAAAACTACAAAAAAAGGACCTAAGTGATGAAAATAGTAGAGTTTAAGTACATTTTTTTCTTGTACAAGAAGTGAATATTATGTCATCAAAAAGTTCCCTCAGTACAGAATGTTATGGATTTAAGGTCTCGGAAAGTTTATTCTGTGAAAAATATAGGAAATAAACACTCCGAAACTGGTTTCATAATTTTCATATTCCTACTATTGTATTTCATGTTCAATGTGGTAGACATTCTATAGTCACTCTAATTGAACATAATTATGGATTTAATTTTAGGGATAATTCTCACTGATTTAGTTATATACAACTTAACAATTTACCGAGAATAAAAATCTATACATCCCACAGTATAGAACGTTCGTGCATTATCAAATTGGCCTAGTAATTTAAATGTTACAGTTGACTGATTTTAGTTAGACTGCCAGATTATAAAATTTATCTCTGAACGTAAATGTAATTACAGAGCAAATATTTGATTTCATTTAGTTATATACATCCGCCTTGTTTTGTCATCTAGCGGGGGTGCCGGCGTTTACACAGTTCTGGTAACTAGTAAGTTGTGCAAACAAACTCTGAAAACAGTTGGCGCTCTACTCGGAGTGCAAACAAGAACTCTACCATTGCGCTAACGAAGAAGTTCCTTCTTTTGAGCAAGAGGCTTTAATTTCGCTAGGTTGTTAATGAGTGTAACACGTAACAAAGCTAAATGTACTCTTAGGGTCCCCGGAATATTTTGCAACGAAAACTCGAAAAAGGAGACGAACTCGACAGGGACATATAATAACTAAATAATTGGTTCACACCCGTGTGGATGTAATCAATTTTTATATTAGCAGATTGGATGAGACTTTTTGTCGAATATGACTGTGTCAGTAAAGAAAAACATTTTTACCTTTTAAGCGACACACTATGTTTGTCTAGATTTTATTACAGAAAAGGAATACTGTCTAAAAGTCACGAAAAAGTAAGCAGGTTTTATTAAAACAGATTAATAAAAATTGACCCAGAAATTTTTATAAATATTAATCATTAATATGAAGGGGGTGTCCTATCGTCGTCAGGCGAAAAGCGGTCACTTGTGTTACAGTTAACACTTATTTTGTTTATTTTAATTTTCTACAAAGTCACATTTAGCTAAACTAGGTACTGTATATAATCATATTAGCGGCGCGCAAAAATTAGAATACGGTAAGTTCTTCATATATACAAAATCTTGTTTTAACGTTAATCTAATATATAATAATAAATGAATATTTAATGTTTATATATATTCTGCAACCAAATTAAAACTCGTGAAGTAAGGAGTACCACACATGATAAACGTGTTACTTACGATCCGGGAACAAACACTGTGGGATGGAGAAAAACGGTTTGGCTTTTTAAAACTTGAAGAAACGACCAATATTAGCGTCGAAGTTTTGAAGCTTTGGTCGAAGGTTCAATAATAATGAATTGTTGAATAGGGAAATGGGTCACCACAAAAAAAAACGTTACAACCAACATAACCTGCATTGTGTTTATCACTCATGAAACGCCGACCCGTAGAACTTTCTCAGCTCCATTGAAAAGGAGGTTTTATTCGATGTTATATTAGTTGTGACGTACGGGCCGGATTTTCCTCCCCTTTGCCAGAAAAGGCAAATCTGAATTCCTGCGAGGAGTAAAATCAGATTGCTCCTGTGACAGTGCCATATTGATTACATCCTCGACCCTAGATCCCCACAGATATGATCCCCACCCTACGGCCTTTCTAATGGCTCCTGATAATTAGCTGGGAGTTTGACGGCGCCCCTGGGAAGAGCTACGACTTCAAGAGTTCCTGGAGGAAGGAAACCGTACACTTCATTCAATGGAATGCTGTTCTTTAGCAACCAAGTACTTTGTTTACTTAAATAAATCATAAGTACAAAAAAAGTTGTTGAGCATCACTCAAAAATACACAGCAATACACAAACATTTCTTTCAAATAATAGAACTCATAAGTTTATAAAAATTTATTTATTTATAACAAATTCATTTAATTTGAAGAAAATATAACATAGTTTTTTTAAAAAAAACAAGTGAAAATTCTTGAAAATTATTTTAAATTTTTATTAATATTTTTTATCGCGTTTCCGGCGCATAAATATTTATTAAATTTTCGAGCATAAATAATCAATAATACATTTGTGTTTATCCGAAATTAATTTAATAACAGAATTGTTCGTAAATAAAGGATAAGGGAAGTTTTTTTTATTCCGAATTATTTTAAAGTGTCAAAGATAACCTCTGAAATAATAATATCATTTATTACTTTCAAAGTAACTACTTCCAAAGTTTTATAATAACTTAGTAAACCTTATTTATATGAATAACCCATTATTTTTATGAAAACCTAATCAGTATATTTTTATTACAGACTTTGGTGTCTTTACAGGAAAGGCTTACACGAGTGTGTTGTAGTTTATCTTGAAGATCTGAAATACGTGGATTGCAATATTATGCTGTAATTTAATTTTACATATAAGGTCTAAACGCCTATGGTGGTTTTATATTGATGAATAGGATTACGTACATTACACATGTGATAGTAGTTATTATTTCGTGTATATATTAATATATTATCAATATTATACTATGACTTATTTATTTCTTAATAAAGTAATGAACCACTTAGGTTATTGGTGAATTTATCTTTTTTAAGTTAAGAGGCAATTTCTTATAAAAATGATGATGCTCGGTAATCAAAAATTCCCTCTCCGTTCCTTCTATATTTATATATATGGCACCGATAACCAGTGAATCAAGGAAAAAAATGACTTGTGTTGGTTCGTCTGATGGAATAGTTGAAAGCTGGCACATTAGAAGAAATGAACAACTTTGAGGAAGATCGTAATGCATCACACTAAGTGACATAAAGATCACGAGGAAATGGAAGCTGAGTATGGTCATATCTCAGAGAAAAGTGCCGGCAGTATAAATCAAATTTGACATGTATATTGATTGTCTACTTCCTCTGTTTATGTGTCATAAGGCGTATTTTATGGCTTTCAGCAAGAAGGGCTCGGAAAATGAAAAACACACAAGGTAAAGCGACGCGGAAAAAGGGTATCATAAGGTTGATTCTTAGAAAAAAAAGTTATTTAATTAATTATTTTGTTAAAGATTATACTCTTTTTAATACAATGGATTGATTTTAATTTTTATAAGTTTATTATAAAATAACATTATTTTTTACTTTAAAAATTATTAGAATATATTTCTTCTAAGTTAGTCTTCCCTAGGTAGAATTCTATTTATTTATTTATGCCTTATCATATTTGTCCAATTTTACAATCTTTGAATGTTATAATATAAATTTCGGTTTGTTTTTGATTACAAGAGTTGTTTCACAAAGTTTTAGGGAAGCAAATTAAATATTTTTATACCGTGAATGCTACCTATCCTAATCACGTACAAAGTCAATACCAATGAACGATTTCTGCTTATAAGTTTGATATTTTTGTTTTAATAAATAGATAATTATTTTTTTCTTGAAATTTAGCGCCCTACAACAGATTTTACTTTTCAAGGCCAGGTTTATACATTTTCTGGTTAAGAATGATAATCTTTAAATGATATATTGTCGACGATAAATATTAAATTTTATGAATATTTACCCAATTATTTTCTTTGGGAGGATTATTTTGAGACACGTTAGGTACAAATAATTCTTCAGAAGCTTCAAATCACTTTGTACTTCTTTATTACTCTAATTAATAAAATACGATGGTATATTATATATGCAATTGAAATATTAATTTACGTATATCCGATCGATAAAAAACTATATCACTCCAACTTCCAAATACGTACAGATAAATTCGCTCAAAAATGTTATTTAAGATTTTTTCCCCAGATAATTATATTCAAAATAATGCCTATTTTATTACTTTTAGGAATTTAAACTGAATTATTTGTTCGCTTTGAAGTCCAAAGGACTGCTCTAACATGAATATAGATTAATTGAAACTAAGGTTGTTGCATTAAGCCATTAAATCATAGTAACAGTCGCTTGGCTGAGCTAAATTATTAGTAAATATTAAATTTTCCAATATGTAACTCAAAAATAGCTATACTTTATAGAATAAAATTTTTGACGGTTTAATTTAGCAATTTTAAGGCACTATTATTTGCAATTTTTTATATAAAATCAAGGGGGAAAGTGTTTGTTAAAATTGGAAATGCGTGAGAAAAGCGTATTACTCGTTAGGCCCATTGTAATGAGCGTAGCTATTATCCTCGGAAGTATTTAATAATCGAATATGAACTTCTTATCAAACGTGCATTGCTTATTGTATACTGGAAGGGGCACTCAATTATTTTTGACAGATTGTGTATGTACTACTGTAGTTATTAAGATATCTCATCATGTATACTTCCATTATTATCTAGGAACGTGTAGAAAGGTTTAAAGAGTAATAACTGCTGATTTATTACTGTACAGTGTAGCATGTGAAACAGACGATACGGCACCTAGCATTCATTTGGTTAAGGGAAAACTTGGCATCTGTGATAAGTTCCTTAGGAGCAACCAAGGCACACCCACCTTGAGTCCACAGGTTATTAGCGCCGATGGGGAGAGCCAGATACTGCAACGACTCCAATTCAAATAAAGCAAGAATTGTTATTATTAGAACGTTGTGTGCTGCTAGCAATTACGGCGCCTCATCTGATACGGCGAGTGATTAATGAGCGGGCAAACATTGGAGCGCGATCGTAATTACTGGGGGCGGCTTACGAGAAGAAAAGCGTGTGTCACAGTTCAGTAACTACATACGCAACATCTACCTCACAAATATCCACGTGCTAATTTCCAGTGAGATTCGAAGCAATCAATGTAAATCATTGTGGATCAGGTTTCCCCAGAAGTGGAATCTCTTCAAAGAAAGATTCAAATATGTAATTTCAGTATTATAACCGACAAAATGGCAAATAAAAGAACAATGCTTACATTTATTATAATGATAAATTTATTTGGCTACAACTATAATTTTTGAAGAGTTTTTAAGCCTAAATTAATTAAGTTGATCACGCAATGGTCAAATAGACGTAGGTGACACATCTGGAATTTATAAGATTTTGATTGTGAATCAACGAAATAAAAATAATTGTCTACAAACTGAAATATCTCTTTTTGTTTTCATATATTACAAAACTAAAGTTTTATCCGGAGAATGTTTAGCATTTAAATATGTTTGGATCAGCTAAATAAGACGAGGCTACAGCGTAGACATCCCGCATTGCTTAACGGTTCCCGGCTTCTAACATACAGGACGATATCTATTTGTTTTTTCACAATTCTTTAAAAGGATCTAAAAAAATTAGAAACAGTGATCTAAACATAATATAGCTTGTCGAGTATAAAGAACTAATAATTCTTTAATATTTGACTTTCAGTGCAGATCTATTATTAAGATTTAAACATTCCTTAATTAAATATTTCAAACCAGTTCACTGAAGTAAAAATTATGTAAATCGATTATGACACCAAGTCTGATGAGGAGTAATTACACTTCTGCCTGTCAGTCAAATATTCTGGTTCAATTACACGGTCCAATCAAATGTGTGTAGATAACCCTTGGGGTCGTGCAAAGATGCGAGTAGTCAGTCCTTCGCCAACAGTTAACGCGTCGTTGTTGACCTCACAGACCCGTGGGACTTGAAATGTTTACTCAAACTGTCAGGGCCATGTTGCACCACTCGCTCTGCTGGTTTATGAAGAATAAAACAACAAGCCAATATAGCCGAAGAAGAGAGATCTGTCCGTGACAGAAATGTTTTTGTAAAACTATAAACGACAATCAGGGAGATGAACTAAAGGTATATAGTATTGTCACGTTCCAATTTGTTTAGTTGTTCTACTATTCCGTCATTCCATAGTTTTTATTTTCAAATAAATCAATAAGGAGTTTAAGTGTATTTGAGGAAATTTCTAGAAAATATTTAGGTGCAAAAATATATGATAGTGATTAAGGAAGCTTCGATAATACTCAGAAACAAAATATAAAACGTGTGTTTTAAAATTAATTATTAGCGAAATTCTTGAAACGTCCGATTATTATATTAAACATTGGTTGATTAATGAATCTTTCCTATATTTTTACTGGGGGAAATATAAGCCACGCATCAAAAGTCTGAAATTAGCAAATCTTTGAAGCTACGTTTAGCTCGCTTCCTAATTCATTACTGTTATTTCATCACGGAAATATCATTTGATGAATAAACGATTTATTGCTTCAAAGTAGAAGCTTTCATAAAAAATATTAACGCATGATCGTATAAAACATTTATTTAAACGAAATTATAAGTTACAAACGGGTATTTTATGCTTTTTTTTGTGCGGATTTTTTATGTGAATCTCTTTGCAGTGCGTTTGCTTTAGTAAAGTGTTTGTAAACTCCATTTTATTGCTTTTGAAGGAAAGGGATGAAGTGTCAACCCCCGCATCCAGTCTCTTTGTCCTCTCACGCTTGCTGAAGAAGAGCGTTGGTCTTTGAAGCGGCGTGGGATAACGCCACGGTTGGTTGACTCTTTCAGAGGTACTACTGCAGAACAACGCTGACAGGACAGAAAGATAGGGGAGATAGGTTACTCTATAATAAAAAGAGAAGGGCTTAGAGTTACGAAAAATAAATAAAATTAGCCAAATTTCCCTTTAAATTTTATTCTGTTAAACTGCAAAATACAAAATAAATTTAATTTTTTCAGCTGTTTGTTATATCTTTATGCTTTTCTATAATAAAATTCGGATGGAAAATGTCCTACTTTTTGGTTCTTTAAATATAGTTCGAAAAATAATTGCGATTATCCAGTAAATGATTATTTAGTTTTATGCTCTGACTTCTCTAAATAAAATTAACAATATATATTTAATTGGCTTTAAAAATAGGCTGATCGTAGATATTATATGAAGTTGTAATAATTTCAGTCAAATTAATAATAGCGTAATCCTCAAAATATTGGACTCAGATATTTTATCTAGTTTGAAGTGAGTATATCACTTACAACATCCTGTAATAAATAAATATTTCTGTACTGAGTAGAAAATATTCCACAAAGCGAACGAAACGTAATAAACGTTATAAAATATTAGCACCTTTAGGGTATACTTTCATTGTTGTCTGATAAAAATGTCACCCTATGAATAAAGTTACACTTCCTAGCAGTCCTACTAAACTGAGAAATATATATATATATATATGCAGATGAACTTAGTGTATTATAGAATTTTATTTATATTTTAGGCAACACAACAAAATTTTGTTTAAAATTCTTTTCCGAACACTATTTCAGATAAAAATATCTTTAATTAATTATAATACTCAAAAATTAATTTAGAAAACTTCAGCTCACGTTAACACACAAAAAATAACGAGCTCTTATAAATAGTCGGTTAATATGGAATGGGAATATATATATATATATATATATATATATATATATATATGTAGTAATAGAAGAAAGACATCTATGATGAATTTGTACGTTTAATTTTGATTTATTTATTTATTTTATTCTATGCATTTTTATATAACACTTTAAATTGAAGAAAAATAATATATTAAATAAATATTATTTTATAATAATCACTTCATGTTTCGAATTTATTTATTATAAAACGATATAAATTACTTTTATTTTCATTCGAGTATCTTTAATGTATTTCTTTAGACTTTTGTTGTTACTAATAACGAAGATGAAATTGATATGTTAAAACTATGCGTTTGTAATAATTCGTCTTTTTGTGTAGTACAAAATTTTTAATTTATTTCATAGTATGTAAGTCACTGTTATTTCCACTTTTTTTAAGTCAATGATTTTTTGATCAGTATAAACTTTGGAAAATTAATAAAACTCTGTAAGATGGCAGAAACTCTCGTTTGATGAAAAGATTTGTGTGGGTTTCAGATGACCCAGTTTTCGAATGCAAGATATTAATGTTCTAGCAGAGAATTCGCTTCGAGTGATCGATTGCAAAAGAGAAACAGATTCCGTACTTCCATCAGCGGGATGAGCCAGACCAGACCCCAGAAGTAATGAAGCGTATAAACCGCTTGACAGTGACAGGATATGTCCGTTAAACGATCCGCGCCAGTAGCATAATGCGATTACAAGTAGAACAAGTTCCTCAATTGAGGGTTGAGTTAGTGCTCCCGCGAATATCCGCCTCCAGGCGACCAGCCAAAATATTCCACATATTCGACATTTGGCCTGTATCGTGTCATATTTATTAAGGAGAATAGATATGTTCGTTGTGGAAACATAAAAGCTCTATAATATACATATATGTTCAACTTTGTTGCGTTTAAATAAGAAACCATAAGTTGTTAATATTTTTATGGTAATTAACTGAGAATTTATTAGAAAATTATTACACAAACCTGGCTAAGTTAAATGGTTTTATAAATCAAAACATTTAATAGTTGATACCTATCGCGAGCTGTATTCAGTTATGTGAAATTATTCTACCAAAGCATCAGGGGTGTCCAATTAATAAATAACTGGGCACTTCGTGTAACAGCCAAGATACACCTTCACAAATATATTTAAGGTTATATTCTTAAATGATAAATTAAGGAATATGAATACGAATATTGATATCATTCTTTATTTCTATTTAAACCGAAACTTTCCTGCGCATTCCTCTTATTAGTATCTGGATTAAAAAACTGAGAATACATAATCTTCTATAAGAGAGTTAGATTATTATCAGCTAATTTTATTCTGTAGAAATAAACCGTTAAATTTATTGGCCAGGTTTATATGTTTAAATCCCCTGTTTTTCGTAATATACATGTTTTTTTTTCATAGAAAGTGAAAAAAAAAGTACCGGACCTCGCTAGGTAAACATTTTTCCCATCAATTTGTGGATACTACCCCCCAAAAAATCCATTTCCAGGCATACCACTAATCAAGTCATTTTAAAACTTCTTCGTAAGAATTGAAGTGCTGCTTATCGAGAGTGGCCCATCGACGTAAACAGGTGGTAGTCGGAAGGGACCAGGTCTGGTATTATTTATTTAACGAAAATAGTTCCTAACACAAGTACATACTTCCACAATAGGACAAAATTTTTACAGCAAACTTTTTAATTCTTAAATGAGAATATATTTTGGGATATCCTACTTCTGAATATTTGTCTTTTTAAACTGAATCATTCTGCAAATCAATTAATTCCAGTTATAACGAAGTGGGAGTATTTTCAACTGCAAAGAAAAAAGGCCCAAAAAGAGGGAAAAGTTATTTTGTAACTCTTTGACGTCAATATTTCAAAACGATTCTTTGTAGATGAGTTTTAATCAAAGTCATTTTTTGTATTTGTAATTGCATCGTACATATTCGCTATTTATTCATCTTTTCCTTTCTTCCTTATTTATAATAATAAAAATAAATCAAGATTGTTCGGATGAATTGTAATATATCGTCAAAAATTCCAGTTCTCAAAATATCGATATATTTTCGCCTTTCTGTGTTTCATTTCAAGAAAAATAATTATTCACTCGTAAAGCAGATTAAAAATTCTTTGGCGTCTGTGACAGAACAACGAATGAACTTATATGTAGTAAGGAAGAGCTTAGACAATGGATTATAAGTCTATAAGGACGAAGTAATTTGGCGATGTTGCCGTGTTTCCGAATGAATAAATTATACTATATTTGTTACTGTTTTAAAAACTTCGTTCATTTTTAATATTTTTAAACTAAGAATTCGTTGGTGGCAATGCAAAGTCCTGATTCTAGATTTATCTGGACATTCATCTAATAGTTTCCTTGTCACTCTTCAGTAGTTAGAGAGATAACAAATGAATTTTGTGTACGGTATTGATTCGATCTCCATTTAGTGCTATTTTATTCATAACAAATTTTTCTATTTTTCTTTATTTTCGAGGATTATAGGTCACAAAAATTTATCTTTTGGGCACGACTATTATATTTCTTGCATTGAAATGAGCTAGAGGATTTTCGCACATTAGTGTTTAACACCGGAGAAATGGTTCCTTGCCGCAGCTTTCTGTGGATCCACGTTGATCCAGAGATATTATGTGAGTGCGTCGTGAGACACGTGCCCGGGAATCCCCGAAGGCGATGAATGGCGGCGCAGATCACTCTGTCCGCTGCGAGCAGCGTTTTCGTCGACGCTTCCCCGTGAAAAGTTTCCACCAAATTGTGGCGTCGATATCTCGTCAGCCTTCGCCGCCGGCGATGATGACGTTCTAATGCTCTCAAAGTGAAAGAGGTTGGGGGGACTAGGCGCGCCGGCCATTGAATACCAATATAGGGATTCAGCAAAATCGGATCGCGGTGGGAAGTATTAGTCACGCAACTGAGGACATGCCTGAGCCATTGCCATGATTGGCTTTGAATATCTAAAACCAATTAATCCAGATACGGAAATAGACAAATAATTCTTTATATTCTGTTTTTAATTTATATAAATATCATCATGAATTTATTGAACGAGGAATAGAAGTATATTCTTATACCGTTTTTAGAAACTCAAAAAATAAAATTTAAATATTTTTCTCAAGCTAAAAACCAAAGAATGCCAATCACGTAAGAGAAACAATAATTATTTGCGACACCCCGGTCAAAATAATTTCTAAAAATTTATTGCATGAATTGTAAGAATTTTCAGGTTTTATAGTCTGTTTTTTCACACCTTCTTGAAGTCACACAGTATTTGAAGAACAAATTTCGGCCTCTAAAGAAGAAAAATTGTTACAGGTAGAAAATAGAACACTTTTAATTGAAAAGTATCGACATTTCTAGAAAAAGTAATTTTTAGATGTTTCATTTTACTTATTTCTAGGTTGACATTCTTTCAATGTCAAAAAATGGCAATTTTTTTTATCGTTGATCGGTAACTTATCTTGGCGTTATTTAATTCTTTAGAGTCCTTTTGCGTAATGTTCGCCAATAACCGACGTATTCTTGAAAGAAAAATGGATCCCTGTGCTTCTAGTTATCTGCTTTACGCCGAGTCCTTCATCTGTGAAACGGCGGAAAGCTCTACTCCACCAACCCTGCCGTTGTTTAGAAGTTTTGACAGTTCTAGAGGAGTGGGTCGCCATGCTCTCTCCGGCTTGGTCCATCAATCAAGTCATCAGACACTCTCCCAAGTTCTGCCCTTGAGCGCTCCTGATTGTTAGAGCCCCGAAGTATAAATCAAATTCACAGCATAACCTGCTAAGTGATTTATCCTTGATCGCGTTTTGTCAGAACTCGAAACATCATCTTAGTAATAGGTAATAGTAATAGGTCCACCGTATTAAAAGTGTGACGGATTTAAAAAAAATTAAAATTAATTTTTACATACAGTTTGCATTTAAATGAACCGGTGATATATAAACAAAGTAAGTTAATAATGCAATTTTTTGATGACGTTTCATGTTAAATACTACAATTTTTAGAAAAATACTATAGACATAAATAAATAATTGTGATAACCGGCTTAACATGGAGATTGTAAAATTAATTAAAACCTGAATTTTTTTAATTTTATTGTAGCATATTTGTTTTATTAATTCAGTATTATATCTAATCTAATTTAAAATGTTATTTATATTTCAGTTTAATTACGTTTACGAGAGTATATTTTCCCCAAATGGTTTTAGTAAATTGCTCAATTTTAAACCGAAACAATTATTTAATATATTTCTCAAAATTTATTTAGCTTTAATTTTCCGCAGTAATCCTCAATTTGTCCGAATTTATTTTTTTATGGATTATTGCACCAAATTACATCAATATTAATGAAAATATTGTCAAATTTGTTTAGAAAAAACAATTATAATTTTAGAAAATAATAATTACAGTATACAGATAATACATAATAAAACAAAATGAAGTCATAAAAGTTTTTGTGGTATTTATATTATCAATTTTTTGTCTGAATTGTCAAAAATCAGTCATATTAAAATTAAAATAACCTGAAGATAGTTAAGCTAAATTTCAGAAAAGGTATAACAATATTCTGGGTTTTCAATTAAAAACTCAATACTGACGATTAAAATAAAGGTCTTGCGAGTATATTTTTAAATTTATTCCACAAACTTTATATAAATAAAATCAATTACCTCGTCTCACAGACTGGTTTGAACTGATACATTTTTATAAGAGACAGGTTTAAAAGTGGTAAAAAAAGAAGATAGCATGGTTCCAGGCAAGTGGACAAAATGACGGTACCAGAAAGAATATACATTTATCACGTTGAGTAATACGTTCTCTTTCTCCTTCATTCAGAAAAAATGTTTGCTTGAGTGGCAGCTGTTTTATATATATCTACTGCGCAAAAACCTCGGAGAGCCTTTCATCAAAGGATTTCCTTAGAGGTACGATGTCCCGCAAAGCAACTGCAAATAGTTGAATCTGCCGCCTACCAGATTAGGTACACAATCTGGAAAATTACCCTTTTCCCCAGAGCTTATGAACTGAAAAATGCTCACACGCTACGTTGAGACACTTTAATCCTATATAGCCACAGACTGACTGTAAATACGACCTTCAAGCAAAATATTAATTGACCGCTAAATTGAAAGCACGAACAAAGTTTAGGATAAGCTTACTTCTTGTGAACTTGTTAAATATAAAAATATTCTTTTCTTTTGTTTCCGTCATAACTGATAAAAATTACACTTATAACTGTTTATAATTTAAAGATCAATACCTTTATATTCTCAAAAAACCTGATAATATAATCACATAATCTATATGTTTTCTGTTGAATTTTCATGACCACACAACAATACCCTGTAATTATTGTAAACAAACAGCTCAACAGTTGAGCGCATGAGAAAGAAGAACAACTTTTTCCAATAAATTGACTGGAAAAAATATCGGGAAAATGTCTACGTTTGATTTTATAAATAGATGCAGTTTAAAGGCAGCACCACGTTTCAAAATTCACTTATTCCCACATTTGCTTGCGTTACAAATTCTAAGTTCCGTACAAGACATATGAGAAAACTTTGGCCAGCTGAGAGATGTGCGTGGGAGTAGAGAGTAGTCTGCCAAGTTCTGGAGGTGGCTTTCAACCGTCTTGCTGCCCATGTGTTGTCTTGGAAAATATATGGCTTCCAAGTAATCCACTTTCCAACTTCTTTCTGTGCTTATCACGAGCAACGTGAAGAAAGATCTATTATCATCGCTGAACTATCCGTACATGCAACGGAAAAAATTATAGCAAGCTATTTATCTTACAAACATTTTTCCACATAAAATATTTTTAATTCTTATAACGCATAGTGCACGAGTAATTATAAACAATGTTAAAGATAGAAGTGATCTATAGATATAGGAAGCCTTAGGTCATAATTATTCTAAAAAATGTAATACATTTGTCTTCAACGTACCAGGAAAATGTAGTAAAATTCAAATTAGCTGCGAACCTAAACAGGGAAGTATGAATAAAAGTTAGAAATGTAAATTTATAAAATAACGCAAATTGAAAACAATATTTAGTATACAAAACTGTATTTTCTAAGACAGCTAATGGTGCTGCATGTGCTAACATATTAGAGGGATCCACAAAATCATATAAACTTCATGATATGGCTTCGATTTTTTTTTTTTTTTGGGGCAACAGGCTACATGAGGGTGATCCACATTTAATAGCATAGGAAGGGATTTGAAAGGGGGGATGCGGAAGGGTAGAGGAAGGTAGCCAAGGGTTAACTATGGCCCCCGGGCTATATTTTAAGGATCCTACCCGGCATTCGCCTAAAGAAATGCAGGGAAAACCTTAGAAAAACCTGCATCGGGTAGGTCGGGCATTTGGTACTTGTCCCACGCCCTTCCGATGACGGGAGAGGGGTTTGCTGTGGGGACGCAGCTTACCCCTCGCCATGCCTTGGCCAGTTTAGGAGGCAGCTGGCCGACTATTCCAATAGGAATAGCGGACAACTCTTGCCGTATGCCCAAGGTCTGCGACCCCGGAACATACACCTCTCAAAACGATATGGCTTCGAGTTTTTACTGTGAATCTTATACAATTACAACAGCCCTAAACGACATCGAGAACACTAACAAATCCAAGTTCGCTATCTTCACGGACTCAATAAGCGTAATCGAATCAATAAAAAACAAATGTAGTAAGGAACCCATTACGCTTGGTATCATAGCCCAAAACTCTAAAATAATAACATCAGGTAAACAACTGTCATACATATGGATCCCCTCCCCCGTCGGAATCGCAGGTAATGAAGCAGCCGATGCCGCGGCTAAATGAGCAATATCCAGCCAAAACCCATCTACCCTGCCAGTGTCCCACAAGAACATAATCAAAGCTGTAAAAGCCAAATTAAAGAAAAACTGGAATAACGAATGGGCTAATAAACAGACAAAACTTCACGAAATAAGGGACAGTGTATCCGAAACCCAACCTCATCAGTACAATTTAAACAGACGTGTTCAAACCGTATTCACCCGTCTAAAAATTGGTCATTCTAGACTATCTCACGGTCACCTAATGACCAAAACCAACCCTGCTGTATGTGACAAATGCAACTCCAAAATTACCACCCGACACATAATCAATGAGTGTGAGTACACGCTACAAAAAAGAAGAGACTATGGAATCCCAGACAGCTACAAGGAATGCCTAAACGAACCTCAATATATTAACCCAATCATGGACTATCTTAGGGACCTAAACGTGATTGATACTATCTAATTTAGCCATACTAGATTTTACTATACAATCTGTCTTTAAATAATGAAACCACAATGTAAAAAAAAGTAGTAGTAATTTTGTAATGTAAATCGTGGTCACTAATAACCATGTCGGTTGATGTGACAATAAACTAAATGTTTTTAAAAAAAACTGTATTTGTATATATTGCAACTACATCGAAACCTGTAAGTAGCTTTATATAAATGTATATATATTAATGTAACGAATGGACCTTGAAGTTGAGGGGACCCTAAAGAAAACATAATAAAAAATATATAATTAAAGATATATTTGATAAATGGTTACTTCAAATTTGCAAGTATTTTACGTGGAAAACAATTTTCAGTAAAATATGATCAGATAATTCCAAGGCAACTTTTAATTTATCACAACCTTCAGGCAACGTTTTGTAATTACTTTAAGCACGTAAAATATGCTGAAAAATATTTTCTCAAAAATATTAAAAGTATTCTGCTTGTCTCTCTAATGTTTTTTATTAATTTTTGGCTTGATACTCAACCATAACCTCTCGTAAACCGTGGTTGAGTGCCTTTCTATCTTACTGCTTGATGATTTAACCCTATTTATCATATGTTATTTTAATATCCTTCTCCTTAAAAATAAAACTTCACGGCATACGTGATAATAATAATAATATCCATAACAAATATTATAGGGCGTATTTAATTTCATAAATCAAAGACAATCAGGGATATATACTCAATTGATGGGCTCAGAGCAAGAAGGACGCAGCTCAACGATTGGTCTTCAGCTAAAAATTACTCTTTTTGGGATGGTGTGACTATCTTAAATGTGCAAACATTTTTGACTTAACTATAATATTTAATTTTCCACAATTTTTCTGTTTTTTTAGATTAATAAGCCAGATGTCGGTCATCTACCTGGTGACTTCTCTATTAATAGCAGAGAAAGAAATAGATAGATGTTAAGAAAGGGCTACAATTTAAGGATCCTACACGGCAAATATCTTAAATGTGATGTAGAGAAATTATAGAATCCTGCATCAGGTAAGCCGGGCTCTAAGTACTTGTCCCACGTCCTTCCGATGGCTGAACAGAGTTTCACATGTGTATCTGTCTCCTTATTGTCGTTTATCTTTTAACTGTGACAAACTGTACATTACATTTTATGTTATCGTTTACTTAAATACTATACAAAAGAACGCAATTTTATATCATCACCTTTTGGTAAAAAGTTCCAGCCTATCTCAAGTTTTTTAAAAAATAGCCTGGAAAATCCACAACAATCCCATTTCATAATTGATATCCAACCATTGTACATAAATTAAATGAAGCTATAGGAATGCCAGAGTTTCGTCCCTAATTTTTTCGTAAGAGATCACGATTTAATTAACTTCCTTGGCACTGCTTATATTTCTCGCCTTGATTGCCCGGTAGAGGAGAATAACGAAGCCATTCTTTATAAAGCATTGTTCTATCCTGTCACGGATCGATACGTCGATAATGCCCTTAGAAAGTGAACCATTCTAGTGATACTCAACACATAGAAAAGAGGAACATGAATTAAGAACATTCCTTTATCGTTTTTTTTGTGGCGCTTTCATTTACGAAACCAATTATTAAAATATTAAAATATATGCCCAAAACGTGTTTATTACAATTTATGAAAAATTTTCAATTCCACGTTGTGTGAAGTTGATTTTTATGATATATTATACGTTTATTTTTTTAATGAAAGAAAAAACTTCGCTCAATAAATATTTCCCTTTCAGTGTGATTAATGGACTAAGGTTGCTGCCACAGCTGTCAAAATTGATGCAATCAATAAAAATCTGCAGACGTATTCGTCTCGTCTGTCTGCACTATTTTCGTGTGATCTATTCTACTGCCTTACATTTAAGCAGAAAATGTTCAATGACTTAATCAATTAACGAAAAACAGGTCACGTTACCACTTGAATACTGTATCAAAAACGTTAAAAACTGTGAATTGAAAACAGGAAATATGAATAACACGTATTATTCATGCCCATGTATGTAATGAGCTTTCATTTGTTGCTTATTATCTCATGTACTCAAGTGTTCTATTTATTTTACACAGACACACGCACTTGAGCACAAATTCACAAAATATGTAATTAAATTTCTCAGTTTTATAATATACTTGAGCATAAAAGAGATTTACGCAACGCTTACACAATCATTGTCATTTATACGCGTTTTGTCTGAATCAGCTTTTAAATATCAACCTTAATAACGAAACATGTACCTAAATAATTATAATATAACTATTAAAGCTGAATCATTTTGATTTACGAATAAATATTTTGTTATATAAATTGTTAAAATGTAAAATATAATTTATGTAACTATTACCCTTGAAATATTAGATTTATTATATTTTTATTTATTTATCAAAGTATCGTGCATGTATATTCGCTAGATGTTTTATTTTCTCCATTAAATTATCGTGATAATAATTAAAATTAAAATAATAAAAAACGCATAGGTATTCTAATTTTAATAAACAATCAGTGTTTCCAATAGGTAACACTCGTTCGGAATTAGAGTTTGAAAATAATGAAGTAATTTTATTTAATTTAGTATTTCATATTGAGTGTTGAAATCAGTAATATTGTATGGTTTTAAGCGTAAGTGGATTATTTTGATTCCTGAGATATTGTTGTTAATTTTTGGAATAGGGCAAAGAGACTATTGGAGGTGGGGATAGGACGGTTCACCTCGAGTCGTCTGCTCCTTTGCCTCGTTGTATAGATTGATGTGGTCTCCTAAATTATTATATTTTATTAAGAAATTGTAAAAGATTACATAGTCAATATTTTGTATTATATAATTTAATCATGTTACTAACTTAAAATTTTCCGTCCACGATGTTTAATAATCACAAACGTGTCTCTTATTAATCCTATAATCAACTTCTTTCCCATTCAATTTGTAACACGATCATTGATTTAAACGTTCTTCGAAAATAAATTATTCAAGAGCATTCTTTCCAAGTGATATTTGGTTATTAAACTGAAGATACAGACCAAGAAGTGTAAAAAGTATTCATTTTCTTCTGCCGAACGATTCCGAATAAGAAGTGGTTTCCGTGACGAGGTATTTGGCAGGAAGAAGATTAATGTTGCCAAGAAATCCAATGACAAAAAGCTGAGATCACGGAGATAAATGATGCAGCGTATCTCGGAGGACTGGCTCAAATTGTCACTGCCTCGCTCACACAAGACCATTACGAGAGATTCGGGCCCTAAATACCCGCACCCCCTCCTCCATCTTCACCCAACCCTTTTACCACCGCCTCAGCTGATGAGACGGCTCGCCGTGGGTCCTGGAAGCAATCAATCCATTAAGCCCGAAGACGTATTCCCTTCCATGCGCTAGAGTAGATCACTCTAAATGCCACCAATACTTCCATCACTAAGGATTCTACATTTAAAATTAATGATTTAGAGGATCTCAATGTTCTGTCTGCGACAATGTTTCTGAATCCTCCTAACTTTGCAGAAATGTCAATTATTCTATATTTTAATGGAAGACTTATCAAACATTCATTGAACAATCATTGTCTCAAGTACATGAAATAATTCGTAAAGAAAAAAATAATAACCACGATTCGTTTTTAAAAGATGAAATGGATATTCTTCGGAAGCTTTGAATTTAGTGGCCATTTTCAATCTATTTTAGCAGAACAAAAATCATAATTGATCTATATAAGTGAGAATTACATTATTTTTATACCTAAAACACGATCTTATTTAATCATAATTTGATAGTTGTGTCATTTTATCTAATATTTTTAGCATGTGGCTAATTATTAATAATTTACAAAGGGTTTATTATGCTATAAAACTATATTAAAACATATTTACAATTGATTTTTAAAATTATAAAAAATCAATCCACAGCAAATACCTTAAATTTTATGTACTAATTGTATCCAATTTTATCTCCATCCACGGCTTTAGCCTTCAACATTTAAAACCATCTAACATGTGTTTTTGTATGGTTTTTGTATAGTAAAATTCGTTGTTTGCGATATAAGTTTTTTTTATATAATTGTATCCGTTCTTAAGATTTCAAACATTGTTAATAACTGAAGATACACGTCTGTCAGCTTAATAGGACGAAAAACTCGCCACTATCGGTTACAATTATATTTAATTGTTAATTAAGTCTTTAACTAAATCTCTTAAAGACAGTATGGCTGAATAAAGTATCATTGCTTAGTTAAATTAATGGAATCAATATGATACAAAATAAAAGTGACTGGTTCTGTTTTTAAAAAAAAAATTTGGTTCTTTTTAGGGATCCTTGAAGCCGGAGGACTGCAGAGGTTCGATCAAGAACCAGAATACACAGAAGTCAATGCGAGGGAAGACGCCATTCTCACGTGCAAGGTTTTCAACAAGAGGGGCACATGCTCGTGGCAGAAAGATAACAAGGTAAAAACCGTACATTTCTTTTTCTTCTTTGCATCTCACCATCAGTTGCATTTAAATACATAAATTACTGCACAATTGTAGAGAGAAAATATAGATAGGAGATCTTATTAGAATCGGAAGATGTTTGAAAATACATTGAAATTATTAAATCTCGAAAAATGTGTTTCTCCATAACAGAGTACACTAATTTCTTTAAATTAAACTTAGTAGTGAGGAACTAAGACTACGAGGTACTTAGAATTTTGTGTGCAGTGTGTAAAGTAAAACGAAAGCAAAGAGTTGATCATCCACAGTCGGCTACTACAACATACCCTTTATAGTTAGCAATCAATAACCGTCACGTCAAAGGTGGTTAAAAAAAGTATATTGCATAAACCGTGAAATTCTGTTGAAAACCAATACTTAGATTTTTAAAGACCTATTTAATAATACTTCAAATTTTTCTCGTTTCTGGCCACAAACATAGATTAATTTAAGTTTTAAATAGAATATTAAATTTTTCTTATTAAACATTTGTTGTTTTTAATATTTAATTTAAATAGAAGTAAATTATTGTAACTGATAAATTATTTTTCAATTACTGCATTTTATTTTATCCCCGTTGCGAGGAATGAATTCAATAAATTTTTTACCATAATATTGTAGATAACTTTTATTACAATTACAGGTCCAGAATAATGTCGAAAAATAATATTTTGAATTAAAATACTTAAAATTCCAGGGTTTTATGATTAAATAAACCTTTTAAAAATCATATTCATTTTATTTTTACGTGAACTGTTTTTTTATGTTATCCTTGTATCCTAAAAGAAGGAGAAGTAATCCGTGGTTAAAATAGATTAATTTTGCATATTTTTACTAGTCCAAAAACGGCTAACATTCATTTTTTTAAATAATTTGTATGGATCTTTTGATCTGATGTTCTGTTGACGACGAATGTATAGAAATGTGTGAATCATTTCACAATAAAGGTCAAACGATCCAGATAAATAATGAGGGGATAAATAGTTCAACTTGACGTATCTGCGACCTCAATGTTTCAATTGAATTCAGTTTTAATTTACTGTGTTCTATAATACTGTAATTAATAACGTGCTGTAATACATTTTAGAAATTTTAATAGATTAATTGGAATTCAGTATAGTTCATAGAAAGCAAAGAGCGGATATGTTCTATGTCACTCAATAATTAATTTCACTATTCTGATATTTAAAATTGTAATTTTCGAAACACTAGATAATTCGTGCTTAAGCTGGATTAAATTTACTTAATTCCAGTAACTCAACATAACAATATTATTATTTATATATCACAGTTGGAATACTTATTTGATGTACAGGTTATAGACTATACTATTTCTCACTATGTTATTCAAGAAAACATTAAATTTTTATTTTTATTCTCCTTGCAATGTAAATGAAAATAATTTATTTTTGTATTTTACAAAGTATGTCATATTAATGGAATGGTGTCGGAGTATGTCGCACCATTTTTGTTTTGGTTCGTCATTAATTGTGAAAGAATTATTTCAGTTCTGATTGATTTTAATTGTCACTGAATTCAGTTAAGGATCAATCAGGTATATTTTTATGGATGTTGTGTTATGATTAATAAATAAATTTTGGAACGTACTATTCATTACGTCTACTGAAACTTTTTAATTCTTTTAAAGTTTAATCCAAAGTGATCGTCATACCGTAATGTTCCTGATTTTTATGTAAAATTTAATAAAAAAGTGTAAGTGATAATAATGTTGATGTTCGTTGTTTTAATAAAAACAGACTTGCAAGGTTTTTATAAAATTTGATATTTTTCAATTCTCCAGCCTGTTGGGATATATGAGAGAAAGTACGAGTGGGCGGGTCGTCGCGACGCTGGCGACTGCAGCTTGTGGGTTCGAGGGGCGACGCTGGAATTCGATGACGGCGAGTGGGAGTGCCAGGTGACGCCGTCAGACTATACGACGCAGGACGCCTTGACGTCTGCGCCTGTCAGGCTCGTTGTCAGATGTAAGTACGCATCACACCTTCCCTACAACTAATTTAATATTCTCTGAAATCGAGGACTAAAATTATATCGTGATGTGTAGAACTTTTCAAGGATGCACATATACCCAAATTCAGAAATTTCTTAAAAATAAAATTTTATACAAGGGTGAAATTATAGATAAATAGAATGTTTACATGTAAGAAAATATATATAGAGGCATTTCGTGTCATTACTATGTTTTTATGTTAATAACACACAGTTATAAAAATATATAAGAACATTACTTAAATGAAATTATTTCCACTGATCACTATTTAACTTTACTCCCCCATATTGCAATATATTAAATCATTATTAACAAGACTTGTATCATTGAGTTTGTCATTTCAGAGGTAGTGTTTCCTGTATGGTACATCTCTAATTTCCTTAACATTTTATTCAACATATTTTCCTCTATTATTCCACTATTGAACATTTCCCTGCCTGACAAACATAAATTACCGTTTTTAATATTCAAATTTTATTTGAAAAAACTCGAATTATTCCACGTAATGCGTTTCAAAATTGCCAATTTTTTTAGAAATGTTATACAACTTATTAAAATCGTATAATTGAACGTTAATTAAACATCAATCACAGAACCTTGTTATAATACGCAATCAGATAAGTAGTTCTGCGTTTCCACGGTTTTAGTCGTCAAATTAATGTTTAGTGCAAAGCTTTGTTATTACATTGGTAACAATGTTATTGCATTACTTCCAACTAGTCCGAAACAGGTTTAGTGGACCGTTATGTTAGCAAGAGTTGCGTTAGCATGAACGCTCTGTGCTAATGAGCTGATTTCAAATTTGCAGTAAAGTACGTTTTGGAAATAATTCCAGAAACATTAACGATTATTTCGAGTCGATAATTATGATTTGCGATTACAGAAACGGCGGATGGTTATTGTGCGATGGCAAGCACTTAATTGTCTTGTAATCGGGACAACTGGTAAGGTGATCAACTGTAATTAAGTGCAGTTGATTGAATATATTAATTAGTTTTCTCTGCCTTAAGGGTTTGAGATTGAAATTTTTGGAATTAACTTTCCTTTTTGTTTGTGGTTCATCGGATCAGTTCCATCACAGAAACTCTGACATCTTATAAAATATTTTATTGTCACTACATAGTTTTCAATTGTTCCAATAATATTAAAATATAAAAATATTTGAAAATGTTGATTGAATTATAAAATGACCATAATTCCTTATTAATTATTTAAGTGACAAATGTATCTATTAATTTACATAATTCATTTAAGAAACCTGTGATTATTTTTGCGTTTATTTATTAAATTGAATTGTTGATTTGGTATTTGGATTTATAATTATAAACTATTTTGTTGTGTTATATTTTTCACTTAACCACACGAAGATGATGGTTAAATCTGATGTCTATCTAATAATATTTTGTAATTCATTTAAACTTCCAGAAATTTTTTAATATTAGATAATTTTTCTTCTCCTATATTCAAATGGGAACGAATAGTGTTATTACAAAAATTACATCAATACCTTCATATATTTAATTTTATGTCATAATTAATTAAATTTTGTTGGAATCGAACATAAATTACTGTACAATGTTTCTTTAAAATTTTGAAAACAATTGGGGCTGACACGAATATTAATTAAAATTTGTTATTAAAATCTATACAGAGTTATGTTTAGTAATAGCAAGTTAATTAACTCATCAGACCGGAACAGTAATCGAAGCCGGGACCTCCATTTACTGCGCTCAAGCTCTAACAACGAAGCTACTCGTGTCGGCTTCAGATCCGGTGTTATTTAATATCAATAACTTTGGACAGATTCGCTAACAAATGTTGGTAATATATAAAACATTTTCTTTTCCAGCATCTAAAGTAGTAAAATAATTACCTCATAAATGATCAAATTTCAGGGTTAATTATTATTTTCATTGTAGTAAAAGTAACTATTTTTTTTCCCTCGTAACGTACCTACTTACGTGTAAAAAAGTTTCACTTATTATGTTGTAAGAAGTGACATCAAATAACAAACCGCAGAGTGGAACAATTGTATTACGATTTTCAGCTTATTATTGTTTAATATATCCACATTAGTAATTAAACTTTATTATTTTTGTATTATATTTCTGTTCTTCCAAAATATCTGTTAAGAATATACTAAATTTAGAAGTTAATATTATCAAATGATTCATAATTATACTTTCGTTTCACAACTGGAAATTAAATTGAATTAATTACGAAAATAAAGATAAGTATGTATGGTCGGTCATTCATTGTAACGAGATCTTATTCAGCCATACTGATTACGAGAAACTTGATAGGGAAGGGGTTGGATGTGCTACCCGCAATAAGGAGAGCCAAGATGCCGTTGCTTGGCAACGAAGGCATAGTTGCCATACTTCTCAAATCCATTCACTAAAGTTTAGTTACGGGACACTATGACAAAGGAAATTGTCGTGGCCGGTGAAGATCTAACTGGAGAATATTACCAAAAACGTGTAAAAGTATTTCAATTATAGAAGCCCTTTCTAATTTATATTTCTGATTAATTTTATTAATCCATACTTGCGTTATTAATGAATTTAAATTTTCTCTGGATTTCTTTGTAGCTCAATAAAGTTACTCCTCACATTAAAAAATTTAAAATATCTTATTATGTACAAGTTATATAGTAAAAGACATATGTGAATCTTAAAATGAGTAAAAATAGAAGTATATAATTTCTAAAGGAATATCATCCTATTTTTAAACGTAATACACATTTGGAATTGGATGAATAATTAAACTGTATTAACATTGTGTGGTGGGGAATTATTTTTCTATAAATAAACAAATTTAAAATAACGATTTGGTACTAATAACACAGATCACTATCCTGTACCACTTAGACTCTTATGTGGATTTATCTAATAACTTAAAATAACGTTAAATAGTCCTATAAAGTGCACAGGAATAAAAGAGCTAATTGCTTTTTTCATACCACGAATATTATTCAAAGTCATTCCGCATTTATTACTTCAAAATTAAATTATGTTGTGTCTTTGATATAACTGGATGTATTTATACTGACTGTAGAATGAGTTAAGAAGGAAGTCAGGTGGGGCACTTTGATAGAAAGCAGGAAAGTCCGACGTTTTTAATTCTTATCGATCTTCAGACCTTGTGACCTTAGTACGGAAACTATGCTTTAATGAAAAAGAACAGTCCTCCGTCAAGTGACATTGTTTGATGATCGTGTCCCTCTGCAATGTAAACGGATTGCGTGACCGGTATCGTGATAGATGCAGCAACGCTATTGCACATGGTGGTAAATCTTGTGTAAGGCGACGCTGTTGCGTGCTTAGAAGATGTAGGAGTGAGTTCACGTGAAGGGATGTTTGGGTAGGCCAACACACCGGACATTTGTGTCAGTTAACACACAGTTCCGTAAGATATATGCAAGAATCACTTTCCACTTTCTTATTCTAATGCTAAATATACGAACTAGTTAGAGTTAATCTAAGATTTAATTAAATGAAAGGGGACTCGTGTAAAACACCGGTATCGGCTAAACGACCCATATCAAAGCAGTTTCGTATATTTCAATAAATAAAATAATAATTATTATGGTTGGGGGTCTTGGTAAATATTTAGTAAAGCAATTTTTTGTTAACAATAATATTATTAATCATAGGATGATTATACAATGATTTAATTTTTATAGGCATGATGTGTTATTTGATGAGTATAAAAATTCATAATTCAAAATTTTTACGTAATTATTCAATTAAATTTCTATATTGTTAAACATTTCTTTCTAAGGTGTCATTATTTATCCTCCGCAGTTTGTTTATATAATACAAACGTACGATTAACAATTTCATTATAATTAAAACTTTAATCCATTACTTGTTTAATTAATTTAAGTTGGAAAGCGTTACATTAAATAGTAAATTACATAAATATCACAATTTTTAAGTAAATTAAATAGCATAAAATTAATTAGAGAGTTTTTAAATACATTAACTGTGAACTTAATGACTTTCGTTGAACGTAAGTTGATTCAAAGTTAATATTTGAAGCATTCTGTCTAGTTTATTCCACAGTTACAGATAAGATTAATATGCGATTCATTTATTAATTAAGGTTACGAGACGATTTTTTGTCACTGGAAATCAATTTACAAATCGCAACTTCTATGAAGACAAATAATTTTTTACTTAGGGAAACAGAAACCTTTGACAAGCAGCAAGAGTGTTGCTGACATCAAAGAACGTTTCACAACCATGCCTTTCTGTAGTACCCTCTTCTTTTAAAGCACACTACTTGAATACCTTTTGTGCTCCTTTTGCGTTTTTTTATCACAAGCTGACAGTCCACGACTAAATGGTGGATCGTTTGGTTTAAGTATACCAATTTATAGTAGCTTGAATTAATTTTACTTTCCAATTAATTTTTTTGATACCTTCATATGTTCTAATTTTGTTATTAAATTTATCATATTTGTAAAATATTTATCTCGCAATTAAAACTTTACGTTTGCATAAGTCCCAAATGTTTTAAATTTCTCTTAATAAATACCTTACTAATTGTCCGTTGTTATTTCACCGAATTTATCTTAATATACCGACATCTAAATTTTATTATGTTGCCCCTTCCATCTATCTTCATGTGAAGGAGTTAACAGATGAAATAAATGTACTCTTTCCACTAAAAATAATATTGTTATTTATACGCTAGGACTGGTATAATAAAAATTTCCTGATTCTAGTTTGCTTATTTCTTTTCAATGAGATAACTGAAATATTATACGGAGTATCCGAAGGTTATTGACCAATCTCTGAACATTAGCTTGCACGTTCTCTCGGAAACTGTTATAGGGCTGTGAATATTCATTGCATTTAGCATTCATCACCACAGATTCCATCACGTTGGCTTTACATCAGTGGGCAAACTAGCCGGTTGTCTCTATCGACTATATTCGGCAAAGAACTGAGCGGTCAATTCAAATATACCTATATTTTAATTCATATTGTATTTTCGATCCCCTGTATACATAGAATTAATAACTGTGGACGTCACAGGATTTGTGAAATTATATTTATTATCGAAATGAATTTTTAAGCACGCACAATGTGATTTTATTTATATGCTGTCAGTTTTTCAAATTATTATTTTATTTAGGTTTGACATTCTTTTCAAAAAGCAGATGAAATACTGATAATTAGGGATAGTTGAAATTTTTATTAAAACCAAATTTGGCAGTAATATACTTCACCTAAAATATTAATTACTAAAAATTCATTGTATCTATATCAAACTTTTTTCTCAAATGCAATGATTTATAATAATTATTTTGATTTAGACGTTTAATGAGCTAAAATTTTATAAAATTGAATATCTTATATATTGAACATAGTTAATGAGAAAATTTGTATTTCATAATAAAGTTCTATTTTTTATTTAATAATTAAATTTTACTTATATTATTTAACGTTTTAAAAGTTGAATTGCTTATTATTATTATTGTATAATTCATAAGTAATTTACTTATTAATCACAGAACAGAAAACTAATAATATTTAAATTTTGGTAAATTCGAACGTTGAATACTGAGAATAATTGGTTTTGTGTTGATTCTTGATACGGTAGGAATATTTGGTAACAAAATGGTCTACTTTCACAAATTTAAAGACCTTAAGATAACTATGAAATATAGAAACCATAAATTATGAAGTTATATTCCTGATTAATTTAATATGCTGAATTTGCACACCATAGAAATTATCGAAATATAATTGAACCAATTTCCAAGAACCAATCCGTCGGCGCCGCGTCATCGATGGTTGTAACTCTAAAAATGTATATTTAAAACACATACTGTTTTTTCAATAAATTTAACACAAACAAATTATAAACTATCAAACTATTAAAGGAAAACGTTTGTGAAGAAACGTTGTAGTTCAAAATTATTTGTTTTGCATTTGTGTCGAACACAATCTTCTAAATTAATTAATATATTTTATTACAGGGCATAATTTGTATTTACATCAAAATCAGAAACTACTAACGACTCAGTCTTGTAGATATTTAGAGAATCTCAAATCCCGATATTCTGTGCCACATTTTATATATCACAAAACTATTATTTCAATTTCAGATTTATATAAAGCCATGGACTCTGCTGACTAAATAATTAAGAATGAATAAGAGGTTTGGTAACTACACACACATTTTTTAGAATTTTTTTTCCACTTACCTGTATACAATAAATACTAGTAATTAGGCAATATTGAAATGAGTATATAACAAGTTCACTGTACCACACTGGCCACAAAAGTCATTAGACTGGAATTTTGATGTGTCTGGGATTTAAATAAAATATTTTTTCATTTTCTGGCCAGTATAATAATTAGACTGGAATTTTGTTGTCTGGAATCCAAAAGAATTTTTAATATACGATATATTTTCAACTTTTTTAAATATAGTCTTGGAGTATGTGAATAATTGGGAAATTTTTAGATGAATTGTAGGAAATTTTCTGAATATTTATACTCGTAAATTAATTTATAAACTGGATTTTGTAAATTATTTAAAATACGTTATGTTATATATTAAACATAGAAAAAAATTACCTGCAATTTTTAAAAATATGGTTGATATAATCATTGGAATAGTTAAGTGTTTCGCTCCACTATTTATTTAATATTACAATCGTAGGACCATATGTATAAGTCATATTTGTAAACTCATACGTAAGCGAGTATAATTTCTCCACGTGGATAACTCGCCTAGGTGCCGGAATCACATTTAGAGCGTTATAGTGTCGCTTGTATTCTGCCTAGGAGTTATTTCATGCAGCTGAGCTGATGCAGGAGCTCAGTCATGTTTAACGTCAAATCAGACGAGGATTTGCCTGAATTATTTCCCCGCAGGGGCTAATTTGTAATTAGTCGGTGCGCCTCTGAAACACGCTTCGCTGGGCCTTTATGTTTCGCGTATAATCAATTTTAAAATATCATAACTTCGCCGGCCGAACAAAATATTCTTTTGTGCCAAATACGTTCTTTGCTCTCGCATTGCGTAGCTCCACAATTTGCAAAAAATAAACAACTACCACGAATACAATTTAGCAACATGCAAAGTCTTCTAAAACATTGGCTGGTGGATGATGTGCTTTTGTAAACACATTTCATTATGGGGGGTTGTTGTTGTTAATGGTTTAGTTTCGAAGTACGGGCCGTGAATTTTATTGAGTGCACTCGACCGATAGAGCTAAAGAAAACATTGATCCAAAATTACTGTAGCAAAGGCGATTTGAAGAGGCCTTTTTTAAACTTAAAATTGCGTTGGGCTCTCAGTTTATTTTCTATTCTCATTATTTAATTTTTTTAGAAACTTTATTTCAATAGAGATGAAAACATTCACAAATATTCAATCGTTTTGAGATTTTTAATAAAATTTAACATTTTGAGAAACGAAACACGCAGCGCAGTGACATGAAGGAATTTTTTTCTCCCTATCAGTACCCTATAAATAAAATTGTTTAAAAATATAATTCAAATATTCAATAATTTTGTCTTCATATCGATAATATAACTAACGATAAAATTTCTGTTGATTAATTGTATTGAAATCAATTCACCGAAAGCTGCTGCTTGTTATTCAATATCTTTGTCAAACACAAACTTCGATATAGTGTGTCTAAATATGGACTATTCTGTAAATATGATAATAAATTCATAGCGTATAAATTCTGCCGTTGGGTGTAAATGTGTAGAAATACATTTTCGACCAGCTAAATTCAGATAAAATAATACTTAAAACTAGACAGTTAGTAAGAGTGTTACTGAAAAAATGTAATAATTGTGTAATTTTTTTAAAAAAAACAATATAAACCCATTTTACGAATAATTTTTTTTTATGTATTTAAAGCAGGAGATAAACGCTAATCGTTTCTAAATATGATGCATAGGCGCCCACTGCCTTGTTATTTCATTGACGGTAAGCCAGAGCTCACGTTGACACAAACATTTGTTACGGTTACTTGTTAGCGTAAAAATATTCTGAAATTATTGACTCAAAGAAACATTGTATTAAGTTCAATAAAAAAACGTATCCATAAATGTTAAATACAGGGTGCCATAAAAGTACGTTCCTGCGGTCTGTATATCCCGTTCGTAAGAAAATGATTGCCTTTAAGAATGATAGTAACGTTGTTCAAGAGGGAGTTCCCACCTGACTACACTGCTCCCCTCCATCTGCTACCTTCTACTACTGTGAACCATACTATTTCTCGATATTATCCTTGTGGCTAAATGATATTATTTACAAATTAAATAGATTTTTTTTGCTTACGTACGTAGAGTTTTAATATTTTAATAAGTGCTGAATCCGAGAAGTTTGAGAATATAATGAGAAACAAGAATTCTATTAATTTATATGAATTTTATTTGAACTAAAAAATATTGTAAAATAATGATTAATTTACAAAAACTTGTTTTAATACTGGTATAGCCAAATAGTCGCTATTACTTTCAGCATTGATAATAGAAAAAAAAGTACAGCAAACAGGAAGTAGTTTATATAAATTATTATCTATTTACATCTAGAAAAGAGAGAAATTATTTTAGAAATAAATTAAATTTTCTGTGACAATTTTTATTAAGAAAATATCCTCAAATAATTCATTATTTTCGTAAACATGGGGTTTGAAAATAATGGATTATTAGATTTTGATGTTTACGTTACCCGCTGAATATCAAGTTCGCAAGAAAAGTTTATCTCTTGTGTTACAATTCAGCTCGTATTTATTCAAGGTCTACTCTAAGTCATGGCTACCAACAGAATATTTTACGATGGCTCAAGATGTGTATAACATTTTTACAAACGTTTTTATCGTAGTGATGTGGTCTTAAGCTAAAAACTTTGACAATCCGTAGTTTCGTAAGTGTTATTTACTGGAGACTTCGAGTCGATGAACCTGAAAACTGATTTTACAACTAAAAGCGTTAAATGTTTATAGCTTTCTAATATTTGTTTTCACGTTTTACAGCCGCACCACAAGTTCCGCGGATTGAGTTCAACGCTTCGCAAATTCTGCCTGGTCACAACGTCACGGGCAGATCTGGTGAAGTTCTTAATGTGAAGTGTGTGAGTCGCTACGGAAACCCACCTTCGAAAATTAAGTGGTTTCTAGGTAAGTTATTCCGATATCTTCACTTGAGTAGCAAAACTACATCGGGATTGTAACTGTGGGATAAATTAATTTGAACGTCAAAGGCTTTCATGATTTCACTAAAACTGAGCAGCGTAATGCTATATATTATAATTCAATATAATATTTAAAAAATTCTTGTTACTTTAACATTATCAGTTCTAAAATTTATATTTAATTAGCCCGCAATTGTTTCACAGAAATTGAATTCAATTTTGTATATCGTGGTTAAAGTTAAGAAAAAATTTAATTATGTGGTCTGCAGGATCCCCAGCGTATTTATAACCCGTGTTCAACAAAATATATAATTATAAAACATCAGATACCCTATATATATTTCACTCGTACCTTCCTTATGTTCTAGGAAAAGTAAATGTGAAATACCGTCAGTCGTTACTGATATAGAAAACTTTGTTTCCGTTTGAAAAGTTTAAAAATACTTGCTCGAATACTTACGTTAGTCTCTGAATATTTTTATTCTTGCAATTTAATTAATAATTTATAAATATAATGAAAGTAAATTTTACATCGGAAAGGGTAGAAAACGGAGAAGAATGAAAATATCATCCTCCACAGTATGTCTGGACAAGAAAAGTAATTATTTTCAGACATAAATCTGGAGTAAAATGTGCTGGAAAAGATGTGAAATCACCAATTGAGTGTTTCTTTGTCTATAGAAATGATACCTCATTCACAAACAATTAAATAGACGCCATTTCAGGAAATGTTTGTATAAAAATAAACGCTATGTTTTTATAAACACGATACACAATTCATAAAATTTTTAAATTGATTATTAATACGGAATGAAATAAAATTCGACAACATCAATATTATTTTTTAAAAAAACAAATCTCCTCTTTCCGTCGCTAATTCCTTGGATTATGACTCATTTAGGTATAAAATCTCCAATATATCCATGAAATTAATTTCCGAATGGTTTTTAATAATTTTGACGATACATATTTAATTTATCACAGTGCCAAATAATTCAAAGCCGATTACGCAGGATCAATTAAAAACTAAGACGGCTTGAGTTTCCTAATCACAAGTAAAAATTAATTAAACGCCGTTTTGTAGCGAGGTAGCTGCAAACTGAAACGAGCAGCGATTCAGATATTCTAATGAAAACAAGAATACGGATCTCGTTTTAGAGTAAAATGAGTTGATTGGATACAACGGGGAATTACATCGCTGATTACTGGAGTTTCTAACTTCCGAATACTAACAGTTTTATACGTTGGTAACTTTGTGAAACGCTCTCTGTGATACTGGTGTTATTTCATGATATATATAAAATTAGATAGATAATACGATAATACAGAGAAAAACTATATAACGTTGACACGTTTTGTCATGTATAATTGGTTTGAAAATTTTTTAATGTCATCACTCGTGTCCCTTTTCATTGTAATTTATTTCAATGATATTTTTATACGATACTGAAATTCTCTGACTATTTTTGTACAATATCTAAATTATTCCCATTTTAAAAAATACATCGATCCAATAAAATGATGGTGACGATTTTGAATTTTATTCCTTATTGATATATATATTTTAAAATAGATCTTCAAACATTAATGCGGTTTCTTGAAAAAAGCATACGCCAATAAAAAATTACAGATTGTGGCAAGTATCACTGCGTAGATTTCTATTTTTGTTGAGATAGAGTAATTCTTTTCCGTTTTAACGGTTTAGTCTGATACAAAAAAAATTCGACGTGAATATTTTCTAGCAGTCTGAAAAATTATGACATTGTCCAAAATAAGTAATAACAAATCTTGGTCGATGAAGCTGAAGTAATTCCGACGATTATTTGAACACGCTGCGTTCTTTCAAATATTCGAATATGAGTTAAAAAAACACGATGCGAATGATTTTCACGAAATTAAGTACTAATCCTAAACCCGTTGTATGATAATCTATTTTGATTACTTTGTTCATTATCTAGACACAATAAAATATAAGAAGGTTTTGGAAGGTATGGCTTCCTCGATATGAACACGTCAAACGTCTAAAATGAGTGTTTCAAATATTTTGATATGCAGTTGACAGTAGTTTATCTGTAGTTACGTCAAAAATCCTTTGTTGTTTAAATCTGACGAATGTTGACCGTTATTCTTAATTAGTCTGAATAACACATGACTGTAGTAACTGGTATAGGTATTATATCTTATCCTGAAATTCCATACTTTTTTCCTTAGTTTACTATGGATTTAAGTGCATTTTTGACATAATCAGTTTACTCCATAATACGTTTAACATTATTTATTAAATATATTGGCTATATTTATTGTAAGGATATGTAAAATTTTTAAAATATACCATATTTTTTGTGCTTATTTTAAATATTAATATATGATTTCTGAACTTAGGCGACGACGAAATATCGGGGATTCAGAGTAACTCCACGGAGGTAGACAACCCGCGCACCTGGGCTGCTGTGAGCGTTCTGGAACTGCGCCTTCGTAAGCAGCACCACGGATCCAAACTGCGCTGCGTGGCGATGCACGGATCATACGCTACGGGTTCCGCCGACATTGAGGTGCGGCTGGACGTGCGATGTGAGTCCATCTCTATGCTTAAAAAAATTCTGCTAGAGGATTTTTACATAGAATTATTTTTTTATTTAATATTTAAAGTGCGACTAGCATGTGATCGAGAACGTTCTATTGACTCTTTGGCGTAAATAAATTTATTGTTTAATCCTTTGATACCCTGATTAAAAACTCAACAGCGCATACCAACCATAGCTGAAATTACACCTTAAATTCCTCCAGAGCCCCAACAAAGGCGACTTAAAGGAAAACGTTCACCAGACCTCCTCCAATAATTACTGTTAAATATTTATAGCTTATTAGAATTAAATCTTTAGTAAAATAATTCGATGTAATTTAATTGTTACGGTCAACCTAATGGTTGCAACCAATTGAATGTTACCACGTCATTTTTAATATATCAATATAATACTTAACCATTATTATCACATCAGTAAAATTGCATGATAATAAGGAAACTGAACAATAAATAAAAAGTAATGTTGATATCCCAATAAATTTTTAAGAAAACAAATTATTAAAAATATGAAAAATAATATTGTTTTTACAGGAATTATAGAATTTAGCATATATAAAAACAAACACGAGACCGTGCAGCATATATTACCTTGATAACTTTCGCGTCTTTTTGTTTCCAAGTGACCAAGAATGTAAGCTCATAAATTTTTTAAATACTCCTCGTTGAATTATTTTTGGAAAATATCCTTCGTGATTTTCTTTGTCTGAAACTCACAGCTGAAGTTGTGATGTCTCGTAAACGGCTCGATGAGTGACTGTGCAACGATGTTGTAACTAACTCGACGGCCTTGTCTCCTCCTCGTTACCCTAAAAACTCTCAACCTGTCTCAGTTCGCGATGAATCACCAGTTAACTGCAACTCATTCTACGTTCCAAATCCACTAACATGGGAGACGATTCTGAGCTTTACAAATGTATTTTCGTTTCACAACCACATCGGAACTTCTAGAAAACGCTGGAGGCTGATTTCTACGTCCTTGAGCCGGATCAATGTCCTCCTTGTTTTGACTTAACCAAATGTTTTGAGTTTGACGTTCTATTCTTTAACGCTTTCCTTTAAATTGCGACCTCGTCCTATTTACATCTTAATTCCAGGACTGACCAACTGTAGAACCTCTCAAGGCGAGTCTAATTCTTTTCCTAACTAATATATAAACAATTAAAAATAAATTATTTCACAGAGCCTAATCATGAGTTACAATGTACTGTAATAATGTGAAGAAAACGTGCTACTGTGAGACAGTAAAGCTCATAGCAATTGTACGCATCTCGTGAAAATACACCAAAACGGGGCTGAAACCGTGCTTGGAATTTGCTCAGTACCTGGAAATTTTGCACGTATTTACGTTGTTATTTTAAACTGAACAATGCCCTTACCAGTTGACTAAATATACGTGTAATTTCAGCCGTAACGTTTGTTCAAAGCTTACCTTTGAAAATCAATTCATCAATCCTTCTGTAATTAATAGTAAGTAATGTTATATAAATTTATGATCTAAATATTTTTATTACTTTCCCACATACGAATTTACATTTTAATTAAATTTTAAACTTAAATTTAGGGAAAAAAAGTTTGTCTACTTGGCTGATATTATTACATTAATTAAAAATGAGAAAAATATAATTATTCTTATATTATATTTGCTTATTCTACATTCAGAAATTTTTCCCTCCATTTTATTTGTTTTCCCATTATGATTTTTTTCCTTCTACCTGAAATAATTTTTCCACTATTTTATTATCATTTTAAATTTGTCAACCTGGTAATTTCAACTTCAGAGGTCAAATACTACTGAAATATATATATTGCCTATTCATATTCTCGTGTACAAAAACCGACACTTCTGCAGTTTATCTCTCATTAATTCATTATATAAATATTTGGTGGACATTATCCATATTTGCTATTCAAAACATTCTACACAACAGTAAATAATAGTAATGGACATAATTATCAAGTTGGAAAATGTACACACGTGCAGCTGTGAGTTAATTGAAATAATTTTTAAATTTAATTGATTTATGATTTTTATGAATAGTTTTTTTTATTGTATCTTTCAATATTTTGTACACAGTATTTTGAAGAGATAATGCAGACGACAATCTTCTTTGAGTTCGTTGCAGAAGGCTAGCCTAATCTCCTTACGGTGCAAAGTCTGCTTCCAGCTCCGAAATAAAACGAAATTTCCCTCTTCACTTGAACTCGAGTTCTGGTACAAGCGGACAGACTTCTGACTTCTCTAAAGAAGCTCTAATGATGTGGATTAGATGTTATACGAGTACAATGGATTGTTAGCGCAAATAACTGAAACTCTTGACAAGGGTTGTTCACGTAACAATTGAAACCTCTTAAGGTACTGACGGTAACAATTTGCCGTTGGACGAATTCTAATCTACCGTGTTTGTATTGTATAGTTTGTGCTTAGTCTACACTTAAGAGAAAATCTAGCATGTTTCACAATTTTATTTATTAATATTGCTTTTGTTTCCAATTCATCTGATTTTGATTTGTTAGTATACTTCAAATAATTTGCGACGAAATATTGTCTTACGCTGAAGGCTTAGAAATTTAAATATGGAATTTAAATATATATTTTCTATTTCATTATTAATAGTTCTCATTCCTACGTCACTCCAAAGCTTAGAATTTTTTTAAATAACTCAATAGACAGAACAGAACAAATTAAAATTTACTAAGGAAACCTCTCTTAGAGCATTCTCTCACAACTTATTCTTATAAAATTGTTAAATAATAATTCAACTAATTTTAGAGGAAATTCAATCAACGTAAAATATTTACATGTTAACGTAATTTTGTCTTACGGAAATTTGAGAATAGACTTACTGTACTGTTGTATTACTTAGGAAATAGTTATTTCACTATATATAACGGATATTATAGTCCTATAAAGTTCATTTTCAAACATCATTATGTACTAAAAATGTAATATGTTAGTGTTCTCATAAACTTCAGGCCGATATTCTCCACAGGTATGTTTACAGATTTCAGAGAAATTGATTAAATATTTCGCAAGCTATTTCTATTTTTTGATACTTTTTTACTTATTTAAATATATTTAGTCCAATATTGTACCGATTTAATGGAAAACTGAATTTATAAAGACATGATATGATATTAGACTTTTGACCTTTCGAAGTTCGAGATTCTGGAAGCTGCATGCGGTTTTACCGAATTCTCTTTTGCATTCACTTAAATTAAAAACCTTTTCTCTTTCGATCCTCTCGGTTTCAGCTTTCCAGCTATACCCCAGTAACTCAAACAATATTCTATCTTACCCTCATTATGTACTTGTCTATCCCGCTTAACAGCTTTCATTTAATTAAACTTTCAATAGGGGAAGGCTGAAGTGTGAAGAGAAGAATTTTAATCATGTAACTTTTCCCAAGAGCCTTCTCCCAGGGTATTAATGCGGAAATAACTCTGATTAGCGTTTTTGTCATTTCAAACTTTTCCAAACTGCATAAAATTGCTCCTGCGATGAAATTCTGTGGTCATACGTACAAGAATAACCTGAAAAATCATTCATCAAAATAATTATTTTATAGTTATTAAAGCAGGGCTTGAAATACTGAGTTCATTTAAAAAGTCAAATGGAATGCAAAATCCAATTGTACCTAACATTTTATTGTTTTACCCTGGATTACGCAAGTAAAATATTTTCAACGTACACGAATGATACTTGTACTTACAATATCATTAATTTATGGAAACGTAATGATAATTGAGAAATACTTTCATTAAAATTCTTCACAAAATAAAATAACAGCATGAAAAAGATGTTCAGCATCTACTTACATTTTGTGATTGGCAGTATCTTCATTAATATTGTTTTTTAAGTGATGATTATTCTTATTAACAATTTTTTCTCACAATTTTATTAACTACATTATATTTCAGTCTGTTCATTTTAGCTAAAATATGATATGCTGTGACCTCAATGTTATGGTTATAAAGCGCAGAAGCAGGCACACACAGAGACAGACAGACATATATATATATATATATATATATATATATATATATATACATATATTCAGACTCAACTTCTGTCACATCGCGAGCAGGCTACAACGGAAAGTTTAAGATAGTTTTATGAACTTGTTTTTTACTAGTAAATCTGCTCCAGACAGAAGTGGAAAGTTACAAAAGTGTTCGCCAGTGTCAAAGGGCAAAAGCAATAATTACCACGGGACACTGCACCACGAAATTTCAGCTCGAGAATAACCCATTGTGTTAAAAGGTGAGTTAGGTGGGAGACAGAAAAACTACAACTGATGGAAAACTCTTGAGAGGGGTTTGAGGAGTGGCTTGGGGCCTACAAATTGCAGAATCATATGCGGAGCAAGAATGTGAGTGAAAGACGTGTCTTTGTTTGCATAATCCGTTATAACTTCAACTCCAATTTCACTCCTACATGTATTTTTTAAAATTATTTCCGTAAAAAAAAAAACTTCTTGTCATTTTACGTTCATGCCTCAAGTTTGTTATGGAGTGATATATCAGTAAGTTAGTGTGTTGATTTTCCTTTAATACGAAAAATATTTGAAAACAGATTTTAAAATTCTAATCAATTTAATAAAAATAAACATTATGGTTCTAATTTTCAATTTTTAAGTCTCTTTTCATCTCTTTTATTTATTCCGTTAAAAATAGACAGTTTAATAATAAGAAAAATAGATAAATACAGACAAAAAAGATATAAATGCGACACAACGTTTCTGGAAACATTGTTCCTTTCCTCAGGTGCTAAGATTTTGAGATTGTCGACTGTGTTGTGCGTTTGTGTCGCTAGAGGCTTTTTTTTTAGTTTTTTTAGCACCTGAAGAAAGGAACAATGTTTCCAGCAACTTTATGTAGCATTTATATAATCACGTCTTTCGCCAGTATTCGACTATTTTTCTTATTATTAATTTTTCAAAACAAACGTATATTTTATTGATTTTAAAATGGACAGACAAAAAAATAAATAATTTTCTTAATTTTCATATGTAGATAATTCTGTAAAAAATTATATTTCATTGATCGAAACTATCCTTTTCATCTTCATAAATTATGTTCTTTCCTTTATTGATTCTTCAGTCCCTAATAATATAACACTTCTTGTAACATGAATTCTTTAAATTCATTTTCATTACTAATTTCTATTCAATGAATAAGTTTCCCGTTATTTTTCAAAAATAACAAAATAATTTTTTTGAAGTAAATTGAGAGTGTAGTTTTAAAGTATTACTTTATAGACTGGGTAGTTTTTACATTATTATTGCGGATAATAGAGTTCATGTTAATACTGATATCAGAAAGTATTTTCAATTGTGTGCTTTATGTTCTTACACAATTCTACAATGTAGAATTTCACTCTTCATGTTTTGTACCATTACCAAAAATTCCTTACAAACTCTTGAAATATTTATCAAATCTCTGTTCAAAAAAAATTATCTGACTCCAACCTTTGCTTACCAATTTGAAACAGACGTACACTACACTGGTCTAAGAATTTTTAATTTAAAAATACAAAACATTTTGTAGGATATGAAGGTCTGATAAAGTTAAATTTTCATTTTGTTAACAGAACGATCGAAAATTTCAACATTTTACCTTCGTCAATGGTGGAACTTTCCGTACTTATTTTGGAAGGAAATTAAATCAAATCATAATTTTCTATAAGAATTGTTAAAATTGGTAATTTTTTCTTGTATGCGATGTTATATAAATATAAAGTTGCTATCGGGAATACCGAAAGCATGTATTAATTGCTGAACAAGTGAACATTTTTGGTTAGCGTCAGTATTTTTGAAATGTCGTTCAAAATACCATAATAGTAAGAACGTTGTATACTAGCAGTGAATCTGCGGGCTAGGTCGTTTCCCAGTGAAATGTTCATCAGTCCCGAATGATATACGCGCTTTATGATCTGCGAGGCCGACCATAGCGCGCGGTTTAAGCCAAGTCCCGATTCATGTTTCCGATAACGCCGCCCGCTAACGCACGCACGGTCCAGATTACATTTGCACCATATTGATTTGGTGCCCCCCATAGGGCTCGGTGCTTCGTGAGGTTAACGGTTTCCTGCGAGTGCCAACCAGGTCGGTCGTATTGCTTCCTGAATGCGACGAAGCCGCAGTCGCATTCGAATTAGGAGGCGCCGTATTAATCACGCGTGGAACGTCAGCAAATACCATAACCATTTCCGAAACAATGGTGGGAAGACTCGTCATAGCGAAAGGAAGACTGTCCTGGGGTCGGTAAATCTCGGTTGGAGTCAAGTCATAGCGATGATCAAGAAATCCGTTGCCTCAAATGATGTTCGATCAAGTTTTTCAGTGGACTGATATAAGGAAGCTGTAACGTATAGCTAATATAGAAACTGTTTTTCAGATTCAGTAGTAAGACTTCTTTCCCCACCGAGTTTAAACATCTTTCGAATACACTTCTGTCACTTATTCATTTGTCTGTACACAGCTTAGAATCCAGTATTTTTAATTCCTATTTACATGACATTCATGCAATATAAATTTCTGTCTGTCTGTTAGGCTAACTTTACCCACTGATATAGTTAAAGTTTCATTTTGTTAACAGAACGATCGAAAATTCCAACATTTTACCTTCGTCATTGGTGGTCTACAGCGAGGTCTGAACGAATTTTTTCTGAATCCGTTATCATAGGTTGTGACCCATCATTTTAAAACTCAGCCTGGCTTAATTTTTTCTTCCTGTGTAGACTTCAGTCTTCGTATAAATGGATGTAGACAAATTTTTGTCATTAAAATTTATACTAACGTTAAGAATCAGATAACTGCTATTCATCTCATCGTTTGTATATGTCACATAATTTTTTCATAGCTGTTTAGGCAAGGAAACCGTCTTGTTACGGACTACATGCGTTTTCTCGTTAAAAATCATTACATAAAATAATCGTCTATAATAATAATAGCATATATATTTTTTTATAAATATTTGATGGATTATTCAAGATTTTGAGTACTTTACGTACTTGTATCGAATGAGTTAAATACTAATATATATATATTTTTATTTTTCAAACGATAAAAAAAATTTGTGAGTCTTCTGAATTTGTATATTTGTTTTTCTATTTCAGCGTTACCTTTATATACTATACTACCAATTACAATCTACAACAATAGATAGTTTTTTTGTTGCTAAAATTAAATCAATGAGGAGGAGAAAAACAGAATAAAAGGGAAACGGAATTTTTCGGGGGAAAATTCCTTATAAGGGGAATGATAGAACTCCAACTTTTTCCGCCTTAAAAAGGAATGGTAAAATTAGTTCTTAATAAATTATTTATCTTTGCACACGAACCATTTATCTGTCATATATTCAGTTTTCCGTTGAAGAAAACTAACTGCCAGAGTGTTATAATTGTCACAAAACATAATCGTCGTTGCATTTTTTATTTAACTCTTCACATCACTGTGTTGGTGTATTGGGCGCTTTATTTTCAGAATATTCTTTGATATTGATCCAAGTACGGCAATCTTGTCTCGTGCATATGGGGAAACGGTATGTACATAACATACTGCCAGGTCTTTGCCAAATTCATGGCTTGCTCCCTTTTTTATTTGCCATCATAACTTCTGTTCGGACTCATATCTTTGCACAGAGCGTGTCATGCTAGGGTTTTAGTTGGCTTACTTCCAGGCCTTGTTCCATCCAATCCAATCCTTCCGTGATCGATTATGGAGGTTAAAAGAACCAGCGACAAGACCTAAGCCCTTTTGAAGAGTCACACATGGAACTATGTTAAATATTAAATAGCTGAAGGTAGAGTAAACGAGCAGCTTTTACGTACGAAGACAAAATATACATTCTCTTAAATTACTTAATATTAATATTTCACATTAATTTACTGCTTTATATAGAGTAATTTTTACCGCGAATGTAAAAGCATTACACATGTAAGTTTCTAATGACCAACAACTTTATGCGACTATAAATCGTAAAATAAAAAAAAATAACTGTAGGGCCTATGTGAAAAAAATTTTCAAAGTATAAATTTCTTTACATACAATTTTTTGCGGGCTGTTATATGTGAATTTATTGAATTGTATTGGGAAAATAATGCAATAGTTTCACAAAATAGATGCAAAGATAAACATGAAATAAAGGAGGTTCCCTCAGATACTTGATCAGCCTCTGATTTTCAATTATATTTTCTTCTTTAATTTATTCAAGTGATGACTTTCTCATTTAATATTATTCAATGATCTTCAAGAGCCTACAGTTTTTAGAATTATTGATTCCTTCCGAATATTTTAGTACATGTTTTTTACTCGAATGTATTCTATTTCCACATTGATATGTATGTTTGAAAATAAAATTCAGGATTAATCATCCTCAATTTATTTTATTTTACATGTCATTGGATATTTTAAGTCCTTAATCCAGGTCCTCTTTAAAAATTTTGAGCATACGTTGATGTCAGATTTTTGGGTTTCTGTCTGCGTATTATGAGAGACATCTGCGGACGTGTCCTTGTGAAACAGTAATGGAATCCCTTGATATTTTAAGACTCTCTTTTGAGTAACGTAAATGAATTCTGTTTTATCTTTTCCCTCTAAAGGAAACGGGATAATGATGCTTGCCCGCTGGAAACTGTCCCTCTGTTTTCAAGAAATGCTTTTGTAGTCCTTGCAACATTTGCAACTCTAATAAAGTATCCATTTAATCCTCATTTAGGGGTGATAATAACCGACGTTACATTGTGCAGATTTACTGTAAGGTAATGAGATAGCTTTAAATACGTGTAAAACAACTTTAAAAAGATTGAAATCCTTTTTTTTTCAATTATTTCAGATAAATATGCGAATTATGAAAATAAATTATAATAGAGTAGGATAGTATAAATACTTACATGAATAAGAATTATGTCAATATCAGAATTTTTGTATATAAAAGGTAGAAATCATATTCCAGTTAGTTGCCGCCTACAGGTGCATTTCCCAAGGTGGTAGGTAAGATATGGAAAATTTTGTACCCGAAACTCCTTTAACTGAATTTCTCTCAGGATAATGGCTGCTTGCATTAAATTATCTCTGAGTGGCCTAACACTTAAACAAGTTTCTGGCATTTCTGATTCAGCCAGTAGTTAATAGGTCAAATACCACTATTAAATTATATTCTCAAAATATATTTCATTGACTCATTCACATTTATATAAATATCAGAGTTACATTAAATTATTAAAAATATAATTTTGTCAAAGCGATTTATAGACAGGATAGTTGTTTATATGTAAAAAATACAGGTAATTTGTACATGTCAATTACAGTAAAGTTTTATTCAATTTGTGGTTTAACATGGAAATTAAGAGTTAGTATGGTCATGCATATTATTTTATTTGTGTATTCAGAAATAAACATAAAATAGAAATACTGAAAAACAATTAAAAATGTATTTCACGTTGTACAGATAATCGTATCTACAGTTTGTCAACCTTTAAAATTATTGAATATACAGGATTTGCATTTAATCTTTAAATTACAGTTTTTCTACTCAAAAGTTTCACAAATATTTGTACTCAATCTAAATTGTATTCCTACGTAAAAAAGGAATGTTTAGATTAATATTGACAGGACCAACTAAAGTTTTTTAATTGAAAAAGTCAAATCAAATACATACTCTACCATGTCTTGTAATTTCTAATTAACCTTTTTAGTGATCACGTAATTGAGCTTCGCTGTCAACACAATCACCAATATGCATTTTCACATTAATTACCTAGAGAATCTGAGTGCTGTTGGTGAATAAATAATTTCGTTCTCTTTGATGTTTTTAGTAGTGGAAACACATCACAGCAAATATAGTATAACTATTTCCATTATTTACATAATATTCTTAGCATTTTAAACCGAAATTTTTATGTTTTCAGATTATAGATGCGTGAATTTATTCAAATATTTTATTAATTTTGTTTGATTCCAATTTTTTTATTCACTATATTCGCAAGCAATTGTGAGTTAGCTAAATCTTCAAGTATTTTCACAAGTCTGATGCGCTTATATTATACGAACCTAAATGGAAAAGAATTAAAGATGTCACAAAACAAATATTTTATTTTTGTAGTCCTCTGTGAAGTTGGTTTGGTATTGCAGCTAACTAAACTCACGTAGTCGATGCGAAGGGCTATTTTGAGCGATGCAAACAACAGCCATTGTTGTCCAACTGTGCGCCGATATAAGCAGTTTGTGACATTGTTCCACCTAATTCTGTTACTTTCATGTTTTTTGGCTGTTACTTTGATTTCAAGTCGTCCAGTAAGAGCAATCGAGCCTAATGTTTGATTCGTTGGACTATTTTTAGCGTGCCTCGCAATTATTTTGTCTCTTTCTTCGGAATGTTGGTGTTGCCGTAGGATTGGTTAGTACAGAAAATCAGAAAGCCAAAGACTGGTAAAGGCCTCAAAAGTTTTATCTTGAAAAAAGCCTACTTTCTATGACAACTTTGCCACTAAATCCGATCTATCATGACCCTGGGCTATTCAGCGTATGCTGTAGCAAAGAGAGAAAGGTTCTCGGTTTTAAGCGCTCAAATTCTCTCCTGTCACTTAGTAATGTCGTATTTGCTAGCTGCATTGTTGAGTGGTTTTCCTGAACAGTTGAATATTTTGCGAATTCGAAAAATCAGTCCTTAACTCGAGCCCCACTGTCATCTTTTGGCTGTTGCAACGTGTCTCCTCGTTTTTCACCTGTTTATCTGCTAATGTTTTCTAATTGATTGGAACTCCTATAGAAAAGAACAGTTTCAACGTAATTGTCATTCAATGATGGCTTCTAATATTTTGCCAATATTTCCGTCTCTGCAATAGTGTCCTTTATTATTTCTGAATGAATTTTCGAAAATTTTGGTATATATTGTAAATTATCATTTAAATTCGAAATTACATGTAAAACACGTTGCACGTATGATTTTCTGTTCCAGATGCTCCCGAGGTGAGCCTCACGGGGACGCCTACGTCTGACCTGGAGGAGGGTCGGGACAACGTGGAGCTGCGTTGCGAGGCAGACGCTAATCCCCCTGCCGGCGTCGCCTGGCGTCGCGCCGGACAGATCGCTAGTCTCGAGTCCGTCCTTCGATTCCGGCCAGTGCGTCGCGGAGATTCGGGCGTCTATAGCTGCCAAGCGCAGAATAGCGTCGGCTCTTCCGAACCACTATCCGCGCAGATAGACGTCAAATGTTAGTATAACCGTTAAAAGTCTTCTTTATTAGTTCGAATAAATAGTTCGAGTAAATACAAATACCCGCTAATAGAATAGTAGTGATTAAGGGAAAACCAATACAATTTAACAACTCTGAAATCATAGGGAAAGTTTATTATAATAATTCAAAGAATAAAAAGAGAATTATACACACTTTCGAAAAATTTTCCTCTTTTAGCGCTGACTTAATTTTTTGGAATAGAAAGAAATGGTGCATTTCTTAATCTAGGAAATACAGGAGATGTTCAAAAATTATGATCTTTTTACATGAATAAAAATTGGTTTGCGGATAACAAGTTTTGTACATGTACACTGTCCATGGTCAAAATCTACACAACTTCCAAGCGTCTTCGTAATTCTTTCCAAACTTTTTTTATAATATTTTTACTTAACTGTTTGGCCATTTAGAACCAATGAATATCAAAGTAAACGGTAATTATAATTGTGCGAGACTCCTACCTGCTAATTTTAAGTAGATGTTGTATTACAAAGCGTATGTTGCTTTTTGGTTTCGTAAGTAAATATTCATGTTACGTCAGCTGTAATAACAACTAAGTTCTTGTAAAGAGATACCTTCTTATAACCCATTGATCACTTACATTTTACGATATTGGAAAGAACAATTATATTCAAGGTCTTACCTACTGTAACATAGTCTATAAGTCTAGTTGTAACCACACGACACGTACAGCTACAAGTTTTTCGTAGTAATAGAAGACAAATTTTCAAATGTCTGTAAGAAACAGCATCAGTCTCTTATTTGGTCGTATTTCGTAATTTAATATATTATGAAGTAATTTATGGACAAAGCTTATATTTGTATATTTCAGATCCACCACAGATCGTAACCGTGGGTCCAGACCGTCTGACGACGTCGCCGCTTTTCTCCTCTGCCAGTTTCACGTGCGTGGCAGAAGGAAACCCTCCTCCGGGAGTGCAGTGGCTGCAACGCGTCGCGACGCCCGGTGGTGAAGTCCTGCTACGGGGTTCCCTGCCGACCCTGGACATCGCAAACGTCACGTACGACTTCCAGGGCGAGTACGTGTGCAAGGCGACCAACGTGATCGGCGGAGCTGAGCGCACCGTGCAGAGCGAGCCGATAGCTCTCCAGGTCGTCGGTGAGTTATAGTATTAGACTCACACACAGCAAACATACTTTTTCTTAGAATTTAAATTTTATGTAATATATTATTTTACTTCAATAGTATTACTCCACAATTGATTAAACCACTAATTCGTAAGTGTATTAGAACTATTGTGAATCAAATTACTTTATTTTTTGTGAGTTGACATTATAATTGATTAATATACTATTTGACATTATACGTTTTCTACTTTTGTATTCCCTTCAAAATTACTGAAAATTTTAGGGAGCCAAAAAATATCCCTGTATACACTAATCCTAATTAATTAGTAGAAAAAATAAATCTATTTATGAAAAATTCATATTCAGCATATTTTTGGATAGTAGTATATGGTCAGTGTTATGTACGAAGATTTATAATAAGAGAATTGCGTTCCAAAGCCCCTGTTGTGATTTTCGATAATGTCTAAATTGCTTAGGAGCGCCGCAGGTGCTAAGTGGAACAGAAGTGGTTGTAGTTCGTGGCCAAGACGCGCTGCTAAGCCTAGTGGTCTGCGCTGATCCTAGACCCAGGAGAGCGGCGTGGGAGTGGGGCAGCCAAGAACTGCCTGCAGGGGCCCTCAAGGGTCGCTACAAGGCCGACGAACTCTCTGAGGTAAGGACCATTGCCACGTGTACTTAAGTGTCACAAAAACTTCTATAGTCTCTGTTAAATAAAAGCCACTATTTCTCCGCTTTAATAATACAGATTTAAAAATAGATAATCAGTTTCTAGTTATTCGTTTCCAGAAAGTCAGCTTTCATAGACTTTAAACAAATATTTTTAAACACACCATGAAATTATGATAATTTTAAATATGTTCAGCTCCCTGTAATCCGGCTAAAGCGTTACTAATGTATGCAAGCTGCAATAGAAGATACATAAACTTAAGAGTTTGGAGGAAAACTAAATTATTAATCTCATACCATGGTGGACCATGTCTTATACGTCACCATTTTTAAGGTTCAAGGGTCAGTTTGCAGATAATAATTCTCTTATGGATGAGTAATAAGCAAATTATTGTTTGAACGTCATGTAAACAATAAACTACTAATAGTTTTGAGTATGTTAAATAGCATTACTTCTCATAGACTTCGATATTTAGAAATTTTTTAACATTACATCATTATAAATGAGTCAGATAATTGATATACAGACCCAGTTCTTTTATTTATACCATATTCGGCACTTACCTGTATAATTTTAAAATTCATTCACTTTATATTTTTTATACTAACCTCAAATATTCTCTTTGATAGATTAGTATTCAAACAGTCCAGAACGAGACATTGTGCTTTAGTAATACTTGTAGGCTGTTCCTATTGGAAAATGGCTCTTAAACTGAACGAAGACATCAGAATGCCGTTGGACAACCTACCATTTTTAAAAAGTTATTTTACTACAGTTTGATATTTGTAGATGAATGAATGGTTTGTTTTTAACTTCAAATAGTAAAATTGATACATACCTGCCTGATTCAAATATTCTAGGGTTTACCCTGTATGAATTTTAGGTGAATGTCAGTTAGGATCATTAAAATATAGCCCGGGGGTCCTAGTTAACCCTTGGCTGCCATTCTCTCCCTTCCGCATCTCCCCTTTCAGATCCCTTCCTGTGCTATTAAAGGGGAACTCCCACCACGTGGATTACTCACGTGTAGCCTGTCATTTTCCAAAACAATATCGTAATCGTTTTCTATATTCAGATAAATATTTTTGAAACTGTAATCCGTGCTACATTTATACGTTGATTCATTTAAAATAACCTAATACTCTTCTTTTATATCCATTTTCCCACATTTCCAACCATTGGCAATTTATTACTTCCATGATTTTATTCATAAAATTTCATGAGTGTTATAGAAAATTCCGTCATACTGACAGGATTATAATTGATTAATATTTGATTTACACATATTTCATGTACTGTTACGGGACTGTGACTTTTCAGAATTTTGAAAATAGCGGGCCAGCTGGTTTTGGCTGTCTCCTCTGTAATATTTTATAGGGATGTGCTGTCAGAGTTCTGTAATAATTTGTAGGGAGTGCGCGAGGACTGTTATGAAGCCAGACTTCATGTCAGAGAAGCTGCCCCAGGAGACCAGAGGTTCTACTATCTGGCTGTGGAGAACGACCGAGGAAGAGACAGGCACGCCGTTCACCTAGCAGTCAGAGGTAATCCAGCAACCATAATGAACATATGAAGTATAAATTTTATATGCAATTTATCGTTAGAGACTTGGTTAAGTGTAAAATAAGGCAATCACGATGATAATAAAAATATATGTGTTTTGAAATTCGAAAAATGACAAGAATAAATCCATTAAGGACTAGGGAAGGTATAAAAATGTGGAAGGTCCTGATTCTTTCATAGGTAGGCCAAAGAAGAAAATTGTTGCTTCTGCTACAGTAATTACTATATAGAAAACTCTCAAATAAAGTTTTGATTCAGATCAGAACAACCACGCAGTTCCAACCAGAAAAAACTCATTTTCGGAATATTATTTTATTTAAATGTAAACAATGAAAACGGTACTCTAAATTTACTCTAAGGAATGAATATAATTAGTTTAATTTCTGATACTTTTAATCCTTCAATAAGATTTGTCAGAGTTTGACCTGATATTTATTTTTTATTTAAATATACTACTTTGATTTATAATTTTCATTGTATTCATTAAACAAAGACCAATAACTCTTTAAGAATGTGCTAAACAATGTTAGTAGTACTGAACGTGAAGAAAATTTAACACAATAATAAAATCTTCGATTCTCTCCAAGAACTTTGCAAAGCATAGCTAAAATTCCTTAACCGGATTTTCTCGTTAATTTATAAAAACAAATTAGACCAGTAATTGGTGCGATTAAATAAAAACACATTAAGTTACGTTCCGGAAATATTTTTTGGTTTCCTCACATGTGAAATTCAAGTAAATATATGTAAAAGCTTCTCAAAAAGCGAATTAAGTATAATTTTAATTTTTTCCGTAACGTCTTAAAATATCTTAATTATTTTTACTTAAATTTGAGGTCTGAGAAAAGGCCGAAAAGAAACGTAGTGTTATTTTAATAATGTCCCTAACTTATTGGCCTGTGTCTTTACAATTGTATTATTTAACTTTTCTACGCTTTTTTTTAGGGCAACAGGATACATGAGGGTAATCCACATTGTGCAACTCCCCTTTAATAGCATAGGAAGTGATTTGAAAGGGGGGATGCGGAAGGGTAGAGGAAGGTAGCCAAGGGTTACTAGGGCCCCCGGGCTATATTTTAAGGATCCTACCCGGCATTCGCCTAAAGAAATGCAGGGAAATCCTTAGAAAAACCTGCAATGGGTAGGTCGGGCATTGGGTACTTGTCCCACGCCCTTCCGATAGCGGGAGAGTAGTTTGCTGTGGGGACGCAGCATTCCCTTCTCCGTGCCTCGACCAGTTTAGGAGGCAGCTGGCCGACTATTCCAATGTCATTCTAAGTTTTTATCGTTTAGTGAAATGTATGTAACTGCGAATATCTTACTTTTGAATGACTGTTAGAACTGGATGAACAATTGCTTTTGTCGAGATAGGATGTACAAAAGTTTTCTTATGTACGGTACTTTTTTTAATTCAAGTAACGTTTTTGATTAGTTTTTGTTAGTTTATTTCCACCACAAAAAATCCTGGAACCTATAATTATATAATGCACGAACGTTAAGAATCATTCTATTATTGTTGGAGCGTTCACAAAGAATGTCGATGTTTTTCTCTGCATTAAATACCTAGTACTATAATTATAAAAGTAGTCCTAATAACATTGTGTCCTGTTTTCTAATCACCGAAACTTGGAAGTTTACTTTTGGCCGTGTTGCTTTAATGATGTACAGGTTAAGTTACCTATCAAGAGTTTCACATTATTAGGACTCCAAATTAAATGACAATTATCTTCTAAGTAATTAAGTCATAGTTAAAATTTGTTAACTTAGAGCATTTTGCAGATAGTGGAGTAACTTCTACGAATAAATAATTTTGAGAATCTTCTAATAGTACTTATTTATATAATTATTATAAAAATACTATTATGTCTGTTATTCCATAAATAAATAAATTTATTTTATGACATCCAATATTTGTTGAAAGCTTAAATTCATACATGTCTGTGGCCTTTGAATTGTAATTATTAATTCATATACATTAAAATATTATACTTTGAATACTTATAAAATGAGACCTGCTGAAATTACAAGTGTAATGTCACGTTTATTACGTTCATTACACATTAAGTTTTTCCTCGAGCATTTATCACTAACCGGAGGCAGATGTGGGGCATGAGGTTATATGGGTATCACATTTTTTTACTCTAATTTGCAGAGCCTGTTTCCATGGCAACGCTGATTAGCATAGCAGCAGCGTGCCTGGTTCTGCTGTTGGTGCTGATCTTCGTGGCGGTCTACACGGCTAGAAGAGAGAAATGCTGTTTCGCGCGTTAGTATACATCAGGAACTATTGATCAGATACTAAAGATTTTAACTCATATAAATATGTATGCGACTGGTCGATCACGTTCTATTCAGAATTGAGCCTCGAAGTATTTTAATTAACTGGAAAGTAATGAAGTGTTGACAAAGTAGAACAATGAAACAAATGAATTGGATTCAGTGTTGTAATTTTTAGTTTTCTATTTCGAATACTTCACAACAATTGTAGAGTTACTCTTTTTTGTTAATCAGAAATCATCGCAAGTTGTTTAAAATTATGCTCTCCGTAGTACATATTTAGAATTTATAAATTAATAACCAATAGTTTATGTGTTCAATAATTTAATTTTCCTGACCTTTTCAAACATGTATATTGAATTTGGTTGTCAAAATAGTTGCGTGCTTTAAATAAATATAAATTTATTCCAATCAATGCTTACCTACAAAATTACTTCTTTTTAACATGATATACTTATAGAATCACAAATAACAATTGTACAGGTTGCAGACTTCAAATGATGAAAGGGGAAATATGTAACCATAAATTATAAAGTGCCCTTTACGCTCCCTAAGCGATACCAGAAAATAATTGTAGACAAAAAACACGAGGTCAAGAGTAAGTGCAAGATTGCTGTCGCGTTATCGAATACCTAAAAAAATTATTTTTATTAAATTTCATACATAAGATAGATATCAAGGTTCGAGGTTTATTCCCAGTTAATTGCATGAATTAGTCTCGGATTTCCAACCAGGTTGTACAAGTAATCAGTGGTGTTTCAACGACTGGCAACGTCATCTTCTTCAGACTGAAATTGTCGAAACGTCACTGATTACTTTACAACCAGGTTGGAAACCTGAGAGAAATTTATTCATATAATTAATTTTAATTAAGATATTTATAAACGTGTCTCAGAAATATATAATGACAAATGTTGTTATTTAAATGCGATTTTGAAACTACAACTTACGTAAATAATTCTTTAAATTACAATCAATATTGGATCTTTTATTTTATTACAATTATTTTTTATGCATATATATACGCGAAGAGCCATAGAAAGACAATTTATTTTATTTTAAAATTATGGAGTCTCTTATAATTAGCAAGATATGGGAGGAATATATTAATTTATTTTTCCCTTTTATCAGTCTTTTTTTAATTTCTGCACGTACACGAAATTTTTCTAATTAACTAATTTTTAAATATCTAAATTAATTGCGTCTATAACCATGTATTAAATTTATTATTTTATGTCCATGAAAGAATAATTGGTAGCCAATTTGACACTTTATAATGAATTACGTATTTAATAGCAACGATAGAAATTATTTACTGTAAAATAAAAATTACTCACAATTTTATTAAAATTCAAATTAAGTCAAGTTTTCTCAGGTTTTTTTCGGTCTGTGCAGTCGTTGAACAATAGTCTGTTAATAGGATTTATTTCAATTGCAATTAAATTTTTAATTGTTAATACAAAAAATTGATGCTCATAATTCATAATAATTACGTTTAAGTTACTAAAATGATCTGGTTTTATGTATCTATACTAATATTCCAAGATGGGCTTCCTCATTCTGTTTCTTAAATTAGTTTTTTAAGAAATTATTGCCACCAAAAATATTAGCATCAATTATAATTTATACTTAGATATATTTTATAGCAAACTATAATTCCGTAATTAATTGTTTTTTCAATTTTAGTAAAATAATCGACAACGATTCTAATAAACATATTCATTAAGTATATAGCCATGATGAAATTCAATAGCTAATACAATGCTAATTTTATTTGAGTTTTACAGTTGGCAGTCCTTACTGTAAAAAATATTTTTGTTTCACATAGCTTTCGAAAACTAATATAATCTACATTAAGTGTAAGATTAATGCACCAATGCAGAGTCGTCTCTAATCTCTGCAGTTTCCATTGCGCAGACTGGATTACGGAATATTTAAGCACCCCTGATGAATGACGCAGCTTTAATCTGATGTTGCATTGACGCCGAAGTAAAGTCCGGATCAGTCGGTCCTAACGCAATTTCGCGCTCGGAACGGCTGTTAACGCCATGGCAGTCGCACTCTTTCAAATTACTACATTCTCGTGGTCCAAGAGCGCAGCGTATGCTCTAATTAGACTGGTCTTTGCGTGCACGAGCAATAATAAAACCGCGATACATTTTTTTGTTTTTTCATTATCCCAACGTGGACGGGAGGAAGGGGTTTTAAATGGATTTCCTGCTGTACTGCGAGGGACGCGATTAGAGCTAGCGCAAGCGTAAGAGCTGAAATTACCCCAAGACCTGAAATTGAGTGCTATAATTACCGAGCTCAATCGAACGATTGTTTCTAAAGTACAAAATTCAAGGTTGTAATGCTGAATTTAAACAGCGGCAAGGATGAGAAATTCTGATTTTTCTAAATTGTTTATTATTTTATCAATACAATTATAAAAAGATAAGGATATTTGTCGCTCAGTGAAATTTTCTTAAGCAATTTTTTTTATCTAAGGTCATTAATAAAATGAAAACCTATGCAATAATATTTTAAATGTAGTACTGTTTAGCTTACTAATAATATAAGCACACAAAATTATATATTTTTATTAATTTATATTTTGTCTTTAAAACACAGGCAGCGAAAAAGTTTCAAGGAACAGTATCCGTATTAGTGTTTCGATTTTTTAATTTCCTCCAAAATCATACACAATGATGGTAAAAAATATTACATTTACAATTAATTGATTTTTGTGACTTAATAAAACGTCTGTCATTAGTTTCATCGTCGCGTAGTAATTTATTGCATCTACATATTTTACGTAGTACATTAGCAGCCAGAAAAAAAAATTAATCCCATGCACAATTTCATACCTTATATATGTATATATATATAAGTATATATATTATTATTAAAATTGAAATAATAATCATTATGATATTGTTTTCTAGGTCGTGGTGATTTCAAACCTTCAGATCTTGAAAGGTAAGGGTGATAATTGTTTATGTAATTAATTAATATCTACGACCTAAACAACATTATTGATACCATAGTTTCATGAGGAATGGAGTGAATTTTAAGTAGTTCCTGGTATTTTAATTATACCTATATGCGGCACAACGGATTCTTACGCTTTAAATTAGCGTGAAGTAATCTCGTTCAAAGGTATTAATGATATTGGTTCGTTGAGAATCTATAGTTAATTAGCCTGCATATTTCGGAGCGGTTAACAGGGTTCTGAGTCTGATTCATGAACGTGAAAGCCCCGTGGTAGCCTAATTATCTAATTTGACTGCTAAACTATGTGCTCTCCTGTGGATAACAATGCCGGTAATATTTCATTAGCTTTGGTGCGGAAGTCACAAAATACCCCCTAATCTCCAACTCTTTTACCGTCAATGACGAATGACATTTGTTCTGCCACATTATGAGTAAATCATAGGAAAGGCTGAGATTAACCTTTTACTATTAGCTTCCTTATCTATAATAATAGTATTATTATAATTAAAAGAATGATAATGATCAAAACAGTGTTTTTAATATGAGTATGTGTGAAAGGTGTAAATTTTAGTTTTATATTCCATACTTCTAGGTAACAAAAATACCTTTTGGTGTTGTCGATATAACAAATTAGCGAACAACATTATAGAAATACAAAGTAAATATGGCTGTTTAAAGCATATTTCATACTCCAAACTAATTTTTTCAATTGTGCAGATTGTTTCGCAAATATATTTTAGCCCCCAGTTGCGGGGAATTTTGTAGTCTTCAGGCCGACGTCATCTTCTACCGAGTTCAGTTAACTCCGTATTTGTTATATTATCGATTGTAGATTTTCTTGGTGAATATGATGAATATAGAGTTCTTGGGTTTCAATCTACTAATTTAAGGAGATAGTTCGGGCTCCCCGTACTTGTCCCACGCCCTTCCCGTGGCTTTACGTGGGGTTTACGCCGGGGACACAGCATTCTCGATATAAACTCCTTGAATAGACTTGAGGTGAAAGCGGCTCCACTGAGAACAGTGAAAAGCTTTTTCTTATTAATTTTATTTCAGTCTAGATGAGATAAGAAATTGTATTTATAAAGAAGATAAAATAGATAAATGACAGACAAAATGAAGTGTTGATACAAAATAACTCAACGTTTCTGGAAACTTTTTTTTTCTTTCTTCAGGTTATTAAAAAAACAGCGAGGAGTGACTCAACTCAAAAGCCTTTGAATAAGAAAGTTATCCAATACAGAAAAAAAAGTAATATAAATACCACACAACGTTTCTGGGATCCGTGTCCCTTACGTTAGGTGCTAAGAAGAACCTAGAGAAAAAGTGTTGTCAACTGACCAGTGCTGTTGTGTTTCTATAGGCTATTCTTGTCACCTGACGAAAGGGACAAGAATCCCAGAATCGTTGTGTAGTATTTTTATTACCTTTTTTGTCTGTATTGGCTAACTTTCTTATTCTTTATTTTCAATCAGAAGTAATTTTTTTCATTTTATCAAAAGCCTTTGAGTTTGCCAACTTTTTTGTGCAGTTGTGCCTCTCCTGGCTCTTATATTTTTTTTAATAACCTGAGAAAAGGAACTTCGTTTCCTGAAACGATGTGTGGTATTTATATGTCATTTTTCTATTTTATTTTCGTTTCAAATTGTATTTATATGAATCTTGTGTAACTTCCGTCAAAGTAAACGTAAAATAAGGTTTTTTTATTAAGATTTTAAGAAATTGTATATATTAAGGACGGTTTCTCAAGGTAATTTTAGTTAGTGACGGAAGTTTGCAGATGTACTACTCTTTTATAGGGTACCTGTAGCGCAGATGCTTCCCTTTAACAGCCACAGACAGCAGCGCAGCGCCAGAGAACCTATTTACAGCAGTATTACGCCGTTTCACGAGCACGACGTTGCCGAACAAGTAAAAACACTTTGCTTGTTTTGTTTCACAGCGAGAAAAGTGACGCAGAGAGCGCTCCGGGCGGAAGGAAGACTCCGGGAGGTGGCGGGGCCAACGATTACAACTCCACCCCCAGGCCGCCGCCCACAATCACCGGGGGTTCCCCGGACGCCATGAAGGTGAGGTTGGCGGCGATGGTTCTGCAGCCACCCACGCGGGTCTAGCCAAGCCCTCACTCCAGCACTGCATGGTTCTGCACCAGCACCAACGCGCCACAGCTCACTCGAGGACTGCGAAACTGTACTATCGTTCTCTACAAACAACTCGCTTTGCGGTACCTTTAAGTGTTTCCGGTCGTGGGAGACGACGCCATAAAGAGAAGTTTCTCAGTTGTGGTAAAAGCCTATGAAACAAAATATTTACAGAAAACAATAACCAAACAAAAGACACACAACATTAAAAATCATGTCACCATATTCCTCACTAAGCCGAGCTGAAGAAATACAGGATACTTGTAAATTAGCCTATTAAAATCGGCAAATCCTTATTAAAAATACCAAATAAAAACGTAGGAAGGATCTCTTGTATGATTTCTCAGGTTAACAAACGCATCGCGATTCTTAACCATGAATTCTTTATAAGTACCGCATTCAAAAGAGAGAGAGGTCTGATCATGTCGTTGAATGCTCGTACGTTAATTTAAACATGCTTGCAAACCGAGAGCCCTTTTAAACCCAGTTTGCATTTTGAACGAGATTTTGTGTGCTGAATTAACGAAATTTCCTTAATTGAAATTTTCCCGAAAAATACAACAGATATAAAAATAGCGTACGGAATTATATTGGAGATATTAGTTGATAAATATAAAAAAAAATATTGCTGTATATTTTATGCTGGACTGCCACCGTCATTCATGTTTCATCTAAAATGAAACAAAATTTTTAAATGCTTCGTTAAATGAAGGTCATGTAAAACACGTGGATCTTAATCTATTATACGATCAAAATGCATTTGTTTTTTTTTCTCTAAAAAATAATGATTTTTAAGGAACATGTGAAATGGCTCAGGTCAGAGATTCGTTTCAATTAAATTCTCCCTTATTAATAAAGCCGTCAATCCCCAATCTTTACAATTTTTCGGAGTAAATTTACATTGACAATTAAAAGCAAAATTACCAAACTGATCCCAATGAATACACGAATTTTCGGCAGTCACTTAAAGTAGTAAAAAGTACTGTAAAATTTTCTCCATATTTTCAGTATTCTAAATGATTAACCCGTTTACATATTTTAACGTAAATTTTACACTTGAATTAGTGTTCTATTATTCTGTGTTTTTTTCTGGGTTAGAATTATATTTTTCGGCGAAATAATAATTGACATTTCTCAATCAATTTATTTTTGAATGCGCTCAGTTTCCATCAAAAAAATTATTTATCAACATGAAAACATTTAAAAAAATAAAACACGTGTTTCTGAAGGTTTTTGTCTAAATTTTATTATATTCATAGATATGAGCTATGAAGCGATATATATTTACGAATTATAAACGGGTTCGGTTCCCGGTTCGGTCGACATTTTTCCATCCATACTCCTTAATTAAACTTAACCTCTAATGCTTGAGGCTTTCTGTGATTGATTTGAATTATAATTTATTTCAATAATTTAAGAGTTACTATTTTTATATATTAGAAATAAAATATGTTAGAAATTTTTGATGATTTAAATTATATTATCACCGTATTGTTAGACATTCCCTTTCATATTATTTCATGTATAAGGGCCATTTAAATTGTTACGAGTGCGGTTAATGTCCTCATATTTACGGAATGAAATAGGAAATAATCATCAGTATTATAGGAAACGTAAAACATGGTGGTGAAACTTGTAGACTATATTGGATATAACACTTTATTAATTTTTTGGTGGTATCAAAAGTGTTTTAGATAAACACTTAAAAGATATACTCAAATTCGATTAAGGAATTTTACCGACCAATTTTTAAACATCTTTTATGCGTTTATAAATACTTATATTCATATATAACATTTTAATTCGTGTTAAATACGTTCCTTATTCTGTTTACGTGTTTCGAAGTAAGCCAAGAAATCTTAACTGTTTGATCAATTTTAGCGAATTTGGTCACCTTATTCTTGTACTGACTCTTTTTGGCATTGATCTGATTTTCTTTTCACTTAATATCTTTCATTAAAAACACAAAATACATTTCACGTTTCTTAGAATTCGTGGAATATTCACAGCATGTCCTTCCCCAAATACTTGTTTCCTATAAATTAGTTTAATTGCCGGTATATTTTGTGCAGAATTTCTTCTAACCACTATTACAGTTGTATCTAATAAAATCAACGTCATATAACTTATACTTCAAAATAATCTGGTGTATGTTATGCAGGTAATACAAAATTTATTTTCAAACCTTCTTACTATCGATATTGCTGAAAAAATGAAATAGTAAACTACTGCCAATAAATATTTATTTTTGTTTGTTGGTAGAATTTTAATAACAAGAAATAATGATTTAAAAATAGATTTGAAATATTAATACGTGATACCGAAGTCTTCCTTAGTACGTTCTTAATGGCGGGAACACACATTTTAATAAATCAAAATTTCATGCAATCTAAATTGAGTGGATTATATATAAATATTTTATGAATTGGGACTCCAATAGTTCATACGTGTAATCTTCTATTTACGTTGCGTGGAATAAAAGTTTTAAGGAAATACGCGCTTGTATAAATCAAGAAATTGATTTGCCACCGGACAATAATATAGTCATTTTAGAAAAAAATATTGAAGCCCTAAATTTATTTTTAAACTATTACTCATTCATTGAGTTTGTTTGGTTAATGTAATTCAGTGTATTAATGAAATACGCGAATTACTACTCAAGCAAATCATGTTAGTAATTATTATTTACGAGGAGTTCTTAATATATTTTGCATACAATTCCATTAAATTAATACTTGGGATCAATTTGAAGGAATGCGATGTCAACTTTATTTACGCACTATTTTTGCACTTTGCACAATTTACTATTTGCACTATATGCACTACTAAGTATAGTGAGTGAAATGCACAGCCACCCGATGCACATTTAAAAAAATATTTGTATCTGTATAAACAAATTAATTATGTAATTATTTGTATTACATATTAAAATTAATGTGTACAAAGTGGCCTCCAGATTTCTAGAAAATTATGTGCTTAAGGAATTGTTTAAAAAATTATTTAATGCTTATGCTGAACTATCTGGTGAAGGCTATTGCTATATTTTGAATTCTTTCACTCTATGGGTTTTCTAATTCTTTCTCTCTTTTCTTGTTTCTCTATTCGCAGCATCTTCACTCGCATTTCAACACCAACGCGTGATTGTGCTAAATCACTTGGGGATTATATTTTAGGTAAAGCAAATGGAAATTTCTTTGTGTGTTGTGGATGATATAATAGAGATAACCAAAAAAAGAAACGTTTTCCTGAACTATTTTGTGACAAGTTTTTTTTTTTCACACTTGCAGCGTCGAATGAGCTACACCAAAGGGACTCTTAGAAACGAAAGAGAATTGAGAGATAATATATATGCGGACTTACAAGTTCCAACAATAAGCAACAATGGTTCCACGATGATGATGTCGAAATTTAAATGCAATCAGCGTGATAACTACTATGCATCTCCGTTCAGAAATACCGAGATGAGTTTCCCTAATACTTTTCAACCCTGTTCTTTGGAAAGAGCTGAAATTTAAGAAAAATTAGCGCTATGAGATTATTATTGTGTATTAAATTTCAAGGTTAGTTTCATCAAATTAAAATGCTTCGTCTTGTTACCGTTTCGATTAATTTATTGTATTAAACATAAATTCCTCTCCGGTAATTGTTGCTTCTGAATGCGCGTATTACGTAAATCGATGATACGTGGTAAATTGTCAGTACCAATGCGATGACTGAAATTACAAATATTTATTTGTGTTTATGTCGGGCTATTTTTTAAAAAAACATATTTTAACGATTACATTCAAGCTTTTCCGAAATATTTGCCCGAATAAATATCATGCAAAGAAAATAATAGAGTTATAAAGGTTGAGGTACGTGGTTATTTGCAAATTATCGACAATTAATAATTAATGTACTGAAAGAGAATACAAAAAGTTGATGTGATTATTCGCAGTATTACAACTAGTTTTCCTACGAATGGGACCGAAAATATTTCAACCAAATTTTTAAGTTTTATATTGGTTAATAAATGTATTGTAACCAGAGATGCAAGACAGCAAGTGATATGTTTCCAGTCTTTAATGGAAATTTAAATGTATATATTGTGTGTTGAGTGGCAAAACAAAGACAAACTGTTTCATGTATGGAAACAATTAATATGTCGCTGATAAATAGTGTGAATACTGAACTCGCCAAAAATGCAGAGAGGAGAGACAATCATCGAATTGAAAAAGAAAAAGTTACTAGACTTTAAGTGTGTGATACACATGGATCTCATCCATTTCACACTAATTAAGATACTTAAGATATGTAGAATAAACTAACGTTCAAAGGTTTTTGTGTAAAAAATAAAGTCGTCTTCTGTATGTGTAGAGTGATTAAGGTCACACGAAACTAATATAAAAGAAAATTTCATAAAATTTTGTCAATGAATTTGATCAATATAATATTTGATTCCAAATTTTGTAACAATATTAAAACAAGCAAGCTATTTTATTATCTAAATTAAGATTTAAAATAGTTACAAATTAAAATGTATTATTCTGATTCAGTGAAGCAGTATTAAATTTAATTAATATATACATATAATTGAATGTTGAAAAATTACAGATGTTATAGAATTTATATTGTTAATTTAAACTGAATGTGGATACATATTTAAATTTGGACATTTGTTGTTGAAAACATGCATATTTTAAATGTGTTGTTAGGATGTATGTATGAATGTAAATAAAACAGCCTGATGTTTTACACTGTAAGTATCATGAATTTATTGTCCTTTTCTAGTGATTTATTTAATATGAAGGTAGGTTGAATTCCCATCTGTTGGAACATATTCACGAAACATTTTTACGATTCTTCTGTAATATGTTTTCCAAATAGAGGATTCCCATGACATTTATGATTTAAAAAGTGTTAAAAACGAACTTTTAATTTGTTCAAGTAATAAAATCAGATATATGGAAGATTAAAATCAGTGTTTATGAAATAATATTTTCGGCAATGCTCACTTACTTAAAACTAAATTAAAGGTAATTCAGTGTTAAAATCATAAAAATTAACTTTATATTAAAAAATACTCTACTTACAACTATAATAAAAAACTTATCCTATATGAAAATATTGACATTTCTTTTAATATAAAACATGTGAAGTGTAGTATATTAAATAAGAGTTAAAATACTTATTGTGAAAATTTGTGTTGGTTCAACGTTCTTAAACTTAAATACATTCATATTATAAATATAAAATGAACTGATAAATTTGATATCATGAAATAATAATTATGCGTAACGTTTCAAGAACTATAGTTTTACAAACTTTGGAAATAGGAACAATAAAGTTTTCAAGTGTTTTATATATATATATATATATATATATATATATATATAAAATTCAGTACACTAAAGTTTATCAAATTATAATACGATTGAATTTTCTATGACATAAAAGACCGCAGTATTTTGGAAATCTTTCGTTATACTGATATAAAAATTTATTTAAAAAATAGAATTTACTGTGTATTTATGTATATATAGTGTTATTAACATTTTTACTGATGGTATAATACGAAGAGAGATGATGTACGTCAATAATATTTAAGGTAAGCAAAAAGGTTTAAATCAATGTACGAGAAACTGTATTTATCTCGTAAAACTCAATTTCAATTTCTTAGTAAACATATCGTCATTGTTTCAGCAGGAACCTGTATTTCAAGGAGTCTGGAGAAGAATTCCAATGTACGATGTTCCAGCAACTGCGTAATGGACCTTCTAATTATTTTCTCAAATCAACGAAAAATGTGGTTATTTATTGTACCATTCCTAATGTTAATATGTATATATAGATGGATAAGATAAAAATACACATTTGGCTACTGAAAAAATAGGATTATATTATATTTATTTCATAATATTTTTCTTATTACGCTATTGCAAATATAAACTATATATTTAGTGTTTTCTAGCGTTGTTTTATAAATTGATAAAAGGAGGACAAGTTTTAAAATATTTATTATACATTTATTATATAATTACGAGATTTCATTATTGCAATATTTTCAACCTCATTTTCCTCAAAATATTGAAATAATCATAGAGTAATACATTACTAAAAACCTCGATTTACAAATTTATAATCTTTGGTAATTATATCTAATTTTATTGTCAAGGAAATAGTTTATAACGATACATTGACTTAAGTTGGACCCCGAAATTATTAAATAAGCTTATTTATTTAAGAGATTTAATTGTTAAAACATTAAAATATAAGTTTCAAAATTTCTTAAAAATTTGTACCACATGATGTTACAATGACGCTACAACCCCATTCGAAAAAGATTATACGACATAAATCTTTACTAGACGGTAATTGAAATTTATATATGCATGTTAATAAACAATTTACATATAAATGACGGTTTAATAATAGGCATCACAAAATCATCACGAAATAAAGTTTGAATCAATCAAATCGTCAACAGTAACAAATTAACTAGATAATCTACAAACCGGCGGCTCGTACAAAACACGGAAACAGTTAAAATAAACTCAACTTTTAAACTGTAATGAAATATACGTTTAAAAAAAAGCATAGTGCTTATTCAATTAAAAATATTTAAATTATTAATTAACAAATGTGGACAAAACACAAAATATCTCTGAAAAATTTGTGGGACTTATTAAAAGAACTTCAATTTGCTGAATTAACATTTAAAAACTGGTTTTATAATTCTACTTTGTCTGAAATTAAATGCAACGTGATTACAAAATGTTAGTTTTATTTAAGTAAGAATCTCAAAATAATAAAAATATCTTCAGAATTAGTTTTATTTTATATATTTTTTATTTATTTGATGTTCTTCATTTTTGCGATCTTTGCGTTTCGTTTTGACAAATAGTATCGCATATAAGGGATGAAAATGTTATAAACAGAGAATATTTATGTAAAATAAAACAGCATACAGTCTTTATTCCACTTACGTTTCTTTAATCTTTATCAATTATCAACAGTTTGTATGAATCTAACACAATTAATTTATTTTTAGTGAAACACGATATTTAAAAAAATATAAAATTAACAACACTTTGATGTCAGGGGAATAAACGTTTGAGTACAGATATGGCGTTAATTCACTATATATTTGTCATTTTCATTCATTTTAGTCATCGAATAAAATACATCATTTTAATTTTGAATATTCGGTATTAACATTTCATGCTACATGCAGATTTTATTCATAATAGATTGATACTACAAATGTTTGTGCCTTATTTTATTTAAATAAATAAATAATTCCAGATAAAAAATTATTGAAAATATAACAACGTCTGCGTTGAAACCTAATAAATCACGTTATTTTGGTAACAGTGCTTAATTGTTTGGTTTGGTTAAAAGAATTTGGAACTTGAGTTTATTTTCTTCCATTTGAGTATAGTTTATAATTTTTTCACAAATGTATTTCTCAGAACTATTTAATTTACACTTCAATTATTATTAGGAAGGAGACTGATTCGTGCTTCTGTAGTGTTAGAGCACAACACGTTTCAATGAAATAGCTAAACTAAAGAATATAAATTATCGAATAATGGTATGGCCTTTTGTCGTCATGTTATTCGGCGATATTTTTGCATTAATTGGAATAGTGTTATCAAAAAATTGTTAAAAATAATCCGAAAATATATGAGACAAATGCATATTACCCAATACAATGTTTTTACATTATTTAATATTATGAATTAATTAGTTTCCGTGTAAATGTTTCATGAGGCTACCAAAATGTGCATATCTAATAAAAATTTGAATTTTATATTGCCTGAGTTGAAAAAAAATTAAAGCTCCAGTACAACAAACATGCTATTAGGGAAGGCCGGTGTGTTTTATTTCGTTATGCCCAAGAGAAATCGGTTTACAGCATTACACTGCTTGTGTTTTCCACCTTCACTCGTTTTGAATACAATAAAAGTCAATTAGCGGCTCAAGTAATTCATTATAAAATCTGTGAACTCATTAATATTCAGCGCGTGGGCGCGACAGTTACAACAGTGGCATCCTCAATTTATTGCAAAACAAATGCGTTAAAGTTGTTAATGTCATATTAAGCGTGTTAAGTTAATTCAGTCTTTATTGGAAACTTTCTATTGTTTTTATTAAGTTAAATACAATCCAGTAAATCTTTTATATTACACATTCGAGTTTGTTAAAAACTTTTGTAAATATGATAATATAACCTTTTAAATTCCGCGTACTAATGGTAAATATTTTTTACGTTTATCAATTTCTTTAATACATATTTTTACCGTTTGTATTTGGATGATTTTTGAGAATATCTTCACTGCTTCTAATATTTACGATCAATGCCTTTTGAAAAAATGTTAGTAAAACTAAGAACCGTTTACATCTTATTAGAAATACTTCGATTTATAATATACACAAACTGAATTATGTATCAGTTGGGTTGACTGTGCGTTCCATAATTAATGTAAATGTACTATCGTGGCGCTACTCCGGCTAACGTCATGATAGCTATGACTTAATCCGCCAATTCTCATGTTATTTTTCGAGAGGGAATTAGTAGTGTCATTATAATTGTATCAAAAAATAATAATAGCACATGAAGTAAATAAAAAATATATCAAGTAAAAATTATGCTGAAATATTTTATTAATCTAATATTTTATATTTAATTTGCGACTATTTCTTTGTAAAAACTAACATTTTATAATCACACTGTGTTACTTTCAGGAAATGTAAAATGTTTGTATAAAACACCCAGTTAAATGGCATATTGAGGTTCTGTTATCCCACAAATCCTCCAGAGATATTTTGTGGTTTTGTCCTCATTTTCTACGTAATAATTTTATTATTTTTATTGGACAAACACTCTGACGTCATAAATGTATATTATTTAATCACAGTTTAAAATTAGGGTTCATGTTAAAATATGTAACCATATATAAACAATATTTGGAATTGGAAGATAATTTTTCTACATTGTCATTCCTACAAAATCAGTTTTTATCACTCATTTGAGAAACTGAGAAAATTTGTGGATGCAAACAATTAAAAAATTAATCATTTTTATATTATTTAAAATATATGACAACTCCCATTTTATTACCGAAGAAACGTATACTGTTAATGAAATAATAGCAAATATCTGAAATTAAAACATTGATCACTAAACCTTACTTCCGAATAAATGTATCCAATTATGGCAATTTTAGAGAATACGAAAGAATATCTGATGAGACGCTACAAGTATTGGTCGAAACGTTATATGGTTAAATAACGACTGTCCATGTACATTATCGTGAAAAGTTTTTAATATTTTTTAAAAATTAAAACCAATACTTGAGTACTGCTATAATTTAACTTTATCTTCATTTGTTTTTGAGTAACTGCAAAACAAAGTCTGATTTTCTACAGATTTTCAAATGTTAGTATTATTTTATAGCTACTTCTCATACTGCGACTTTAGATTAAATAAGCGAATGACATTTGGCCTTTCAGTACAGTTTAATAGCGTATTGAGTGGAATTTTACGTCTATATTTAATTTTTGACCTGAATTTATTCATACTAAACTGACCCTGGTCAAAAAGAGTACAAAGTAAGAAATGACGTAATTTTAAAAGAAAATTAGTATTATTGGTTCTCAATTTACAATTTAGCAACTGTATGTATGAAAAAATAATATATTGTAATTGACCCTTCGAATTCTGAAATTTGGAATTTTCGAACCTGATGGGATTCATTTTTTTCCACAAAGATAATCTGTGTTACTCAAGCTGTAATCACATATGAGGTTTAACTCACCTATTTATCAGTATATTTTATGGGCAGATTGGATTGACGTATCTTCTAAATTACTAGGTGAGACAGTGAAAATTTTTCGGTATGACCCTGGGGAGTCAAGATATATTGAGGTAGAAGATGCGGTCTAAATAAAGTGTTCTATGAAATTTTATTAATGAAAGATAGACATTAACATAATTTCGTACTTTTTCAAAATGGATGAATATTGCTGACGACAGTATCTTAAAGCAACATCTTAATGTTTTCTTCTTATTGTTATTTACTACGTGGAACAGGTGCATAAGAATGTGAAGCACGAGAAGTAGAACTTCATTCACAACACGTTGTTTGTTGCGAGCTTACTAAATCAAATTTAATTTGATCAGGTCTTTCAACGGATATTTGCATAGTGCATCCCTTGCAAATGAAGTATTCAACTTCACAAGCAACGTCGGAGTAATATATTTAATTTTAGCAAATAGCCCCCCCCCCCCCCGTTTCATTTCATCGAGTCTTTGCACGGACAGTGAGACAAAAGAGTCTCGTTGTTTCGCTTTGTTGTGACATTTCACAAAGAGAGGCGGCTGTTTGGGGTGGGGCAAAGCTATGGCTTCACTAAACAAAGCCTTTTCGCACACAAGCTGCCGAATAACGCAGGGGCAGTACCTCTATCCCACTTCCACTCATGCAGACACGACCCCGCGTCCCACGATGCGTAACAGTGGTTTCATGAAAATTAAAAAAAAGAAAAAGTAGGTAGTGCTACCTCGGCGGCTGCAGCGCGTGTATCTCATCAGTGAAGTGGAAAAGGCATCCCGTCGAAAATAAGCGCTGGTGCACGCACATTTGGCCGGATTTTCCGCGTCACATCACGCGTCTCCAATAGGTCGGCTTATCCAGTCCGAAACTACACCACGACGAACACTTCCCGCGGGGAAAATAGCTCGGAAATGGTCCCCGTCTTTCGGGGAAATGTATGGAGTAGCTCCAGGGGTTTGTATTACCACAGCAAAAGGATTACTCCACATGCAACCTCTTAACAGAAACCCCTTTTCCACGACAAATGTCGAAGTATTCGGGAATAAGACTTGGTTGTTAGAACGGAAATTTGTACAAAAGACATTTAAAAGCTATTTATAAATTCATCAAAATATGTATTAATTATAAGCAATGGAAAATTTGTTCTACAATTCTTAAAGATTCACCCAATGGATGGTTGGCTAGAAAATAAGATTAATTTGGCATCCTGTGGTGTAGGAGTCAGTGCGAGTGCCACAAGTCACAGAGGTCCCGCGCTCGAATGTTTGTATGCTTCAAATCAGTTCCCTGGCAAGGAAGAATAACTTCACATACTGAGTCGCGAATAACAAGAGCTATTGATGCGCCTGTAATTAAATCACTATAAAAAAGATTTATTTACCCATGCTTATTTCTTACGAGAAAACTATATTTGTACCTTTAGACATATTAAAACGATAAAATATATAAAAATATAATTGAATGTTGTCCAACTGACCATTTCAGTTGTGTTTCTCTAGGCTCTTCTTAGCACCAGACGAAAGGCACAAGGATTCCAGAAACGTTGTGTGGTATTTATATTACCTTTTTTGGCTGTATTGGCTATCTTTCTTATTCACTATAGACATATATTGGGGACAATAGAACAGTATAAATTTTGTTATTATAAGTGAAATAGTCATTATTCGTCTCAGCTAAAAAACTTTTAAGGACCTGGGATATCAAAACTATCAATTCCGAGGACTTAGGTTTTTTTAGGGCAACAGGCTACATGAGGGTAATCCACTTTGGGCAACTCCCCTTTAATAGCATAGGAAGGGATTTGAAAGGGGGGATGCGGAATTGTGGAGGAAGGTAGCCAAGGGTTACTTGAGCGCTCGGGCTATAGTTTAAGGATCCTACCCGGCATTCGCCTAAAGAAATGCAGGGAAAACCCTAGGAAAACCTGCATCGGGTAGGTCGGGCATTGGGTACTTGTCCCACGCCCTTCCGATAGCGGGAGAGGAGTTTGCTGTGGGGACGCAGCATTCCCTTCTCCGTGCCTCGACCAGTTTAGGAGGCAGCTGGCCGACTGTTCCAATGGGAATAGCGGACAACTCTTACCGTATGCCCAAGGTCTGTGACCCCGGAACATACACCTCTCAGAACAGGCCGAGGTGCCTCGGCTTGTGGGAACCTTAGTTCAAAAATGGAGAGGAAAATCCCCTTCGTATCTCTCCTAAAAGGTTTTGCCTGCGAGAGAATCATCTCGCAGGTACTGTTTGTTGTTGTTTCAGTTTCGATTCACTTCGGATTGATAACTGTACCTATTAAAAATTTATTTCACAAAACGCATAAAGGAAACATCTTAAAATAGAACACCACAAGAATAACAGTAAGCGGAAACTAACGAAAGTAGTCGCGTGGGAATGCTGGAAGTCCCCAAACGGAAATAATGATCGCTATTTCAGTACCGCCGTACGGTATTAGAGATTTTATTTTACTAGAAGAGAGGTGAATGTACGAGTGAAAGCTACACTGGGTCTCAAGAGTATAAGAATAGCATAATTTATTTTACGCGACTACTTAAGGGTTACAAGGGAGTTACGAAAATACTATATATTATCTAAAAGTATATCAGACTGCCCAATCCAGTTTTATTGGCTGTTTGTAAAATTGTTTGAAATAAATCTTAAAGGTACTAACAGAGAAACATAAATTATCGATGAAGCATCATTTTCCTTCTCAAAAAATTCATTTAGCTTTTATTATGGAAATTGTTACAATTTCTATTGTGATACAGGATTGATAATATAATCGATGAATATGTGATAAAGTTGAGAGGTTCCTGCTGGATCTGGTATTATTCTAATTTTTCAGATGCCTGATGCTAATGAATAACATTAATGATATAATAATATAATAATTAGCATTGTATATTTGATAGGAATTACTTACAAATATTCAAATACTGGTTTTATTTCAAATAAATATAATCCGTAAGTCTGCAAATAATATTCAACCGTTCACGATTTGAAGTATAGTATTAATCAGGGGCTTAATGAATGAACCTGGTTCATTAATAATTTACCTTTGGTTTCAAATAGACAAATGGTTCGAGGTTAATCCTTTGTTCAAATCCGGTAAGTGGTACGAGTTCTTCAATTAAGAATTTCCTCTTAAACTCTCAGGATAAGCTGTCATTTATTTGAAGGTTAGGAATCTCTCGTAATAAGGCTTGACATTGATGGATAAAGTAGAGTTGCAACATTCCAAGATGAGCGATTGCCGCTCATCTCTGCGACTAACTACACCCATTATTCATCCGCCATCTGTAGAAATAGCGGAGTGGTCTCTCCATTCATTTGTGGCAACGGCGTTGTCTTCATCACTTCGAACGTTCATCCGGTCTGTGATTTTTATTTCCAGGCGTTGAAGGATTAGCAATCGCTCATCCGGAACTGCTAGAGAATGATTGTACCTCCAAGGAAAACAGGCATTGCAGTGCTATGAGTTTTCTTCAAATTATATTTGAAGTACAACATTTTAGATGCGTTAAGATGTTTAGGTCACGCAAGCGTATATATAACATAGTTTCGTTTGAACCAAAAATTAAAGTTTCAAATATTTGTTCATAACCTAGAACATAATAATTCATTAACGTATTATCATTGTATAAGACACGGAATAAAATTATATTGTATAATCAAAGTTATAAATTTATATCAACAACAATGGTTCTACTTTGTTACCTGTCACGTATCACAGACAACAGAAGATTTAAGAATTAATTACTGCTCAACATTATCCTTGTAAGAGAGTGGAAATTATGCAGCATAATTTTTCATTTTTTGTGACAATGAATATATTTGTTTTTATCCACCCGAGATCGAGAAAGAACAGGAGATGGCATATAATTCATTTTTTGCACTTCTTTACGTTCTACATTTAAGATGTGAATAATTATTTAAATGATAAAAGATATATTAGACTCCCTGATTGTTATAATGCATAATCCTCATCTTCCATGTATGGATCAAAATAACTTTTATGAAATTTTGTTAAGTAAAACATAAACATTAGAAACAAGGCAGTGTGAAATGTACTGTTTTGATTAATTGTATTGATTAATTTTTCTATTCTACTCAACATAACTATGATAAGTATTACACACTTGTATCATATTAGATAACGGTCTTTGGGCTGTTGGGCCATGTATGGTTTCGACGATACTGCCAACGTTTCGCTTGTAGTCACCAAGCATTATCAAAGCTAGACCAGGACTGATTGTCCTTGCTGGCCAGTGCCCTTATATAGGAATCTTGTGTTCAAGATCACCTTGTTTACATATGTATATAACTGCTTTTTATGCAGCTATAAGAGCTGAATTGTTACTTCTTCAAAAAATGATCCAGTTAGAAACTCATTAATCTCAGTTTGTTATTATTTTGGAATAGTACATGTAAAATAGGAACCAGTGAATATTCCATACTATACGAAACGTAGAATCCTTATTAGACGCCATGTTTATGATATTTTCTGTGAAATTAAATAAACAATTGGGATCAAGTGTGTGTTGCTTGTTGCATTCAGTAAAAGGCGATCAATTGTAGCTACAACTGAAAATTTATGACAATGGCGAATGAAAGCCACAAATCAATTTTAGACATTATATTTATATTTATAAAATAAGATCGAGCAATGAATCATAAAATTTGATTTACGTACGATACAGAATTTTTTAAATTGGATGCTGAAGGTCTATGAAATGTCGTTGTTTTTATTTCGCTCCATTTTCGCCGATAAATCATACTGCATGACTCATTGTTACGAATTCCGGAAAGTTTCTAACATTCCAAAGTACTTGTCAATGCTGGTATCTACGGAACGACTTCATTACACTTGCAAATAAGTCTGGCAGAGCTGTTGAGTGGATGTTAATTGAAATCGGCGGCAGGAGGAAACTGCCAGTCGTGAAAATAGCTATAAAATAATTGTTGCAGCAAATGGGAAGTTAAATATAAAGCTAAGGCTGACGTTTCCGTTAATCAACGATTCTGGAAATATGTAAAACAGGAGAGAACAAAATGCTTCTCCCTATGAAATTGGAGTTTATAATACTCACAAAACTTCAGAATCTTACTGGAATTTATACTAAAATTTCAAATAGGTATTAAAGATCATTCTGGGACGTTATTATAAAATATTCACTAATTTCTTTTAATTTTTCCTTTTAATTATACAGTGCATATAATTTGCACTTATTCAGTTATCATATAATTATTATTTACAACTTACAACATACAAATACAAAACTTAATACAAAATTTTATTTACAGTTGTTATTCCCTATTTGGACAGTCACCAGTTAATTTAACAGTAACTAATTAATTTTTTAACATTTAATTGTCATTATAACTGATGTGGGCCCACAAAATACTGAAACATATTACATTTAAACATTTTAGAATATTTTTCTCTTTACAGTTGTAAATAATAAGAATATTTAATTATCTACAAGAGTATAATAAGCTTAGCCACAATTTTTTTAAAAATTAAACTATTTTTATTATTATTCTTACATTTACGTCCATGAATTTTGCCTGTTGACGGATGAACGTCATTTCGTACATAGTCATCGTTACTGCGATAGTAAATAAAAAATATTCGCAATTAATTGTGAAACTTCAATATAAGGTAAGTGTGAAAATGTGAAGAATCATATTACATTTTTAAAAGGATTTTCAGGAATGAAATTTATTTCTATGATTAAATATCATGTATAATTTATACTAGGATACTGTACTGTTTAATAACGCATTGCCCCTCAATTCTCTACTTCAATTAATTTTGATAAATCGCGCAATATCTAATTGGCGAGTTCTTAATACCGTGTCAAACAGATAAGCACATTCGCCGAAGGAAATTTAAAGGAAACAAAGAACTATGAAATATGACGGTGAAAGAGAATATGAAAGCACGTGAACTTTCCATTTATCATTTGAAGACGTGACAGTTTAATAAGTTTCTCTCGTGTTTATTCCCCAGCAGTAGACAACGTGCAGAAATATTTGCTGCCTCCACATTCCGCTCGTCTTCTCAAGCTTTCAACCTCGAATGTTCGCATTAGTTTTCCTACAGAGGAATGAAATCCTTTACTTATTTCATAACGAATAACCTGAAAATTTTCTATTACATTTTCTTCCTTTAATTGTCTTTAAATACAAAATTATTTACATTGAAATTCACAAAATTGAAGAAGTATTTTTACGTTCATTACAGATACTATATTTTCTTATGTTATATTAAATTATGTTAAGTAAAAAAATGTATTCCTATTTAATGGTCGTAAAAAAACTCAACAACGATAGCACTTCATAAATACTATGAAAATTAACTACACGTAAAACGTTGGGATTACATAATAAACCATCAGAATTTTGACCGTCGAGCATTAACACAAAAATATTTATTGCTACTTCAGAACTTAATTATTTATATTATACTAGATATATATATTTTTTCTGAATTCGTAATTCTCTGTGTTTCATGTGGGAGAATTTTTTTTTGTTTTGATTTACATTCAGTGGTGGAAAAATGGACCATTATATTAGCAAGGTTAAATTTTGGTTGGGTTATAATTTATTTTATACGTTATGTTTTAATGAAGCACTTCTAATTTACTCCCTCTATGAGTCTACGTATTGCGAGAAACTGTTGAACATATAACCGAGATAATCGATTATATAAATTGTTGAGATAAAATTTAACAATGTTTAAATTATAGAAAGAATATTTATTAAGTTTGTTTTTCAGGTTCGATTCCCCTAATACCTTTTTTAATAGTTCGCTTAGTACTGCATTTTAAACGTGGAAACAACTTCCATTAAAAAGTATGATTCTTCTTTCTCCAAAATGACAGGTAGTTTATTTTATGGTTAATATTACCTTCATTTTTATTTTTTAATGAAACATTCTGATTCAGTTTTTTAATTATAAATTACTAGGTCACACTGAATATTTTGTAACTGAGAAAATTTTCATTATGGAACCAGTTAAAACGTGTAAGAAATTAAAGATATCATACTTTATGTACTTTTGTAATTAATAATGTAATTTTCACATTATTTACGCAGTCAAGAAGCATGATACTGGTATAGACACGAGTGTGTGATGCCGGTTTAACCTGCAAATACTCCTGGTTAGTGCTCGGATCTTAATGCAATTGAATCGTCGATCAGCCTCCGTCTTATCAGATTAGCTGAGTTCGGTTGCAGCTCCATACTCTGCGGTTAACCACAAGCAAGTCCCGTTCCACAGATTCAGAGATGCGATATGAGTAGTTTCTACACTTCTGGGTAACTGATGGAGGAGAAATTGTGCGGTGACGATAAATACTCGAGAACGCTTTCATACGGACGCTCCATTCGCTCCAAGTGCAATAAAATCTAGAATTATTTCCCTCATTAATAATTTGTGCATTATCTACGAACATAAAACATTTAAGAGCTTAATAAACACATAAATAATATATATATATATATATATATATATATATATATATATATTGACTTTTAAATTGTCACACATCCCTGTTATGTTATATGGTTAATTATTTAGGAATTTAAATTATTATTTTCAGGGTATTTATAATGAATAATCGGGAAATAAGAACAAGGAAGGAATATTTGAATTAAGAAACTGTAGAAAATTCATTACTCGCTGGTTTAATTGTAATTTGACATCTATATTTTTGATAGACAAAAAGAGAGAAATAAATCCACCTCAGTTTTGTATCACTAAGGAAATAAATTCTATTTTCAATTCACGTGTAACAATTTTAAAATGTAATAAAATTCTAAGTCAGTAATTGCTGATTGTGTTCATGCACACATACTTTACTTCAAATCTAAAATAACGTTTTTTTAAAAGAAATATGTAGTGAGAATGTTTGAATTTTTCACTTATTCACTTTTTGTTATTGTCTTAGATGGGTAAGAAATAAAGCGAATGGAATTTTCGTAGGTAATGTTGGAAGATTAGTCCTGTAGGAAAAATTCTACTCTAACAAATAAACCCATATTTATTTTCTATATACCTTGAAACACATTGACAATATTAAATTGAAACTTTAGTATACGTAGTATATTAAATTCCAATTATAATTGTAATTAATTTTAAACATGGTTGAATAAATTAAATTAAGGAAACTGAATATGAAAATTATTGAAAATGTGCGTTATTTTAATTAAACTGAAACAGATGTACTGTAGCGTTTGTCAATATTTCAACGTCAACTTATAAATAATATCACAGTTTCACGTGCTCCATATTTATGACGTATGTTTCGTAATATTGAGAGATACTTAACAGGTAAGGAAACCAGATATTTAACATAACATATCTAACACAATAATAATTTCCTCCTACGAAAATTACATCTTGTAAATAGTATTCCCAGCTTCCAGTAAAGTAACTAGTACAAAACGTTCGAAGGAAATGGATTAATCACACAGGATCTTTTTAAAAATTTGACATAATAAAAACAATTGCTTAAACACAGTTTAAAAATGTTATTAAATGTATATATATATATATATATATATATATATATATTGTAATACCTCTCTATTGATAATTATTTTTTTAAATTTTATTTTGAAACTTGAATATTAATTAATTTGCTCCCATTGAATGCCCAAACTATAGATAATTATGATTATAGGAATTTAAATTAAACAAGTGATTAAATTTTATAAACAAAACAATTTTATTAATCTAGAATACAACTCAAGAAAATCACTGTATATTTTTATATCCTTTTACCTCAACAATTAAATTACACTAATAATCTAGTTATATTTTATAAATCAGACTCTGTACCCCGGGGTCTTTACTGGGTTGATAAGGAAACGGAACACAAAATTTACAATTTAAACAATGCAGTTAAAATAAAATGAAAACGAAATGAAACGAAATCTGACTCATTACCCTTATTTAACAATTTACATAATTTATTACTGAATGTCTACTTACAATTATATTTGTGGTTTTTAGGAATGCACTTTACTCTACTATACCCTTCTGTGCACAGACTTTTACACACGCTTCACAGACATGTACACTTTATCCCTTTTTATATATCCCGGCTCCTGACTGCTTGCATGGACTATAATGTTTATTTTATTTTTAGGCACGGCCACCATTCAATTTGACCGAATATTTATCGCCGCCTCCACATCCTCCTCCTTTGCGGACACCCCAACATCCTTCCCTCTTGTGCTCTGGCACCCGACTCCACGTCCATCTCCTTCCAACTCTCACGTCCAACTCCTCTGAGGTCTCCCGCCCAACTCACTTTTATCTGCTTCCCCCTCTCCAGAATATTCCCTTGTTTTCACAGTTTTTTAGTTTCCACGTTCACCAAACAAACACCAACTGTTGGCTTTCTCACGCTCCGAGAGCCACTCAATACAATTAAAATAAACATTTCCTTTTAATATAATTGGATGTCCACCAAACTTCTTTCATTATTCCTTTAGGGTTCCGCCCCGATGTCTGTCAAAACCATTAGCTCTAAGAGCCGCTAAACGTCCAATTATAGTCCTCTTCTTCTCTAAGAGCCACTTATCCATCATTTTATTTAGTATCTTTTTTTATACAAACCACTCAAGAATCCCCAGCCTGAGTTGGTAAACAAATCTGATGAAATAAGAACAAAATTTATGTCCTTCTTAACTGGGTATTACAATATATATATATATATATATATATATATATATATATATATATATATATGAAACATATATATATATATACATATATATATGAAACATATATATATATATATATATGAAACGTATATATATATATGAAACATATATATATATATATGAAACAATGTAAAATTAAAACTAGAAAAGCAATCTTTGCTTGTACACTTCATATTAAAGTCTTTCAAATTTATTAGCATTTATAATAACAAATTTTTGGCAGCAATGGTTAAAAAACACGTCAACAATAAAATACACAGTCTTCACATTGCATACAGATACTTAAATTCTTGGTTGCATAATACAGAGCGTATCTCATCGTCCTTCTATCGAGATCGATATTCAACGACGTATAACACTCTCAGGCAAAGCACAAATGTTTAATGCATACCAATATTAAAATAAAAAAATAAAATAGTTTTTAATGTGCTTATACTTTAATTTTCAAACATTAAAATACGATGTAAACTGCTTTATATTATGCGATACTTTATAAAGTAACAAAGAAAAAATCTAAGAATAAACAAAGTAAAGAAAAGAAAAAAATGACCGGAGATAAATGAGTCACTCCAAATAATGATTGACATCGTAATTAATCATTCTTTTTTTTTCAAATAGAATGCAATTTAACAGAAGAAAGTTGAATTATTTAATATTAATTTATATAAATAAAGCGAAATTTGTGAGTTGGGAAAGTTAGAATATGCAGCGGTAATACGTGTCTCGTGTTAAGGTTGGAGTAACAAGCAGAGCCTCCAGCGCAACACGCTCCATCCGGAAGAGGTGGGAGTAATTTTTGATGGCGTGTAAGTGAAATGACCACACATCCTGCGTCGCTCGCTTGTAGCTCATTGGCATTCTGTCGTGACCGGGCTCTGTCTCTCCAGAAAGCGACGCACGTCCGGGGCATTCTCTCCCCTCCGGAGCTGCGCTGAATTATCCAGCACAACAACGCTGCCGATCATAATGCTCAGCGATTACGTCAGACAACTCCATAACACACACCCACACAGACTACAACCATCACTCCCGATAAAAAATAACAACCGTAATTTTTTACAGCAAATCTGTGACAGGTATTTGTAAATAATAATCAATTTAATCTATAGCAATTTATTTTTCTTACAGCGGTTCCTGATAAATATATTTACAGTTACTCCTAAAATTCTCAGGTCATAGTTCTAAATAATTTTGCATAAATTTTCTGCACGCATTTTCAGTGTTTTATCTTAACTGTCCCCCATTTCAACTTATGTATTACAATGACCTTCACTATGTCGAATATAGCCGTTACACTCAATTTTTATTTACGAATAATTAAATTATACTAATAAAATTATAATTAGGCCTATCTGATTTATATTGAATAAATGGAAAAACATCAGCGATCTGTCACTAATTTTTAATGAAAATTTTAAAATATGAAACGACGTTCCATAAAATATTTGAGAGCACTCGACGGTTAAATTTAAATTTAAATTATATGATAAAATCTTTATAATTAATTCGAATGAATATTAATTTATAAGTGGCAAAAACATCAGCCAATTAGTCATGAATTTATTATAAAAAATTAAAATATTACAATTAAACGAACACCAGTTTTCATTTCTCGCCCGTAACGTGTGCGCATATACCACATCAGAAATTCATATTATTCTATATTAAATATAACTAATTATAACGAATCTATTGAAATTTACTCCGCAGGCGGTCCCAACGATGTAGGTGAGTTTCTGTTATTATAATATTTTACATTTTCATAATAAATTACAGACTGATTTGCTGATGGTTTGTCGTTGTAATACTATAATAATAATTTTTTAAGAAAGGTTGCATCCTAGTCCTATTTAGACGTTTCTATATATTTTTTAGGCGTATTCAGGCCCATAAACTACAAGAATTTTTTAATGTGAAATTTAATGTTAATAACGAGTTTGAATAAAATATATAATTTTGACGTATTTAGTATGTAAAAGAATTGCCCTATTGCAAGAGACGAAGATTTTAATGATTAATAATAAGATGAATAATAAAATGATAAAATCTGTTAATCTTCGTGGATTGGCGCCTTTTGACTATTTCAAGGTCTCGTACAATATAAAACGTTACTTTGTTTCATTATATATTTAAAACAAAATACACTTGTACGAAGGGAAATAATTATTGCGATTTAACATGTAATATAAGTTTTAATTACGTCTTGAGAGTCCAGAAACTCTTATTGAATTTCTATGAAAACATTTAATTAAAATTATTTTTATTCCATGAGTTTTAGCATATACCAGTAATTTTTACAATTTAGTTTATAGATTGATGAATAATAACTTACTAAACCTGTAATACTGAACAGTCTGTTTGGGGCTCCAGAATATAATACAATATATGATAGAGGCATGCAAACATTAATTATGCAAAATTATTACTTGTAGAGTACATCAAAGTCTGTTTGTCTGACAATGTGCTAACATTAGCACTGTCCATAATGATAACATAATGCATTTGCACTATTGTTCCCATAGACTGCTTCTCTAACCTTGTCATATCGATATTAACTTTAATATATCAGCGCTGCAAACGAACCTATGACATTAAATCTAAACTACGACACAAAAACCGTGACAAAAATTTAGCACCTCTAATTTAATGAAAAAGTCGTATACACCAGGCATCGATTAAAGAATACGTTATTCAACAATGAGCAAAACTTTTTTCTTTTTAAAATTAATGTTCTAATATTTTAAATAATGATAAAAATACGTTATGTATTTAGTAAAATATAGGCGCTTTAGGAACAAAAAATGGCTTATTAAAAATTATTTACATTATAATTTTTAAGAAAATTTGCCTGTTTCTTTCCTCCTTGACTTTACGTTAACTTATATTTAAAACTTTGAGTAAGCCATGTTATAAATATCGCCTCTTAATTTTCATCATGCGAACATATTCATTACGAAATCCAAAATTAATTGGGAATAACTCAAATTTAGTTGTAGAAAAGCATTTAAAAATTTTATTTTATTGAAATTGTTAACTGAATGTTATATATAAAATAGTCACTAGAAACAGTTAGACAAATAAATAAATTATTTATATATCAACTAGTATCATTTGACAAATAAATAATTGATCTAAAAATGCCCACTATAACTTTATAAATTTCACTTGAATCGTTTGAATACCCATAAAAAGATTAAAGGAAGTTTTGAGATAATCACGTAAATAGATTTATCAGGATAAATTATGAAAATTATAACAATCCTCTTCTCACATATTCTTGCAAACAACTGATTCCAATTGTTAACATATATCAAATAAATATACTGATATATACGAGAATACAGAGAAAATATCTAATAATTCGAATACTTGACTTATGCAGTATAGAGTGCAAATATACTGATGTGTAAATTGGGTTGCCTAAAGCACAGGATGAAAATTTTTTTCTATATGTTATATATAAATATTTAAAACCTAATATATTTTATTAATCTATTTGTACAAAATTTTCTCACATAACATCCGTTCATAGATGAAAATTGTAATAATTTATTTTGCCTAATTTTAATCAATACAAATAAATTCCACTGTGTGAGGGTCATATTAAACAAAAAATTAATTCTAAAAAATTAATAATTATTATTTTATCGATGCCATTTGATTTATAAGAGTAATATAATTTTTATATGCACCAATAAGTATCATTAAAATAATAATATATTATACAATGGTAATTGAATGTTATCGTTTTAAATTGAACTTTTATAATCTAATACGAGCAGATAGTTATTATATTATAATGAAATATTTATGATGTATACAATTGTTTGAAAGTAAACTATAATAAAGTAAATGGTGCAGGGAGAAGAAACAAGGATATATCTAAACATTTTATTAGTTTCTTGCATTCTTAGGTGATAATTTTAGTAAGTAATGTATTAAAATTTTTGGCACTTTTAATTGAATAAAAAGAGAACATAGGCCTAACGTTCCATTTTTGGAAAAGGGCTTTTCCAACAGAGCTCAATTCGAAAAGAAAAGATGCATGGTAAAAATTTCTCGTTTAACAGATACAATAAATAATGTTGAGGTCATATTCAGTAGTAAAAGAAATATTTTTGAAGTTTGTTTATATTTATTAAATTTAAATAAATTCAATTTTCTACTCTTTATTTTTGGACCTTTCGTCTATATTTAGACAAGAATAATTCCAGTTTGAACTTTTGTTTTCAGACGGAATGATGCTTTTAGCGAAAGTCTGGATGAGCATTCACTCTCAGGACTGAGATTTTATGACAAAAACTCTTCCATGTCATGATAGTCTCCAGCTCAATTTTCCGCTTTGTGGGCGCACAAACAACCAAGACGTGAAACGTGACCCATGAAATGAGCCACTTTCTAAATACGGAAAGTAATAAGTTTGCTTTTTCTCTGGTACATTTATTTTGGATTCAATATGTCATATATGGTCAAAATATTACTATTAAAATAGAGAGTAAAAATTTTTCTAGTTAATTACTCAAACATGAAGTGGACATTAATATGTGAAATGTGATATTCAAATATTTTTACCGTTTAGTTGTATCTAAAAATATATTTAGGACCAACTACAGCTGTTATATTCTCTACGTCTCTGGGACCACGTGGATAAATTTTTAGAACTTTTTAATTCTAAAATATATTTTTCTCATCTTTTTCGTATTTAACCTTAAGATATTTATTTTACTTTTGATAACCATAAATATATATATATATATATATATATATATATATATATTAAATTCGGAACAACAGTTAATTTCCAAACTATTAAGAAATTCGAAAAAAATTAGTTCATGTTATTACATTTTCCAAAATTATATGGTTGATAATAAAAAAAAAAGAATTTGAAACATTATACACGAATTTCATTAGTATGATTAATAGTAATCACACACCTTCCATGTTGAAAGAATTATGAAATTAATTATAGACCGTAGTCCATCACGGTGGAAACTATTCTCTCAGGTTTATATAAATATATTTTATATTTATGCATAAGTGCTCTTCCCATACTATTAATTCCCTGCATTTCTTTAGGTCCCTGCATTTCTTTAGGCGAATGCCGGGTAGGATCCTTAAACCATAGCCCGGGGGCCCTATTAACCCTTGGCTACCTTCCTCTACCCTTCCGCATCCCCCCTTTCAATCCCTTCCTATGCTATTAAAGGGGAGTTGCCCAATGTGGATCACCCTCATGTAGCCTGTTGCCCTAAAAAAAAACAAAAAAAAAACATACTATTAAAGGGGAGTTGCCACCACGTAGCCTGGTACTTTAAAATTGTTTAATTTTAAACAATATTTTCTGTTTTTCATATAATTTAACGTTGCTTTCAAGTTGACCGATTTCCTCTAGCAAGTACTGAATAGTTATATTTCCTAATATCTACAGTTTTACGTGAGTGGATCTTTAAATTAAATTACAATACTAATTATCCAGAGATTGATTTCAAACTATTAATTCTTATTACAGATTACTGTAAAGAGTAAACTGGCAATTTCAATATTCTATGCAAAATGCTTTAATTAAATATGTCCTGTATATTTTGTGACTTTAAATCATAATTATCGTTGAATACAGTGTTTTAACGTATTCCCAATCCATTTTAATTAAACAATGGTGTGAATAATGCTTAAGTCCAATGTCACTAATTTCCAGCGCTCGCTCTTAATATATTCTGAAGCTGTCCGCAATTCGCTGTAAACAAGTCTAAGTTTTAGTTATTCTGTTCCGTATGATGCTTTGAGTTTTCAGTTCGCTTTGTTTCAGGTTTAGAAAACGTTGCATTATGCGCACTGTTCCGCATTTTTAGCTTTAATATTGTTTACATCTCTCTCCATTTCGGAGGAGGAGCAAATTGCAGTTCTCTATCTGGCGTAATATTATCGGAACCTTTGCAAACATTTTGCTTTCCTCTGATTCTGACAAAGGTTTGCAGTTTGTTGTTCCGTTGGAGTATTTATGTGATATATTCAGGACTGCGAACGTAAATTGCAGTCGATCCGTTACGAAAATCCAAGACGAAATCACGTATTCTTATAAATGGTCCTTCGAAAGAAAACAACTTTATATTAATTATTTAACAGTACTCAATCTAAAGTTACTTATACACAGTACGTATTTACGCTATGGTTTCTGTAAATAATTTAATTAATAATAAAGAAACGAAATAATTTCAATTAAAAAATTCTGAATATTATCTTCGTATTGAATAATATTTATCATAAAGTTACTAATTCTAAGCTTCAGTCCAGAGTCGTCAAGAGATGTTCAACTCGTTTTAAAACTATAATTTAAAAACTGAATTAAAATTTGCGTATTTAATATCTGTATTTTGTAGGAAAATTTATACCATTTCCATAATTGATAATAAATTTTTCAGTCAACGTCTTATCTTTTTTATCTTACTTTTAACAATCAGGTTCCCATGCGTTACCTGACGTATTTATTTATGTAAACCCAAAAATGTATTTAATTCCCTTCCAGCTCCTTCCCAATGGATGCCAGTCGTGTGTTTGTTTCCGGTTTGAAAGTAAAACAATTTGGTCGAAACATCTCCACACGTTTAATATTCCACGCTGATTTTTGTTTTCCCCCTCCACTATTACTCGTAGGGGTCGAAGAACAACTTAACCGGAAAGTTTAATGTCATAATAAACCTTAGTGAATTCCATAGCCCGGATTCGAAGCCAGTCTCGATTGTTTTCGTGTTATTATTATGTAATGCCTCCCCACCACCAGGATTAAAATTTTACAGAAGCACTATCTGTTTCATTGACCCGGAAAAATATTTATTCGGCGCAAATTTTGGCATTTGATGCATTTTTCAAAATTTTCATATTTACACACAATCAGTCAATTTATTTTATTAGATGGCCTCCAAGAGCAGGATTTATTTCCCGTATTCCAGATATAATAAAAATCAGGTATAACCCTTTCGCTAATTTTAGTATTTGCCCTCAATAAAATCGTCTCGATGCCTAAACTCTTGTTTAAACTTAAATTTAAAAATATTTTAAAGCTTGTGAATACGAATTACAAATAAAAAATTACTGTAAAATCGTTTCCACTTAGATTGTGGAAATTTCTGTTTTCATTTTTCTAACGGAAAACGTATTTAAATACTTTCTTATATACTAAAATTACACAATTAATTTTATCAGCCAAATAAATACAGGAAACAAATGGTTTCAGCGATTTAAAGCAGACATTCCGTTGAATGTGAAGCGCTGTTACTTTTCATTCATGCATTCCGTATAATATGTTTACAGCAGCATCACATCGGCAACATCGGAACGAGTGCCACTGTTGCAAATGAGTTTTGAGCCGACAGCTTGACATGTATTCAAATTAAGTTGAACACATTGCGTCACTCGTGACCAGTTGCAGCCCGTCTATACCCGGCCTCCCCACAGATCAGATCTTTTTTTATTTTTGTTTTTAGTGATGGCCGAGGGTCACATGTGCCGTGTCACTGGGAGAGATAATTGCACCAGCGATTTGTGCTGACTGTCTGCATTTATACTTCCCGGTTATTTGTTTCCTGATAATAGCGTCCCTAATGGACGGAGTTGGGAAAACGTAAGTGCAAACCCTTCATGTGCTTTTAGCTTACGAAATGAAGATTTCTGTAAGTCAACCGTCATTAATAGAACCAAAAAAATATAGAAAAACATGGCGGTTAAATTTTAATTTACTATTTCCTATCTTTTAAAAAGTGTTGTGGGAAAAACACGTCTCGATTACACTTTTATATGAAGTATACATTTCGCATATGCATTTCAATAAAGTTAAATAAATAAGGTTAACATACAATTAATCTTACAATAAGTAAATGTAAGTAATTAAATTATAATTCTTCAACTAACACATCGGATAAGTTTTTTATAAAAATTCGTATTTTTAATTTTTATATTTAATTGTAAACTGACTTACGTACCTTGACGATATTTTCTGGTGCCTATGTCGGTGCCACTTGAGAAAATTGTGGGAACATCACACCAATTTACGGGATTAAGACTTCTTATTTCTCCACTAATTTGATTATTTTCAAAGAATTACATATCTGAAATTAGGTTCTGTTCGCTACATTAAACTTATTTTTTAAAAAATATATTTATGTTATTGTAATATAATAATTTTAGTAAATTATATTGTTAATATGAAGGGAAATTATTTTAACACAATGCCGATTTATTATTTAAAAATATTCTATTGTAATAAATATCAACTATTGTTTCAGAAAATAAAATTGGTTTAATTTTAGGTAAACAAAACTGATTAGCGGTAATACAGCTGAGGGTTTTACCACGCGAGTGACAGATATTTAATCACAGATTAAAGAGCGATAGATTGGAGCTAGTGAGCAGGGAAAATTAAGTTATTAATTTTCTCATTGTTAAATTGGCAAGAAAGCAAACAGAACGCTTAGTTTTCCATAGTCTGCTTACAGTAATCCGGAGGTAAACTAGTTTTTTTAGTGAAGTGTAAAAGCTCACAGGAACTTGACAGACTCCACAATTATTTCGTGAAAATGTTAATAAGTGAAACATACGAAAAATTAAAAATGGTTAAAGTTATGTGCTATTGTATTTATGAGACTGACGGATTATATGAGTGGCGGCAACTCCACTGAATAGCATAAGAATTACGGAAGGGTAGAGCAAGACAGGGTTAACTAGGGTGCCCGGGCTATAGTTTAAGGATCCTACCCGGCATTCGTCTTGAAGTGATGCAGGACAAACACTAGAAAATCTGAATCAGTTAGGTCGGGCACTTGGTACTTGTACAACGTCCTTCCGATGGCGGCAGTCCATTTTAATATTTATAATAATAAAATTCTTAGTTAGCAGAAATATATTTTTCATCAAATTATTTAAACCTAAGTCAGCTGATTTACTAAATTTCGTTTATCTTAGAGAAGCAGTTCAATATTACACTGTGAAAATGAAATAATGAATATTCAGTGCATTACACAACATTTAATATTTTCTTTCAAGTAATCACTAAAGTGGAATAAGAAAAATCTTAATCATCTGCAGTTTCAGATATCAAATAACATCATATGTAAATTCTGTTTATGAAAAGAATGTTGTTGACAAGAAAATCTCATCTAGAGGCACACCCGTTCATTGAACTAGGTGTTATGGTGGAACCAGTGAATCTATATTCTTTTATGACATAATGGACCCTGACACTCCATTTCATCTTTCGCGTAACTTATTTCACACTCCCTGGCCTTGTCAAGAAGAATGATAAGTGTCAAAAGTTAACATTTACTGATATGCTTCGCACTTCTTTCGCTTTCAAAAATATTATAACAGAGGATAGTATGTCGAACGAATGCCCTGATATGAATATGTCATAGCACACGCCAATTGCGAGATACAATGGACGACTCCTATTTTTTAGAATTTCGCGACCAGTACAAACTGATATACGAAATGCAATATAGTGAAATAATTCATAAAAATTCTGTATTAACGCGAATAGTATTTCAGAGGAAATATGTCGAACGTTACCCAAATTTCACTGCTGTAAATTATTCATATTATTCATATATTTTGGGAGACAGCATAAACTATAATGTCGATCTTAATATTAAAAGAAAAATATTAACTTTCATTTGTGACTTGTAAAATATACTTCATATGTATTTCCACAATTTATTATAATAATAATTATTTTAAATCAAATAATTTCTTTATATTTGAATTGGAAAAGGGGATTTAAGATGAAATTACGTAATTTTCCAGACAATAAACTTAATTCTTTACAGGCCTTCCAACGCCTTCTAATGAATCATCAAGAAATAATATATCAAGTAATATGAATAAAAGACCTATATAATTAATATTATGTTCGTATTACAGCCACCCGGGAAAATTTAAATCAGGAGCCTTGACGTCATACTGCTATTCGTTTTTAATCGGTCCAGAAACGTACCACAGTCGCCTCATGAGATCAATATTCTAAAAACAATTTCAACGTAAACGAATTTCTGAAAAGTATAAAAACTTTATCAGTATTGGGTTAATCATATGAAGTATGAAGAATGTACCTTAATGAAAATGTTTCTACCATTGTTTACATATTGAGTTAAAAACACCCGGGGAAGAAATTCTTAGTTAACCGTTACTATAAAATTAATTCCATGCAAAATAATTTCAATACAAATCGTTGTAAATTATGAAGTTAATAAGACAACCTTATTAAACCCGTCCTTGAAAATTGCGAATATTTGTATTTCTGTTCCACCAATGTGGAGTAAAAGTTCTCAAGTTATTTCTCCCTCGTTTTAACCCCTTGCTATCCTTCTTTCTGTCTGTCGAAATATGTTGTCTCCACGCCAATGTTACATGGTTGAGGAGAGCCGATCTTTCCCATTGATTAACCACCATTCTCTATCGTCAGGTTTTCCATTGGTTTCACGTAACAAGTTTATCGGATTTTCCCTAATCACATCATGAATATAAAGTCATTAAAAATTCCATTTATTTTATGCTATGTAAATATTGTAAAATATAATAAATTAATGAGAGGATAGCGTTGCAACATGGGAGAATTGGGATAGTAATATTTTTCCACCATCGTGTTGTGCAATTTTTCTGGTTTCTCCAGTTCATTCACACTTATTGTGGGATGATTGCTATTAACACGTCTAGCCCGCGGCATGTCAAGGATATGTATAGAACCAGCGCACGGGCACTTACGTCTATGAATCCAGAATGTCTCACGTAAATTTCTAGTTTGGTTTTCGCCCTGACCTAATGTTCACTTAAATATAAAAGGAATGGTCTTTCAAGAAACGTTTAACAACAAAGAATAATGTTGCTGGGCAATTAAGATAATTAACCAGAGGAATAAATCACACATTGCTTGATCGGAATTTAACTTTAAAACCATCATAGATTCTGGAACCTTGACAAAATAAAATTCCGTCTACTGTGATAGAAATTATTCAATTGTAGATGCTTAAGTGATATTTTAAAAGTACTTCATTAGTACCGTCAACTAGAATAGCATTATTATATAAATTGAAAAGCCTAATGGGTGACGTGTAACCAGAAAATAAAACTGAACCACAGCCATCGTCATTTAATATTTATCACACTGATTGATAATACATAAAATAATAGTACACAATAATTTAGCTACGAAGTTCAAAGTAGCGTTGTACAGACTGCTGCGTGTTTCAATGTATGAAACAATATTATAATATGCTACAGTAATGGTGATGCAAACACAAGTATGGAAGTAGATTTATCTCATGGTGTTGTGGACGTCAAATTAAATTCTGATTTGTCAATTTCCAAGCGAAACCACAGTACGTAAATGGTTTTAATTCGGAATCTTTTATAACCGGATCAATGCAATAACCAGTTGCCGCATAAAACAGTAATAGGTATTTCTCCCAGGGGCAATTATTACATATCAAAGCGAAGTGATATTAGTTCATTAAATCAATTTTACTGAAAACCCAATATAGTTTCAATTATATTACCTAAATTTGAATACTCTTGTACTAATGCAACGCCCAGTATTCTTTGTTATATCATATCAATATTATATATATATATATATATATATATATATATATATATATAATATTCATATGATATATAAAACTAAAGTACTTGTACTCTGGATGTAAAGGCTATTTATTTTCTGAAGCTACATTGTGTTTCGTTGTAATTAACCAAAATATTATGGTATCTACTGCGAGCCGACATATCAATAACCTAGGTAATATATGGAGGGTCACAATTATTTATTTACCCTCAGTACTGATTGCATTCGGATGACTCAACTCCTAGAAACAGGAGCTTCCATAAGTTCTCTAGCATACTGCACGAATCTAAACTTCTCGTATTTCCCATTGTTGATGTTTCCATCTTGGCTCCTCAACAATTGAAACCACATAACGACTTTCCGACAAGCTGCAAAATGTTGGTTTCCTTTGAATTGACATCTCGTTAGATTTACAATCAAATCCGATTACAGAAAATCATAAAAATTTGGACCATTTCGAAAGTAATTGACATTGAATGATAACAAATGGTTTACAAACTATATATCTCATTTTGCTCTGTGAACATAATAAATTATCAGATTATTACTTATGAATATACCAATTCAAAATATGACACTAGATTCGGTATTGGTTCCAGATCCACGATTTTTTTCCATTCAAATAAAACGTAGTGTTGGAAGTACTTAATTATTGTGACAAGTTACCAGAACGTTTATTTGAATCACATCTTAAATATTCGTCATAATTTTAAAATATAATGGTCTATATTGTGTAAGAGAATAATTATTGCCTTCTACGGAATTTCCCTTTTACATCCTATAGTCTTCTCAGTTCAACCTGTACTTATTTCCAGGTCTTGTTAGGTATTCAGTCAACTTGAGGTTCAAATACACCTTTACACTATTACTTAGATTTTTTTTTTGTAATTTATAGAGGATTGTCGTGATCGAAACGGTTTCTCTCGTTACTTTAAATGCGACGTGAGCAGAAATAAACCCAAGTGAGAAAGATCGGGACCGAGGGATGCTGCGTCATTTCCGCTCATCAGTCCGGAATTATCCTACAGGCGTCGTCCTTCTGATTTATACGTTCAGACATTTGTAGCGACGCTATCGCGGTATTATCGTTACGTGTCTCGCTGTAACAAGATTAATAGTTCCGGCAAATTACTCCTGCCTCCAAACCGTGACATATTACAAGCTTCGCTAAATATGAATAGTCGTCGCCAGCACAGGAGCGCATTCACCGCGGCCCAAGGAAACACGACTGTGGGCCTCCATGATGAGGATTTGCACACAATCTCTCGTAGTGGATCACGTCTCCTCGTATAGTACCAAAGGATTCCGTTTCAAGTACCAATCCTTTCACTGATAATCAACTAGGTTTTTCCCATGTTAAATTTTCATGCAATATTTAATTACGTAAAACTACATGGAACAAGCAAAATCAAAGTATTATATTATAAAAAATACTAAAAAGTCACATAAATTTATGTCACGTTACACACTAAGTTAAAAAATAAATAATTCTTAGGCGTCTCAACTATCACAGTCTTAATAAGATAAATGAAAAATATGTAGGACATTATAAAAAATCTTTTACAAACCAAATTAAAATGTTAGAATTTTAGATATCAAATAATTTGGCTTCAAAAGTATATAAAATAAAAGTGACTTGTGCAATATAAATAAACACATATAAATTGTTTGAAGAAATACAGATTTACTCATTCTGAAAAGTATTTGATACAAAGTATGAACGAAAAAATGTTGACTCAGACGCCTCTAAATTTAAATTTACAAATAATCTACAGAAAATGAAGGATGGCGATTACAAGAAAAATAAATTGTTTCAAACATTTATTAGAATAGAAAACAAGAAAGCTCATCACATTTCAATATACATTAATTCAAATTAAAACGGCATTTTAAAATATAAATAGGGATTATAATTTCACAATATCTGTTCTATGCAGTCAGATGAGTTGACGTTTACAAAAATCCAATAATAATAGGCTCTTTTCCTCGTCGTTGATTGACATTGCGTAATATTCTTTTTTTTTCGCAACAGAATGCACATTTATATAATATTGGCTTCATTTATAATATTACAGCAGCATCATTTCACGTTTATTTAGCAAATGATAAGCATTTATAGTGGTCTTTTACGTTACGGTATGCGCAATATTGGGCACTGGAATAATTATATCGCATAATATCCAGCGTAGCAAATATGCCATTATTTAAAATATGAGTCTCTATGTGATGAATTTTATTTCCTCTACAGACATGACAGAAAATCATTCAAACGCATTCGTAAGCCGTGTAATTAAAATATTTAAAGTGTACCTAATAAACGTACCGTGTGATGCATATTTTGTCTTCATTGTTAAAATGCTATTTTTTAAAACAAAAAAATATGGAACATACATAATATTCAAAATAATTTAAATTCAAATTAATTTGAAATAAAGGCTGTAAATATATGAAGAATAAAAGTACATTAATATAATTTGAACAAAATGGAAAATAAATAATATTCAGACGTATAATAAAAATTAGTGATTAAAATAAAGTAATAATATGAGATCCAATATGAGATATTATGGAAAGCCTCCAAAAATTTATTACAAAGTGAAATAAATGAAAACTTGACAGAATAAATTGAAGATTATATTCAGTTTAAAAGATTGGTTGTTAATAATTATTATGACAAGGCAATATAACTCTTGACGAAGACCTGGTAATGATTTATCTTGAGTGAATAATTTTCGAGTTCGTAATATTCTGACGTTTTATATTAATAATAGATTCCCCGCCGGTACCTTAATTAATAAATAAAGAATAGGTTGTATTTTTACGTCTGTTTATTTGAAATAATAATGCAGTTTTCTGACCGATTACATAAATTATTTATTTATTGAATTGAAACAACGTTTCAGTACGTGTTGGTACCTTCACAGTACAGTCAATTTATATAAATTATAAAAATTAACCTTCTATAAATATTTTCCTTACCTCTACATGAGTGCCATGTAACTGAGTTTATATAACGCGTTAGTAAGTATAGGCGAATTATTAATTAATTTACGCTTATATTTAAATTCGTTTTTCTTATCGCGTGAGCAATTTTGTTTTCGGTTGTCCATCGAGCTTCAGTCACTCTCATTTCCTTTTTATTATTTAATTGTTCTATCTTGTAAACATTCTTCATATTACGTATATGTCGGGAATGGTCGTACAATGAGCCTGTTGAGTCGTCTGAAAGCCATCGTCATGGCTTTAAATATTTTAGTAAGTTTAAACTGATGGATTCAATTGCATAAATTACTCCTGGATTACAACTTGCTCCGAGAAACTGCTGTATGAGGAAGCCATTTGGCATCTGTAATAGACGCGCGTACAATCAGAGTAAAATAACTATCAAACATCCAGTGGGAGTGGCTTCTGAGTGGAGTCTGGGATTGTCTCGTCGACGCAGTACAGAACTTTTTCAGCGTCCTGTTGCCTTATCTTGCACCACACTCCCCCAACTCTGAACCGTCTCCTCTTCACCAGCAATCTCGGCTAACATCCACTTTACAACTTCCACAGACTTATCTCTAGAAGAATTAAGTGTTAAGATTAGAGAGTGGCTCGCGGAAGAGTTGAAAGAAAGTGAAACCTGTAACGTGGGGAAGATAATCAGGGAAGTAGATAAAGCCTGAATTATTAAAAATCTCATGGCATAATTTTCTATACTGAATAGAAAAAAGTATTTTCATAATTGTTCAGTAATCCTTAGATATTAAAGCTAAAACATCGAAAATGAGTTTATTGGAGAGGAGTCAACGTAAGGAACGGAAATAAATACTAAAGTGTATTCTCGTGAAATAGTGTGATAAAATGATACCAATAACGTATGTAAAATAAGATATACTAATGTCGAAATTATTTTCTTTGTAAATAAAATTATCCTTTTATGTCGGCAGGAGAAATTGATTCTATCAGTTGTTAAAATGAAAAAAATTACGTCTGATTGAAAATAATGCAGAAGAAAGATAGCCAATTCAAATAATAAATTAATAATATAAATACCACACAACGTTTCTAGGATCCTTGTTCCTTTCGTCAGATGCTAAAAAGAGCCTAGAGCGACACAACTGCACTTGACAGTTGACAAGTTTCTTATTCATTGTATCAGTTGTAGTTAACTGATGGACTGAGGTATCCCTTTTCAGGCGACGGAAGATATTTGTTTCAATCTTTTATTCCAGAATTTTACCACGATCTCAGTTATAAAAATGGTCTATTATCATATTATTTTCTTTCGTTTCCTTGTTACTTAATTTATTTCCTAGAAATATAATAAATATTTCATCCTATATCGATAAGACTATTATTTTATCTTTTTTTCGTCATATTTATGAAAACTTAATTTATATATCTTTAGAAGGTTCTTGAATCAATATAATGTCGGTTATACATATATATATAAATTATATATGCGCTTAAAATTTTCCTTACAGTACACCAAAATTTTGACCTCAAAAATAGCTAGCAGTTAAATTTAAATAGAGAACAGACTTACTCGTTCATTTCCCAAGATTCACTTGCTTATATTTATCGTAGGATAGTAAACAACAAGTTCGTAGAAGGAATAGGTAATGTGAATGCTTCGTAGTTCTCTGCAGCTTCCAAACAAACAAGCTGAGTTAATCAAAAGGAAGGAGGGGAGGCGTTTGATCTCTAATTAGCTCTGTTCTGGTCTTTCGCTACACTGACATGCCATAGCCACAGGCCTGTAACTGATACGGGTTTTGAAGTGGTTAGATAGCAACGGAAAAATCAGAGCGTCATCTCAAATTTACAATAAAAAAGTGGTCTACATGGTTCAAGGTGTCATCGAATACTGAACACTTTAAATTTAAAAATGGTTCCAAAATATTTTATAATTGTTAGAAATAAATGAAAAAAATTATTTAATTCCTAATATTCTGTGGCCACATACAATCAATATACTGTCAAATTAATGGTCGTTTAATAAATGAAAATAATTAATAAAAATTACGAACAATATTTTTTTATTGTGGCAATAAATTATACAATTTACAAAATTTAAAATATTCATTCTCTCAGGGTCATAACTGGGTTTCATAATGGACGACAAAAATCTTATCAACAATTTACAATTAAAGAAAAAGAAAGTTAATTGTAAATGAAATTAGAACAAAATTTAATTGTGAACGAAGTTAAACTAAATATATTGACTCTGATTTACTACTTTAACCAATAAGAAGAGAACAAAATCTGACGGCTATCTTTCAATCAGGTTTACATAATTAATTGTTTCGTTTTAAATTGTTACTTACGCCTGCCCATCATTCCAGGATACCTTTAATTTTTTAGAACACTATTGTGGGGTTTTACACTGCTTCTACTCACAGTTTCTGCACTAATTCTAAGTCAATATTTTATACGTCGTCAGGAACAAGGATGATCCACCTTCGTCCTCTCGGTAGTCCGCTCGCCTTGGTCAAATTCTGCGATTCATCGTTTGTCTTTATTGTTCCGGACTTAAACTGAAACTTCTGCTAACTCTGGCCGGCTATGTGCGCAAAAACTGCTTTTTTACTTAGCAGGTTTCGTCGTTAATGCTCTTATGAATGTTTACTTTGTCCTGATAAAAATGTTCAGGGACCAATCAACTCTGTTGAATGTTAATTTTCAATATTTCCCTGCAAACTGTATTTCACCATGCCTTCCTGCGAGCTGCTCTATCGTCTCCAATTAACAGTTATTACTTCGACGACGTCCCACCGCAAGCTGAACTCTCGTTTTTCCTTTTAGCGCGTTCATACGCCATTTTGCGGGCCTTCCGACCAAGGAACAGTGCTTGGCTTTTCTATTGTTGTTATGTTCTGGACCGCCGACACAAAGGATTTCTCTAACAATTTAGATTTTCAAATTCACAATTAATGTCTTAATTAATTGGCATTACAATATAGTGATGAAGATAATATAAATTTTAAGTTTACAATTGATTGAGTAATTAATTCTTTGAAATAGAATCAATAAGTAAATGCAATATAAATTCAGTGGTAGCTTCTTTGAGGAAACTATTTTTACGTAAAAATTAAACAATATCAAAATTTTTAATAAGAAAGTTAGCCAATTCAGACAAAAAATTGATAATATAAATACCACACAACGTTTATGGGATCCTTGTCCCTTTCGTCAGGTGCGAAGAAAAGCCTAGAGAAACACAACTGCACGTGTCAGTTGCCAAAACTCAAAAGCGACGAAAACTCAACGACAATGGGGGAGCCGAAGGGTTAGCGTAACAATAAGGGAGCAACGACAATGGGAAAACTGATGGTTCAGCGAAAACAAAGGGATTATAGCAATTATTGAGTTTAATTGTGCCTGTTTGTACATTAATAGCTGTGATATTTGATTTAATGTGAAGCTTCTCTGAAATGAGTCTGGAATTGTACCTGGTGTCAATTTCTAAAATCTTCGCATTTTGCCAATCAAATGTATGTTTAGAATTAATAATATGTTTGGATACTACCGATTGATATATATATATATATATATATATATATATATAAAATATCAAAATTTATTATATATTAGAAAAAATAAAAAAGTTAATTAAGTAAATCCAATTATTATTAGAGTTATCTAAATATTCTGCATAAAAAATTGTTCCTTTCACAGTGGATCATAGGCCATGGAGCAGAGACGCTACTTTCAGTTTTTGTGGCTTTTGCCGTAATAAAGTTTTTCCGACAATGAATACAAAATCTGTTCAACCTCTTTGTACTCCTTTCTTGGCCGAGGTGGCTGTTTTAAATAGGTGTTTCGTTGTTTCTCGGGTTAGCTCAGTAGTCTTAAAGATCAGCCGCAATAATCATGCAGCATAAATTATCACCTGCCATGTGACTTTTTATTTATCTGTTTAGGTAATATACTTCTCATTTAGCTTCTCTATTCGCCTTGTCGAATCCCATCTTTCCACCGCCACCCCTCTTAATACACTACTCCTCGAGGAATAAACTGCCTTTTCTTCAACAAAAATCCTCGTCGATCTCATCACCTCCTTGATCGGGGATGGTCGTTAAGAAGATTGTGAGCCTGGTTCTCATCTCCCTTGCACGCAGAAGTTTTGGAACAGAAAACCCCGCATTTCATTATTATGACTTGAAACGTACATTACTTGCGGCGACTCTACGGTCGGACTTGTTAATACATTAACGATAAGTATGTACAATCAAACTTCTAAAAATATGCCTAAATTGTATATTAAAGGGGATAAAGGTACATTCAGCGCGTCTAAATTCCAAGGTAAACAGGGTAAAATAACTGCTTGACCTCATTTTACGCATGATATGAATAAATATTTACAAATTAACCTCCGTAAAATTTTCATAAATTTTAATTTCAGGATTATCCTTTGATTTACACGTCATTTGACATCCCTCGCAAGAATACAAACATTAGCCACAAATCTAAATTAAAGTATACATCAAATAGATAAAACGTATTATTATGTAACAAGTAAAATACTATCAAAACTACCTCATTCCATCACGTGGTGCGGCCATAATCCTGCTCATGTCACAAATTTGGTCTTTCGCGCCTAATTTATTATTCAGAGCGCGTCTCATAACTAGGTTACGCGTGACAGTTAAGACTGACTTGAGTGACATTCAGACACGCGTGATATATTCACTGGGCTGTACACATGATGCTCCTGTCCCCGCAAATAATTGAATCCGCAATATTATCTATGAACCTCACAGTAAATTCATCTGAACTATTTGTGAAGTTTTGAGTGTTGAATGAATGCACATCAAAACACTTTCATGCAATACCAATAAAGCTATTTGATAGATGGAGAAAAGATTAACTGATGGTGTCTTCATCAAGAAAATTTAATTAAAATTGAATGAACCTTTAAATAAATAATAAACTTCAGTTTTAAAGTTAGAATCATTTTTGGTGGAGATAAATATATAACACTATAATACACATGAATGAATTCTTCCTCATGGTAATGGACCTAAACATTATTATGTGAATTGGAAGCCTGACTTTCTTGATCAACGTAACTGCATCTCACGAATATTATCGATTTCCAAAAGGAAACAATTCGAAAGATACAACAGATTTGGGAACATCTGTTTTGAATCTGTTTGGCAATTAAAACTATTTCTTTGGTTTGTCAGTCTCTACTTTATTACGGCTAATATTTGGTTATTCTCCAATTCACAGTTTGAGTCAAGCTATGGTATTTTATTATATTTTACATAATATAATATCTTGCGCGATACGACGGACATCTGAACTTTCAAAATCAAGCGTGAGCGACTGCCATCTAAAAAATTCATAATTCAACAGAAATGAGGTTTTCTGTCAATATTCGATTTATATTAAAATAAGTTTTGCCCGACACAAATCGATATTCTTTCAGTCGTCATAAGTTGTGTATGTTCTGTCCCGATTAATTACTGAAGAGATTAACACAAAATTAGAAGTAGGGTCTCTGCTGCATGGCCCATAATCCTCAGAAAACAAGGTCTCATAATTGTTTTGATTTTAAGACATTTTCTAAGAATTATAATAATTGTATTATTTAATAAGTAGAGCATAAATATATATTATTTATTACAATTTTGATAGCTGATCTGTTTAGCGAACTTCCATTATTAACCATGATTACAGTTGTATGAAAAAGTGATAATTTGGCTACTAATGATTAAATATTTTTTAAAAGGTCTCGTACGCTATTCGTGATTATTTAAAACTTATTCGGTACTCAATTTTTTTTCATGTCAGTCGTCGAGTCTGCAAACAATATAACTTCGAAAACGTCTTACTTGTTCCAAGAGAAATGTGGCTCCATTTAAGCGACTTGGGGTGCCATACAATCACGTGAGACCGTCCCTCTGGGACACGGTCCTAATTTGACCTAGTTAAAGTTTCATCGAGGTTCATTCCGATAACGCAACATGACAGAGTTTTTATTTGCTTGTTATTGCTAGATAGGGGCGCGGCGCAGCGGTTTTGCCCGCTGCTAATGGCGACCTAGAACAATGAAGCCAATTACACGGTGTAACTGGCACAGAGCTCATGCATACTGATGAGGCGACGCCGATGCCTGTTTTATCGCGGACGCCGATATCGCCTTGTATGTCTGCCACCGCGGGAACGACTGACGAGCGCCGATGTTTATTGCGTTACTTAGGTATCAGTTCGGGTAAACATTTGGTCTGGATGGTTGTCTCTGCTGTTTTAACAGCCACCGCCATTAACTTGTAATATACGTCTGCAGTGCGTTTCTCCTTTAGAGAACCTTACAACTTAGTTTAATGCTGCACTTAAAGATTAAGAAACAATTTCTAGAACGTTATTGGTATGAAAAGACCATTCCACTAATTCAGTACTTTCCGTAGCTTTTCTACGAAGACTCATCCCTTGGACGATTTTTATTTTATGCTTCGTCCATTTAATTACCATAATTCTCGTCTATTTTCCAAAAAATGTAACTAATTGGGCTTGAAAAATAAAGTGTGAAATTAATCGGTGCACGTTCACTTGTGTTTAGGGTGCTTTAGGGACAGCTTAAATGATGAAAACCTTATCTCACAACTGAAATGATATTGGATTTCACTCCTCCTTATATTAATTATTATTAATGAATATAACGTAAGTTTTCATGAAGTTTTCCCGGTTTATTTTGGGTGCTACTGAAGTCAGTTTTTTTGTCCTACGTGCGATGTATTAAAATGTTTTGGCAAAAGTTATATTTTTGAAATATGAGGAGTCTTATGGCTCGTGTGCAGAAATATTTAACCGTGTAAGCATTTGTGCCCTCTTTCGATCCATTAAGCATCTGCTGTGAGCGGCGTTTCGGTCTGCGCTTCGCTGCATCCTGGGGCAACTTTCACACATTCGCCAGTCCCTCTGTAATCAAATTGGCACACGAGTCCTTTGTTCTCAGAGCTCGGTGAACAAGTTTCTTTGTCAGATTAACGTGGTCGTCAAAGCACGGGAGCTAATTAATCACCGACAAAGAAAAAGAGGAGCAAGTTGTCCACAATGACGCTAAAAATAGATCTGACTAGGGATTACGGATTTAACGAAGCACAGTATGGACTGAAAAGGACTTGAATCTTTGAAGTGGACAGAAACGTAGTCTGTTGGATAGTGTGACTGCTGACGTTCAAATTCAAATCAGTCTTGACTTTCCAAGTTTATAATCCACCAGCTTATTTAGAGACATGTTATTAATAAATAATAACTACACTCTCATCCAACAAAGACTGATATAGTACCATCAACGTTCAACCTTTTGGCCTTCACAGTAAGGTCTGCCGGAATTCAAGAGTTTTCTAATGTCCCAAATTTTGTACGTTAATTGGATGCATTCCTGTGATCCACAAAAAATCGTATAAAATTAAAATAGCGTATTCTGTCATCAAACAAAACATCGTTCACGAAAATAAACTTATAAAAAATGAGAAACCAACAATCTATATATTACATAGCTATATTATTATGAACAAATGGAAAGAAGCAAATATTTCAAAACAAATTTATAGTCGTAGCAAATATATAGTTTTTTGGTAACTAAAACCAATTAAGATTTATTTATTGATACCATTAATAATAATTAAGTTATTATCCTTAAAATATAATTGAATCTGCTTGGTTAAAAGTAACTCCAATCAATTAGAATATATGTAAAATACTATATTGTAATTAATTAATTAACATTTTAAATTATTTTAGTTTGTCATTTTAATCTCTCTTTCAGGAAGCATCAGCACTTTTCTGATACTTATCCTGAATTTTCATGAAAATATTTCTTCTGAATAGAACTATTTCCCAATTACTTGAAAATAAAAACTTAGCCTTCATACGAAGAACCGAATTTTTTCATCCTACACACTTTTTCAGAAATATTTTTCTATCTACGAGAAAAACTAGTTTTTTTATTTACATAGTACCTTTTACTTTCTGTATAAAATTTAAATAAATATGTTCATGTCTCCCTTTACCCTTTCTTTCCTCTAATAATTTCCATCACAGTGGTTCCGCGTTTTTATTCCCATGACTCTTACACGAAAATCTATAACTCCCATTCCCTTAAATTTTCTCGGAGAATCTGTTAACCACGCTTATATTAAGGTTTCAACATTTCTTTTTAAGTTGTTTCTTACCTCGACTGAAGAGTATATAGTAATAATTATTTAACATATTAGCATCGAGGAACTTAATCGATATTATTTACGTCTGTCTGTGATTTATAAATAAAAAGTCTTTGGATAAATCTTTTTCTTTATAAAACAAATATTTTTGAATTTACATTTCTTTAACTAATTAATGTTGATATTAGGAAGTTATTCGTACTCTTTAAGCTGCAATCACCAGAAAAAACTATTTTTAACATATTTATGTATTCATCATTGTCTCTGTATAAAATTTTAGGATGTATTTTTGTTTCTGTATATTTCAATATATACACTTATTTATTTACAACAATGGGTTGTGTTACGAATCCTTCATAATTGGATATGTAACGGTCAAGTAAGGCGCAGGTAGATACGCCTTGTATTACTAAATAATAATAAAAGTAGATAAATACATCAATAACAATATTCTATCTCCTTCTTAAAGTTTCTTTAGAAACAATGCTTCAGTGTGCCAGCGATATTATACAAAAGTTTAGTGGATAACAAAAAAAACTGTTTGTTGAACACCAAAATGTTAAAAAAAATTATGCAACGTGCAATACAAACGCCATGTTATGACAGTCCGTTTTCCTATTCAACAATTCACCATTATAAATTCATTCCATTGATGATACGTTGGCATGCATTGAAGTTTGTGTGGTGGGTGGTGTATAGGCATTCATACTTGATGAATAAAGAACTGAAATTGTGAATATTCATTTCCGCTCTGTCAGCGCTATTGTATATTACCTCATTTTATAATCTCGTTTAGTTTACATATACTCGTTTTCCCCCCCACTCGGTTGATATCAATAGGTTGGCTTGTGAAAAATAAATCATTTTGAGGTTTCTAGTTCAAATAGTTATCCATGCCAGGTCGGCGCAATTAATTTTTATGAACAGTATTGTCCTCCGGGGATAAAAATTGTTTGATAATTTTTTTGATTGATCACTACGCTAGCAGATCCTATAATTACACTTCCTGTGAAATATAACTATTAATTTTAGATTTCTAATCTCAAAATTATTTTAAACCCATCGGAGTGAGTTATTCCCTTTTTGTACACATAGAATATATGAAGATGTAACTTAAAAGAGCTTAAATTCATCGAAAATTTTATTCCTAAAATAACAATAATTCATTGATCATCGTTAACAATATAATTTTGTATAAAAAAATCACGAAACTTTTGTTATAGAGGAACGTTTGTCGTATTACCACACATCAAATAATTAAATGAGTGTCAAAGTAATAGCGAATAGTGATTTGTCCGACGTTTTGTATTATAAACGTCTCTATGGAAAATGGAACTTCTGTAATGAAATAAAACATTCTTATTTAATTGAAATCAGAAAACATCAAACGATTAATATGGAACATATGAAGCTTATTACGTAGCTGCTTCTCACAAATTCCAGACAGCATGACCATGCATCCTCTGATCGTTATTTGTGAAGTACATGGAGGCAGGATTTATACAGAAATAAATTACGTTGGCTTAATGAGACTTGGTAGCCAGACATGAAAATGAGACCACTTCAACGTTTCAAAAGGAAGAAGCTCGAGATGAAAACATCAAAAAGTAAATCTTATTTTCCGCCAACTTGGTGTAAAAAAATACGGTCTGAGGAATTCCCTTACTAGATTAGTTTGGGGTTTGTCGCTTAAAAATAAAGTGTCAAAATGTTGCTACACACATTTGGTGGTTGATTCATGTCAAAGTGTATGCAATTTTAGTCATATCTTCTAAAATTTATGAACTAGGAGAGTGCTTTAGGAAAGAAAATAGCGGATATATACTGATTGAGGTTCGTTTAATTTCAGTGAAAAGGTTTGTAGTCTTATTTATTTTCATTTTTCATGTGACTGTACTTTTATCTCTAGGTATTTGTAGGCAAAGTTTCAAAGATTTTGAGTGTATTCAAATGTAAATATCGACCGGATCGGAAATAGATATTTTCCCATCCTGATACTTCAATTCAATTTCACGGCCTATATGAGTAAGCTTTGGTTGAAGCTTGTTTTGCCCTTTCTGGCATAAGTAGTTATATATACAACTATCTGTATTTAAAAGAAGCAATAATTAATAATACTGCACAGAATCTATGGCTTACGTTAATATCTTAACTCTGTTTTCTACCTGGCTGGAAACACAGTTATCCCCTCTGATTTATTAGAATTGTGTGGGGGAAATATCAAGTCAGAGTAAATTGGGCTGCACTGTGAGCAGTTGGCAGCTTTGTTTTATTAGAGGCCGGTAGTTAGATTGCTTGAGATTCCAGGAGCTGCATACAAACGTATATTAATTGCTGGACCTTAGGAGCTGTGGTCTACAGGTTCCATCGTCCGCCCGTCCTCCTAGCGATCATTAATAATGTTTAAGTAGCGCCCAGGATATTGATCGCACGATATTGCTCGCCACGACCATTAATCTCTACGAGTCCTTTGCCGACTGAAACGTGGAGAAACACCGATTGGGAATTAGTAGAGTGTACACTGTAGTGAATAATGAATTCCACTCACAAAGCTACCCGCTATTCAATACTTCTATACTTATATGTCCATCCCAATGGCCACTCATGTATATTTCAGACAGGTTTCTGGTTCAAGTAGTGTAATAAAGGGATTAATTCAATTAATATTTACGAAACTTAAACGATGATACTTTACTGCTCGTAGAAAACATGCTTTACTACAGTTACTGATTAAAACCTTCATTATTGTGATTTAATTAGGTTAAATCTCAAATATTGTAAATCTAACTTCCCTTCTTAGTTCAAAGAGTTTCATTGTATACAACACCGTTAATTTTTCTAATTCCGAACGTAGATACTGCTTTTATGAATAGATCCTCGTCGGAGCACGACTTCAAAGTTTCATAAATTTTCCGTTTTGGTTTCTCATCAATAGTTATGATAGACCGACTACCTCCCTCAGGTCAATATGAATTTTAAAATAAATTGAAAAATGAGTGAAATTTATTGTAAAAGTTACATTTATTCCAGACATATTTTTTATTTGCATTCCTCATTTTTATTGGCGGAAGTTCTGTTTCATGATTGTGGTATTTCTGTTTACATTCATCCATATCACCAAAATTAATATTGATTGTTATTAAAATACTATACGTAGATTTTGTCATTAATCATTTTTCAAAATTTTTAAAATTCATATTCATAGTATCTTTAGATTTACAAAACTTTTTGAAATGAGAATTGATATTTAATTACATATATACTAATTACTGTATTAAGCATCCATAATTATATTAAAGTAATAATTATATATTTTATACTGCTTAAGATGTAGAAAATTCTTTTTCACAAGGATGGCTGTTATTTTATTTTTACGTAAGGCACAAAAAATTAATGTTGTATATGTTAATGTCCTGCATATTTTGAATTTATGGATAATTTTAATTTCATGTTAACTAATTTACAAATTACTAACATTAATGAAAAATAATCAAGCTCTCGTTATGCAAACGTGAAAGGGACACAGGGTCATTCAACTAGTTTAATTATAATGTCTCTATTTAAAAGCATTTAAGAGGAGGAATGGATGAAATTTATTTCGCAGAATAACAAATGAAAGCGCACGTTATGACCCATACATAAGTAATAAAACTGTGCGGCGGTCGGCCTCGTCATATGGAGATTAGCAGATACAACAATATATCAAACCTTGTGATGCTGCTCAGCGTTATTACGGCGAAAAATAAAAAAATCAGATGCGCGAGATTTAATGTCGTGAATGTTTATGACAGCAATACATGCCACGTAAATAATTGGCAATTTGTACTGGAACACGGGAACCGCTCATAAGTTATCATGAGAATTAAAGAAGCGCATAAAAATGGACGGTAACCTCTTTTTTTATACATTTTATACTATACTGGCCGTCGGAAGAAGTTCTTTTGCACTGCTGAAGTTTACAACCGTGCTGTTGACTTTATGAATATTATACACAACAAATTTCAGTAGAAATTGAAAGAAAATAATTTATCATGCTACATGGGGCTACGCTCCCTTTGCATTTGTGTTTAAATGTACCTTCGATGGATCGTTATGTTTAATTTCTGCGGATTTCTTAATATAATATAATTTTACCTCTATCCAATTTTTGTAATTAATGCTGAAAAAAATTGTTTTTCAGGTTTTGTTTTCCTTTGAGCAGAAAATTTTCAATTGAATGATTGCTAATACACAATTTAATTATTTCTCTTAATACACTTTTACTTTGTAAACGAATTTAACGTTGACCAAACCCTTAAGACATTAAAAATCTAAATTTATTCATCATAAAACCGATAATTAAAACTTTATTCGACATAAAAACCGATAATGTATGTATAGTAATCAGTCTTCGACTTTTGTTAACGATTTGACAGTATTTAAACTACTTATCTAGCATAGATAAGAAAAATTGTTTAAATAATTCTTAAAATTTGATCAGATAAGCAAATATTATGAGTATAATATGCATATGCAAGCAAAATATATTTCAGTGTTATCTGAAACCGTTGTTCATCGAATGTATACAATTATATACTGCCTGATTACTTTTCAGTAATATTATTCACACTGGTACGCTTTTAATCACATCTTTGCCTCTTGTGATAAATGAAATTACATGTAAAGAACAGGATTTCATAAAAATAAATTCGCAAGTAATATTATAACTCCGAGTGAAAATATTAAAGTTTTTTCGTGACAATAATCATATTAAATTCATTTAGAGTTAGAATGATACAATACAGTGGTATTAAATTAAGCATGTAAGGAAACAGTTCCGCGTGGCCAACAAACTAAAGGATTTCTGCAAATAATTAAGTGAATATGTATGAGATAAATAAATTGTCAAATAGACAAAAATAACGTTTATTTATTAATAAACACATCAATATTGGATTGAACGAAATCAATTACCCAACTACTACTCGCCACCAATCAAATCAATTCCTTCCTCCCTTATTACAAATTTCTACATCATAAGTTCGCCTAAACATTTAAACCAAACCAAATATGGGTCATTTATAGATCTATTAATAGACTTTACGATATCAAATATTGCGTAGTTTACAAAAATCTCTTGTACTGTTTGTAATTCTTGCTGGGCAAACAAAAAGATTTCTTAATACCCGAATCAAATAACATTATGTTAAATATCTAACTTACCATTGATAAAAAAAAATATGTAGTCTCTAATTATATAATCAGTTAGGAACATTCATTTGTTTCGCTAAGTTTTTTTTATGTAGATACCAGGTACTATTTTGTAATTATTTTCGAAGTACTTCATATTAAATCAAACATCACTGCAACTATCGTAAAAACTGATAGTTTGAAACTTAAAAAAATGTATATGATTCTATATTTTTACTCTAACCTTACTTTTGTTTTGTCTTTCCATTGAACTTCATTTTAGCTTTGATTTTGAGTTCGTCACCCGGTTTGAGCGCTGTGTCGTACTTACAGCTCTTGCGATTTTTCTGACGAAGGCAAAAAGAATTTCAGAAACCTTGTGTGATATTTAATTTAGCACTTATTTGTCAAATTTGGATAATTTTCACACGTCCGTTTTATACTTAATAATTTGATTGTGTATTTCATGAAGTTTAAAAATCACTGGTTAGTGAAAATTAATTCACAATTATTCGGAAGCATTTTATTCATAATGCAATTGAGATACTACTTCCGTCACATTTCAGAGAATGGCACTACCCATTACGGCAAAGTTCTTAATGGATTTATGTAGTTTGAACACCCATGATGGCATGATTTTACTAGTTCACAAAATTAATCAACTCAGTAAAATAACTGACTCAATTTTAATGTAATTGGGGTATCACGTTCAGGCGATTTCTGATGTCACTTCTCGTACTACTGTTGACATAGCCGTTGCATAAGTCAACTGAGCCGGCAACGAGTAAAATTGTGAAAAACGTTTTTTGGCATGTACCGCTAATAAAATGTCTGTAGTAGGACGACTTCTTTTATGTAGACCTTCGTGGATCCCGTCATTTCATATTTTTTTTTTGCAGAATATAATATTTGTTCCAAGCGGAAATACCTACTGCGGCAGGCAGATGCTATTCTCAACTTGTTCCGCAGTTTACAAGAGCACAGGGAACTTGAAAAAGTACGGACGTGTACGAGATTGCGTGTTTGTTGACAATATGAAAGGAAACCTCTTTGATACATCTCTCCATTCATAGCAACGCAGTTCTTCGTGGTTTCACGCTAGGGTTTCTCGTAAATAACGACGCGTCCACATGCAAATTGCATCCATTAAATTTTCCTCTTTCAACAACGTTTTTCCAACCCAAACCAGAAAATGTAACAGTATTTATTGCCATATTTTCATATGGGCACATACTTTTATAGTATAATGGACTGAAACATTTGATAATATGATTAAATGATCCCAAATGACTTTCGGTATTACTAAAATAGTATTAGCAACGACTGACAAATAGTCCAAGATGAAAATAACAATGAAGTAGCTAACATTACTTTTTTAAATAACAACTTAAGTGTCTATATATTAAAATATAAAAATTATTACATAAATTTTAGTTCCATATGACAAACAGTACTTACATGATGAGATGTCAACCACTATAGTGTATAGTAGTATTATTAATTTTTTGATGCAGTTAACTGGTTTTTATATTATATTTATTCTGTTTTAGTATTGTTTTACTGAAACTTCTAGGGTTTGTTTTATTGCAGTAGGGTGTTTACAGTTGAAGTAACCTTATAGTAAATTATGTATAAATGGATTAAATATGCCAATGCTTTTACTGTCATCTAACAGTATCCTTGTTATGTAATATATTTTATTTTACGAACACTAAGAGGAATACATTCAACGATATTATAACTATGTATAATAGCTAAGGAGAAATAGCTAATTAAATACTAATGGACGTGTGGGTGTTTAAAAACTAGTTACAAGATAATAGTGACTCACTATGTAGTGGTGGTATCATTGCTTACTAGTTACTAATGTGGACCTCACATGAAGATCTGCTACGATATGGTGGTATATCTAAGGTCCTCGCTTAATTTAGCATCGGATTTACTTTGAGGGTTTCGCTGTCCAGCCAAGCAGAGGCAGCACCAAGCAAGGTATAGTTGAAGGTAAGCTTTAAGTAGCTTAAAACGGGGCCACATACGTCCAGGTGAGAGCTAATCTACACACAGCTGCCTGGTCCGGGTAACAGCTGCGCCTCAGGGCTTACCCAGCACTGCCGGTGTTAGCTTAAAAGCTTCCGACACTTCCTAAATCTCGTCTTGAGCTGCTGTTAATGCGGATATAGATCTACAGCACACTAAAACGTATAAGATATACAGAAATTGCGTTTGTTTCGCGGGATGATAGAAGTGCCATCTTATTCATTTTTACTTTATATTTGACAATCCTACCGTGGTAAATATATAAATTTTATTCAGATCAAAATTTTTTAAATATACTACACAATTACTCTGAAATTTAGATGTCAGTAGTTAGCAAGGTATTACATACCTTTTTATCTAAGTGGACCAGTGCGGAACTTTCACTGCAAAAAAATTCTCCCATTAATTCAATATATTTGTAAGCAACCCTTTTCTCACAAAATTTTTTTTTAGGGCAACAGGCTACATGAGGGTGATCCACATTGGTCAACTCCCCTTTAATAGCATAGGAAGGGATTTGAAAGGGGGGATTCGGAAGGGTAGAGGAAGGTAGCCAAGGGTTACTAGGGCCCCCGGGCTATATTTTAAGGATCCTACCCGGAATTCGCCTAAAGAAATGCAGGGAAAACCTTAGAAAAACCTGCATCGGGTAGGTCGGGCATTGGGTTCTTGTCCCACGCCCTTCCGATAGCTGGAGAGGAGTTTGCTGTGGGGACGCAGCATTCCCTTCTCTGTACCTCGACCAGTTTAGGAGGCAGCTGGCCGACTATTCCAATGGGAATAGCGAACAACCCTTACCGTATGCCCAAGGTCTGCGACCCCGGAACATACACCTCTCAAAACAGACCGAGGTGCCTCGGTTTGTGGGAACCTTAGTTCAAAATTGGAGAGGAAAAGGAATACCCAAAGGTAGCCCCTTCGTATCTCTCCTAAAAGGTTCTGCCTGCGAGAGAACATCCCTCGCAGGTTACCTGCGAGAGAATCCTCTCGCAGGCTTTCTTCCCTTTTTCTCACAATTTTTTTTTAGGGCAGCAGGCTACATAAGGGTGATCCACATTGGGCAACTCCCCTTTAATAGCATAGGAAGGGATTTGAAAGGGGGGATGTGGAAGGGTAGAGGAAGGTAGCCAAGGGTTAACTAGGGCCCCCGGGATATATTTTAAGGATCTTACCCGGCATTCGCCTAAAGAAATGCAGGGAAAACCCTAGGAAAACCCGCATCGGGTAGGTCGGGCATTGTGTACGTGTCCCACGCCCTTCCGATAGCGGGAGAGGAGTTTGCTGTAATTTCGTTTTTCGCTTGTGAGTGGCTAAAATGCAAGTTCAGAAAATCTACAACTTGGAATTACTGAGGCCCTTTGGAATAGTAAAAAATGAAAATAAATGAATGAGGTTTTACGTATTTTAAGTAATTATTTTATTTTGTATGATCAATTTAAAGGTATTTAAATTATGTACAAAAAATAATTTTGATATATTTATTTTTATTTTTAATGCTAATATATTAGTACTCTTTAAATGGCTCCTCTATATGTGTTCGGACTTCAATAGCTACAAATTTTATCCATGATTACGTTTCTCCGGAAGCAGACCTGCAGGCAATTTCCTAAAATTCGTCGGTTAGTGGCGGCGGCAGAGTGCAGGGACAGAACTGGTTGGATACAATAGCCTACTCTGCATAACAACTCTAGATTGAATTCTCAAAATAACAAACCCAATTCACTCTCCACTGCTACTATTACTTGCAATAAAATTTGCAAAATATTTCTCTCTCATACTTATTATTTTTAAACATTTTTTCTCAATTAGCATAAACATTAAGTACCTCATTATCCAGCAAGTCTTCTGTATTGTCACTCAAAATGCTATATATTATGGCGTCTTTAATTGGCCTTTCTTACACTTCTCTCAACAATTTTTTTCTTCAAATTTCAGCCCTAACACTCGAAGGTTATCTGAGGGTCTCTGTCTTCTGCTCAGACGAAATATATGTTCCAGATAAATTTCGGTGGACTGGAAAATATTTACTGTCACTTATTTCAACATCTCGGGTTTATTAAAATACCTTCGTTTTTCTTCTATCAAATTACGATCTTTATTACGGCCAATATCCACATAGTATTTATTTGCGGCTTAAAGCTTCATAGGTATTTGTTTATAATTTTGTATATTTATTATATTATGTAGGTTTACAGGCTTCGGTAGTTTCAGTTGCTTTGCCATCCATTTAATATTAAAAAGTTGTGTTCCTTTTTCCTCCGCATAGTATATATCATAGACACTTATTACCTACTTTTTGTTTATTTCAGATGAATAACTATAGGGATTTAACCAATTACATAATTTATTTGAATTTTTTGTGATGCGTAGCTATTTGAAGGTATCTGACAATATATCGGTCACCTAAAATCTGTGAAACCGATTACAGCTATGACTTGCCAAGAAATATGTACAATATTAACAATTACGTACAATAATCCTCTTCAGATTTAGGTTTTTATAGATATTATAATTAACTAATTTGTAATCAACCAGTAATGCTAACTGATAACAATATATGTACGCTCTTTTTTGTAATTTCAACTACATTATTTAAATAATCAGATGTAATTATTTTCAACGAAATTTAGGCTGTAATTAAAGTCATCAAGGATGATGCCTAAATGTCTCTAGACGAATATTTTGTGCTTTTTAAAATACTTGGAAAATAATAATTTTTTAAAATTTCTTTATAATGGAAAAATAAAAAGCATCGTCTACTCCGTTTTCTAAAATAATATAATATTTTAAAAAATCCATCAAATGTGTTAATACTACTGATATTATTGATAAAAACGGATACATAGATATTTAACAAACATATAGTGTCTCAGATGACGCCATTTGAGGAGATTTATTAGTAAGTCGTTTCGAATGATTTTATTTTCTGTTTTTTTTAAAAAAAAAATTGTTGAATAAAACATATTTATTAAATTAATGCAAAGGGATTAGTTTTAAGTTTTAACAAGTAAATTGAAGAAGTATTTAAACGACTTACAAAAGTACCGTATATAACTAATATTTTGTTACAAAGTATATTACGGAAAGAGCCACGCGTATATGAGAGCAGTCTTTGCGCAGAAAGGCAGAAGTGCTGCAACCTTACATTACACCTACATTTGCATCGGAATTGCTGATGTTCAGTACTGGATATTAAGTTAGAATAACTCTGAATTGCATGCATTATTCAACTCGTCCTGAATTTTAGACTTCATAAATCTACCATGACGGGCTAACGCATTTAAGAGAGGATTAATCTCTATAACTTTTATCCTCGTCAAAATTGAATTTACCATGTCTATTGCATTTTGCTCCGGATTTTACATATGCATTAGGAAGGGACTTAAGACGTAGTTATAATTAAATTGTATTGTTGCACTGTCATAACAGGTTTGGGGATAAATATCGAAAAACGTTTTTTATGAAACGTTGAGTCACTCACAAGTCTTTGAAATATTATTAGAAAATTTTAAAGAAGTTAATAAGGTAGTTCCAACATTATTTTACAATAAATATCACTTATTGGTTAATTTCTCTCGTAATGGTGGCCGCAGCATCGGAAGAAAAATGCTTAAAACTCTGAATTAATATTGCGTGTTATTAAACCAAATTATTTACTTTACAGAACGTTTTGTTTCCTGAGTACAAATTGTCTTCATGTTTTATCTTTTTTCATTAGAGAATGGAATAATTGATATAAATAACATTATTCACGCATTTCTCCAAATAATGAATCGATTCCCTTCACCACTGCAAACTATTTTAAAATCGATAATTTGTGTACCCGCGTTTATTAAATAACCATAAATATACATAAAACAATGTATTATATTCGTAATGAATTTTATGTATTTGACATAATTAAAATTTTTATAAAATAAATAAAATATTTATTAATTACTTTCGTATTTCTACTTATATACAAACCGTTGTTTTTATCAGCTTTCTGTTATAATAACATACCAATTTTTATTTCATGTGTTTATTAAAATTATTTGTTAACTTAATACTCCACATCTATTAAATTTAAACATTTTTATTATTTACTCGTCAGTACGTAAAATAGGATGATGGATACTTTAGTAGTTATATGGTCAATACAAAAGTAAATATACTGAGAAATGAAATGTACATTATTAGAAATAAAAAGAAAAATATTTATGAAATCCACTCCGAATCTTTGAATAATATATCACTCGACGCGTACTGCATTAAATTTTTTATTAAAACGCTTCAAATAAAATTCATAATTCATGTTATGTAAGTATAATTCTGTGGTCAAACAAAATGTTGTCATTTTGTCTTCATAAGCTGTAATTTATAAACAACCATGGATAAAACTTTCTGATTGACTTTTTTCCTCAGCCTCAACCGGGCGTGATTACGAAGATGAGGAAGACAATATGGCTCAAGACAGCTATAAGTTGATGACTTCCCGAAACTTGTTAGAGAAGACTTCACTTTCATAAAAACTAAAGTGGTGGTGGCTCCCAGAGATTAATTTATGCAGGGAGTAGCTGGCGCCCATCCAGTAATTCGCGATGAAATCTTTGTCTCCGAATTGAATTCGGAGCATTTCTATCACTGGTCTTTGTGCCAGATATAAATCTGGGGAAGGAAGAAACAGTGTGCTGGAAATCTTCCAAAGGAGAAAGGGCCCTGCGGAAAGATCAAACCGGTTCTCGTATGAATCGACTTTTCACGGCTTCCCGCAGCATACGGCACGCTCACGAGACAATATCAATATGGCGATGGCGGATGAACTATTTAAAATATATACAACCATAAGTGATCAACTGGCTTGAATACAAAAACTTTGCGAAGACTTTTCTTGATAAAACATTTACTCCAAAATAGGAACTTCTCTATTTAGTAATATGATAGAAACTTTTTACACATGGTATTTTGAATAAGAATCACTAATAAAGATATATTCAAATGAGAAAATAAAAATTGAACTCATTAGAGAAAATAAAATTTGACATAGTTGATTTATGACAAAATGCAGTTTCTTACACAAACCATCGAAATATGGTGCCGTAAAAATTTTATCTCTAATTGAAGCAAGTTACTAAATATATTATTCCACACAAATAAAGAATATACAATTGTAATTGTCAATTTTACTAACTATTAATCAATTATAATTACAATCAACAAGGTGGTAATGAAAAAAATGGTATTTTCATTTTGGTTTTGAATTCTCTTCATCGTAGTCAATATTTACGAATATCACCACATGTTTGATTAGAAAATGTAACAAGCTTGAACAACGTGCATGATGAAACCAATTATGTTATATATGTAACTAAAATATTATTGCCTGAAAATTGCTCATAATCGAATTAACTTAATTTAACTTTACATTTCTTGCTTTCGAGGATCCTAAATAAATGTAACCTAAAACCCCCATGTCTATCACTCTTGTTTTTTTTTCAAGATAAATTTGTTCGTTTTCCACAAATTTTGTGTAATTATTTTCATACATCCGAAAGGACTTTCATGGCGATTTGCACGCTCCAGAACCTGATTTCAGCTTTACAGATAATTTGCCGGAGAATATTTCCCTGAAGTAGAAAATAAATTGTGGATATATTAAAAGTGAATATTTTCTAAGAATGGATGGAAGATAGAGCAAAGAATCAATAAAAATATACTGGAGCATTGAGTTATAAATAACAAATTAATTAAAGAACAAACCCAAACCGTATTCTATCAAGAGTAATTACCAGATTCAAATCTTTCCAAAAATAAGCTAGTCATAAGTCTAATAAATGTGTACAGTGATTTTATCCCAAAAACTATAACGGATAATCTGATAGTTGAAGTCCGCAATTCCTATTGGAATACTAGGCCAACTGCCACCTAAACCGGTCAAGGCACGGCGAGGGGAAAGCTGCGACTCCACAGCAAACTTCTCTCCCGCCATCGGAAGGGCGTGGGACAAGTACCAAATGCCCGACCTACCTAATGCAGGTTTCTCTAGGGTTTCCCTGCATCAATTTTAGGCGAATTGCCGTGTAGGATCCTTAAACCATAGCCCGTGAGGCCTAGTTAACCCTTGGCTACCTTCCTCTACCCTTTCGCATCCCCCATTTCAAATCCCTTTCCTATGATATAAGAGGGGAGTTGCCACTATGTGGATTTCTCTGTACATAGCGTGTGTACACCTTGTTTTGAAAAAAATTACATCATACAAACATACTAATACAAAAATATTATTAATCACCAGTAACGTTCAGATAAATATATGAATATTTCACGATTATTACAGACAAATAAATTCTTTAAAATATTTCAGAGGAATATTTTTCAAGAAATTAAATTAATGAATGAGGAATTAAAATTACCTTATCAATTTACATCTAAATTATTGTCCTGATTTAGTTTACGCGATTAAACGCATTTATTACTTCTTATCTGTGTTGGTAAGTTTATTATAATTGGATTAATGCTTATTGAACCGTTTTCGTGTACTTATTGAGGAATGAAAGTTAAATAAGTCTCTTGTAATTTTAAAAAGCTACGCGAAAGGTTTTATAATTAATTATTCAGGCCATTAAAGAAGCTGTTTCTTGAATTGCAATGGTAAGAGACGATTCCCTTTCCCAGGCCATTACTGTTGAAGAACAGGTCTATTATTAGAGAGGCGGTGGTAATGGTGAGCTCGTTAGGAGCCCCAAAAGACACCTTACAAAACCTAAATAATTGCTCTCAGATCAGGGATCAAACGTATTGAACAAAGCTTGGGATACCATTTAAGTTTCATTCTGGTAATTACACAATTATATGAAAAAAAAATTATTTTTGTTTAGGTTGTTATATAACTGAATTTGAATAATGCTTGTAATTTACAAGTGAGAAATAATTATTAATTTACTTAAATTATTATTAAATACAACGTTCAACTTTAAAGCATGCATTTTTAAATACATATACAGTTCCAGTATGATAAAAAATATACTTTATGAAATATCGAAAATATAACAGATTGTGAATTTATCGCAGAAATTTTAGTCTGTTCAAATTAGCATTAATTGTTTTCATAATTATTCAACTTCATAATCCATGAAAGTTCATTTGTATACTATTAAGAATTATGAGTATTACGTGAAAATGTTCTCAATAACACCCTAATATTATTTCTCTTTCTAACAGATATTTTGAAATCTTTACGAACCACTTTATAAGCGTTTTTATTTTTTATATACGAATTATTGTTCACATTTTTATCATGAATTGGTAAACTGAGATTAATGTATAAGATTACCAATGAGCGTAATTCCTAGCGTAGTTAACTCACACGTCGCACTACTCTGTAATGAACGTAATGACGCATAGCGGAACTTTACGCTAATCACAGACGAGGAATTACGGTGTTAACAATTGTGTAATCCATTCGAACGCTTACATTAAAGTGCACAATGTCTGCGCAATAACAGCCTTGCTACCTATCAATTTATCCATAACAAATACGTAATACGGACGAGACTACGTTTTGAAATAACTCAACCAATAATCTCAGGAACGAAAACAACGGAAGTCACGATAATTAATTTAAGATTTTTATACAGTCTAATTTTGAATCAAGGCATTTGGCGGACAATAATACGAGTCGTCTAACACCTCTCATTTGAACTGCCGTAAAATAATGTAATAACAAAGAAAATATACTCCGACTTATTATACGTATTTTTGATGAATTTATTTAATTATTAAACAAGATAAATGGAATTAAAATATATATTTTACGAATAATAACATTATATTATTACATATTTTGGAGAATTATTTTAGCAATTCAACTCTGCCTGAATAAACCTGTTGTTAAAGAAAAATATATAATTAAAATTTATTAATAGACTGTTATTTTAAAAAATTTAAAAGTTTTGCTACTCAAATATAATAAATGTAATTTTAAAAATATATTCAATAGTTTTCAGTTCGAAATAATTAGTCGATAATGACTTCAAACGTTTCTTTAAAGATGTATTATAATATGAATTAATTTAATTCATGCCACAAACGTGTCGGTTGTATTGGTGTCATTTACGTATTAGCTCCACTTTAACTGTTTAACGAGAGAGGCAATTTTGTAAATATTCTGTAAATGCTTAATGGCTTGATAAAATGTCTTTGCTTTAAACAAAGTATTTTACTTTCATTATCAATCTCAGTTTGGGTATTTACATCCTGAATCACATTGTCACCCATTGCCGTCGTATATTGGAGGTTAAAACTGGTATAAATTTGTATTATATTTAATACTATTTTTATTCGGTTATTATATTTAATAATGTTTTAATATTAATGTTCAGAATGATAACATTTTCTGAAATTAATTTATGCCTTTTGAATGAATCTTCAAGAGTATTTTACTCATATTTGGAGTCTGTATCCCTCACTGCCATGATTTAAATATTCACGATTTTTTTTTTCACAAGCCAGTCTCTCTAGACGCACTGCTTGAAACGCGCTGTCTCTCTCCGTAATCATCGGTTCTCAGAATACTTTAACCTCTCAGCGTCATTAAATGGTAACGCTTTCATCAGATTGCTCTACAAGTTTCCTGGAAACGCCAAGAAGATAAAGTTCAAAATTATAAAAAGTGAAGAGCGACACACAGATGAAAATTGGAATGAGTGGTAAAATATGGAGGAGGATAAAATATTTGAAAAAGAAGTGCGTCCAGTTAAGTCTAACTCTGACGAACATGTTGAGTTTATGAAGTGTTTTTTTTTTCGTAATGCAATCTAATAATTCCTTACATTTTGTTTTATCTTTTCCAAGCTTCGTGGCACCTCCATTCGTTTTTCTTATCAGTTTGCGGGCATCCACAGACATTGAGACACATTTACTTCATTACCCTGTTACATGGTATCAATACATCCACGGAGGGATTTTTCATTATCCGCGGACACATCGGTCACTACAGTGCCTCGTCCGTGTAATATGTCATGTTACACAAGGACCTCAACACGCCTATCTAAAAAAAAACAATAGGCCCGCCAAACGTTCCTCCGATAAGCGTGATTGATTCACGTCCCTCCAAATCAGCGTACATTCTAGCGACAGAAAAAAATTGTTCTCAGGCAATATTATTACATTTACATGGGCAAAGCTAATACAGTGACACATCTTCGTAATCCTTCACGTGGTTTTGATCAACGCTCAACGCCATTGTTAGGTGTAGGTCCATTTATCAAGAAGATAAATGAATACATTTCCCGGTAGCAGTGGCGTTCCATGCATTTCAATTGCATCATTATTACCACGGTGTCTCTCCTGGCAACAATGATAACACAAAACAAACCGGTTTTAATTAACAGTTAAATAATCAGCGTTATAATTCCAACTTCATAATTACATTTCCTTAGCAAGGCTCAGGCATTCGGCTTTCATATACACTTCCAACTCACATGGTTAGCTCCACCTTTAACCCTCTGAGTAATTTACAGGTTTCCCTCACCTCCATTGCAAAAAAACAATTGTTTTTATCAAGAATAGTGTTTCACATAAATGTGGTAAAACATTCATAAATATTTTGGAGTAATCTATACTCGTGTTTGGACGACGATATAATCATACATGAACATCATAAATCGATCATTTTTGTTATAGTAATTATAAAATAATGTAATATTTCACATATACATATATAATTTTATTTCGATCCAACGTTTAGACTGTTTCTTCGTCTAAGAGTGTAATTATCAATTCATACTTCTTCAACAGCACAAAAACTGATATGATATGATCAAAACAGCCCCAGAAAATTTTATTAGAGTAGGGTTTTTGCCAACGGTTAAGAAAAGTAGAAACCATCGCGCTGAGAGCTTTCCCATATCAATATGTTGTGGTCACTATATATGAATATATTTTCAATTTTAGAAACCTCGCATATCTATAGTACATTCACAATTGAAATTTTACACTATTTTATACACGGAAGTAGCCGTTTTCTAGAATACTGAGAATCCAAAATGGAGGTTTGACTGTAGTTAAATACTGCTGTCCTCTTCTTTACAAATGCTATCTAAATCTAACTCTCCTGTTTTAAACATGACGGGGCTACACCCATTTATGACGAAATATTTTATAACTTGGTAAATATGGATAATAACAATTTTTCACCCAAGATCTACACTATTATTTCGCATTCTTATTATAATCAAAATAATTGCAAAATCTTCGTTGAAACTTTAAATCTAACAGATAAAAAAAATAAAAGCTCCATGTTTGAGGTTGTCACAATCAAATTCATAAATAATTATATCAACGGTCAATTTAGAAACATTTAGTTATCGTATTTTCCATTATTGTATCTGACGGAAAAAAATTGAAAATAGTAATCAGAAGTTATGATATTGCTTTAACGAGTAAAACAAATAAAACACTGAAAAATATTTATTGCTTCATAAAAAGTATAACAAAGACAATAATAATGTGCGAAACAAATAATTAATGACCATATTAATAAAATTAATTAACCAAATGCCTATTTATCAACTTAAAAGTATTTATCATATTATAGAATTATAATTAGTTTACTAATTCCATTGGGAGTATGCACTGTAAATATGCATTGCATTAAATATTTCTATGATCGTTCAAATTTACAATCCTATAAGTAAAAAGATGCACAAAAATATTAACGTAAGATTCACAGGACAAAGAAAAACTGTTAATTTTAAAAACATAGCAGTTCTATTTTTAACGTTTCATTGTACAGTATAAAATAATTATTACAGATCAGATCTTGAAATAATTTGTATACATATGAAGGTGTGACATTGCTATGTATCAAAGAATTTCGTTTCGGTAAACTTTAAAAATTCATATCATTTCCTTCTCAGCAACAGTGATGCTGATTATTTAAATAATTAAATTTACTTATTAATAATGTAATGTAACAAAAGAAAAATGTCTGAGATAAGTGGAATACAAAAATAAGTAATTATTATTGAAGCTGTTTACACGAGACGCGATCATATCAGATGAAGTTGGCTTCTAATAAGGAAGGAAGTAAGGTGGACTAAAGGAGAAAGGTATTTGCCAGAGTTGTCAGTTCCACTGAACTGACGTAGGAAGCAGAATCCGCTTGTTTAATTACCAGAACTGAGTCTCGCCATCGTTGTAGAGAACGTAGATTAATTGTTGGACGTTAAGAGAGATCCGGTCCAGAGGTTTCATCTTCCCTGGCCGTGTCATTAATAACAATTAAGTTAGCGCGTTGCCATCGACCACATCACGCCTTACCGGCTCGGCCAGTGACGAGCTATTAATCAGCGTTAAAACTTTAATGAAAAAAGCGCGTACACAGGTACAGACAAGTAGCCATATAGCGTGCCACAATCAATTACTGGGTTCGGCCAGGCGCTGTCCATACAATAACAACGTAAACACGCACGAGAGCGCTCCAGAGTGCGAAAAACTGAAGTATTCTGGATAAACGTAACATCAAAACAAGTACAGCTATTTTAATATAAAATGTCAAACTGGATAGACAGAAATGCAATTGGTTCCATATATTACAGTCCGAAGTCGCAATTGACATTTTAATCGCTGAAGATTAGCGAAGATTTCATAGATTCATAGTATTCTGTCAAATGCAGTTCCACTGTTCTAGGTTTAAAGGACTTTATAGGTCTATACAAACATGACACGATGTTTCGAAAAATTGATCAATGTAAATTAGTAAGAATTCTACCTTGCCATTATTTAACTCCGATTATAACTGCCACAAAGCAATACCTAACCGATAATGTTCAAAATGTTAATATAATTTTCCAATAGAGTAATTAAAAATGAAAATTCTACTAAATCAATGAGAAATTATTCAAATCATTCAAATTATCGGTACCCATCCATTACAATTTAATTAATTAATTTGATTTTTCACACTTAATGTTATACACCAGAGTTATTACATATTTTATCTCTCTGCGTTCGTAATGAAGAGGTCGAATAAACCATCCCATACAACTGAATAAATAACGTCTATTTGTTTAACAACACTTGTTGATGAATACCCGAAAAGGTCCCTCTTCTTCCACAGAAAACACGAATTCATTAATTTTAATTTATGACGCACGTAATTTAGACGCACACATTATTTTATTAACTGTACGGAAGGATTAATTATTTACATTCGAAGATTTTTTTGTGACAAATATTTCCGTACGACGTAAAAACGTAGGTAAAAAGAGTCGTGTGTAAGACAGGAATCAGCAAAAGGGTCAGTGACTGGCAGTTTAACATGTGTGATATGATATTTAATGGAATAAGCAAAACGAATTTCTACAAAAAATTTAAACAGCCTAACTCAAAATATTTTTTAACTTTATATGTGTACTGTTAATCTTGAAAACACGAAGATTGTTGTACAACAAAATTATATCAAAATTTTGTTTTTGTGAGGCCAGTTTTAAAATTTCTGTTCCTCAAAATATGCAGAAGGATGTGGCAACACCGTATCAGTCATAATTTATCACATATTCAAAGAAATTGAAAATATGATGTAAGTGAAAAATTATCACTTTATTATGTCTTTAAATTAACAATATATTCTATAATCAGAAAATACAATCCCTTTTCATTTCCGTAAATTGAGAGTGAAATTGTACATTGATACATGATGTTATATAAATTGTGTGAACTGAAATTGTAAATTATTTTTGTCATAGCCTTGTTGGTATTTTGTTTGTACTGAAGACTGTTAAATGTTCTTTTGGCGGCTTTATCTCGCGTAATGGCCCGTATATTACAATTTTACTCAACCTTTGGTAACTTAACTTTCTCCATTTGACGCTTTCATCTCGTAAAAAGTTCAAAATTATCCCAACATGATATCAGAAACTGTGTTTGCGTAGAAGAAAATTAAAACAGACCATATACTTTTTAACTCTTGAATGCGATATTGTTCCGCGAAGTTAGCGCCCTTTGATCGTAGATGGATTATAGAACAAAGATCTCGAAAGCAGAAATTTTCGTCATCAAAAAATTTTACTAAATCTAAGTTCTCAGTTTTATAACGTATGCTGAATTAACCGTACGCATACTGTGAAGTAAATCGATCCGTAGATATAAATAAATTCTGTTTTATAGCAAAACCTATATGTGTTATTTGTAGGGGTAAGTATAATTAACTTAATTTTATTTAAAAGTTACTTATTTATTTTATGTTAAACGAAATATATGTTTTATTAGTACTAATCTTTATAGTATAACTTTATCAATACGAGAACTTGGGTAGACATTAATTAGAAAAAATACTTAAAAATAGATACATGAATTTAATGGGTTTAAGAAGTTTTAATGAGCATACTATTAAGTCAACAAATAATATGGTAAAGATAAATTTATTTTTTATATAAGTTTCACTGAATAATTTCTCATTCCATGTTCCTTGATATGGTACACGCATTCAGAAAAGCCGTTCCGACTCATATTTTACACATTAAACCAGTTATCAATAAAAAATGGGATTCTAAATGATATTTTTGTATTTAAAATTAACCAAAGTGATATATTTTGAATGTACAAAAATTAAATGTGCTTCAATGGAGGGAATCGATTCCACAAAAGTCTCTGTGTGCATCTCTAGCATCCCCTTTGTGAGAGAGGCTGCGTCTTTCACTGTCAATTTTCCAGCGGAATAGAAGTAACACGATTGGAGAGCGAAGGAACATGAGAACCTACTTGTCCTTGTGCTAACCTATCAGTATTCCCGTCTCTCGTCTGTGAGGAAAGGCTGATGAATGGCAATGGATACGCTCGGTTTCAGTACTTCGGAAACGACGTAAGTCTTCAAAGAAACCTAAAAATATATCTGGACAAAATTATATTACCTGATATTACGCAATGCCTTTTCTTGGGAATTAAATGTTTGGTGGATATAAAATTTGTCAATAAGCTAGGAAGGGGCATAGCATACAATTTTTATGTATTTATTAAACTATGAACTTTAAATTGTCAATGATTTATATTATAAAACCAATATTAAAACTTTAACTCTATGATAATTAAGAAACAACATTATAAATAGACCTATATTCAAACTCTGACTGATCAATGAATTTTCAAGTACAATTCATAATTCATGGAATAATACCTTCCTGTGTTATAGGAACTCGGTAGTATGTTATAAGAAACAGACATCCTTTTCGCGTGACCGTTTTTAATAATTTAAGTGACTCTCCTGAATAGAAATTATCATAATGTATTGTTAACCAACGTTATTCGGAATATACTGGCAAACTATTGTGGACATGTGACGTTTATGGTGTTATAATATGCTGGTTTCTGCATCACTGAGCAAGAGTGTATGTATGCAGTAAAATTAGTCTTTAAACCGTGAAAGAGAAGAGCATCGTTCGATAAGTTCTCGACATAATGGAGAAGTGGCTCTAGTAAGCAAAAAAGACGACTCGTATTTCAATACTTATTTATTAGACAGCAATAATTTTTTCAAATGTTTGGTTTATTGAAACAAAAATGGTATTACGCGACTTGCTTCGTCGGCATTATTGGCGAATTAAAGTCCAAATTATGCTAAGAAAAAAATTAATTTACAGCATAAATATTCACTCGTTATGCTATTGCATTAAACTTCTACAGTTGTTTCCACATTCACTTAAATGAGAATAATTCTCTAGAATTCCTGTTCATGATTCTAAACAAATGCCTTTATGGTCGAATAATTTACTTCATAACTGAGATAAACGCTCCTGTATCCTTTGGCAAACTCTGAGAAAAATGTTTTATACAGCTGAAATAAGGTTGAAAAATAATGGGTTATGAGTAGGTTGTATAATAAAAATTAAATTTGGAAGGAAATTACTTGCCTGAAAAAGAGAAAACATTATACGTATAACACACATTTTTTAGTTTTCGGTTGATCTTAAGTGTGAAATTAGGCAAGAAGATATAATAATAAAAATCCTAAACAATCAAAATAGATTAAAAAAACATTTTACTTGCATTCAGACATGGCCAGAATATCTATATGTAAACGGATGATATACTTGATTCATATGTCGATTTGAATTTAAAGCATCCTGCTCGTTTCATGCACATAGTGAATGAAATTGTTTTGAATAATTGTTAATTTATCACTTTTTTGGAAGTCTGGGAGAGTTCCAAAGATACTGGCTGATTTGACGCTTTCAATATCGGAACGGGCGCGAGGTAGTCCAATTGTCAGCGCATTGATCCCTGTCTAGTCAATATTCCGGATTCGCTTCTGTGAATTGCGGTGAATTTTTCGTTAGAGAGAAGCCATCCACAAGCTTCAGCACAAAGTGAACGATGGTCACAAAAATCTAGAAGGTTTTCTCTTCACACTTTTTTTAGCGTTTATTTGTATAAGACACGTAATATAAAGGGGTTATAAGTGCAAATTTTTATCGATAATAAAACTGTATTGGTCATAAGTTAATAATTCAAGGTGTTGTTTTATATAATCTGTGAATGAAGCAGTGATACGTAATTAGTTAGGATCGAAATATAATAAAAGAATGAAATAACGTCTCACAAAAATATCGAACTTTTTTACCAGTCGTTGACCGATATAATTAATATCTATTTTTAAAATAATTTTTGTTAAGCGTAAGGGAAATAAACAATAAAGCTCCGTTCAATCTCTCAAGTATTCATCAGTTATAAAAGTTTTACCGAGAAAGACTGTTTGTGTGTGGTAAGAAATGTCTGTATATATTGTTAAACTGCTTATATGAGGGTTATAGGCAGATAGACATCTTTAATAGAAATGGACGGAGATAAAGATGAAGGTATAAGACCCCAAAGCTACGTCTCAGCCTACCATTCACATCAACGGCTTTCAGAACGAGAAAGTTTCATAACTCATATACACACTATTGATTATTAGTCATGAAAAAAGAATCACAAATTTGAATCTTTTTATTATACTTATATCATGTTCAGCATTCATTCACTTGCCGCCGCGATAGGAGCCAATATTTAGTTAACCGTATCCTCTCTACATTCCATCAACTTTAATTAATAAATACATATACTAAATGAATGCATTTTTAAATCGTTCGTTTTAATGGATGATGCAACCTTTCTTCATGATTTACAGACTTTTAATGTATGTCAGTCGTACTATCGTCTAGCCAGTCGAAGCAAATACGTGTGAAAAGTCGGGGGAGTCCGGTTGAATTCACACGAAAACGGATAAAAGTCCTCCAAAAATGTGATCGTGGGCTGATGGTGTGGGAGTGTCTCCTACTTCAATTTCATTGAGAGGAAATATAAAATCGTTCGCTTTTGCACGTTTCACGCGAATTACAACAAGTATATATTTATAACGTACAGATATAGCAATCCATCAATATCTATCAACAAACTGAGGAAAATGATTCGCCTTAATATTTATTTTTTACTACTACAAATCTGTACGCATAACTGTACAGCGGGATTGTATAACCTTCATAAGTGAGGGACTGAATTCCGCCCGATGATGGCAAAGGGGACATAATATGTTGAATATTATTCTCCCAAGATTAAGTTTAACTTGAAGTAATATTAATTTATTCAAAACATATTACAGAGTTTCCTTTTAGACTTGAAAGAAAAGACTTGAATAATTCTATGTATTATTGATCGTAGCTGTTCTGAGTCTCGTGTTAATTAAATTTTCCTTCATTTCATATTTTCATCTTTTACCTTTCTGACATTTCCATTTAAAAAAGTACTAACTTTTGATAATGTTCCCAATTTTCTGACCAAAAACGTTTTTCTTACTGTTCGAAAGGAAACATTTTTTCTTCCTTATTTTCTTGTCTTCTTTGTAACATTAATACTTTAAATATATTTTTTCCTAATAGTATTTGAGTCTTATTTATTTTTCTCTTACAGTTTAAATTCCATTACTGAAATGAGACTTTTTAATAAAATACTGGCTTATCTTTCATAAAGTTATTAGTTTTCTGTTTTAATTAACTGACATTGACGTTTTACCTTTATAAAAAGTAACCTAATATTTTTATTGGTTAAGTAAATCACATTAACGCTCGTATAAGTAAATCAATATCCATTCTTCATATATAGTAAAATTTTTAAATGATTTATTTATGATTTTCTTTATAATCTCATTTGTTACTTTGAATTATGTTATTGTCATCAAAATTTATGTTCATATTATAACTGAGAAAATATATATAATCTCTATACGTTTCCTTACAAGAAGTAAACAGTTTTCCTCTCCACGTGAAAAGGAGCGATTGTTCTTCTTCTCTCACCTACCTTACCATCTCCGTTCCTCTTTCGCCTGAAGCACCTCTCTTTTCCAGAAGAAGAAACACCGGCAAAATATTTTGGTGAGCGCCGTATTTCAGTGCGATCTGTAATTGCTGCGTCCGTGACGATGCTGTATTGAACTAGACTCCCATAGAGGGATTTCTTACATAAATCTCCGCGACACAAAGAAATTGCCCCCGAGACCGGCGCAATAAATTTTGTGAGTGGGCTTCGGATTCAGCAGTGTGAGGGGGCCAATACACTCAGCCCACGAGCATTAGAGATGGATTCTTGACGTACTTCCACTCCTACAATCTGGATTTCGAACTCGTTTAAATATTTCTATCTTACTAACATTCTATCTGCAATAAATAGTTGCATTTATGTTTGAGAATACGGTTAAACATTTATGGAAATATAACTTAAAAACTAAAAATTAACTATCATTTTATTCAACTATAACACTTGCTATAAAATTTATTTCATTAACTTATAATGTAATAATTTATTTGATTATAACACCTGGAGCATTTGTAATATACATAACACTTTCAAATAAATAGCAAGTACTATGAACAGAAGAAAAGTAAACAAATATGTAGGCTTTAAAAATTTTATATGTAATTGTTTTTGTGACATTTGTCTGATACCATTTTTAGTGATTACTTTAACGTCACTATAGTAAGTAGTAAGTATTTTTTTTTATTCACGTCTGTGTTATTATGTCATGGAAAAACCACTCAATTAATGAAAAATAAATTAATGTTCTCTGTGTTATATTAATATTATTAATACTATAAATAGTTAATTCCATGAAACATTTATAATTTTAATGAGTCGGCCCCTGTTCATCTTTTGTAGCCACTATTGCAGGCTCTATATTCAAACTATGAAACGTTTTTTAATAATAATAAAATATTTAGCTACCAAAGAATTTTTATTTTGGCTAAAACAATTTATGTAAAATATTTATACCATTCCGGATGTATTTCTATTATTATATAAAAATCATAGAAATCTATTTTCCATACTTGATTTTTACAATTGTGTAGGGTGTGGTATCTTAAACAAGCATTTTTCATGTCTCTGCGTTTTTTCTAAAACTAAATACGCTTTTTCGATACAGTTTTATATCTATTTCGTGATCTTTCCTGTAAATATGGCACGCAAAAATAGGAATTCACTCATAGACCATTTAAAAAATTTCTGAATAATGTCTGCCATTTAACCTAATTTTTTTAACATCAAATATATATAATATGTATATATTACAAAATAATTATTTGCTATTATGGAACATAACATATCAATTTATATAAATAATATGATTTTATATTATGTTTACATCTCTATTGGTTTGAAAATGTTTAAAGTTGTAATTCATCATGAGTATTTTTTATTATCAATATAATTCTCGTCTGCTAGTCAACATTTATGTGACAGTAATTGTGTTCTTACAGTGACATTTAGTTTCAAACAATTCTCTATCGCTGAAGTTTTTCAGACTACTCTAGCAGTATGGAAAAAGATAAACGTAAAATCCAGTTATTTACAACTAGAAAAACATATTATTAAGTTTGTAAGACACTTTAGTTATATAGTAAAAAAGACTTTTAGTTAGATACATACCGCCTGACGCCGAGAAAATTCCAAGAATTACCGGTAAATAAAATACGCCATAAAAAGCAGCTGATAACAAAAACCTTAATTTGAAATAGGAAATATACTGCGTAAGTGTAACTGTATAACTCGAGAATTATTTTTATATAAAACTAGGATTATTTAAAATAAATCGTAGGCGTTTTGAAGTTTAATTTCAAAAAGAAAATCTTTTAATAATAATATTCTTCTTTAGAGAGTTGGGCTAACATACAGACACAAGTGTGATTATTTTAGTAAGTAAACTCATTCATTACTTAATATCCTATTTGTGGTTAAACCAATACTTTATATAAAGCCATGGTTTGGAAGTAAGCTGAGTGTGTAGAGATGTGTTCTAGGCAAGCAATAATCTGGCTTTGATATTATTCCTAGAACAGACGTCTGATAGCAGTCAGTAGTGCGTCTCTGTTCCGTTACACAGACAAAGCAAAGGCCTAAACGGGACGTAGATATGTGGAGTGGTAAAAGACAAAACGAAAATGCTATCAAATACACACTTTCTGGTCAATTAACTGTAAAAAAACCATAGATTTTAGTCGGAAAGAACTTAATTACACACTCATAATATAATATTTCAAAACAATGAATTAAATATTAGGAAATTACAATTGACGTTCGTAAGAAAGTCTGGCAAGCATATGCTCAGGAAATAAAACACCTTATACGTATTTCCAAATAAATGTGGATATAAAATAGAGGAATAGTCGTATTTGTCTAGTTCTTGTGTTTAATAATTCATGTTTAATACTGTATTCACAAAAATTGGCATTATACGCATCGAAACTCAAAAAACTTATAAAAGTGATTATTTTCAAATTTAACTTTGATACTCTCGAAACGTATATGCTAATATGACAGTTTAATGATTTAATTGTGAAGCCAGCAGTGAAACGACTTCATCTGAGATGGTAACGAAGTCAGCTGTCAAAACGTCGTGGAGAGTTGACGTTCACGAAATTGATCAACAATGAATATTATTTTATTTATTAATATATATTGATCATAAATAACCCTATTCAATTTTTTCCTAATTTTCATAGCATAGATGAAGCATGCATGTAATTTACAAAAATACATGTTTTTACCTCCTTTCATTTGACTTTGTTTTTCTGGACTTATTAATGACTACTTTATTAAATTCTAACTGGTTGCATGTTGAGAATCGTAAATTCGTTTTTGTTTGCGACCTTATAATTAGAACTATTATATATAAATGAGAATTATATTCTTTCAGTATTGCTCTACATGCTTTTATTTTGAAAGCAATTATGTATTATGTTTTATAATTAAATCAGATTTTTCAGTAATTTAGAAGTTCTTTACTTAATAATACATTCAAAATATCAATGCTGAATATTTGAAAAATATTTCAGTAGTAGCTTTTATGAGTTTTCCTTTGGGAAGGGGGGGGGGGCAGGCTACATGACGTTATCCACGTGGTGACAAATCACCTTTAATAGCATGGGAAGGGATGTTCTAGAAATTTCATACAGTTTATGAAGACTGCAAACTTAACTGCAAGAGAAACAAAGAAAATGAATTACAGCTCAATAGACGTTAATTAAACTTGATTACACAATAAATTACCAGATACTATAAGAATGCCCCATGGAACGAAATTCACGACTACGCAAATTTACTTGCCGTCAATGTTATCCTTCTTACCGTTACTTAACACGAAGCCAGAAATTACTTTAATTAATACTCACGTTCATTGTAATTAAGCATTTTTTTTATTCAAAGGAAGTTTCATCCCTTGGTAAAGAGGAAACTTAAAGCGCGTTAACGGGGAACGCAATTTCCAGTAATGGTATTATGCAATATTAAAACAGCGGGGGAAGCCGGCAGGAAATTGCGGAAGGTCATTACTATCGCAGGGACGATGATGAGCTGCACTTAGGCATTTTATCTGCAGACGTGGAAGTGTGAACTGGAAGTTTACTACCGACGCGTTTCTCCAGAAAACGAGCTACCTCAGTGTCACCCAGAAATACATTCATGGGAAAAACACAAAGATCATTATGTATTCGTTAGTCTGGCCTAGAACGTGCAAAACAAGTCCACTGAATTTTATGGAGATTAATCAAACCTAATAACCCTTATTATAACTTTGCTGAACAATAAACTTTACATGGCCTACGTTTCTTAAAACCTATGGCAAATATATTGAACTTGACTGCCGCTTCCTCTGGCAAATATGATTAGTGTTGTTCTTTAATGATCATGATATTAAACTTCCTACTGAAACTATCTTTGTATTGTAATGATTAAAAGGCACAGAATTTTTTTATTAAATTTTATTTACTTTGAGTTTGTTTCATACAATCTTAAATTTGTTCTGTCTAGGTGAAGCTGCAGCTGTCTGCCGTTCATCCTCTTTTCACGAGACTAGAAACCATTATTTATGTTCAACCTGTTGAGCGGTGAAGTCGATCTTAAATTGCCATATAAATTTAAATTGGTTTATAGGCTTCATTCAGTGCAAAATTTATCCGGGTTTAATTATTGTGATTTAAAATGAAGCTATTCTTTTAACCTTACATGTGAAAATACAAATTTGAAGTCGTCTAAATAATTTAAACAACAATTACAGTATACTAAAATCACTTATAACATCGAACGCTCAGAAATGAGGAAACATGTTAGGTAAGTTTTTAAAAAACAAAACCTTATGGAGTCACCTTCTCGGCTCAATATTTATGTCAACACTAATCTTCCTGTAATAATTTCAAACTGCTTCAATATTCAAGAGAATTACCAGTACAAATTTCATATAATGTGTGTAAAAATGTAAACTAGAAAACTTATTGATCGTGAATTATCCGTGGAATGAGCATTTTGTTACCCGCTAAGGTAAACAGGAAACTGGATCTCTTAAAATTATCACACACTGATCTTATTACCATGACGCTAACTGCTATCGGGTATCAGAAAAGCGAATCATATTTTTAAAAATTCGAATTTTATGTTTTTACCAGAATTTTCCTTTCCACAACCACATACTGAATTACTCTATAGACACGTACACGAGACCTTACACAAAGTAATTTATATATTATTGCCGTAGCAAACTTGGAAAAGCACTCACTTCGTATATTTTGATGATATTTAATAAGTTATAAATTGGCCGCACACAGAATTTTATCAATTTTCTTTCAAAGACGTATTCGTAATCGATGTAAGCTTTAATTAAATTTAATTTGAGCATCAACTGTTACCGTGATCAATAAAATGAAAATTAATTTATTTCCCTCACTCATACGTCATTTATTCTCATTATTCTTACTGTTTTAATACCTGTAAAGCCCGTCCTATAACGAATTAATACAATATCTATAGAGTTGGACATACTTCAATATTTGTAATATACACAATAAAATATTTAATGTAGTAGGTAAAGCAATGTTGGAACGGCAAAAGCAACTTGGAAAATGGGCTCGTAATCCTTTAATCGTCCTTTTCATACATTTATTTAATACCCTTAAGTTGACAATAATTTCAAATTAACATTTAATTAATATGGGAAACTTAAAAACAATTTTAATCACGTAACGATAATTACTGCACACAAGAGACTTCACAAATGTATTTTTTTAAATTATTTTCATAAGCCTGTTTCAAACTGAAGAAACAAATTATTGACTCATAAATGGAGAAAAGATGACTAAAATATCTCTTATTCCTTCTCAATGTGGCTAGAGAGGACTTTTTATCAAGAAGCTTCGTGAAACCTTATGACGTAAACATCTAGAATATTGAACAGGTTGCGGAATAATTTATAAAAGAAGTTTTAGAGAAACGACTTATACTTCCATTTAATTGAAGAAAAGCACGCAATCTCATGCCAGCAGCTCACAAAATTAGAAACTGAATTTCTGATTTGAAGAGACAAGTCTGACGAGAGACATTCCTTTCCCTTCTATAGCCGGTTTATTCAGACTGAGGACAATATTTTGGGACGATCAATCCAGTCTTAATAATTGCTGATATATTTAAAGTTAAAAATTTATTTTTAATAACAAAATTATAAATTTATTTCGTTTGGAAATGCGATATAGTTTCCATTTGAGGAATACTGTAGTTGAAACTGTAAATAAAACTGTGAAAGATGTACAGTATCGACAGTTTCCTCATCGCAAGCTTCATAATCTCGGTTATTTTGTTGTTCTAAAACTATCGACTCAAGGAGAAAAAGCCAGAAAATAGTTATATTCATATTAATATAAAAGTTAACGCAACGTTTTGTCCACAATGTTGAACTTTATCGAATGTATATTTGAGTGAATAATGCCAAATTTTGTTATAATTATTAGCTAAATATTCACGTTATATAAATAAATTTTTCGTCTAATCGTAACCGGTGACAACGAGCATTTCAGGTAGAGAATGTCTCGTACACCTAATAATGTCCTAGATTGAGGACGAAATGTTGTGTTAATTTGGATGGTTTTTTTTGTTAATAAGGCAAAAAAATATTTCTCTCCATTAAAATTTCACGAATTATTTATTCCTCGTTTGTATCTATTGTTTATCGTTGCAACAAACAACCCTGTGCTTAAAATTTACCAGTTAAATACCATGAAAATTAAAGTTATTTCAATATAAATTTCAGATAAGGTCTGTACAGTATCAAGGCCCCGTTATTTGTGTTCATTCAAATATTTTCAGAGCAAGTTGAGAGGAGCCCTAGGGCAGGTATATTATTTACGCATGACCTTTGGGTGCTGTATTACCAGGCACCTACTTGCCCTGGAGCACTATCATTGTATTCAAGCATGGAGACAATAGTTGGCGATAAGAACGCAAAATAATATTATTTACTTAATCGCGATTTAAAGTTGATAAATATTTATTGACTTATTTACGATAGAATTACGTTTATGAAATTAAATAGAATTTCCACTTAAATATTCTCACACTGGCTTAACAGTAACATCTATAAAATAGACTTACAACTTCACGACTACAAAACTCTGATACATCCTCGCTACGAAAACACTTCTCAAACCTCCACGGTCGATGCAAGCCTATATTAAAATTTCATTTTCCCTCTCTTAATTCTGAATGCATTACTTGGAGCCTCAATCAACTTAAATCGTGATGTCTGGACAGAACTTGAACGTTTGTTCATAAGCCAAAATAATTTACTCTCATATAACTTCTCCTCTGAAAATCAAATTTGTGCCGTCTGGTGTTTACGTTACATTTTTTTGGAATTTGTGTGTAAAATAAATAAGTTCACCAGGCTTCAAAATTACTTCGCTAATGATTGACAGGTTTTCGCCCTTGTCCTTAAAAGATAGTCCACAGATCTTACAGAGAATTATTTCTAAATAATACGGATCCCTTAATGTTACGGATTATTTAAGTATTGTTTACCGAGTTAATTCGTCTCTCCCAAATTCTCTGCAGGTATGCATAACGTCAGGTAGAGAGAAAACAATATATGTGGGTAATTCATAACGATTTGACCTTTATAGGTTATAACATCTGAACTCAGCAATTACTAGTTATGATAAAATAAATACACGAGACGAGTGTGTAATGACACCAATTAGAAATTTATTTTAATAGTGTGGCCAAAAGGAGAAAACAATATAGCTACGTATATATTTTTTAGAATTATTTTGCTGAATATATTTTGCATTTACTCGTAAAAATATGCCCCAGATTTTAGTTAATTATTTTTCTTATTTAGAAAAGTAATATTTTATTGATTCATATGAAATAATTTGTTATTAATAATAAGTCAACGCGTCATTGTAATTGATATGATAACTATAATGAATATAAATCGACTAAAATTCAAAGATATACCCGTTTTAAATTTTAAAAAGACAATAACTTTAAATATAACACAAACCATTCCTCATTTTACAAACTCGTTATTGTTTAATATTTTATTTTTGACTGTTATTGTTTCAAAATTGGTATAAACTTTTAAGATAAATAATTTCCAAACACTTTTAGGAGAGACAGTATTATTATTTATTCTGGTAAAATAAACGGGCGTTGGCACTCAGGCAACGTAAAGTATCTTTAGTGTTTGATTTTTTCAGCCAGTCAATGTCATTGTGTGACGGCTGTTAGGCGTACACGCTTGCTCGACTAGTAATGACTCCTCCATGGCTGCGCTATCATTTATCTTGCGGCAGTCAACGCTTTGTCTCCGACTCAGGAAATAATAAATCTTGTTACAAGACCACAGTCTTAGGCGACCTCTTTTCCACAATGTTCGGTACTTTGTTATTTCGTCAAATGCTGTGATGGAGAGCTAGAGAACGGGAAGTTCAAAGTTTTTATATATAATGGTTGGTATAGCTGTACACATTCGTCTAACTATTTAAATGTTTCCTGTGATAGATTTCTTGGACATGCTTTAACCTGCCACATTTCCTATACCATGCTATACTACCTGCTTTCCGCGAAAATACTTGTCTTCTGAAAGAAAAGTATTAATTTCCGATATACCAGTTAGTTGGAATTCAACAATATGTTATATTTGGAATTCAAGTAAAGGTTCTCCAAAAAATGTTTTCTCTATCAAAAAAAGGTTTATTTGTATTTCTAACCTTTCAGGTAAAAGATTATGTAATAATTAAATCTTATCTTTTAAGAGGCATGAAGATAGGGTGTGAATGATATTAATAGAAATTATTTTAAATTTTTTTTGTTGTTATGATAGAATCATAATAGACATATTTTTTCTTCTAATAAATTGAATTTAGGAATTCTCTCATTTTAATTATGTGATAAATTATATTAACCGAAATTGAGTTATATTTCTATAGCGCGCTTCTGTCTATGAAGATTTTAATAACAGATGAGTCATAATTTTATCTCTATTTAGACAATATTTACAGGTCAATACAATGTAGGCCTTATTTAATTAAGATTATTAATAACCATATAGATAGCAACGAGATTCCTATCGAGTCTGTGGATCATTGTATCATCACAAAACTGTGCACAACCTAGATATTGGCTTCTTTCAATCCTTATACCGAATATTTTTTCTGAAGTACACCGTTGTCCCCTACAATCACAATGTGTGTCAGTTTATAAAGCACCAATTCGATCACTGCCCTGTATAAATTCTGGTTTTCCCTCACTCTATTGTTGTATATACCACAATTCTGACGGTACGAGTTTTTTTAACTTAATGATAAAGTCCCTTTCAGTCTATAGATGAAGGTTATGAGTGACCACGGTTAATATTTTTCGAATTTCCTCCTCCTTCCTGTTCCTTAAGCCACCCGGAACATGAATCATTGTTAATTTCGGTCCGCTTACAGGCTTTCCTCGACTTGAGTGATTAATGACCTTGTTCGTTGTCTCTTGCTTGTAATTACTCTGTAGACACGTTCCTTATCTGTCTTATCGCTGACTTGAAAATTAAATTACTTTATAAATGATAACGATAAATACTTCATATACGTGGGTGAATTAGTCATCATCTCATAAGAGAAAGGGGCAAAGAAACACGCTTCCAATTGTCTAGTGCTATTGCCGTTGATAGTCAGTAGTAATTAGATTGGTGGAGAATTTTGAAAAGATCAAAGACCATGTTAGTAAAAATAACTGAAGAGTTCAGTGTTAGTCTTTTTCAAGATTAAATAATTACCGAATTAAATGCAAGGTGTATATAGTACTTTAACCTCCAAATGGAAAACGTGAAAAATAGAGTTGCTCAAAAATTCGTCCAGATAACTACTATGTAAATATACTTGTTAATACAAAAATTATAAACAATTCATACAAGTCAGGAGTATAGAAAAAATCCATCTTTCACAAGGAATGGAATAATTGTTTGGACCGAATTCGTTTCCAAATGATCGTGATAAACTTTAAATTTTCAAAATTGAGAACAGAAGAAATTATTTTAAATGAATCAGCGAATTTTTTCAAATGTTATTTAATAAAACAGCGCTAATTATAAATTTGTCTCTGTATGTCATTCATAAAAAATTCTGTAAATGTCTAATAATTATATCCAAAAAGCTATTTATTCCTAATTTTACTTCAATAATGTAAACTTTTTTTTAAAAAAAAAGCAGCAGCGTTTGTTGAATCTGCGGATCTTAAACAATACGAAGTCCATCATTCTCTCTTAAGTGTTCCTATTAATTTTTACTACATAACAATTGTCGGTTCTTTTACAAGGAAAGAATTTCTTGTTAAAGCACTGTCTATATTAGCTTCGCTTTACAATGAAACGAACGATGCGATGTTGGAATGCTGCAGTGATACAATGACCCGTGGAATCTATGCCCTGGAACATCGATCGTTTTGGGGGGGCACTCGGAGCTTCTGCGAATTCGTCAACTCTAAAAGTCCACTCGAAATCATACAAAAGAACACTTGACTATAAGAAAAATTGGAATTTAGTATAAGGTATAGCAAAATATTTTGATATAATAATAAGTGGTAAAGATTTCATAGTTCTATTAGTCCTCTGCTGAAATAATAGGAAATAAAAAAGTATTAAAAATTAGAAACCTAATTAGGAAAATACAGTTCGCTAAAATCACATTGCTAATACACATTTAGGTTACGAAGATCCTTAAATAAATCTTTTCTCTTCGATTATTCAATGCGAACGAACCAGTCAATGTAAACGCACAGTAGGATTCATTAATATTCCCTGTAATGCGCTCATACGACTGGATCACAAACAGAATTTTTATAAACAATTTTCAAACATGTTGTGAGTAAAATTACATACCCATTACAGATATTGAAAACTGTTTTCAGGAAATATTCGCATCGGGCGGCTTCAACTTATATGACAGAATGCGATCCTAAGTCTTATATACATTACATCGATAATTATTAATGACCTTCATAAAACCACCCTTAAATATAAATATTCCAGTTTCCTAGTATTTGACTAAAATTTATAGAATCCTCCTAAATAAGGGAATTAATTTACAAATATCTAGGCAATACAATAGACGATTTCAAAGTCTTATTAAATCATCAATTGTATTTATTTACAATGATTCTATCGAACTGTAACAAGAGTTTAACGTTAGAATAAAATATATAAATGTAGCAATATCTGAATCAAATTAATTATTTTCAATTTAAATAATTTTTTAAAAAAAGACCTTTCAAAAATGGTATAAAAGTGTAAAAATATTCGAAATTTTCCAATTCTTATGATTTCAAATATTGAAGGTTTCTTTTTTAAATTAGTAATTTAATGTTCTTTTAATTTTACCGTTTAAGAATTAAATATTCATTTTTAAATAAAACTCTTAGTTGCCAAAAATAGTTTTATCATTAAATTGGCAAAATAATTATACACTTATAAAAAAAATTCAAAAACATTATGCGAAATGTAAAACCCGTACAGTTTTAGAATGATTCAAAGTAACTAGATATATAGTCCGAGACGGCATAGGTGACGTGTGATTTGATGTGCTGCAATCTTGATTATTCGTGGTCAAAGGGCACTAACCCATAGAAAACCTGCGTGTTTCAGTAGGGTGGTCTGTTACCCCGGTCATTCATGTAAATATACTATCGTGACGTGACGTAAGTCACGAATTTGACAGCTTATCCAACCAATAAATCTTTACACGTTGTAATAACCTGCTAGTGGTTAATGAACTCAACGTTATAATATTTCAGTGACGCAGTTGTTCCATTAAGTTTTGTGAGTGGTTTATTTCAATTATAAATTGTTGGTCAATTTTTTCTAGTGTTCATAACAGGATTGGCTGTGATACATTTCACCTTCATATATAAGATCGTCGTTCTCCATACGATGAAAACAGTTTCCATGAAATCTTGTTACGTTTCCTATCTGTGATTAATAAATATATAATAGTATAAAATACTATTGTTGACCTCCAGGCCTAATACTTTCATAAATACGTTTTCATTTGCATCCTATTTTTGCGGTTTGTGTTCGCCTTCATTGCATTTCTATACAAAAAATACTTTTTTGGTCTTGGTTGGGAAAATGAAATTTTGTTACGATGCATGTTTTTTCCTTTGTTCCCCAGTCGAGGGGTTGACGAAACCGCCTACGAAAGTAATGCAAGCTCCAGGCCAAGTCCTGTGGGGAACATTGGCCTCCCCTCGACACTGTTCCCATCTGTATCGCTGATTGAAGATGAGGGAAAACAAGGCGTCGCCGTGCTGCAAGACAAGATATTGGCGAAATGTCAGCTGCCGGGGCGTTGACAGAATACAAAAACTAGACGGAATTTGTTAGCGCCCGTGGCGCAGGATATGCAGCGTCCCTGACATAGGTTATCCAATACTGTAATTTTGGACGTCCGCATTAATTCACAGAAGCACGAGTAAAGTTTAGGTAGCTTGGATAGACTTTTAAGGGTAAACAATTATAACTGCTCACACTAAAATTATCAGAATAATTAATATACTGAAAATTATTAATGATCATGCCAATATCATTTTTTTCCTTATTATTCAATTAAACTACATATGCGCATTACAATAACAACAACAAGACTTATATTTACTATGAAATAACTAGAGACGAAATATGTTTACTGTCGAAACTCAATTACGATATAAATGTTCAAATGTTATGAATTAGAAATTTAAAGCACCTAAACCTAATAATTTTAATTAAAAATTTTTGGGGCAATATAAAGCGACGAGAGCAAGAAAAATGTAATGCATAACATAAAAATTTATAAACATATATACATTACTGAGAGATGATATACGTTTTATGACACTGGTAACTATGAAGAATGAGTTTTAATAATAAGAAATATAGCCGAAAACAGACAAAATAAGTAATAATACAAATACCACACAAAGTTTCTGGGATCTTTGTCTCTTTTTTCAGACTTCTAAGAAAATATTAGAGTGACACAACTAAACTTTCATTTAAAGAATAAGTTTTAATCCAACACATAGCACTTCAGTGGAATCATAATTTTTCATGTACTATCTTAGTATTAAAATAAAAGGTAATCCCGTTCTTTTCTAATTTTAACCCACCTTTCAACATTAATCTATAATGCCTCATTCGTAAGTGATTGGGTAACGTGAAAGGGTTGAGATTATTTGAAGGAATTAAACCATATTAAATATATAAAAAAACTATTTACAAATTTATATAAATATATATATATATATTAGAGAACGACGGCTTTCCCAGTGAATCTGTTGTAGATAAAATTCTCGGTTCTCAACCGGGTTGAGACCCGATAATTTTATCTATCTATCTATCTATATATTGTCATTATATTTAAATATTGCTCCGAATAGTGACCTGCACCTATCTCAAGTTGATCGTGGGCGTTGGAAAATTACACATAAAATCTCTGAAGTAACTGTAAACGTCGCACCGTTAAATTTTAACCACATTGAAGGCCATTAAGCGGTCAGATTAACGTCCGCAAATTACATCTACTGCACGAACACTAAAATACTGCATCACGTGAGAATAATTTGTTTAGGGACTTTTGCTGCACACTGGTCGCTGTTTCTCCGGTCCACCATGGCTGTGAAGGTGTCGGCGCTAAGATCCTTGTGGGGAAGACCACTGATGGTGTCACGCCCTCCAAGATTACTAGTTAGTTATTATATATATTAGCATATCTATAGCATATGATTAGTGGGATGTGGCAAGAAAGCTACTATCGTATCGTTTCTTAAGAGAGGTGCTTCCTGATCCTTGTCTCTTGCAGTAATCATCGTCCATCGTCCCTATATGGGTAGTTATCTGGAGCACCATTCCTCATATAGCTTTTCTAAAATCACGCCCTCAAGATGACTGTGAATTTTAGCAATATTACAGAATTTTGTGCTTCGAAAGTCACTTAGTGCGGTGGCTTAATTTATGCCGAAGCGCGCACAGCCAGGTTAGAGAAATATTTTCCCCCTCTTTGTTATCCCAGATTTTGCCATTCTTGCGCTAAAAGCCTGTTTGCTTCAACCGTGGGGTTTTTCCGGGAGACCTGTCCTAACATAATTATACTTCCCTTCCCTGAGCGGTGTAGTTCTGTGCCATTAGCAAGGCGCTAAAATAAACTTTGATGTAATGCCTTTCTTGAAATACGTGAACCTGTAACATTTAACGATTTATGCTACATGATACATGTTGTTTCCTACAAAGGTCGGAGCTGTATTAATTTTTTTTATTATTATTTCATGGAGTATTGGTTGAGTGTAGGTCCTTTGCCTGTGACTTTTTCCTCATGAGGAGTGTGGTTGAGAAGTACACAGCTGATAGCTAGCGAGTTCTTGCTCTGGAAAGCCTGCGCTCCAAAGTTACTTTCCTTCAAGTTCGTTGTTTGCCAGAGTTTGCTGGCTGCAGCGGGCGAAGAAAAGAGGCCCGTTCACTGGAGTTTGAATACCCAATTTGTAACCGCAATAAAGCGAACGTTGCGAAGCTATTCGCCTTCTTGTACAAGCGTTACTTAAAATGAAAAACAAAGTAAACTTCTTCATGATAGCACATTCATTTTATCCTTGGAAGCCGTTGAACTCCACGATTTTCCCACCACAGCCATTTCCAGTTACACCCGTTGATAATAATTAACATCGTCACTGTATACAGATTATTTGACGTTGAGAGACTTAATCTTCGTTCCGTCTTGGAGTTGGTCGTCGTTTTGTTGTTGGAACTTGTTAAATGAATTCAAGCAATCGGATAAGCCGTAGTAGCCCAGTGATTCAAAGCGAGTCCTTTATACATGGATGGAGACGTTTATGAATGTGAAGGGGATTGCGAAGACTGAGAACCTTATACACAAATCTTTAATCTCAGTAAATCATCTTTTGCGACCTCATTGGACGGTGAAACAGAGGATCAAAGTTTACGATAACGTTGGATAAATATGATAAACATCTGGTTTAAGAAGCAAGCTTGTTTGATACAAAAAAATTCTTCTTATATTTAAGGAGAATGAATATTTATCATCACATTCACATATAAGAAATTAATTTTTGATGTGATAAATGTAAGAACCACATATTTAATTTTTTGATCATTCCACGTCTTTCATCGACAATAAAAATAATGAAATAAAGAATAAATAAATTAATTTCAGATATTTATTCACACTGTTGTTCAATATTCTTTGGAGTTAAAACGAATATTAAACAAAATTTTGTAATTAATAATCGAATTGGTTTTTTTAAGGCAACAGGCTACAAGAGGGTAATCCACTTTGGGCAACTCCCCTTTAATAGCATAGGAAGGGTAGAGGAAGGTAGCCAAGGATTACTAGGGCCCCCGGGCTATGGTTTAAGGATCCTACCCGGCATTCGCCTAAATAAATTCAGGGAAAACCCTAGAAAAACCTGCATCGGGTAGGTCGGGAATTGGGTACTTGTCCCACGCCCTTCCGATAGCGGGAGAGGAGTTTTCTGTGGGGACGCAGCATTCCCTTCTCCGTGCCTAGACCAGTTTAGGAGGCAGCTGGCCGACTATTCCAATGGGAATAGCGAACAACTCTTACCGTATGCCCAAGGTCTGCGACCCCTGAACATACACCTCTCAAAACAGACCGAGGTGCCTCGGCTTGTGGGAACCTTAGTTCAAAAACGGAGAGGAAAAGGCATACCGAAAGATAGTCCCTTCGTATCTCTCCTACAAGGTTCTGCCTGCGAGAGAAAATCCCTCGCTTTCTTAGTTATCATAATCGAATTGGAAACGTATGAGGCTATTTATTTGTCAAAATTATTATATCATCTGGCCAAGACGACTGCAACTCAGTCAGACATTAGCCTGTATGATTTTGCTTTCATTGGTAACAATTAGTGTCATAAGTTACACAATTCTAAGTTTTCATTAACATGAAATTAATATTCAGTGAATTTTTAGCAATAATCCAGAATTTTGAGCTTAGAAGGTCACTTAGTGCAGTGGCTTAATTTATGCCAAAGCGCGAACAGCCAGGTTAGAGAAATAATTTCCCCCTCTTTGTTATCCTAGACATATTCTTCTAATGACTACAATATTGACAGTTCATGTTTATTATTATTTTCTTCTATATGAACTATTTATTGTAATTCATTTAACAGTTATGAATTATCTGTGGAAGAAGGAACTGAATACTGACATATGCAGCCAACGTGGCTGCCAAGGCTTGGGAGAGCAATTTTTCGTCCCATGATCTCGTTACTAAACCTTCAACGTTGTTAACTGATATTGGTGACAATTTCGTTCCCTTATGAAAGAAACGCAGGTAAAGTCTCCCTCGAGACTGGAGACAGTTAAGGAAGAAAGATTGCTGAACAAATGGGGACGTATTACGAGACATTTGAGAAATGAAAGGCCGCCCCTGCGACACGTAACACGGCGCGAAAAACTTGAAGGGAACTTTTTACGCCAGACTTTCTTTATCCGTAAGACGATTCAGGTCACCCAAAGCTCTAGAGCCACTGCACTACAGTTTAAGAAAATCTTGGTTGAACACCTGCTCGTTGGACACTAAAGTAGAACTAATTGCGTTATATTTGTCAGATTTTAACATTTATGCAGCTCAGAAAACATACGTTAACGAATAAATACACTTACATGATAATAAATGTAAATAATCCTACCATAATCAATATTCTAATAAAATATTTTTTAAATTGTATTTAATATGAAACCGTTATTATATACAATTCTTACACTATAGATATAAATGTAGCTAAACTCTCGAAATAGTAGTCGTAAATAAATATAATATTCCTATTTACAGTGTATTAAATAAATGCAGCTACAAATTTCTTATACTATTATAGCCAAAATATGAAAAATTAATAGTTAATTTGGCTGCAATAATTCGAGAGTGAAACATACGGGATCAGTCTTATTTCCTGTAAGAAATTGAAAATTAAATAAATTTATAAATTTTAATCAGTATATTAAATTATATTAATTATAAATATTTGTTGCAGAAAAAAATGGAAAATTTCTTTTTCTAAATTATTTAACTATTGGAAACAGCCTCTCCAAAACACTTCCAAATTTTGAATTACTTAATATAACGACTAATACTAATACTGATTATAAATAGGCATTATTTACGTCATAATTCAAAAGAAATTTTAACAAATAACTGTAAAAGGGTAAATTGGCAGACATTAGTCGAGTCTAATATCCTACTAATGTTAGTATTCCACTCGTTTTAATTTATCACATTAGCTTTGAATTACCGTTCCGCAAATAAAGTAAAGGTGAATCACAAATATTAATTGTAAATATGTAGAGACTATTGAATAACAAGAGCGAAATTCAAATAGTTATATCTACTTCTGGATATTTTATAAACGTTGTTTATTCAGTAATTTATTATATAATATGAAATCAGAGAACCAGATAGAAAGGTAAACTTGGCCTATAAATCATAATAAAAGGTCAACAAAATACACTAATATTATCCATAAGTAAAATAAATACGATAGAATCTAGTAAACCTATATAACCCCTAATTATCCATTTATTTGAATTTTTGTACTGTTAAATATACTGGAAAAGTATATATTATTTATTCAGTAAATTTTCAAAGAATTTTTTCGTTATACTAGAAAAAACGTAATACAATTTGGGCATCTACTGATCATTTCAGTATATGATAAATCCCAAATAATTCATTAACGCCGTTTAATTTTATGCTTCCAGGGAATAGTAGTTGAGTAGCTGACTCAACACCGGGAATATTTCCGTTTGGAAAATATAATCATTAAAAAATAAAAACAATTTTTATGACCATTATATATTAAGTTTATAAATGATTAATGCATTATGGAGTAAATAGGAGTAAATATAAAATAATTAACAAACACCCAAGAACTTGGTGATAAAATATGTAAATGGTAATTAGTGCCATAATATTTCCATTAGATTTTGAGGGGAATAATATAAAAGATATCAGAGTTTTAACTCTAAATAATTTTAAAATAACCAATATTTGGACATTTAGTGAATACTCAATCAAAAATAGGAACAGAGACGAATCTATTGAAAAACCTTGACATCTAGAATCTTCGATAATTAATTAAATGAAATATTTCGAGAGAAATAAGTATGAATTAATTTTAAAACCAAGGTTCATTTGACTCTGAGGTCATTTATTAAAGTTCAAATCCTTTCCAAAGTTTTTATTTTAAACCCCTTAGGAAATTAATATTTTGATTATTTGAATGTATGTTGTTCAAAATGTAGAACGGCACTTTTCATTCATCCTTAAAACACGAGGAGTCACTGACATAGAAATTCCTTATACTAACCGTCCAATTACAGTCAATTCGTTTCGTTCTTCATCGTGATGACTGCAATTGTTAAAATACAACAGCAGAAGTTTCCTTCCTCATAATTGTATTGGCATCGATTACTTTTGGAAGGTAAATCTACATCTGAGTATGAGATTAACTCCTTCCCTCCAGACGCACCCTAGCCGATCTCAACGAGATCACGGCACTTATGCTGATTTATAACCGACGCTGGCCGTTTCCGTCGAAAGAAGGGGAAATTCTTCGCCCATCAGAGGGAACGTAATTGAAAGTAAGCCTGCGTTACGCAAGGATCTCTAATGACCCTTACAAGTGGCTCCTGTAGGGCATTTTAGAAGCGGCCTATCCGTCCCTCGGCGCTGATAGGACCAGCCAAGGCATCAATCAAGCCGACGCCAGCTGCGCTGCTGATAAAGCCGCCTAGCAGAGGCGAGACTATCGAGGAAATGAGACGGCGATCTCATCAGCGGCAAGACACCAAAGCGGGCGTAATGGAGTTACTCGCATCCCCAACCAGTCGACCTCAAGGAACCGATGAGACGGCTCTGATTTCCCCTATCGAGATTGGAATATCCTGGATACTCAAGCCTGAATTATGGAAGAATGACATTTTACCTAAACAACTGGTGAGAAGATACGCCAATGGGAGTCGTAATAAGGAAAGAGTAAGAGCATCCACCCGGTCAGTTTGTGCAACAGTAAGCTATTTATAGCACTCCTGTTTTAGTACTATGAGCTTATCACTAGGACAACAGCGGATATCTCTGTAGTATAAACTGATTTCTATATTTAACTATGCGATATTGATTTTTCCGAAATTAATTCAAGTATCCTTCAAAAGGTGTTTTCTTCCGATGAATTTTTTGAAGATTACACAAATTAATCTCATTTATTGCAATATTTTTCTTTCTGTAGTCAATTTTAAAAAAGAGTTGAAATTGTGTCAAACAGTAATTATGAAATTGATATAAGGTCTATAGAATTTCGGAGGTTTGTTTGGAGAAATGGGGCTTGATCCTCGTAATTATGAAAAATTTAATGGTTAATTGGTAAAGTAATAGTGTCCGAATATTTCGTTGAACTAAATATATGGCCAATTTGATATATATATATATATATATATATATATTTATAGTTACATGAAAATCGATTGATTGTCAGGTTGCATTGTGTATGGTATTCTGTCGGCGGCGTTTTCGTGTCAATGTGCGCGGGAAGTGCCAGAAACTGTTGTGGAGCAGTCGTGTGAAGGAAGGGCAGAGTGTGTTTGAGTTCCGTAAAGAAAAGTTGTGTTAGAGTCTCCATAAACTGTATAAAAACAATCAAATATGAAAAATTTATTTATAATACCCACGCGTGCAGATGTTAAAATTTCCAAATGCTCGAATATTTAATTTTGAATAATATATTATTAATTTGGTACCTGACATCAAATTAAGTGTGGAATTGGAGAATATGCACAAACAAAGTATAAATTGTGAGCTACGCTGACAAAAAGTTAAGAGAACTTTCTGATACATCATATTAAATTTTTAAGTCAGATATTTTAGATAATAAAATGTCACCAATAATTTTTCACTGTCAAAAATTTTTGTTTAGCATGAGACTTATACTCAATTCAGTGATAAAGCTTAAACGTTACCAAGTACGTACAAAATTGCAATATTTATTCATTTATAAAAAAAAACCTATGCTTTCCGTACCGAAAAGTTCACTGTATTAAATAACAATCTAGCTTTTAATTTTGTTTCTTCGCTAAAAGAATTTTCGGAATCCAGACTTTTAATTGCAGTTAATAGAAACCACTTAATATGAAATTACAACACATAGCTCTGTACGCAGAAGTTTTAAAGAATTCGGTTGATCACAAGAACATAAGATAGCAGAGGGCCGTGAAAGAGAACATCACGCAAATTACTCATCCATTTCTTAGAGCGCTTTAAACGTAAATGGGGATTCATATCTGATTGAATAAATTGGAACAGTTTCTGCAGGATCTATCTATGTCTAAACTACTTTATTAATACAATATTCATTTATTTTTTTACTTTATTATAATATTAATTGAATTTGAACCCGTGTTAATATCTCCACGGTGCTTTATATAGAATTTAATCCAAAGTTTTGTTTAATTTACGGTTATAATTAAATATGATTATTCAAGGTTTACTAAATATTATAAGCTAACCCTGAACAACTCTCCCCTCTTAATGACTCACATTCTATGAGCAATGATCAAGTTAATTTTAAGAAACCTGCATTTAGTCACATAATCACATAAAGCTTTTATTTCTCCAGTAAATGTTTTAATCTTAGTGAGTGGTAATGTGAGAGAAAAACTGTAAAATCCGATGTGGCCGTAGAACTCTTGAGGATTACGAGTGATTAACAGTGAAAGGTCGTAAATAGTGTGTGACTAGAACGGCCACGGGGTGATTTGTTCGTGTACAAATATAAAGTGACGTATAATACGGTCGACAAAAGGACGATGCGTGTCGTCAAAGGAAGTGATTCCTTTTGAGATGAGCTCCCTTTGGCGAGGTTGTTTGTGGGCCACGTGCCGTCTCATGCAACGGTAGTCTGTTAGCAAAACAACGTGGTGTACTGGCAGGGCGAAGGGCTACTTGGTATTCAAGGGACAGGGCCTTGTACAGGCTCCGTCACATGCTAGGTCTCAGCTAGGTTATCTCAACATATCAGACCTGTGCTTCAATGTCTGACAACCTCAAATTAATTTGCAATCAGTTAAAATTTATACAAAAACATAGCACTTCAAACTAAGCTTGGTGTTGACTATTGCAATTAAAAGTAGAATAACTGGAACAAACTAATTGATTTAAAACAACCAATTTTTTTTTAAAAAAAAATGAAATGATTCAAATTTAATCATTTGAATGTTCGTAATAAATCATTAATACAATTTTATAGTGCAAAAGTATCTCATTAAATTATAAATGATGAATGATTACTGTATGAGGCATTTTATCAGAGTTTTAAAATAAGAATTTTTAAGGAATTCAGTGAATAGGAAGTTAAATTAAGAGACTTGTATTTTTTATGTTAATTTATGTTTATTAAATTTTTATCACCTAACTAAGCCAATATTTATGTGGTCATGAACACTCTTTAGCCTTATAAGCGGCGTAGAGTATTTTCTCTTCCACAGAAGTGACGTCAAAAAATACGATTTGAATTTTTCATAAATACAGTGCATTTATCACATGAAATTGATGTTAAGATTGTTAAATTTTGAATGTTGAGTAAGGAAACATGCTTTTAAAGCCAAGATTAAAGGAAATATTTCTAAAACAAACTTTTTGTTCGATGCGTAACATCTTGATGTTGTTTACGGTAGTTTTTAATTAAATTTTCTATCATAGTTGTGTTACATATATAAGTAAAAAATTATTTAAGTTACATTTTTGAATAAAGAACAAAAACTAACAGAGGGATGTTTGTAATTATTTTTTAATAAGTTAACTCATTTATTAAAATTTTAAATCTCTTGTAATACTTATGACCTTTTGTAAAGTTATCGAATCGTCACGTTCTCTCATACTAATCTGATTTATTTGATGAGTTTAAAATTTTAAAAGAAAAATGGATTGTGAAGTTAAAACCAATCAATTTTTACATACATTGTTTTCTGTGCAATGCAGATATTTAATTCTGGAAGAATACTTTAAATGTCATACTGTAATTTACCAAATATATCTATAATTATATTTAAGAAACACGGTAGAATAGCAGCTGGTCGAAAATAGAGCAAAATATTAAATGAGGTAATTTATTGTGAGATTAATCCTATATAGTATATAATATACTAATAACACTTAAAAGCTTTCATTCGTCATATAGAAAAATTTAAAAATAATTAATTTGATATAATTCCTATAATTGCAAAATTATTTATAAATCATGAAATATAAAACCACTGAAATTAAATTAAGTGTATTCTTTAATTTTACTTGTTCTCTTGTCGCTAAAGAATCCCATGTCCAATAATCATAGCCAACAATATTGTTTTGACAAGTACGGTGTTGAAAAGAATGAGTTTCACATCAGACAGTCTTCAAATGTATTAGTCTGTTGACGTAATTTATCAACTGTCCAAGTAAAAGAAATATAACTTTACGTTTTGTTACTTCAATTTATAGAATTTTAAAACCTAAATATTTGATGAATAATTGATAAATTGCTGTAAAGTAATTTTTATTAGACTGAAAGAGGCTATAATTAGTCATTAGTTTAAAATAATAATGTGAGGAGAGTTGAAATATCATAGCAGCCTGCTTGACGGGTCAAAAATTAATTCATTGAAGTAAAGAAACCGCAGCATTCAGCTGCCACGAATGTCCCACACTTGTCACTCTATTAACATGTGACAGACGCAGATGTATCAGCGGAATACAGGAGTGACAAGTCAGTCACATATTTTAGTGCATCTGTCGACGAAACGTGTGACTATTATTGAATTTTGAGTGTGATAATGCAGAATCAGGTGATGGGAATAATTCGAATCACTCGTCCCTCGCGGATGTTAAATTATGGGGAAAAGTTTTATATTGACCGGGGACGTTCCTCGTTGTTGCACCAAATATTTGAAATTAATTATTGCGATAATAATCAATAATCATCTATTCATTTGAAATTGGTTATTATAGTGAAGATAATAAAATGAATTTCTAAATTTCTTCGATAACTAAAAATTATTTAAAATGACCGGAAAATTATGAATAGTTGTGAAATATATTTATATGGCAGTGATCCGGGTTAATAGACCGGCAAAACGAGCCCAAATATTGGTTAACACAGTTCAAACAATAAAGTTTAGAGGCGTCTGCTAATCCATGTGAATTATTCAGAGCAGCAACACGCAGACCTACAAACAAAATGTTTAATGTCTATTAATGTATTTATACATTATTAAGTAAATTTAAAATTAATAATACAAGGAAAACATAAACACAAACTAGAATATCTACTTCTATATTTTAACAGTGAATCAAATTTTGTGCTTCAAACAGTATGGGATGACGTCACCCGCCGTCACTCAGTTGCGTTGCGTCTTCTCCTTTTCTCTCTGAACAGATATTATATTATATACTTAGCGTCGTCTGTACAGTGTATTAAATTTTTCTGAAATGTCCGATGGTATCTAATATATGGAAAATTAATATAAAAATTGTTTTTGTAGATGATTTATTTATTGCCATAGATATAATTGATTTAAACAGGCGTTGGAAAATGATCGACATACCTTATTCAGGTTTTCTAGGGTTTGTACTGCATCACTTTTATGCACATTCTTGGTAGTATCTGGGCCGGGTGCCCTAGTTAACCTTTCTCCACCATTCCTCTTTTGAAATCCGTTCCTATGCTATTCAAGGGGAGTTGTCACTACGTTGATTACAATCATGTAGTCTGTTACTCTAAAAAATTATTTATGTATTAGAAAGGCTTTAAAAACTGTAATCATGTTTACAAGTGAATTTTGACAATTATTAACTAAATTCACTTTCGCAGATTCGATAAGATCTTGAAAATTAATTCTGTAAATATTATTCGTGTCCCATTTATCATGTGGTACTATTATCCACGTAATTATTAATTGTGAATCTATTTGTGTAACTAATTCCATTATAATGACACACAATTAAAACTAGAATGAGGAACATTTCAGTTGTTTGTAAGTCTCTTACGTAAAATCTGTTATAATTTCAATATTTCATATATCTCAATTAATAATAGTTCAATTATAACAGAATTTTTCAAGTATAAAGTTAATCAGAGAGCTCTAAAGTTGTCATAATTCGTGAAGTATTGAGGCTGGACCATTGGCGTTGAGTAAGTTGTAGCACATTATGGCAGGCTTGTGGGATTTCAGTCAGCAGAGGGTTCTGTCTTTAGAAGTTTGAATAATCACTTGAGGCTTTATATAAGTTTAAGATGTTCCATTATGCACGGTAAATCAAGGAGTGAGAGACGGGCTTGTATTAGCTATGCAAGAGGCAGGAAAATCTGAAGTTTCCTAGCCACGGCAGGTTGTCGGAACGAACTTGTGCTCGCTGATACAGGCGGTCCCCGATGACCTCTTAACTTCAGTGACAGCATTATCCGTCCCCAGAGCGACATAAGAACGCTTCCATTCCCGCTATAACGGTATCGCTTCGTCCCGGATCCGACGGTCGCGAGGTACCGACGTGCTTCTTATTATGTTATTTCCTGCCCTGCTTTGTGTTTAAGCTCCCTGGAGTCAATTTCACCAAACTGGCTTCAGGTAGCTCTTATAAGGCGTCTCCACATCTTTCTGATCTCAGAAAATTACATGCTTGCAATTGTACGGGGATATTTATGTCATGTTATAGGCCAAACGTTATCTTTTTTTTCACTCCGAACGTCACGAAATATGCACTGCTCTCATCAGATGGCGTTTCAGTTTTATTAATAGTGGTGACTAGAGAACAATATCGATTAGACTCAAATTTTTCTCCGAGAATGTAGCAAAAACAATTACATGTACTGAAAATACTAACTTCCACCAAACCACGAGTTGTTCATGGTCTACAATACTATATATGATTTGACTGTCTTCTCATTTAATACCCTTGGTCAATGTGTTTGGTCCAATATACTTGAAAGTTTGTCATGGTATTATAGGTGAAATACTTCGCTCTTTCTTGTGTCAAATAATCACAAATTTTCCTATTGACGGTAATGTTACATTTGTGTCAATAATTGGAGACTGTCGTAATAATTCTAATTCTACTTTCCTCCTTATTGCCAAGGATCAAACTAAAAGCTGGCTTCATAGAATATATACGATTGTGACTATAGATGAAGTTTAATGTACATTATTTGGTCTTATTAATTGATAGTCCATTTTTGCTAATTTATCTGAACAAAATGTATGTGGCAGAAATTAAATACAATAAAATATTTTTAAATAAAAAACTACTTTCTCTATGAATATACTTTCAAGCAGTAAAGCTGATTATTACTCCATAAAAATTAGCAAGGCGATTTACGTACCCCAGAGCTAAAATTAAGGAAATAAAAATGTTGTGGGAAAGTAATTAAAACATGTTAATAATCGAATATGATTTTTAATAAATACAAAACGAAAATAATATACAAAAAGTTAAATTGTTCCATTATAAATAAAATTATTGTGAGCTTATAAATTACGAGGTACTGAAATTTTTATTTCTTACGGAACAGTGAAAAATTACTGTAATCGTCGACAAGTCCTATTAAACAGATAGATTTATGTTCTTCGAGAGTATTTTATGTTTTTTTTTCAATATTTTTGCTCTAACCACTGGTGGCGTGGTTGCTTTTGATTGGTGCTTGATCCTTGACATGGTATGCTGTGTATTAGCAGCGGGACCTTTTTTTCAGTCCATTGATATCTTTCCTCCACAGCCCGCCCACTTCTAGCACACAAAAGGTTGCGTATCACAGTTTCATCCCTTATATAATAATAATAAATGATTTATGTTGTTAATGGTCTGATGTCAAACAAGAGTACAATTTTATGAAGTTTTACATAGTCATCATTCTATTGAAGGGTTTCTGAAGGCAACGTTAACTAATTTTTCGTCTCTGATGCTGATTGGTCCGTTCGTTCTTCACTGAAAAGTAAAGACTAAATTTACTTTATTGAATTTTATATATATATACATATTTATCTTCAATAGCTTATTTAGTATTATTTAAAGCCATTCCTTTTCTTCCTAACTACATTCTCGCTAACATGAATTACATATTCGTTGATGCTGATTGAATCATATTTTATAGTTCTTTACAATATTTCATAATAGTACTTCTTCGCAAATACCGAAGATGAAAAATTATCTTGGAATAAATTTACCTTAATAATTATAATTATTTTAACCCGGTTCGAAAACTATACAGCCAAAATATTTCGGTCTATAAACTCCTATCCAACCAGACGACATTTGTCAGTCAGTTAATATTCTGCATGTTGTTATTATATTTATGAAGTTTATTTTCCGGACTAAATTTGTATGTAAATAATAAAGTGAATTGATAATTTCTTTCCAATTTCTTATATTATTTCAATTATGTTATTTCCGTTTCATTTTCCAGTTGGCTCAATTACAACTGTATGAAGGAAAACCTATGTCAAAAACAGATTGATGTTTGTTGTGCCCAGTTGTGTATCAGAGACATGACGAAGAATCTGCCCTGAGGGCTGGCTGCTGGATTTGCTTTGTCGAGACTGTTGTCTTGTCTCCAGTTACGCGAACCTAACTAGGCATTTGAGAAGCTCTCTGCTACCAATAGCGTATCAGCTTACAATATTACCTGTTAATCTGCCAATTCTTGAAGCTATTACTCAAAATAATGTTCATATCAAGTGCGTGATCGTATTAACTCAGATAGATTGACAAAGGAGTACTTTAAATACAATAAACGGATTCGTAAATTGAAGACGCATTTTTTTTAATTTTGAACGAGCAGAATACAAAGCGGCAAAGTAAACTAATATTATAAACTTCTCATAATTTTTGGACAATGTAATTTAACACATATTCGAAATATTAATTATATTTGTCTTAGAATCATTCTTGTGCTTACGACAGAAATATTTACGTATTAATTGTTCTTGCCAATAATATTTCTGTAGAAGATTCCGTTCCCTTTGGTATTGTTCTTAATTTAAATATCTGATCGGTCATCAAGAAATACACTACTTATATCTATTCTGACTTAGTAATGAAAAATAATTCGTTACTGAAACAAGGAACTGATAATACATATATATATTTCAACAATATATTTAAATAGAATATGTTGAAATAGGATAAAAATTAAAGAAGAGGGAATCAACTACATTAGAAACTCATGACTCATGAAAACGAGCGATTATGGTCCGTATTTTTTTAACAAATCAGGATGAAAGAATTAGTTTTTCAATTCATTGTTATATTGCCGTGAATGTTATTTTAAAAACGTTAATACAAAACTTTCACGTAAAATAAAAATTAATTATAATTATTATTAACAATAACGTTATAATCGTAAGTTATATCTTACAATAAATTAATAGATGTAAAAGTAAAATATTATACGTTAAATTATGGTTTCGCTCATCCACAGCTAGAGAGAAAAGTATTGCAAAGAGATTCGTTGAATAATACATCACTGCTTGCTACGCATATCCGTTTTCCATGCAGGCAACATGAACAATTTACTGTTAATACCACGAAGGGGAAACGTTCGCAAACACGTTCTTGACGAGAGCAAGGGCCTGCATCAACGTTACTAATTTACTTTACGTTTACTCTAATTTTTTTTCCCCAGAGAATTATCTAGCCAATGTAAGACAGACATTGTAGCACAGAGCTGTTAACAGAGTAGACGTAGCCGAGGAAATATCACCAGCCATGTATTTTTAATTTTATTGGTCTCAGAGTCGACGCGGTCAGCAGTAAATCTCCTGAAATGTTTCATACATGTTGGCCGTCCTCATGAAATCGCGCTATTTAATGCAGTAGAAGCCTCATGAAATTTTATTCTAGGATCCTGTAACCCCTAGCGTGGCTTTATGGTTTCTACATAGCAGGAAAAGTTGTCAAGTTGCTGCTCGAAATAAGTGTAACGGCCATTATATAGTGTTAAAAAAATTCAATGTCGATTTATAATAATGGTGCAAAAAACAAAAGCACATAACAGGTTGCAAGTTTTAATTCTGTGCTTATAAATCATTACAGTTTCTGAATTCAGTTTACGAAAGAAACTGATTATTTTCATGCAACACACATTTTAATTATAAAACAATTATTATTCCAAGTTTAATTTCACCCATAATACATTATTCAGGTAAGTAAGGCTATATAAATTTTATGCGACCAATGAGAACAAATTTATTTTATAAAAATCATTTTCACGCAAATAGTCGCCAATGCATTAGTATAAGTTTTTTGTTTCAGTGTCAGTCAAATTTTCGAAAATAAATCCATCATTGGCTACAAATTACTATTAACGACAGTTTTTCATCCCTCGATATAACAAATGAGTAGATCGTCTGAATGCAACACGCAATACACGTTTTGCCCCAAGTAATTATTCAACTACGATTTCTATAACAGTAGATTGCTTCTGTTACTCTTCGCACAGTTTCTTAACTCGAGTATTCACTTGCCCTTTTTCCCTGGGTTAATCTATGAATTACCAACAATTTAACACACGATTTCTGTTAAATGTATATGTAATTTCGAGTCATTAATTAAATATAATGTGTTCCAGTATGGTATGTTTGACACGAAAATTGTCGTACATTATTACTTTTATTTGTCTTTCCTGTATTATTCTAGAAGTATGCTGATTACAATTTATAAATTTATGGCAATTAGAGCAACTGCCTCTTTTCTAAAGAAGGTTCTTATCTAAAGGGAAATTATTTTATAAATGCACAGTCTATCGGAATTTTCGTATTTTTCTTTCAGTTTGTATCGTGTCTAGTATACTTTATAAAACTTGAGTCTATCTTTCTTCGATACGCAGGTAACCTGCGAGGGATGTTCTCTCGCAGGCAGAACCTTTTAGGAGAGATACGAAGGGGCTACCTTTGGGGATGCCTTTTCCTCTCCGTTTATGAACTAAGGTTTCCACAAGACGAGGCACCTCGGTCTGTTCTGAGAGGTGTATGTTCCGGGGTCACAGACCTTGGGCATACTGTAAGAGTTGTCCGCTATTCCCATTGAAATAGTCGGCCAGCTGCCTCCTAAACTAGTCGAGGCACGGAGAAGGGAATGCTTCGTCCCCACAGCAAACTCCTCTACCGCTATCGGAAGGGCGTGGGACAAGTACCCAATGCCCGACCTACCTAGGGTTTGTCTTGCATTTCTTTAGGCGAATGCCGGGTAGGATCCTTAAAATATAGCCCGGGGGCCCTAGTTAACCCTTGGCTACCTTCCTCTACCCTTCCTCATCCCCCTTTTCAAATCCCTTCCTATGCTATTAAAGGGGAGTTGCCACTATGTGGATTACCCTCATGTAGCCTGTTACCTATAAAAAAAATCCTTTGATATGAACGCGATTGTAACGATAATATTTATAAAGCTGAAATATAAAAGTATTTGATTACGGTTAGATAAATAAGCAATAATTAATATTTTAAGTTAATATATTTTTATTATTTTTGAGAACTGCAAAAGTTATTGTCTTATAAATATATTATATAACTTTAATTGTTACGTTACAGAGGTTTTATCCGGTTTTGTGTTGGCGAACTGTAACATCCTCTTTGCCTCTGAAGGCAGAGTGGGCAAACCACTTGTCAGTTCAACAGGCTGAGTGATTCGATCGACGGAATGAGGAGCCACAAACACGATGAATTTAATCCGAATCTTAATACAATTATCTACCCATGAATGTTTGATATCTCCACTCACCATGGGGCGGACAAATTTGTAAATATTTTTGAAATGTTGAATATTTTCATACATTTCCACTGCACGATGTTTTTAAATACGAGTAAATGTATTAATATCATAGAGGTCAAGTGACTCTCTCTAGATAATTTTGTTTCTTTCTTTATTTCAAACATGAAACATCGACCCTCAATTTCCTGTCCATATCAATTACTATAACAAAGGTAACATGCCCTCAGCTTGTAGGTTATGTTATTTATAGTGCTACTGATTAAATATAATTCATAAAATATTGTTTAAGACTTTGGAAAGTTCATTACAGTAAATACAATTTTTTTTCTCAGAAACGAAAACTTTGAAGCAGATCTAAGGTATAATTTATTATTCCTTTCGAAAAACTAGCATTTAATCTCATAAAAGACAATGTTTTGTCAAAAGTTATTGAAAATACCATTTTTTATGTGTTAATAAATGTATTTGGGTATTTCAGTCTGATAAGCTCTAAGAAATATATTGTGAACATATAAAATATTTATATTCTGTTAAAGAATGGAAATATAAGACTGTTTATTTCCGATTCATAGGAAAATGACTAGAATGCATTTTTCTATTGCCGTGATCTTATATATATACCGTAAAATTTATTAAAAATGGTGTTGAGCAAAAAGCTTTAATTTGAAGGAACAAGAATTGAGAAGTGAAGGTGATTATTGGATGAAATTAAGAGAAAGGGAATTTAGTAGGGTACAAGGGGAATCAAATTCTATGAGATTTCTATGATCAACGTATTATAATGTCTGGTAAGTTAAGTGATAGACAACTATATTTATGTAAAAGATATTACATTTAAATATGGTCGATTTAGATACAAATTATTGTAGTGGCTGTCAAGAAATTATACCACACCCAACAATGGTGAGAGTCTATACAAATGAAGAATAGATATGATATAGAGGTTTTAAATAATGTATTACTAATATCATATCTTTTTAGCGTATAGTGAAAATTTAGATATTTTAATGAGTGAAAATATAAAATGGATTCAGTCCATGTTTTCCATGGTATTTAAGAGTAATTATTGTAGAAAGTAATTAAAATTTTGATAAAGAAATGCAAATTTTCAATGAAAAACTGTCTAACATGCTTGGTTATTCAACCGAAAACAAACTGCAGGAATACCTGAAGAGAGATACAATAGATCGGTAGCTTTGACCAAAGTAATAGTCCATCCATCATAATTAGTCATCCGCTCGTGGAACTTACGCTTCATTTCATCGTAAAGAGAGATCCGTCAGTGTATTCAATGACTGAGTGTTAAAGCATTGAACTATACCGTCAGCTAACATTAGTGCCCCCCCCTTAAATTTTTTATACTAACACTATATTGTTCCCATAATTGCTTAATTTAAGTCCTCGTACTAGTATTTAATACTTCAACTGATCGAATAATGAGTTAAGAGAAACAGTTCTAACCGTGCTTGTACTTTTGTAGCGTCACTAAGAAACAAACGGAATGTAATATATTTAATTAGTGAATAATTCGGAAATAACTCACAAAATTTTTATTTTGAATCACAAATATTAATCTTTCTTGGTATTAGAGTATTAAATTTCTTTTAAAAACAAGTGGTACGTAATTTAATGTTTGTAAAAACATTGTTTTTTGCATACAACAATTTTTTGTCTAATCGTTTGCCGGCCTTGTGAAATGAGGCTGAAGTAATTATGAATCATAAACCAATCTAAGTATAATATTTATATTTCGATAAATACCTCATATTGATCAATATAATGTAAGTAATAATAATATATGTGACGAGGACATCAGTTAAATGCGCTAAATGATTCATAAATATCCTCTAAAAAATTTAGTGCCCTTATTCATTTTTTATAATCTTTTATTATTATTATTTTAGACGACAGGGCATCTTCAGAGTTTCATTACGTTTGAAAGCTTATGTACAATGAGAACGAACTTGTGTTCAATTCAAGAGCCAACGCCAGAAATATTTTTATGGAACGGATTAATCAGAAACAATAAAAATTTGGATGTTTGTATGTGCGTGTGTATGTTCCGCATACAAATTTAAACGCATGCAGCAATTTCAACCAAATTTAGTTCAGACGTTCACTTCATACCGGAAACAAATATTGTGCGTGTAAATCACGACTACCACCCCTAGGGGCGAGGGTGGAAGGGGATTTTATGATTCCGCATTCATCAGAAAAAGGACCGTGTATATTTAAAAATGAATATTTTCAAAAGACAAAAATACTTTCTTTAACTATAAAAATAACTGTTCATATATTCTCAGAAGCGTGTGACAACAGTTTTGACAATAAAACACCTACAAAGTACATGTTGATAAATTACATATATTTACACTTATTTCTCCACGAGTTAAGTATTGCAATTAATAGTTAAAAATTAGTTAAATATTACGAAGCAACACGACTTTGGTAGGAAATAGTACTGGAAAGGAAATATGTTAAGAATACGAATAATGAGTTTTAAAAACAGATATAGAATTAAATCGTAAGTAAATCCTAAAAAATATGTTTTCTGACCCAACCGATGCTGAAACAGTATTGATCACATGTCTATAAATATTGTTATTATTCACATATAATTTCCGTGTATCATTACTTTTTAAGCGAACGGGAAAACAAGTTCCTTTAGGAAAATCTTTGCGTCAACGACGCTTTGGATTCGTAAATTGTAGCCGAATTCATTCTGGCATAAGATCATACACATAAAGGCTCGTGGTTTTGAAGTTAAGATAAAGAACGAAGTCAACATGCGTCTAAAAATAATATAAAAGTAGAGTATGAACTATCTAGTATTTTAAGTCTGACCAAAATAACGAAGAATAAATGGGTTTCCAGAGGATGCAAAGATTCTGAAGTGCTTGTTCTTTATTACGATAGGTTTGTATCCAATATGCTGAGTAAGCGAGCAGAAGTGCTTTAGTAATAAGTTCTATCTTCAAACGCCTGGAAGTTATTTCTTTGGCTGTTGCCCAGACTCGACAAAAGAATGTTTCCGACTTACAAAAATCCTTTACGAGCCCGGAAGAGATTTGGGCATTCTATCTTGATGTTTATGGGACAGACTTTTTGCTAGAATGAAACAAGTAAAAGAGATGCTACTCGCTAGCTCCGATGAAAAACAATTTTTACCATTTGTCAAAAAACCAAAGACAAAAGGATGTATATGTACGAGAAAACTTTACGCATCAGTGGCTTGAGTTTGTAAAAGCTCTAATATTCAGTGGAAATAATAATTGCCAACGAGAAGCCTAAAAATCACCATCATCATTAACTACCGACGCTATAATGTATTCTTAATTACTTTAAAAACGTCGAAAGTTTATGACAAATGTTGTCATAATTTTTTATAGTTTGGTAATAAGAAAAAATACCTGTTTCATTTAAGTCAAAGATTTATGCTAGTTATTCAAACGGCAGAAATTGAAAAGAAATTTTTACATTTATACAATAATCCTGTTTTTAAAATTCAGAAACTACAGTAGTTTTTGTTATTATTATTTAAAAATAATTTTTTTCTTCTGTATTAGAATTATTAAACCATAAAATATTTTTATGTAAATATAAAAGGCAACTTGAGAAAATATTTTACAAAATAATTATGACAAATATGGCCGAAAGATCTCTTAATAAATAATACGAAAAAATATTTTTGACTGTTTAAGATGGTTATTTTTGTGTATATTAAATAATATACATGTCTTGTTATAAAAATATATAAAAATGTTAAAAATATTTTTTATGATCAATCTAAGTAACTAACTCGGTCCTGTTGCAACATCGCCGACTACGTGAATCATTATTTCGTTTAAAACTAATCCATTATATACATATAATTTTGGATTTATTAATTATTATTGCTTATATTTAATTACTTTTCTCGAACCAACATTTAGGGATAATAGCTTATTAATACTTAAAAATTTGTTCGAATAAATAATATTTTACTCTGCGTCCGTTTAAATAAAATAACGACCATTACAACATACATTTTAAAAATATTTTATTCAACTCATGTATTTTTGTACATTTATGTATTTTTTACCAAGTTGTTTATGCTATAAACAAGCTGATGGATATAAAAAAAATGTACAGGACCGTCGTTGTGTTGAATAAAAAAATTTAAAATATCTGTTATAATGTCGTTAATTTATTTAGTTGTTTGAATAAATTCTGAATTATTTATTTAATATTTTATATATATATTTGTATGTTTATTTATTAAGCAATATAAATTATATTTTATTATGTTTATTTATTCCATGAGCAATCAGTATATATTATTTTTACTTTGTATTTATAATTTACTTAGTAAATCACATTTTATATTAATAAGTTATTTTTACCTACAATAGATTATAATATGACTATTTTTATATCTAGTATAACGCAGTTAAATATAACGCTGTATGTAGGTATATTAAACATTTTACTCCTTAATAAAGAACTTGAACAAAATTGATTGTACTCTCTATTTAATACAATTTTCATTGCGTATTAGGTAGAGTGAAAGTTAAAAAAGGATACTAATTCAGCTCTAGAAGGTATTCCACGTCAACTCGTAAATTGAAAAAAAGTAGAGAGGATAACTTTGCTTGGACTGTAAATGTGAACGCATGTGAAATTAGCACTGAATGATTCAGAGAAACTTTGGAAAGTGTCACGTAGACAAGTCTTGTCCATTAGCCCGTTGTTCTGCTGACGATCGGATTTTGCCGATTAAGTGTCGCAGGACTCTCTTACTCGGTCGGTAATTTGATAGCCGACTGAGCTCCAGGGACTAAAGAGAAGCGTCTGGTCATCGAATCACGCATTTAAGTGAAACATGAGACAAATCCTTTCTTAAGAAACCTATGCGGTAATAGCAGACGCTTGTTTCATGAATTTCAACTGGAATATCTTTGAATAATAAAATATTTTCAATTTAGTATTTTCCATTTGAAAAAACGTTACGTAAAATACGTTTTAGCGTGAATTATTTATTATCAAAATTTATTTGTAATTTAAAATAAGGAACTTAGGGAGCATTTTACTTTATGGGTACATAATTACGTGTTCTTTCTTTAAAAATTTATTTGAAAAAATGTGTAATTGTGGCTACTTATATACATGATATATTCGTAGTGTAAATAACATCGTATAACTTGTGCTGGCATACAGTTTAAATTCGTAGCTAATAATTTGTTTCAAACAATGTTGCTGTTTTTTTTTGTAAAGTTATGGCCATTGTGACAAGGAAACAAATGGATGTGGAGCTGCGGAGTGTTTGCCAGGAATTAATGACGCATTAACATTGGACGGTGGAGATTTTGCAAAACAGCATTCGGAATGGCCGTCACGTGCAAGCGCCACTCTTAAATTGCGGCCGAGGAAGCCTGGAAAAGAAAATATCGCTTCCTTCAGCGCTAGGAGCTTTGTGTAGTGCTAATAAATGTAGAGAAAGCATTTATGAGACTATAAATTCTTGGAAAACTTTATGAAGTAGAACGCATTCTTAGGAAACGCTTCCATAGTTGCTGTTAGTCACGGCTACTTTTTTTTTGCAAGAATTCCCTACGTTTGTATTTTCCTTTGTGGAAAGTAATGTATTAGTAAACTGATCCAAGAGTTATTTTGTGTAGGTCGTTATTCCTACCAGACGATTCGGGGGAGGTTTCTCCTCTTCAGAATAACTTTTCAGACCGTAACTTTGTTCCTTTGAAGGGGTTTACGTACAGTTTTACCATATATATGAAGATTCATGACCATGACGTCACCTTAAAAATACATGTACTGTAAAAGATTAACATGGATAGGTTTTAACAATAACTACTAACTACGCACAATGTATTATTAGATCATCTATAGTATGTGGAAAAAAAATAACACTAAATTCATAAAAATTGAAACCATACTGTGAATTACTATGAAAACTTGGTATTCGTTTGTATTTTATTTATATTTCTAAAATTGAACCTGAATATTTTTTGGTTTTAATAACTAAATTTAATGTCATAACTATGTAAAAATTATACAAACTATTGGGATTATATTTTTACTGGCTTGAAATTTCAGAAACTTTTTTTTTCACAGGGAATTGTGCGGATCCAATTATGTGGTCATAAGTTTTAAACTCTCTCTACTTCACTATTTATAAGTGATTTTATACTATGTTTGTTGCCTAATCTGTGGTTTTGTATTCGCGCTGTCTCTATTATTTCTGTATAATAAGTTGTAAGGCAGGTATTAGTCTACGGAATTCTTCGTTTTAGATTCATTTCCAACGTTTTAATTTTTATTGCTTATTTTCTTATTATATAACTCCGATAAGTAAGTGATCACTATCTATCCACATTTCCATCTTAAATCATTTACAGCGTAAAAAATTAAACGAGTACTTTCGCCTTCGTTTTAATTGACTGGTTCCAATAACACACAACTTCTCGATACACAGTGTTTTTTTTAAAAAAAAATTCAACCAATATTGGACGATTATAAAATATGACAGTAGTCGAGTACCATTTCCGTCTGACTGTTGACCACTCCCCTTGAATTTCATCCTCCGAAACAGATGGAGTTAATAAACTGATTTCACGTCATTTTGCTCAGCACAAAAAAAACTTCCATCTACCACGGTGTCAATGATTCCTTTCATAAAACCGCTAATACCAGTAACTACCCAAAGTGCCTCATGAAAACGCTATAATGAAAAATTTTGCGAAAAAATAGCATATTTTATTCACATAAATGTTAACAAATACATTTAAATACACTTATAAAACTTATTTATGTAGGCTTATATACGCAATTAGCGGCCAATTAATTATTCACGCCTAAACGGTAATAATTTGCCTAAGAAAGTTAAATTTATAACTAATTCCGGTTAATTACTACTTATTAAATCCAGTAAACTAATTTTTAATTCAATTTTAATTATTGTAAGTAATAAAATTTTTGTTTGCCAAATACACATTTTTATATAAAATTTCATTTTTACGTCTATTAACAATCAGATACACTTAATGACCATTGACAAACCATTAAAATGTTCTATAATTAAAAAAAATTAGCCATAAAATCTTTAATTGACAATACAAAAATGTTTTGGTACACATTTGTACCACATTTAAAACTTTATATCTTAAAAAGATGTTTGTTTTAATATTGTAAACGTTTCCTCAGGCTGGCTATGAATCTTAATAATTACGTTTCTATGTTAAAAAAACGACAAACTAACTTATATATAATAATAATTTATATAAAGATTTTATGATTCATGAAGATTTATTTGAATTATTAAAATGGTAATGGTCATTAAATTTATCTGATATATATTGTTAGACAAAAAATGTTGAAAAACAATTTTTATTATAGTTTAATTTAGTGTCCACATCTTATAACTTTCTTAAGGCCTATAAAATTAATTGCTTAGCTAAAATTACAGTTAATGCAATAGATTATAAAATAATTTTAGTGTAACATATTAAATGCAGTTGTAAATTATTATTTTGACTATCCGATAAATAAGAGGAAAATTAATGTATTAAAATTACCTGGGTAGTCTTCGAAGTAGAAATTAAACGGTAATTCTGGAGCTGTATTCTAGAGAAATATCTTAAATCTTGTCAAACAAAAGGCGTTATCCAAATCGTACGACTTATTATTTATTAAGTATAATTAAAATTTTATAAATTTTTGTTATGTATAGCATGCCATAATATTGTGTCCTGTGTGATATAGGTATATTATTGTGAATAAATAGATTAATAATCGAAATTATATAGATGTTATAGGGTGAATATAAAATACATTGACATACGTATTTTGAGGAAGGATAAGCCTGCTATAAAATAATATTTACTGAGTCGACAATTAACTTCCTGTAAAATAATGTTTACTTAGCCGCAGTAAGTTAACTATTTATACTTATTTAATATTAACTTATAACATGATATTACGTACAAATAAATTTTTTACCTATTTTTTTCAAATGCACTGATAACTGAAAACTTTATATTTTCAACGATTTTTTGTGTTTCTCTACATAACTGTAATAAAATATTTTTGGCAATTTGTTACTTGTAAAATAGTAAGGGGACAAAAAGAGAAACTATTCTTTTTTACTGTTTGGCAATATGAGGACGTCGCGGAAAGAAATTGGAAGCAAGCGAGTAAATTTTCGAGATGAGATTGGGGAGTTCGTCTCTCGGGAAACGTAAACTTGGTCCATAACTTTTAGTGGCGCCCTCGCGCAGTGACCAGTGGGAAACACGGCCATTCATTGAATTTATACTGCACATTCTGCGGTATAATAAACTAAGTCAGCTGCGGCCCTTTTGTTGAGCGATTCACAACCATTACGGAACCGATAGAACATCCAAAAAGACAAAGTTTCCAAGTTGCCAAATAAACCTGTTTACCCGATTCTAGGTTTCTGTGTGGACTTATTTCTGTTAATAATACCGCATTAACATTTTGTTTTTACTTTCACATTATATTTAAAAGTATTTAGTTTGAGTTATTGATATTACTTACATACAATGTTTGAATAAGGATAAATATTTTGTATTCTGGAGACAAAGTTACACAATAGTATAACCTATGTGATATATTGCACAGTGATTACTAAATTACTTTATTAATCTACCCATATCAGTAAAATTTCACGTACATATTATCTAAGTATCAGGTCAGTAAATCTAAGGACTTTATTTTATTGACTCTAATACAACCAACTCTTTATTCCAGCTCCTTAGAGTCATCTATTTATTGCAAATTAAATGTCTTAATAAGTATTATAACATAATAAATTACATGTAGTAACACAAGTCGCCATTTTGTTATAGATTTCTATGTTTCATTATTTTGGAAGTTTACTTTAAAAATTTCCAGATATTTATTTTGCCAATATTTGAAAAAGAACAAGTGACGAAATTAAATATTCAAGTTAAAAAATCAGCGATTTCCTTTTTGGATATCTTGTAATGAAAGGAGTTAATCTCATTGATATCCAACAAGAGAAAAATACGCCCACAAAGCCAACGGTGTATTGCTTGTTATATACAGAAGAGAGTTCGACATTTTGTGACGGGCAGTGTAAATATTTGTATATTTTTAAAAATAAATTTACTCCCCTATACTGATATATCAAATATTTTTTGTTACCTACGTTATTTTAGCCCAACCATAACATCATACTTTTTCATATTTTTCCGGATAAAATAAACAACATTTTGACACGGTTTGAAACAAATAAAATATAAACAAAAATTCCAAAATATAGATTAATATAAATATGAAATATTAAAGCAATTATTGAACAGCTACATTTTATATCCTCCATTCAATTAGGATTACGGAACAATTTTCTAATTTTGGTTGCGTAAAATCTAATATCTCTTTAATGAAAAAAGCAGATTTTCATATTTCAAAATATATTGATACTGAAAATGGAGTCAAAAAGGAAACTCATAAGGTTTAAAATTCATAATATTTTCAAAAATACATTTTAAAAAGTTACGGGAATATATATATCAACTCAAGGTTCCATAAAAATTTCACAGATTAGACTACACAGTCAAACAATTAAGAATTTCGGACAAACATATTACTGAAATATTTTAATAAGATAGAATCCACATTATATAACACATAATACTAAAAAGAAATTATTTAATCTATAATTTGAAGCGAACGATTGGTATTATTTTTATATAATTCTTGAAATGGTACTGATATACTTATAAAATTACTTTAGTCAAATATATTTTATATTTTCAAATTTCTTTATGTTCTACGTCTATTATTATTTTCCATGATGATTAAATTATGGACTACGGTAAACTAGAGGAAAACAATTATTATAAACGTAGGTTACGATATCGCAATTTATTTACAATTTTGTAGGACATGAAGAGAAATTGTAAAACAAACAAAAATTAATATTTTATTGAATATGATATTTTGACACAGTTCTGTAAGTTAACAACCGTATCATTGACAGGAATTTGAACATCCTGCGTGTTCCTACACGTCACAGCAAGGGTACTTACTCTCTCTCCACCCCTTCTTTCTCTTGTTTTCTATCGTTCTCCAGATATTTCTGTCTCTGTCTTTCTCTGTATGCGTGTATTAATTTATGCGCCAGCAGAACAGGAAGCCATTTGCAGGAAATGTCCCTTCCTGTGACTTCACTTTCCATTTCAAATAAGCAATGTTGTGTACGTCAATCTCGCAAATGGAAAATCTCATCCTGCTGTTCATGATGTATGGCCTGGCCCTAAAAGGAACCGTTTGAGAATAGTCTCATTATATCCTCATAACAAAGGAGTTTTTAAGAGAGCATTATTTTTGTGCATCGTTTAAATTTCTGTCATAAATCTTTTATATCGCCCGATTATAAACCAAACGATTTATTTGGTTAACTAATGATTTTTTTAATCCATCAAAATTTTAGAATTACTTATTTCCGTTTAAGTCTTTCCATTACTATTCCACTGAAACATTTTTTTATCACAATAAATGTTATATATGAATTTATTTTATATATTTCAGGACTTAATTTTTTCCACAGTGGAATATAAGATTAATCATTGATATGTACAAACAAATATTATAAAAATGTATCTTTGCGAAATAATATATTTCACAAAAATGTTTATCAACACATAACCCAAAGTATTTAGCATGTTTTTATCTATCCAAACAAACCTTCCTGAAGTACATTTTCGTCTCACCATTATTTAATGAACATTAGCTAACGTTTTCTCAAAATCATCTCACTTCAAAGCTCTTTACATAAATTATAAATTAGACACATTATACAGATTGAATACGGTTCAGTAAGCATTTCATAAATTAATTTATGCACGGAGCCTTTGAACAAAGATTAAAGAGAACGCGAGTTTTCGATGGCTCACTTTTATATGAAGAGATAACTACTACTAAGGCCAATGGGAAAAGAATTGAATCAGAAGCTTGAGGCCCATCTTTCTGTAATTATTGCTCGCCTCACCGCTATAATTTCATTTCTTCTCTCAAAAAAATATATTTATCTTCAGCGTGTGTGTTAGAGGTTTTAATAGATTTCCTCTTCGGCTTTAACAAGCCCTCAGCGCCGATTGAAACGTGAGCTGAATATTTAAAATTTTAATGTAAACACTGTAACTCCATTACAGCGTTGAAATAAATTTGGTTCGTTGAATCCCAAGTTGGACTTTGAATGATTATTTTATAAATATAAAAAGGCTTCCGCAATTATTATGCTGTTTATATGTTTACTTTAACGTAAGACTAAAATGTCCAGTATACTATCAAAACCAAATATTATAAAGTACGTCATGTGAATGAATTTTTACTCAGATTACGCTTCTGAAACGAATTAAAAAATCTGAACGGATTGAAAAATTATCCTTAGTTGTCTAAGTTTTTATGTAAAAATTTAATGAAATTTTGTATTTATCCAAATGTCACCTAGTTTGATCGATTTATCATGTTATAGCTATTTTAAATATTTTTCTGGACGAATTCATTTCCCATATTAGTTTTTATCAATTAAGTCAATTAAATAGCTTATGGTATACTATACACTGTTTGTTATTAATCAAAAATTAAGTGGAATAGGACATAATCTATATTCAGGTAGATGTTTAGATTTAAAAGCACTTAAAAACGAGGTTTCTTGGTTTATTAAATATATTGAGCTCGACATATATTACTTATTATAAATGATCATCACGCCTGTCGATGGTGACGTCCACGTCCACATTTACCACTAACAACATTCATTTTGAAGTTGCTATTCACCTGATCAACTGACCCTTTTGTTGAATGGGCAGAGACGTGCTCCGAAAACCCCAGTGTTGCCACTAATGTTCAGGGCACAACGTTATGTCGGCTTTATTAAACGCGGGGAGCTGTTGCCGAGGCTCTGGCCATTGCTCCGCCGCAATGCAATTGGGCACGAGGAATTCGACGCCGCAACAGGTACAGCTAACGACGCCATGGCGACGCCGACGCCACAACATCCGTTACAGCCGCACAGTTGACGTTAACGGGCGTCGATATAGCTTTTAAAGGCCATATTTAGCGTGCCGCGGCAATCAATGCGCAACTTGTTCGCTTCATAGATGCCACAATTCCATACTCCACAAATTACGTTCATTGTACAATTACAACCTAACTGTCCTAACCCTATTTTTATGTCGATTATGTATGGATTCTGAAACTTAATCACATAACATTTTATCTCGTTTAAAATAAAGTCTGTGAACTAATACCCAACCATACCATATCGTAAAATACTGGACGCTCAAATATAAAATTTTTTCTCAGTAGTATTCGAGTCAATAACTGGTGTCATTTACTCAACCACCGCCTCCATCAATACACCTGTAAGAAAAACATTTACTCTGACTAATTTCAATGATCGAATGTAATTATACAAACTTCAATGTCTCAATTTTTTAAAACATTATAACGTATAATATTTAAATAACAATTTAAACTGTTTAAGAAATTCTAGGTGATCGCTGTAGTATCAACATAATAAATGTTCAAATTCAATCACAATATATGCCCATATAATACATATCATAGACAAGAAATATTGATACATAAATTGGAATATAGTTAGTATACAGACGTTGTCTCAAGTTACTGTCTTTATAGAATTGTCTCCTCACAAAAGAGAGTCATTTATATTCGTACACATAAACAAATACTGCTAGGGGCTCCTTTCTTCTTAGGAGCTTGAACGCATCCATCGCTACGAATTGTGCTGTGTTGCACATATTACAGTGTTTTCCTCTACATAAACTCTGTAACTCCACTGCTTCTTCTATCTCTTATAAAAACTAATTTTCTTTTAATTATTTCTGAAAAAAATACTGTCTAAAACTATCATATTAGAATCGCGGATCCTGATAGAATTCCGAAAAAAAATTGTGAGGGTTAACGGACTAATGACACATCTGGTGTACCGGCTGGTTTTTACTCCATATGTTGTAGATATACTTTCGAAATACCGTAATACAAACTGGAATTAAAATTTAGAATGGTCCAATCTTTTTCCTTCCAAAATACTTAGCAGGTCCACACGATAAATCAATATTGTAAAAATAATTTCCTCGACCCCGTTCTAGTGTTAAATTTATCACTATCATATATGTTTACATATATATGATGGGCAATTTTGATTTTTAATTGCTATTTTCCAAATTTCATTTTGATTTATATACACGCGATCGTGAGGCTGAACAAATTTATATTATTCAAAACCCAAACACTTATTTTGCTTTCTCTAAGACACCTTCATTACTTGGTTTACTCAAACTCTGAACGTTTTTTTAAGTCCTAATATAACAACCTTGACTTCTAAATAGAATCCTTTCACATATAATTAATCCAAACCATTAATACTAAGACTGTTTAAATATTTTTTTTAAAATGATAACTTTTTCATCTTATATTGAATTAGTAGGACCTGTTCCACATATTTCTACATACAGTACGATTTCCATTACTGCAGAATCCGAAAGACATACTGGAGGAACGTTTGTCCTTGACAGATTGTTAATTTTTTTCTTTTATATAAAAAAACAAAACGTTTCGCAAAATATCAGTATCGTATATGTGGCCAGCCAGATTTCATATTTACGTGATAGATATTCCGGGCGACATTCGAAAGCCGCGGATATTGGTTTTCTTTCTGCCACGACAAGTTTCGTGTTCGGAGAACGAGTGAGATTATTCGATTCAGTTTCCTGCAGCGACCGCGCGCAGTTTTGTGCCAAGGAGGGCCCGAATATTGAATCCTGTGATGTGTTCTTGAAAGCCAAGGTGGGAACAAGATCAGCCTGTCTGCCTCGTATATTTCCCGAGAGTAGAGAATTGTGGCCCAAAACCGAGACAGGTCTTCTGAAACTCGATATATTTGAATTCTAAGCTAGCAATTGTATAAATACAATAATTATCGGCATCTTCAGAGTATAAGAAATTAATTTTAAAGATGCATTGCGAATTGCCCGTTCTTAGTAACACAGAATGCCATAAATTTGAATAAAGCCAAGAACTGTTACATTATTTCGTTCTATTATTATATATTCAGTAGGACTTAAACAGATCTAGAGATAACTTTAAAAAAAATAAACGTTGTAAACAGAGAAGCATTTGTAGAATGAAACCAAAATAAAGAAGGTACTCACCTTAACTAAAATTTCATTTTAATTTAATACACAAAATATATTTCTTCGGTGATAAAAATTCTATAATTTTCAAGTGTAAAATTGTTAGTAAATCTATTGAAAATGTATGAAAAACTATAAATGCACTTCAACTATTACAATGCGAGTGAAAATTTTTACAACAAATTATAAATTATTAAGATGTCCATTTCCGAAGCCATGTTTTCAAAACACATTATAAGAGAAATGATTTGAAATAGTTCACCTTTCTTATTCGATCAAGCATCCCAATAGTTTTTTTACAAATTAAATGAAAAGTTGCACTATTAATTACACCAGTTGTAATGTATTAATTTTTACAGATACAAAATGCATATCTTCATTGTTAGTTGAAACTAATTATTTCTCATTGCAAAAAACATCTATAAAATTATTATTCCATGGTTTAAAAAAAATTGTAATAAATTTAAAAAAGGTCAAATATTTTTAATCTGAGACATTTCTTATTTTCGAATTTTTTGTTGTCTTAATTTATATACGTTGGGTTTTGGGAAAATAATTATTTTTATTTCAGAGTAAAAGGTGGACCTACCTACGTTCATCAAGATAATGATTGAGTTACTCATAGAACCGTGACATGAGTGTATAGTAATCATGAGATTACTTCTTTCCTCAGCTTTATTCAGGATACCGTATATTCCCTCACGTTTCGGGATAATTATTTTGATTGATAAAGGTAAACACGACTTGCTATTAGCTCCTATTAATCAAATTATTAGCCTGCTAATTAGGTGTTGTGCGTTTCCATGTCGGATGTTTGCTCCAGCAGGAAACCCGAAAAGATAAATACATTACATTTGATGGTATGGGTCTAGAGAATGCATTAATAATTCTGTAAATTTACTATACGGGACGTGGTGGACGGTCCATAAATGAGTAATTTAAACGGTGTCACGTTAAATCAGAATTCAGGGCTCCAGAAAGCGGCTAGAATGACAAGGAAAGACGGTGTGTAGAATATTTAAGAAAATTAAATATAAAATTAAGATATTTAATATTTTTAAAAACGTTTATACGTAAAGGAGAGACTATTTACTAGTCAACGAGACCTTTTACTACAGGATTCATAAAAGTGTAAAATTTAAATTACAGCAAAATTAAACTTGCATAAAAGAAGAAAATTCTTGTTTACGAACTTTTCATTTCATAATGGTCGAAAAAACACAAATACTAATATTCTAATTAGAACATTTACAATGTTAAGCAGATATTGTAATCCGGGATGCCTTGTAGCTGCAATATCGACCAGACAGTTTAATGTGTGAAATGAGAAACTCTGTAAACGCAGTACATGAATCAACTCTCGTGCGAGCAATGAATCACATAGGATGAAATTACTCCTACTGTAAAGTATATTTCTACAGTTTTCAGAAATGAAACACGGGTGAAATTCTTAATTCCTCTACAAAAATTAAACTCTCGAGAATGAAACAATATATTTGTTAAGTTGATAATTCCATGCAGCGGATTCTTCTACTTCTTTTGTAGGACCTCCACCCTGCAGGTGTTATTTTTCATCCGTAACACGCCAACTTTGGATGCCACAAATTAACTGTCAATTAAATTTTTTTAGTGACAACTATCCACGTGCGCTTGATTTGCTAAAAAAAACCTTTTAATGACACATTTGGGACTTTTACCACAATTTTAAACTGTAAAATAATTCACAAACATGGTGACATAATCCACAAATGTATATATATATATATATTGTAATTATTCACGAATGAAAAATTGATATTAAATTTGTAATTTCTTTGGAAGATAGGTATTTGTCGTACTGTGGCGACGAGTCTATTGTTGCTGCACGGTATGAGAATATCTGATCATCTACGAGAAAAATAGTGATGTAAAGAAACGTTATGTCATTTAAATAAATAAATAAACGTTTTAATAAATTATTTTTTCTGGCATAAAATTGGCATATGCTTATTAATTGATTAGTTTTATCAGAATACATATTTATATATATCATTGTTATGCCATTTTATTTTTCGTAGTTTTCACCTCAAATGGTACAAAAGATTATCTTGTTTTCAGTGAGCGATTTGGAAATGACAATGAGATTATATAATAAATTTATAAAATTAAGATTTTGATTTGCTTTCTTACCTGATATTAATAAAATACGCTAAGAATAAATTCCATTCCATTATATATATATATATATATATATATATACGAATCGTAGTAGACCCAATTAAGTAAATTAATTAATTGTAAAATGTACGGTTTCCGCGTATAAATTAAACTCGGAGAGTTTTAAGACTGCGAAACCAATAATTGATATTGCATGACCCATCTTATAATGCGTTATAACATTTTTTACAGAGATAGATTTATTTAAATTTTTCCTAGACGCCGTAAGTTAATATTAATGTTATTTAATATCATGTCAGTACTTTTGAACTACTTCCGAGAGGTGTCTTGTGCCTTTCAATTATCCGAAGCGTTAGTATTTATGCCTGTAGCATTTCAAAAAAAGCTTTCAGGAGTTTAAGTTAGAAAATTCACAATAATTTTTATGGAATCTTAATCTTTTTTCGAAATTAATTAGGTATCATTTCGCTATTATTATATTTGTATTTTGTTATTCTGTAGCATAAAATTTCTGATGATATGAAATAAAATTTTTGTTGGTCGTAAATTGAGCCGAGAAATTTATAGTTTTCCAAAATCTCACATGCAGTCTGGCTTATAATGTACATGAAGAACGCTAGTACCCAATTTTCAGATTTCATAATGTAAAGCCCTTTTCCAAACTAAATATAAAATATTGATTTATGTAAACATAATTTTCTTCTACAGTTTGAATATTGTTTTCTTTACGAAAATAGCTTATATTTTCAGTGAACGCATGATAAGGCTGAATCCAAGAAGCTTCACAGAATAATTTTCTTTATATAGTTATATATAGCGACATTGCTTGCTGGAGGGAGCTTATTGTTGAGGCATTAATTATGCAGCACCCTTTAAAGGGCCCGACTATGCGTTCATACCATTGTACTGTTCTCCACGCATTGTCGGCGCCTCCGAAATTACTTGGAACCAACCCTCGAGTCTGTGAACAAGGGTCCTGGATATAACGTTGTCATCCCCGGCTTATTATAGAACCGTTAAGTAAGATCAAATACGTTCAGTAGTACTTAATTACGTCTTTTGAAAAGATCTTAGTGTCTGCAGAAAACAATTTCTTAATTTAAAATTTTATACTTCTATATTATGTAAAAGAAGATATTTAACTAATGAATTTTTTCCCCGAATTTATAACAATAATTAATTTAAGGTTAAAATCGTTTGCATTCCTGGCCACGAATTTAGGTGTAAGATATTTACAAACAGAGTCTAGGAAATGTTCATAATCCAGCATTTCCTATACCGGGCGTTAGTTAAATCGACTATTGATTTCTGTAATTGCTTGAGGCGCCTTCCAGGGCGCTGAGTGAAAAAACTCTCACCCTCCTAATTTCCGCGCCACGACAATAGCGCAGATGGAGTCATTACATCAATTTAAACGTTAATTACTTAAAAATCTGTTTTTTCACACACTCTCAAATTGAAACATGTGGTTGCTATTTCTGATTCACGAACACTAATATTTTATTAAAGTCTTTGAAAACTTCATAAGCTGTAAACACAAATATGTGGTTGAAATAAACACGAGTCTCGTGACTAACAGATTTTCAAGTTAACACAATTATTCCGTTCATAGATAATTCTTCTTCTGGAAGTCGATATATATATTTATATAAAATCCATAAAAATCACAAAATTCTTTTATCATCTGAATGTTTGACTCATTTTCTTACTTGACTATTATTTCCTTGTAACAATTTAAATTCCAAATTATTCTCTAAATTTTACCATTAAGCCCTTATATATCAGAATGTCAGAAAAATTAAATCACGTCACTACCGTCCTATACTGTATTTGATACATTTTAATATAACACTGGGTTTGCATAATGAAATTATGTAAGTTCAAAATAGGCACCTTTCATCAAAATTACGAATTCTTCGATATCTCGTACATTATAAATTTAAAATAACTGCATATACTCCATTTATAAGTCTACAATTGAGAAAAACTTAAATAAACTAAATTCTTTGTGTATGTTTTCAGAATGCAAACACTACGAATAAAATTTTGCTGACTGAAGAAACGTTCTTTTTACGGACCGATCTTTAGATATCTGCACAAACGAATAGGCCTAATAAATATAGAGTTATGCTATGTGTAAAGGTAATGTACAGATTTACGGCGTTTAAATCTTATATGAGAAAAATGGAGCAAAGGGAAGCTGAATCTACAAAAATTTATCACTTAACCGTGGTTCCCGCAGTCATAAAATATTATATACTTTACATTTCAATGAATATTTAACGTTCGATAATAATTTCGGTAGTTCATGTGACTGTCAAACCATCACGAATAATAAGTAATATGTCATTGAAGAGAACTCGTTATCACGTGATTGAGTCGGCTCCCGCCAGCGAAATTTTGGTAAATGTATGCGGATGCGGAAAGACCGGCTTTATTCCTTGGGATTCTATTCCATCTCGTGAATAAAACATATGAAGGAGGAAATGTTTCTACTTCTTCCCTGCAAATACTGCGGACAATTACGCATACGTAATGTGAATAATAGAAAATTTTATTTCTGTATATGCCACCTCATTTTCCCTTGCAATATGTTTAACATTTGTGGGCGAAAATGATGAATACAATTTCTTTAAGAACGCATTTAATGATATTCACCGGAAACACTTTACAAAATGCTACAGTTTTACGAAAATTAAATAAAAATATTTTAAAAATATATAATTTTCGACACTATCCAAGTGTGATTTAAAAGCAAGCAATTTATAAAACACCCTGTCAAACTATAACAAGTACGATTTATGTTATGTTGTTGCGAAACTTGACAAAAAATTTACTATTTCCGATTAACCATCAGTAACAGTTGATTGTCCTAAGGCTGAAAATAATTTTGTTTGTCATCACCTTTCTAAATATTGTGAAAATTTCCATAAAATTTATCGACATGATATACCGTCATTTTAGAAGTTAGTTTAAGGGAAATTACGAAATATTAATTTGCAAGATGAATTTCTTAATAATACCCGTTAACTTGTGTTAAATTAAGAATGTGTATCTTTCAGAAATACCATATGTTCTAATTTAAACTATGATGCCAATAAAATGTAATATTAATAATCATTTACAAGTTTTCAATTAATTTCACGACGACAGAGGTTTTCAAGCTTTATGGATGCATGTCAAAATTACACTACAGGAGATACACAGTTACATTTTCACTTAGTACCATTTACTTACCTTTTATACATTAAAAGGGATTTTAAAATTCGCGATTCACAGAATTATATTACACATCATTCTTCATTATTTCATTAAATAAGCCTATTTTTTTATTATATGTCAATTTACTTTAGTGCTATATGTGTAAATTTGGTTATCAATATATTTTATTTTAATTTATGAAATATATTAGCCAACGTTAAAACCTGACCAGTTTTTGTAGCCAACGTCAACTTTGTAATTAGCAGTGTAGCACGTACTAGACCTGAAAATTCAATAATAAATATTTCGCGTCTGCGCTTTTAAGAGGACGAATTTGTGGTTAGTGAGAACTTGTATTATAAGGATTTTCGTCAATCACATTATTTCTAGACGAATGAAATTTCGCGGTACAGAAAGATCTACTATGTTATTCGATAAAATAAATTTCTTTCTCAGACTTCGTTGGTTATTCCCTGAATAGACATCAGCTAGAGAGAACCAACAACAGAGAACATCTGACAAATGGTAACTGCGAAGGTTTTAAATCCTATAGAGCGTATCTACGTAGATGAATGAACCTGATATTATCTTATTGTCTCTCAGAATATAGCCAGATAATTATTTTGTAGTGATAAATAGTATAGTTATTACTCAGTCTTTAATTAAATCAAATTATAAAAAAACCGCTACACTCTTTTTATTCAGACATAACAGAAAAATCGAAACGATCATAAACACTGTGATAAATTAAATCTGTATAAATTTGATTTTCAGATTCATAATCCTCTAGATGACGTCAAAACGTTCGTTTAAGCGTCTAACATAAATTCCAACCGCTGGCACCATGTAACATACATCCAACCGCGGGCGCCATGTGACATACATCCAACCGCTGCCGCGATGTATCATGCCGCCTGTTATCATGTAACACTCCACCACTGTGAACATGTAACATTCCAGCAGTTGGAAATGGGAAGTCCAGATAGATCGTTCACCAACCGAGCTATACCTCCGTTAGCTCACCTGGCTACCGATCTAGAGGATAAAGGAAGAATTAAGAACAGGAAATAGGAAAGTCGGTAACGTGAGGGTTCGGGTTCAACTAATTGAACCTAGGCGTAGTGGTTGGTGTTTCGCTGCACTTCAGTCAAATAAGAGTCGATGAAGAATAAAGAGATTTAATAGTTAGACATAAAATAAAGTAAGACAAACTGGCGGATAGCACCAGGAGCCACCGACCCGTCTGGAGGTTGGATCACGACTGACTTTTCCCAAGAGCTCTGAACAATTCGAAGACTCCTTTCCCCCTCCCTGATGATTCTAAGTCTCCAATGAGAAATACTCTTACAGGGTGGAGATTTCTGCTGACGTGTACATGTCTGCATAAAGTACTTAAAATGCTGACGACCGTCTAGACGCAGCGTCATCACAGCTGCCTAGGTGCAGGGGTGAAGACTTATGTGTTGCTGTGTTTAGTCACTTTAACTGCATCAGCGTTCTGCGCCCTCTTAGGTCCGCTATGCTGAAGAGACGTTATGATAAGAGGGCACGTGTAGACTATTTATTATATTACACGCCCTCCCTTAAACAGGATTGGAATCGGCCGGTGTCGATTCAAATCCCTATTTAAGTTTCTATTACCTATTTAGGTATTAGTGCTTTGATTAATATTTATATTTACATCTTCCGGGGGTGACTCCTTTACAATAGCTTCTATGTATTTCATTGGTAGGATACATTTATAGAAGTGTGCTATCTTTTGCCGTAAGGAGGGAAAGGGTACATATAAGCAATTACAAATAAAATAACAAATGATTGCCACACACATAATTCCAAATACAATTACTACACTAAACAAAAGTATTGGCTCAGTTACATCAGTTGTTGCAGTAGTATCTAAAAGTTTTGACAATTTCTCTATTTCTACCAGTTGTTCAGTATTATTTATTATCATCTTTAATGTCCACTTAGCTGATGGTTCTTGCGACACAACATCAGAGTAATGATTAACATTCTTTGAGTATAACGTTTGTAAATTAGGTGTAAAGTCTAGGTTTTCTTCAATAACAGTTTCTGCTAAAGAGTACAATATCATCTTTCTCGTGTATGCCTTGCACCTAGGTGGTAACGATAATTTACCGGCTCCCGATAAATTCAAAATTGTATTGGTGTTATTACAATTAACCATAAGTTTTTCCATTACTGGAGTCACATATATAAATTCATTAGTATTAAGAGGTAAAACTAACAATTCTGCCAAAGTGATAAAATGAATGTTACAATTTTCTGGTAATGAAGACGTGGAAGGGTGAATTAGTGACGCAACACAATCCGTTGATTCACTGGTGAATGTGTAAATTATTACATTTTTATCACAGTAATAAACATTGTTTCTAGAAGTGTAACATTTTAGTAAATCATTTGAAGTTAATTTTACATATTTTAATCGAGTCACATCAGTCCCTATGTATTCGTCTTTCAAGGAAATATCCACACACGCATAATGAGTTGCGTTATACTGAAATGGAAATTTTACAAGTCTATACAACTGATATACGGTTTCTCCATGAAGCGGTACTTTAATCCTATACACTAATTGTCTGTTAAACATATATACAGTAGGAGGTATGATAGTTAATAGTTCAAAGGAAAGGTTAGTGAATGAGTCTGTTCCTATTACACCATTGATGAGTTCTTGTCTCATGCGTCTTATATTAGAAGGGTTTAAACTAATTAAAACAAATAAATTCAAAAAAATTTAATAACTTTGCTCCTCAAAGAAATTATCTTTAGCTCGACCTTACATGATACTTAACTCACTTGCTCTAGATTTTGTCCTTGAAACACTTGAACGGTCAGTAAGTCATGCCTTATCTCGTGAATAGAATTTAATACACGTATTACAACATAAATACAAAATTATTACTTCAAATTCCCTATGATAATTGTTAACTACCCCCAACGTTTAGATCTACCTATTTCTCTTTCTGTCTTATCGTCGTTTTATTAGGATCTAATCTTTCCTGATAATGTTTTAAGTGATCTTTCCTGATAATGTTTTAAGTGATCTTTCCTGATTATGTTTTAAGTGATCTTTCCTGATAATGTTTTAAGTGATCGGAGTGTACCCAGATTTTCGTCTTTCCACTTTCAGGTCTAATTCTCATGTTAGGGAAGCTTGATTCTTCGATAATATATGGTCCAGTGTACCTAGCATCCATTTTTCTGCGGTTCTCTTTCTTTAGCAACACTTTATCACCGGGTTTGAATTCGACAGAGTGGAATGAAACCGCATCTCTCTGTTTTTCTTTAGTGGCAATCAAATTCTGTCTCGCTATTTGGTGACTAGTTTGTAATCTGTACTTCAGCTGCAATATTAGGTCATCATAATTACATAGGGGTTGGGGTGATTTTTGAAAAATTCCCGGAATGTTGCACACCCTTCCAAACATCAATTCGTATGGGGTGTGCCTAGTTGTAGAATGGGGTGTCGTATTGTAGACAAAAACCGCAAATGGTAACTACTGATCCCAGTCATGTTTCAATGGGTCCGCGTAGATTCTTAAGTAATTTGCTAAACTGGAATGACTCCGTTCGAGCGAACCGATTGTTTGCGGATGATATGCAGTGCTATTCAATTTCTGTATCCTAAGCAGTTTACATAATCGTTTAAAAACTTCGCTCATAAAATTAGTACCTTGATCTGTCAAAACTATCGAAGGAATGCCATACACTAAAATAACTCGGTTTACAAATGCTTCTGCGACCGACTCCGCGGTTTGGTTAATAAGAGGTATTGCGATTAAATATTTTGAGAGAACGTCTTGCAATGTCAGTACATATTTGTAACCGGATTCAGTAGTATTCAAGGGACCAAATATGTCGAGTTCGACTTTGTCCCAAAGATGATCTGGAGTATTAGTAACCTGAAGTTGTTGCTTAGTTTGTTGATTGGAGCTTTTAAAGAGCTGACATTCTCTACAACTTGAAATGTAACAACATTTGGAGTGGGGATATGATGTACGGCCGCGGTTGTAGTACTCAAATTGTCCCCAGGGAGGTGGAAAATGTCCATAAATTCTAAACATAATTTCACTATTTCCTCCGAGGCCTTTCCTTCACCGTTAACACGCAATTTAGACAATAATAAATTCCGCCTTTTCTCCGTAAACAACTTGGAAGTTTCAATTGGAAGTTGCTTCAAATTAGTGGGAGGTTTTACTAAATCTGGGTTAGTATTGACTAGTATGGGGTAAGGTGTTGTGTTTACCACTAGACATTTAAAAACCTTATCTCGACACTCCACCAAACAACAAGAACACCGGAGTCCTGGCTGTAACAACTGATTTTCGATTAGTCTCACCCCTCTTTCCTCCGTTTTCCGTTCAATAATCGTCTCGCTATACGGTGGTGCTACATTGTCACAGGTTAACACAAAATTACATGCTGTCAAAAATTCCTGACCTAAGATTAAATTCAATTTTCCTGGTAACTCCTGCACTATATAAAACACGTGATCTATATTTGTATTCCCATTATCTATTTTCATCTTAATGGAGCCATAAACTACCAGACTGCTTCCTGTTATACCTTCAATTTCCAACTTACTTTCCTGTAATCCCTCTAGACCTGAAAGGGAATTAATACTCACTAGGTTGGGAATGGACCCTGTGTCCACTAATGCCAACCCTTACCCATTTTTTAAGTGTCTTGAGCTCACTACTACGCAATATCGCCCCCAAGAACACTCCCCGTTTTCTTTCAATAATCTGGCGATCCGTGCTTCGTCCTCTCTGTGGGAATCGTGCACCTCCGGAAACGCCATTTCGCCCCTAAGATCACTCTCCTTATTACATGAACTCCTGCCACGTAATGCAGCGTCCCTTGCCTCGTCCTCTCTATGGGAATCGAGCACCTCTGGAAACGCCCTCTCGCCCCTAAAATCACTTCCCTTATTACATGAACTCCTGCCATGGAATGTAGCGTTCCTTGCCTCGTCCTCTCTATGGGAATCGAGCACCTCTGGAAACGCCCTCTCGCCCCCAAGATCACTCCCCTTATTACATGAACTCCTGCCATGTAATGCAGCGTCCCGTGCCTCGTCCTGTCTATGGGAATCGAGCACCTCTGGAAACGCCCGCTGCCGCGTCACGTCAAAACCGCATACATCCCCTATCATTTTGGCGCCAAGACGTTTTTGCCCATCTGATTCGCTAGAAGCCGCGACATCAGTTGACATATACGATTCAAGGCCCATTCTCTGAATCCTCGGGATCTGATCAGCTACGTTCCTAGCGGACTTTTTAAATTTATGCTTCACATGAACTCCTGCCATGTCCGTCGCAAAGGCGTGCGTCACCTTACGTTGTCGCTTTACCGCACCAATTTGTGCGCACTGTACGGAAAGTCGATCTTCCGTAGGACACACCCTAACACACCGCGGATTTTTCTCATTTTGGGAGTTGGGGCACGAGCTTAATAACTTATCGCTTACACGACTCTGAACACTTAATTCGTCGGTATTCGCGATTCTGCCAACGCTGAAGGCACCTGAACCCTCAGCGTCTAATTCAAGTTTTTTGCAATTCCACATGTATTAGCCAAATGGCCATATCTATTACACTTGGTACATCTGATCACTGCTCTACAATCTCTAACTATATGTCCTATCTTTCCACACCCGTAACATTTCGGAGACTCTCTTTCTCGGTTTGCTTCCATTTTTACCCTAGCCCGGTCTCTATCACTAGTAGACGGATGTCCCATAGGTTGCCTTTCATATCTCCTTGGCTGCGATGCCCCTCCAATTTTCATAGCTGCGATTTCTACTTCCTCCGACCCTGCAATTTCACAAAGCTGCGCTAAACTGACGTCATCATTTTTCGATTTTACCAAATACTTCACCATTTGGTCCCTAAGACCAGAGATAAAGGTCGCTTTTAACAGTTCATCTACCAACTCTATTCCGCCCCGCACGTATATATCTTCACCAAGTCCATCCCGTCGTTCTGACGCCCTTAATTTCGCTCTTACTTCTCTTCTCATCGCGATACCTAAATCTTCCAAACGGCCCATAAAGTCTTTTACAGTTTCTCCTGAATTTTGTTTCAACTGGCAAAGAATCGATATATAATGTGCAAGAGTCTTTTTGGTCAAATAACTATCCTCTAAAGAAGCCTTTATTTCCGACCAATTTCCGTGTGGTCGCGCCAATATTTTTTCCTTTGCCTTCCCAATTACTTTTGATTCAACAAATTTTAAAATTAGCCCCTGTTTTGCCGGCTTGACTGCACCCAGAGCAAGTTCTACGCATTCTATAAAATTTCGCAATAAGCTAGGTGTCCCGTCGAAGGTTACCGTAATTAACTTAGCAGCTTCTGCAACTGACAAATATAGGTCGTCATCAAGTACGTCAGGTTGGGAATCGTCTATAATAGGAGGCTCTCGTGACATGTTATCGTCTGTCTGAATACCCTGTTCAATTTTGCCCTTCGAAGCTTTTACTTGGCCTCTAGTGCCTTTCGACATATGAGACAAAACCCCTCTCAATAAGGAACTGACTCACCGTTTGAAGATTGAAGATGTAGGGTACGCCAGGGAAGAATCGCTGCTGTCTGCTTTCGGAAGTGGATTCGCGTGTCCGCGTTGAGGCCTCGCTCGTCGCCGTGTAGTACTAGAAGAATTCGCTGAGTCTCGTAGCTCTGGATCTGCTGACCGGTGGTGTCGTCTGTACGTCTCTGCGATGAGATGTAACCTCGCCCGCCGATGTGAAGTACTAGAAGAATTCGCTGAGTCTCGTAGCTCTGGAATCTGCTGACCGGTGGTGTCGTCTGTACGTCTCTGCGATGAGGTGCCCAGCTGTTTAAGGCTCCGCGTTAACACTTCTTTGACCTAAAACAGCAATCCCGACTGCATTTCTTGCTCCAACTCAATAGCTACCAGGTCTAGCTAATCATCGGAGTCTGAATGCCCCTGTGCGTCGCTCAACTCCACGCGCAGTCGAACGTCCGTCACAACTGTGAATTGGCCATTCTCACAGTGTTAAAGACAATTCACTCGCTTCGACTGACCAATGTTGCGTAACACCCACTAGCCTAATATCTCAACGTGCTGCCACCATGTAACATACATCCAACCGCGGGCGCCATGTGACATACATCCAACCGCTGCCGCGATGTATCATGCCGCCTGTTATCATGTAACACTCCACCACTGTGAACATGTAACATTCCAGCAGTTGGAAATGGGAAGTCCAGATAGATCGTTCACCAACCGAGCTATACCTCCGTTAGCTCACCTGGCTACCGATCTAGAGGATAAAGGAAGAATTAAGAACAGGAAATAGGAAAGTCGGTAACGTGAGGGTTCGGGTTCAACTAATTGAACCTAGGCGTAGTGGTTGGTGTTTCGCTGCACTTCAGTCAAATAAGAGTCGATGAAGAATAAAGAGATTTAATAGTTAGACATAAAATAAAGTAAGACAAACTGGCGGATAGCACCAGGAGCCACCGACCCGTCTGGAGGTTGGATCACGACTGACTTTTCCCAAGAGCTCTGAACAATTCGAAGACTCCTTTCCCCCTCCCTGATGATTCTAAGTCTCCAATGAGAAATACTCTTACAGGGTGGAGATTTCTGCTGACGTGTACATGTCTGCATAAAGTACTTAAAATGCTGACGACCGTCTAGACGCAGCGTCATCACAGCTGCCTAGGTGCAGGGGTGAAGACTTATGTGTTGCTGTGTTTAGTCACTTTAACTGCATCAGCGTTCTGCGCCCTCTTAGGTCCGCTATGCTGAAGAGACGTTATGATAAGAGGGCACGTGTAGACTATTTATTATATTACAAGCGGAATATTGAGAATAATTAATATTAAATTCAATGAGGTAATGAAATCCATTAAGGTATAAAATATTTAAATTTTGAATTTTTTTGATGTTTATTGGGTTAATTGTCGCAAACAAAAAAATAATTTGAATTACAATTAAAGATCAATCTATAAAAATAAAATTAAGGAATAATTACTGATAGAAAAAAAATATATAAAATTCTAAACACTAATATTTTCCAAAGTTTACAAATTACGTCCGCTTGTTGTACATAAATGGTATGGAAAAGAGAACTTTCTAAATGCTTCATGGTCTTTGATCTTGGATTAAATCTCAAATGAGATTGTTCACGCGTGACGTTAAGCGTCAAAGGCTCAAATCCAGCTGTGTTGGGTGATTTGTAGAGCTAAACATTGAATGTAAAAATTTCTGTGTTTATGTTGGGAGAGCTTAATATTAGCACGGTCAGTATATGACAAACCGAACTACCCTTCGAGACATTTGTAATCAAGTATGCTGCTGACATATTATGATCGAAGTCGGGAAATCTAGAATGTATATTAAAATGTAATATTGAAAACGTTTAGTTAGTAGCCATTTTGTTTTAAGGTATTCTAAGCATCCGATGTGCCACTACATGCAGCTGGTCTCAAAGACCAAAAAGCAGATTATGTAACAAGATTATAATTTTTTAAAACAAAAATTTATTCACTCACTTAAAAATTCATTAACAACTTCTACTACTGAATTATTTATTCAAATTGAAATTTTTATTAGTTAAGAAAAAAAGCACATTATAAAAAAATTAACATATCGGTCAAAATTGGATTTACACTACAAAATTGCTAGAATTACGTTTTGACTGATCACATTTTCCACCAATGTCGCCTTATCTTCATTTTGTTTTGGAAAACTAAATATTAGGGTAAAACAATGAAAGTAATGAACAGTGTTGTGTCATCTCATAAATATCCATATTTTCTGTCAGTTTTTATAAATATTTCGTATATAACGTACTGTACGGTTTAATAATTTGTTACAGAAAAATTCCTTTAAAACGAACACCGCATTGTCACATGTCAAGGAGGAAAAGGAGAAAAATAAGTGGAATGAAATTAAAATATTGTATAGGGAATATAATAAATTTAAACGTGGAGCCTTGGAAGGGATGTATATTTATAAAGAAAGTAACAAGGCGAAGAATGCAAGGAATGAAATAGAAATGGTGCGGAAGCTGTACGGAAATGTTTTGAATAACCTAGATTCGATATATATTTGGGGACAATGTCAAGTTCAGTTAGATAATTAATATAGCATGTAATGGATATTGAACTTATGAATATGGTAGTAACGATTCTGGAATATATGAGGCGCCACAGTGATGTGCATTGCTGTTAATATATGTGGTCGGAACACGTACTCCGCATTGACGCGAAGTCTATCGTCACAAAACGGACTCAAACGATCTCTATTTAACACGTAGTTTTAACGCATATGGTATTCATCATTTAATATTTTTAATTTTATATGTAACGTTTGTAGTTATACTATTGACTAATGTTATATTATTTTACAGATGATTGTGGCCGAATTGCTGAAAGCTTCCTCGTGATTATATCAATGTCACTATATTTCTCAGAGAAATATGAAAGGTTCAGGACTTTTTTTTAGGGCAACAGGCTACATGAGGGTAATCCACTTTGGACAACTCCCCTTTAATAGCATAGGAAGGGATTTGAAAGGGGGGATGCGGAAGGGTAGAAGAAGGTAGCCAAGGGTTAACTAGGGCCCCCGGGCTGTTTTTTAAGGATCCTACCTGGCATTCGCCTAAAGAAATGCAGGGAAAACCCTAGAAAAACCTGCATCAGGTAGGTCGGGCATTGGGTACTTGTCCCACGCCCTTCCGATAGCCGGAGAGAAGTTTGCTGTGGGGACGCAGCATTCCCTTCTCCGTGCCTCGACCAGTTTAGGAGGCAGCTGGCCGACTATTCCAATAGGAATAGCGAACAACTCTTACCGTATGCCCAAGGTCTTCGACCCCGGAACATACACCTCTCAAAACAGGCCGAGGTGCCTCGGCTTGTGGGAACCTTAGTTCAAAAACGGAGAGGAAAATGCATACCCAAAGGTAGCCCCTTCGTATCTCTCCTAAAAGGTTCTGCCTGCGAGAGAATCCTCTCGCAGGCTTACTCGCAGGCTTGCTTTTTTGGTTCAGGACTGGAATAGGTGACTTTTTTATTAGTTAATATTAGTTACTTTACTTAAAAATAGTCAGTGAAAACAAATCTCTAATAAAAACTTAAATTATACGCATTTTCACAACATTCATGCGTGCGAGAAGGACAATGGATGTTCACCCATGAAACAAGGATGATATATGCATTCCATTGTTGTAATTGTCACTGCATAAAAATGCAAATACACCTCACTATTGTTAAAACATGTCCTTTGCAGTTGAAAAATATTGCGCAAGCAAATATTTGTTTTGAGTAGTAGCATGGTTGCTTAATTTTATGAATCAAGATAGATAAAAAACAGAAAATTGCAAATAATGAGAACACGGTTGTAAAAAGAGGGATACAACCAATATTCCTTATTAACAACGCTTATACATTGCAACAGTAATTGTCACGTACATTCTACATACTATTTGTATATTTTCACTTCGCAAGAGTTAGACACAGGATAATATCGTAAATTACTTTAACAATAATGATATAGATTTGGGTTTTGATAATTAAACAAATTACTTTTTTAAATTTTACAATAATATTATTCCTTATAAAGTAATATTTACAATTTATAAAAATATTCTACTGCTCAAGGTTTCGACTTCTATAAGTCTCTTTCTCAGAGGAGTTTGTTGGTTCTATTTCCGAATTGATGGTAGCACAGTTACATTGAATTCAATTTTTCCTTACTTTAATTGATTTTGTAGCTTGCTTTCTTGAATTTTATTTCAGCGACCAGGCTATTCTTCCTCCTAGTTGCTGGAAAGACTAATACAGCGGCGATAATAATTGATTTACTATCTTTACGTAACTATTGTCTCTATTCTATCCTCCACCCATTCCGCCTTATTTTTTTAACATCTCTCCGTCCTCTGAAGTAACGTTAGTTTTATGCTTATAAATTTGTCAATAAATCACAGTTACTATAAATCAGAATATATATTACTAATTTCGTTCCTCCAATATTCCACATCACGAATACGACGTCATACAATGGCACCACCTCACCTCTACGTATTCGTCTTTTTTTCGAGCAAGCACTTTTGTGTACTTTACCTTCAGTTTTCTCTTTAGGCGTTGTAAGCAAGGATTGCGAGCGTCGCTCTCCGGAGCTATTTCCAAGCTAAGCCGACTTTTATTAGTTCAGTTTATATTGCAGTAGATACAGTTTTCGTATGAGACGATGTTTCTGATTAGTAATGATTTTAATATTTCCTCTTTTTATTATGACAGTTCAGGTCTCATCGTCTATGGTCTTGGAGCATTTTAATACACGAGAATACGATTTTTTTAAAGTTAAATTTATTTGTAGTAACTTAATGGTTATAACTTAATGGTGAACGTGTTTATATTAAAATTGAAAAAGTAGCTAAAATGATATTCATTACTTCTACATTTGATAATAGCCGTTTACTAAATTTTTCTGTTATGATAAAGCTTACAATTTTAACGTAATTTCATTTCATAAAGTGTGGTATTAGAGAAGACAGAATAATGTAATCACTAACGTAACAATTTCTTAATAGGCACAAGATCATCTCTGAATATATTTTAGCTTGCAGAAGGCAATTTAATATTAAGCCTCTATTCATATTTCTTTGAAAGATACAGATGAATGATTAACTTTTAAATCAACAATAAATGTTTGAAACGATGATTAATGCTGCAGATCCAACATGATTTATTGCTATACCGAACGTTATAATTCATCTGAATGTTATGATTTATAATTTGCGTATGTAGGGAAACGTAATATTATGATTAAATGCAGTAGAAATCACCTATTAGTATTATTGTCAACTCTATCCGAATTGTTTTGATAATAACGCTATAAATATTAAATTAAAGGGTTTGTTTGAAATACAATGGCATTTTTTTAAAATCATATAAATAAAAATTATAGTAAAATTATTGAATAAAGATTTATGCTTTAACGGTAACAAAATTTTTGTCATACATAGTGAAAGGAACAAGAAAGATTTTTCATCTTATTTGTCCGTCTTAAAATGTAAAACAATATAATGTTGAAAATAAAATCGTAGATATTCAACATTTATGAAATTTAATACTAAATAAAAACTAACCTAAATTATTTCTAAATTAGAATTACAAATTTATAAAAAAACTCTTAAAAATAATTTTAAAAAATATGACAAGTTATAAAATAATGGATTTTAAATATTCCTTAATTAAAAGATATGAATTAAATAAATTAACGACCTATTGAAAAATATTTTATTTAACGTAACGACGTTTTTTTATTATGGTAAAAAAAATTGTAATACATAGTGAAAATAAAAAACAATATTTCAACGCAAACATTAATATTATTAATTTTTTCTTATTTCTTCTTCTTAAAATTTTATACAATGTAATAAAGAAAAGAAAATAATACATTTTCAATTTTTTTGCATCTTAATATTGAATTAATTTCTAAAATTAATTATTTTCAAATTAAAATTACAAATTTATACATAATATTTTATTTTATTATAAGAAAAATTTAAAAACAATAAATTATTATAAATATTACTTAATGTTAAGGAATTTTTTTTTAAAATGAGTGATTTTAAAATTATTTTAGTACGTACCATGTCGAAAAAAATTGTGACCGTAGAAACAACCTAATGAAGTTCTAGATTGTACATGCTTGTGCCAAATAAAATATTTTAAAATATCTGTATGAAGGTCATTAATTTATTTAGCTTATAGGCTGTTATATAGAAAAATTAAATGGAAAACTGTGCGTAATTCGATCTTGGTTATGCGACCATGTATACATTTTATGACCGAAGTAATCTTTATATATGGTGATGTTCTCTGGCGGCGTCAGTTCCTGATTCAGAACCGTTGCTTCGATGGTGATAAACATTGCCAAATTGAGTCTTTTCCTCCGGGCTGGTAATTTCATGTTCTGAAGAATGTTTAGATATTTTGGGTTTCTTTACTATATACATCTAAATGTCTACCTCCATCTGATTAACTTAATTCCTCTGTCTCCTTCCACCTCCCTGTATAGTTTTTGTCTACTTGACTGTTTTTATTTTTGAGTATGCAGTGTATAACTATTAATAGGAGTTGTAAGTATTATTTAATCGATATATGTCGATGTCAGACTTTTTCTTCCCCGAACGAGATTTAACTAATTAGTCACGTTAATCTTTAAAACTCGAAATAACCCTAGATAAAACGAGCTTTTGTCTCTAAGATGGCGGGGTTTCGCAGACATGCTATTGGATTGCCAGTATAAGCAGTTTATCCCACTAAGACCCAACTCGAGGGGTAATTACACGCGGCTTTCAGCAAGGCGACAGGCGTGAATGTCCAATTACCGCATATTGAAGAGGCGGGTCTCCCATTCAAGTGTTGTTGATCACGGTCCCTCAATGCCTCTGTGTGGCGAGGGTGTTATCTCTTCTGCGTCCTTTCCGCTTTTGTGTGGCTTTTCTTGTTGAAATTAATATGGCCAGAAATCCGCTGCAAATCAATTGGCGACTTCATAACTGGGGGACCTCTAACACACATACCACATACGTACACATAAGCTGAGCAATAGGTGGTAGCAGTAACCCTTTCTAAAATCGTATTTCATTACAATTTGTTTTAATACAAATAAAACAGAACTTACAAAATTCCTTTTGCAAGAATTTTAGTTTCATACGAACTATTGTAATTCACTCAATCCAGTTTTAATAATTCTATTCAGTTCTCTTTTATTAATAATTAGCTCTACAGAAAAATTTCAATAGTTGTTAAACGTGCTTTGTTACACTTTATTCTAAAATCCTATGCCAATTGCTCCGACGTTATTAGTCTCTAGACTTGATTTTTTTATTAATTGGACAAACTTAATTTTCTCCTCACTATATATTATATAGTATTTGGTTTATTTTAATACTTAAAATTACTGTATACGACATACATCATTTCAAGTTCATCATAAGATGCAGTTTTTGGCCTTGATAATGAGGTCGTATCGAACGTTACTTAGTTTCTAGGACTCCAACTTTTTCACATTTTTTAAGGACTCTACTGAGTAACCGACTCGTATATATGCAGATATACCATTTAAATTTACTTTAGATTATTTTTTTAAATAGACCGCATGGACGAAGCACAATACACAGGATTTTTACAGTTGTTGTTAGAGTATGGAGCGTTTTCAATGCTTATAACAGCATCGACTGCTACATTTGATTATTTTCCTGTTTAATATTCATTGAAATTCTGTGTGAGACATCTACCATTGTGTTGTAATCAAGAAAAATGTTTCCATGTATTCAAAAATTTAACGGGAATCGACCTTTGGATACTTCGAAAGCTGGAAACTTGTCATCGACATTGGATAGAAAATGGATCAGTTATCCTTTATCACTTCACGAAAAGCTACATGACCCATCGCGTGATGTCATAGACAATGAAGCACAACTTTGATGTGGTGTGTCGTTATCGTCTATTCCTAGCTTATTACCTCTAATTTTTGGGGGGTTTCCAAACGCTGAATAACACTGTCCATAGTGTCCTTGTTTTGAATAATCATAAAATTTATTTTTATTAAACTGGGCTAATGAGAAGCGTTAACGGGGGTCTTTAAAATGAATCGGAATTTGGTTATTTGATTGCTGAATTATTAATGTTGTATCAAGAATTTTCAATACAGACATTGATTTTGGAAGCATTTGATCAGAAAGGCTCGCCATTTCTTTGTAATGCTACATCACCTTCAGTTTTTGCGAAGTTTGTTTTGCAGTCTATTTGTCTTCTTCCTCCACTGCTTTATTTTCTAGCTTATTTCAAGCTTGTTACTTCCTGGTATTCGGGTTACGTAGCACATGCAGTTCACTGATGCTCGTTGAGAGATGAGCTTTTGTGTTTGTTCACTACCGTTTAATCAATTCAGCCTCAGAGTGCAATGAACTGAAACTCTGGCCATTTACATTTACCTAACAAAGCTTGGGTGCAGTTTTCCCCGTACGTACTTGTTTGCTGTCGGAAGCGTATTAACAGCCAATTGAGGTGGGGAGGTCTGACGCTGAATATGTTCAGGAATTCACTTCCAATGTTTTAAAGCAAACGAAACATTTATGAATAAACCAAAAATACTAAATCTTCTTTATTCAATGTCTTTTTTTAAAATAATATAAAGCGCTATTATGGAAATTTATGGGAAACCATATTCCCTCTATAATTAAATTGAAGAATAAGACTATTTTACGTCAACTTTACCTTTCAATTTTTAGGTGAGACTCATGAGCATCATTTGCAAATGAATACATGTTTAAGGAAAATAATTATTACTTGTCATTCGTAACACATAGGTTCAATTTTTGAAAATTCTGAATGTGTTCCTTGATCACTTTGTGGGAAAAAAATTATTTGATGAAGAGGCTTCATACAGGGATTTGTTGCTTGCCCATACACTGAATTCAAACCTCAGTAAGATCAATGGTGAAGTGTGTTTCGTCTGCATATATCCAAGTCAGTTTCTCAGTAGAGTCCTTACAAAATTTGAACAATGAATTAAAAAGTGTGAAGAAAGGAATTTGAACAAAATAAAGTGTGCATTTTCCTTCTTCTCTTGGTATGGTTTCCCATTCAAACTCCTACACAATACTTTCATTCAGTAGATCGAACAATGAGCTGTCACAAACTAAAGAACTGTCACTCCCAACATTGACTGGATTCCTTTCATTCGTCCTTTGGGCATTGTACGAGAAAAAAATCAATCAGTAAGCAAGCTATGAGCTAAGGGTATTGAATATATTATGAGACTTGTTACATTTAAATAATATTTGAGTAACCACAGAAAGTGTTGTAGAGGAATTGTGTAAATTTAATCAGACATTTCAAAAAATATTGAAAACGATAAATAAGAGAACATTTTTAATTTCAAGACGTTGTATCTGTTAATTATTAGTAAAGCGAGGTAAGGGCCATTTTAAGTCACAGTCGGCCGGATTATTGGATACGGGCCTTACAAATACCTTAAAATGTTGTAAGTTGACCCGAAATTCAGAAAATATAACAACTTTATCAGACGCTTTAAATGAAATATTACAGGAGAATCTCAAAAAATGAAATTAATAACCACATCAAAAAGTTGATAAAATTTTTATTTTAGATCATGATTATGTTTTTAGTCTGACAACGGGTAATATAGGTTGAAAACATATTCATAACCTGCGTTACATTTTCGTGTTTAGTAGTTACATAAAATTCGATTACATATACTAAGGAATTTCAATATTAGCATTAAGCAGATAAACCATTTTAACAGACGATCACAAGTAATTTGTTGAAAATTAAGGGAAATTAAGTTAAACACAATATGTGATGTGTTCACATTCACGCCTATGCCATCATAAAAACAAATGAATCTGGTACTCTTCATTTTTATGTCAGAAATCTCATGCAATTAATGCAGAATGGGGCTCATAAACGGAAAATAGGCGAGGAGGTAAAGCGTACCTATATTGCATTAATTAATGTCGCAATAAAATTGGCATTCATTTCAAATTATGTACTTTGAATTTATACAGTGTTTTGAATTCCAATAACTCACCTGCGTTAAGTTGGTTTTGAATACTTTATTAACATCCAACTAAAAATCTTCATTTTTATCTGAGACTTAATAATTTAATTTTCCCAATACACTATTGTTTTAGCACAGTAATTCATTTATTAAAATACATAAATTATGAAACAACAAACATTATTGTCAACTTATTATGAAACTTTTCGAATATTATAAATAAGATACATTGTGTTTTAAATCGTGGACTTTGTCACGTATAGAAATGGTAATATTATTTGAATATGTCTTTGAGAACCTTTTATTTTAGTCATGACGATAACACGAGAAAAAATCTAGAGGCATTTAACAATTTCCTCTTTATTTAATTCACATTAATCAACAAGAAAATATTGAATTTTGTTGACCATGAACCATATACTGAATACTTAGAATATATTTCGAATAAAAAACTGGATAGTTATATGAAAAATGACTAACATTTTCTTGTACAAGTGAAATACATAGTTTATTACTTTTAAAATTGAAAAGTTTTTTTTTCCTTCAAGGAATTTATATGTAATATGACTGTTACATTATTCATTGAACTTTTTGATAAGTCACCATTTTAATTAGTAATCAAATTGATAATTTTCTAAAATATATATTTTTGAATATTTTGACCTTTTGAAAAATTATGGATATATTTCTAAAAGTTCAATTTTTAATAAAATTATATATTTCAGAAAATTAATAATCAGTTTTATTATAAAAATGGGATAGAATACAGAAACAAGATTATTAATTGTTAAAATACATTTTATTAAATATCAGTGTTTTTCCGAACTGACCTTTTCAATTGAAAAAGTGTTCAAAGATTGAAGCCTTTCCCGGTGCAGTTGTTCAATATATTGTTCTCGGAGTTCCGACACTTCGCCTAGAAGATGACGACAGAGCTTTTAGTCGTCGAAACGTTGCGTTCTACAATTATGCAAAACCCGGTTGAACTCCGAGAACAATATATTGAAAAAGTGTTGTTTAAAAACTAACTAAATCATTACTTCATACTAAAAAAATTTACTATTTCTATAATAGACATTCACAGAAAGTCCAATCAGTTTTAAAATCTTTTCAGGAAAGCACTATAGATCCTGGACGTCTAGTTTCACGGAAGGGGACTTCATAGTTATCACGATAAAATTTTTATTATAGGACTTATACAAAGTAAATTTTAACTAGTAAAATTATTTTATCATTGATTATCAGAACTAAATACTTTTTCAATTCATCATCAGGTTTGTGTTATTTAATGTCCTTTGATGTACCTTGAAACAAAAATTAGTAAATAAATATATTGTTTTATAAGTTCTTACTGCACAAAATTTAATTTTGTTACAGATGATTATGACATAACATTACTTAAATTTAAGTAATACAATTATGAACAATTCCCGTTTTTAAAAACCACATTTAATTCTGATACTGTATTTGTGTGTTTAAGCTTGATTAATAATTACTTTGATCAAAGAGCTTATTAGGTTGAAGAGAGTATTTTAGATTCATGTATGCATGCTCTGATTACTCCAGGCTTACGTCTTTGGTAGGATGCATGGTGAAGATAATGGTTAGCCGTGCAAATTACGCAGTGCAGAGACGCCATTTTGATCGCAACAGCATTGGACCTAGTCTTTGCCTTACACTTGAGACTCGGGTAAACATCACCAGTAACGGAATCAGAGGGAGACAATTTGCACTACAGCCCTTTCAGTTCTCCAGTGTCAACAGTTCCGTCGCGATGTGTGGCTTGGAGTTCGCAACTGTTTCTCATTCCATTACGTCAGACTAATGTGTTACAGTATTAGCACCGACGTTCTCTGTCAAGGGATAGAAAGCGACACTTTCCAGGAAACCTCAGGTGCGATTTTGCCTGATTGTGTTCCTTGAAACATTAAGGATTTGGAGTTGAAAGTATTTATTAGAAACTAGAATTCTAATAAAAACTTATTACTAGTCATGTATAATAAAAAATTATGAGAATAATGGTAACGTGCTCAAAAAAATATACTGGAGGCGTTTCCAAAAATAAATAAATGTATTTTATTATATTTCGTACACAAAATAATAATAAAAATTAAGTTTATAATTTACGTATATACAAAAAAAATTAAATTAAATTTAAAAATATAGAATATTGATTTTCATAATTATTTTTATTTCAGTAAAAATAACGAATAATTTTTCATTGCGTGCAATTTAAATTTTTATTACTGATTCATGTTTTTAAATATACTTATCAACTAATGAAAATAACTTTAATTTATTATTTACATTATTTAATTTTACTAAACTAATTAAATTTCTTCTTTGCATTTCATTACTTTCAATTAGTGACGTTCAAAATTTTCTAATGATGTCCCTGAAATTTCGTTTATTTAATCAAACTTCAGCTGAATATATAAAATATTTCTATTATTTGTAGTATTCAAAAACTTCTAGAACAGCAAATATCAGCCCTGCGAAAATTGAAAACTGTTATTAGGTCATTTTTTATTACATCCGTTGTTAGGAGCAGACTCTGTACAGAAAGTGGTCATTATTGAGTTATAGCCGCGAATTTCTGTATACAGAAACAAACTTCCGAAGTAACTTTATTGATGAAAAAGGTTCGGATGCTTTTAAGGGACGTCGGACATAATTGTGTTTATTAGCAGTGAAAAACATGTTTCGGACACAGGAAGTTCTGTGCTGACCACAGAAATTACGGGCTGTAGTGTGACTTTGTGCGGAAAGGAAAAGTAGAGGAATAAATGTTTGGACCTACTTTACATTAAAATTAAAAGTATAAACGTTTCCTTTATCTTTATATAATGATAGTATATATAAAATAACAGAGGTAACGCTGAATTACTAATTCCAAAAATTCACTGTAAAGAATCAGAGTTGAATAATACATTTTTAACACAATTCTTTGCAACCACTTTATCATAAAATTAATTATTTCTCTTTCGTAAAGATAAAATACATACAAAACTTCACGGCTTTCCCAGCTAGGATTTTTTTTTTGCAAAGAATAATTTGTCGGGTCTCCAACTCCTCAAAATACGTATTACACCTCTTTGCGCATTATTTATCATAGACCAATATTTAATTAGAACGAATAAAGACTACCCTAAGGATAATGCAAAAAAAATTGATCGTTGGCTAAAAGCCTGAAATTGGGTTGTTAATTAACACTGTATTTAAAAAATATAAATTAAAGTATAAAAGTAATTTTCGTTGTACTATTTAGAAATTGTATTAAGTTTTTTTAAAAACAAATAAATTTCTGTTAGATGGAATATTACAGATGTACAAATTACTAATTCTTTGTCTGCATGCTGGCTTGTGGCAGTCATCTAATTGAATCTGAATCTGATTCTCCGGCTGGTCCGTTCGAATAGGATTTGTGAGTGCATAGAAGTCCATTTGGAGTCTTCATTGCGTGTAGTTAGTTCAAAGTAATTCGATTATTGTTTGCCATCTAATTGAGTGGGACTTGCTACGGCAACATCCTATGCATGTCGTAATTGAATTATAAGTACCCTTTAGCCTTTAGCGACCCCGCTATCGAAATATACGAGGACAACGCAGGTCGGGCAGTGATAATGAATTTATAGAATGTATTGTGTACTCATGAAATAATTTTCGGGTTTTAAAGGCGAAAAGAATCAACACATTTTAAAAATGACAGTACTAATTACCCATGTACCTATCTTTAAAGAAAATGAATCGGAGAAATTCGGCTTATATAGACACAGAAAAATTCTGCCATGAATTAATCGTAATTATAAACTACGAGAAAATAGAATTATTATAATGTATTTGCGTAAGACGTTGTGTTTCTAAATAATTAATACTACCAAAAGAGTACGTTTTAAATAAAACACCTATGTGTTGAATATTTTTAAAGTTTATGTATCTTCATTCAAAATATAATGAAGTTACGATATTATTGGGTAAAGTTAATGATTGACATTTAAAGATTTCAAATTTTTATGTATTCTGGAAAAATCAGTTCAAAATGATAATGTAATAGGAAATTCTGGAATTCTTTACGTTTCTATTTTATCATAGTTGCAGATGTACAACACTAAACAATTCACTGATTATACATAACATATAAAATCATGGTGTAAACTCTCGCATTCGTTTGTATTTTACAGAAATATTTAAAAACCTCTAGTAATCCCCCCTTTCTAATCCCTTCCTATGCTATTAAAGGGGAGTTGCCCAAAGTGGATTACCCTCAAGTAGCCTGTTGCCCTAAAAAAAAAAAAAAAAATGTCATCGCTTAAATTTTCCCTGCATTCCTTTAGGCGAATGCCGGGTAGGATCCTTAAAATATAGCCCGGGGGCCCTAGTTAACCCTTGGCTACCTTCCTCTACCCTTCCGCATCCCTCCTTTCAAATCCCTTCCTATGCTATTAAAGGGGAGTTGCCCTAAGTGGATTACCCTCATGTAGCCTATTGCCCTAAAAAAAATAAAAAAAAAAGTCATCGCTTAAATGAAAAAAACTGTTGACTTGTCCCTGCATTCCAATGGAAATTTTTAACTTCCTTATTCCTCTTTAAAAATAAAGTTCACAATAAATCAGAACAAATATTTTTCTATCATCTAGAAACTATTTTAGAATTAATAAGAGCGGAAAATAGGGAAATTATTCGTATATTGCGTTTGCTGATGCTTCTGTTGTTCCGCTCATAAAAAACATGCGAATCAATTCCAAAAATGTTTTAATTAAAAACAATAACGCGAGTTTGTTCGCTTCTAATCCATTAGAACGGAATTTGAAATTATGAATTTGTCTTTTCTTGAAAAAATATTTTTTTAAAATTTAAATTGGAGGATGAAAGAAAATATGTTCATACTGCCAGATTTTGAAATAATTATTAACGTCCACGTGCATCAACTTTGATACAATTATGATACTAAGAACTTAAGTTATTGAATACGTAATATATATCGTATTCGTAGAGAAGAACAAAGGATGGAGGTTCCAGCTGGTGGCATGCTGTAGACCGATATCATTCGTTATTATTCTCTTTGAAGCCAATGTGTTGCTTAATTGCAGATTTTTCCAGCGACTAGAGTGCTTCACATTTTTTTTCATGGAAGTAGTAATTGTGGTCTCCCGCTTTGTGTTCGTCATAAATTCCCTAGTTATATATAAATATTTCATAAATTCGAAATGAATTTCCACTATTATGAACAGTAAAAATGACACAAACTACGCTATGGTGAACAAATTAATGTTTCTTCAGTTTACTTTGTGTGAATAATCATAACTCAAATATCATTTTAGTATACCTGGAAATGTTTTTCGTAACACAACCTTGATATTTATTTAATCTGTAAATCCTTATTGAATATAATATAAAGAATTTATAAATAAAAAATAATTTCATGATACAGTGTTCGGCTACAGTGAAGTTCCCCGAGTATTGACCCACATCATCAAATTAATTTAAGAATATTCTCTGACTAATAGTACGACAAAGAGGTTGAGATATCTAAATAATTACTGGTCGCGAGAAATAGCAAGTCCTGTCAGATGCGCAATAGGAGAGGGAGAATATTCAGGGGAGTATTTTCGTCAGGTGGGAACTCCTCACTACAATTTTAAAACACATTCTCATGAACGGGAAATATAGACAGCGGAAAGGTCTTGTTATCACACCCTCTACTTTTATAGATGCGTTTTTAGCCTTACAACATATGAACTGAAAACGATATGTTTCCTTGCGTCAGTGTTTCCAAAATGAGTTTTTACGCTACTTAGTTGCGCTAACAAAGGTTCGTACTAAACTGAGTTCCTGTGGACTACTGCTCATCGTATTCAAACAAGACTGCAGCTAAATGTAAATTAGGAGCACAATAAAAATAGTTTTTTCATAAATATAAAGAGCGACTTCAAAATAAATATTACCATTTTATTTCCGTGGTTTTATACTAGGATAAAATTACTACGTCTTTTCACTTTCTCAACGTATTTACCTACTGTAATTAATCAATATTGAAACTATAGGCCTGATTTAGTATACTTAAGAATTTCTGCGTGTGTGTTGTGTTTTTGTTGTCGTTTTCCCGAACGTAGCTTCTGCGACGGAGTTTTGCGGCAAGTCGTTCGCTCACGCCGTTGGCTAAAGGTCTGAATCTTGGCTTAGCCACACTTTATGGATGTTGGTCCCCGTTGCTGCTGTGCTCAGGTGCGACTGGATAATGCATTTCCCATGTTACACAGGTCCGCTAACCTAATTCGTCAACATAGGACGAAACACCTCTTACGACACTGACATCACATCACACGAACATTCGGGATGTTGTAAACGTCGTAACTGTACAAACGTGTTAGTCTTCAAAATGATGACCGATCACTGTCGAAACAGACGTAATATCATATATGACTAATAAGAATTAATAATTTTGAAAATATTTAAAATTTTGTCCCAAAAAAGAACATCTCTTCCTGAATCGTGCAAGCAACAAATCTGTAATTCCCATTCCTTTATTCGATTCGTTATGGTAGAAAATGTTTCCTCCCTTTACAAGAGTTCTTCATATACTCAATTAACATATTAATTTTCCTATATCGATCTTAATTATTAGATATGCTATATAGTCTTTGAATTAAAAGTGATATGTATCTCCAACTGGACCATTTGTAACGTAGTAATAAATTAAGTTCACCTGAATGTTAATACAGATACATGGTTCAAGGCAGTTTGCAGGCAGCCACATGTCCGCATGTTAGATTATTTTCCAACTCAAACACCTGAAAAAGAGAAAGACGGAATTCCTGTAATTTGAAAATGGGGAGAAATAACATAGTTGTGAGATACCTTCTAATAAGAATCATTTTGTTTAATAGTGAATCGTAATAGAATCAACAAACGGGATAAAATCTGTGTTGCGTGTTTTTCTCATTAGGGGACGCTCATTTTTGTGACGACGAGTGTAATATTAACAATTGGGGATGCGTTGTAATGCATGCTAAAATTTACAATTATTCTCTCTGAATTTCCACGTGCTATAGAAAGCACGGGCTAAATGAGTTTGTCTGATGTGGTGCAATTTTTTAAAAAAACAAATTGTAAATTAAAAATAAATTTATGTAAGTGCCTAAATTACCTTTCCTTGAAACTACAAACATTTATAGACACAAAATTATGGTTCTGGAGGAAACGTATCATATTATTTTGTTTCGTTAATCCAGTTAACTATGACGGAATGGCATGTACTCTCCTTACAAAATGAATGAATGGGTTATTTAATACAGGCATAGTTTTTGTAATTATTTTATGTACCTGTACCCTCTCATATTGCTTCAATAATTATAATTGCCATGAATGTGTACATTTCGTTCCATCGTCAAACTTTTAATCTAAATACTTTAATTTGGTAATAACTGTAAATCATTAATATTTTATAAATTTACTGCCTTCTGGGGAGTCTGAAAGGGTTTTATGTAACTTTCTACTAAATAAAGATACGTGCATAGTTACTACATGTTCATTTGATTTTAAAAAGATAATTTATCTTTCAGAGCGATGTTTTAATTCTTTCTCTATCAAATTCAATACACCCTCCATAAAACAGAATATGATGAACACGAAATTGAAGTTCACGCCGAATTAGAAGCAGCGTACATCCAGTAGGTCTAATTCTAAAGAATCTGTGAATGAGTGGTACGCACGAACACACAAACTTTGAGAAAAATAATCTGAAAGGAACCAGAGAATTTCATAGCTTTCCAGACACCGTTGCTAAGGGCTTTTGTTGTACCTCAAGAGCTACCATGCAGTTAAGATGGATGTTTGAATACCTCCTCCATCTCTCGCCGAGAAAGAGACTGCGATGTTGCAGTGGCAGAGCAAACTATTCGGCAATAATTTGAACAAACCTGCAGCCCGCATGAAGCCGCCTTTGATACCTTTGTCTTTCCTTGCCGCAGAATTTCGGGCTCCTTCTCTCATACTCCTTTTGCCAGCATCACTTAGAATTCGGCGTGGCGTGCCGCTTGATTCATCTCCGACCGTCGAGTGATATATTAGCGCATTTGTAGCTCGGCAGTTGCTTTGATAAATAAGCACTTTGTTGCCCACTGCCTGGCACTGCGCGCTAAATTATAATTTGTCTCACTGCGAATGAAATATGAATTCATTATAATTGAATTTATTGCACGATAATTGTTTCGCCCCTAAGCTTTTGCATCAGAAGTTCTTGTGTGCCTACAGGCACGGTAATTCTGGAGTAATAAGGTTATGTAAAACAGGATGGTACTATGTCACAGAATACTAATTTAGGATGAATTTAAGACAAAATCACTTCTAATTACACCGATATGTATATAATACATTTTTTATAAAAATTCTAGGTAATTAACAATATTCATACTTTTAAAATAATCTCTAATATAAATATTTTTTAATGTGTTATTTAAATACACATTGCAAAACATCCTTCGTATTACGAAAAACATACATAAAACAAGCATATACATCTCAATAAATACTATATTTACTCGCAAATTGTTAATAAGGAAAATATACAAAAATTAATTCCTTACATTTTTGTTCATGGTCAACCTCGGGTTGAATAGTACACGTCATTATCTAAATGCCTGTATAATTACTCCACGCGAGAATGGAGTTCATTATGCGGATTGTTGTAGTTCCATCTTCTCACAATCCAGTTCTATTTTGTTGTTGTCATGTATCCGTAGTTAATCAGGTTCTGAAATAATTTTATTAATGATACATATATATGTTGTAGTCCCATTTTGGTCTAACCCAACGCTTGGGTTACTTATAATATTCATTTATGTAAATTTCCAACTTTAATTTGCTGATATTTATAAAGGCCAGTAGGTTTTTAAGTTTAATAATCTTCTCCAGGAATTGAATACCACAATTTTTCATGTTTAAATATAAGCATAAATTTTTAATATTTTTGGATACCCGCAAGGGATTCCTGATGAGTCTATTAAATAGATACGTAGAATCCCTATTTTATACTATTCTGCTAGAGCCCAGTAAAATATTGGACACATAATACAGTATTAAAATAAAATTACTGAAATAAGAATTTGATATTCGTAAATATCGTACAATGATTTATGAATACGCAGACATTTTAAAACAAATAACATAACACGTAACACAAAAATGAAATTATACCGAATTTGTTCATACCACATTCATAGTTTGTTAAAAAATTATTATTATTTAATATAGCAAGAACCTTTTCTTCGCTCGACGTTAGCGTTTATTATGCCATTTGAATAATTCATGTCTGAAAAAGAAATGAAACTAAGAATTCAATTGCCGAGGAATATAACGAGAACCGAAATGGGTACGTTTATTACACTAGGATGCGATAAATCTTATACTGGTTACGTCTATTCCTTGAAACAAACGGAAATCCCTTATGGTTTAGGTCTCGTTCTCTTCTTACTCCGTAAAGTACCGGAAAGTGAGGAGATTATGGCGCGTAAACAGACTCCATTTCCAGTAAGGGTTTGTTGGAGAGATACAACGGGAAACACTGGGAAATGTTTTTATGGATTTTCCTACTTTTAATCGTAAATATAATAGAGCAATGAAGGTATAGAAATAAAGATTATAATCAGTTAATGAATGTGGCCAATTTCGAGAAACATCGTTCTGGTCAAAAGGAATCCTAAGATCTTTTCTAGAGACATTAAATCTATAAAAAATGAAAATATTTAAAGTTGGGAGACATAAGTGTAAAAATATTATTCCCGAACGGATCAGTGTACATTTTAGTGAAGCGATGTATGCATTAAGGATTGATTGGGACAGAAATTAAGTTTAAGGAATGCCTTGGGTGTAATATTGCGATAGACCGCAGGAAACATCAGATGCTGGTGTATGCATTTAAAGGTTAGAAATTTAATAAAATTGTAGATTAAGACTCACAGAAATTATATAATGAAATTTATGTGCAGATTCTATGCTTTTAGTGCTTTCCTCTAGTAACATACTATATTTCAAAGCTAGTTAAAATGTTATACCTTCAGGAAAACTTAATATCCAACGTACATATTTAATTTAATTTTAAACGGGAGTACAACACTACGTTTCATTCGACGTGGCAACAGTTTTTCTTGTTTCAAATAATAAAAGTTATTAGTTAGGCTTTTGAGTTCTGTCAACTGACGAGTTCAGTTGTGTCACTCTAGGCTTTTCTTACCACCTGAGGAAAGTGACAAGGATCCCAGAAACGTCGTGTGGTATTTAAATTACAACATTTTTTCTCTGAATTGGCTTTCTTTCTTATTAATTATTTTCAATCATTTATTAATCATTTTAATAAAAGTAAAAACTGCGATTCACCGTAAGGAAAAATTGTAATTATCAGTGGACTTTCAGAGACTATATCGCAATTAAATCAGTTACTCACACTCATGATTAGTGTACAGCCGTGACAAATCACTTACGGACATAAGTAATCATTCAGTCAATAATCAAGTAAGTAACGGGATAATAAAGGAAAGTTAGCTACATGACAGAGCTATGGAGTCTTAAATAGAAAGTGAGTTTCCAGTTAAATAGTAGTATAGAAGGCAGTTACATTGAGTGAGGGGTGACAGTACGAGTTGATATTGAAAACGCGAAGTATCCGGGTAATTGAACATTTGCCGCCTCCGAAACAATTACAGAAGTTTCCTCCAAACATTCCAGCAAAATCACTTTGACCGTAAACCTCATACGCTGACTTGCAGCCCAAAATTCCCTGAAAAAAAAGTTTCTATTTAACTTTAACACTTATACACAATATAAATATAATTGGAAAAAATGTTTTTCTGTCATCATATAATGATGTATATTTACTAACAAATGCTAAACTTTTGTTAAGATTCTCACTTATTTAACAGCGTAGGAATTCTTAAAGGAATTAAGAAACATCACTGCGAAATTAGTTCAACTGAGAAGTCTGAAATACCTTAAAATAAAATAAATTAGAAATTTAAGACTATCAAATTGAATAAAAAAAGAATAAGAAAGATTGCCAATTCAGACAAAAAGAGTAATATAAATACAACACAACGTTTCTGGTATCCTTGTGCCTATCGTCAGGTGCTAAGAGGAGCCTACAGAAACACAAGCGACGAAAACGCAACAAGCCGAAGGGTACAAGGATCCCAGAAACTTTGTGTGGTATTTATGTTACCCTTTTTGTCTGAATTGGCTATCTTTCTTATTAATTATTTTAATTCAGACGCAATTTTTTTCATTTTGAATAAAAAATGTAGCATTTGTTCGTAACGTATAGTAACATTTTTTTCAACAATTTAAATAATTATAATATTATTAATAATTTTTGTTGTTATTTAACAAGAAAATATACTTCCAATTAGTATAAAATTCCCTACATGACAAAATGGGTTATAAAATGAAATGAAAATCGATGTAAATAGTAATACTCAATCAATTTTCATGAATTTACAATACATTTAGTAATTAAATTTTACTAGGCTTTTTAATAATAATACTTAGAGGGTTCCCTTTTTCTTGGAAATATGAATTGTAAAATAGTTCGACTTGAAAATCAACAATTCGATAATATTGTTGATATGTATGATAATTTCAACATGTTGGTTGGTAGTGAAAGAACAGCACCACCCTTCTAAGATTGAACGAAATATAAAATTAATTGACAAAAATTAATCACCAATATCTATAATTTGTTTGTTTGAATATTTCAGTTATGCCCAAGTTATTTTTAATTTATATATCCAGACATTAATGAATGCTGGTTGTCATGGCAACTCCAAAAACAGCTTATCCTAAGCTTGCGTTTTGATTACATTTTATTTGTTCAATGATCTCGTTGCATGCTATATTATTTTAACACTAGAAACGTAGAGGCCGAATGAGACAGGAAATACGATTGTGAAACATCGCCCAATCCTCCAGCACGTCTGCTACAAACATCACAATGAAGAGAGAGGCTCGTTATTAAATGCAGAGCAACCCCATTCCGGAGACTTAGTTGGCATGTGCACATAAGAGTGACGCGTCTGCTTGGGCAACAATGCTAATTAAACAAAGCTAGTTTGTCCATGGACGGACGGTTGGAGGAAATCCCTCAGGAGTACAGTGCGGTCACGTCCGAGCCACACATCGCCTCGTTAGCCTCGGGCGGTCAGCGAGCGCGTGATAATTTCCGATCCACCAGGATCTAGTAAGGAACAATTGTACGACGCTACATCTGGAGAAAAATTGAGGTTGAAGGACTAAATCCTGTATAGATCAGTAATGACGTTTTATCATTGACGAAAAATGAATCAGTTGCATTCAAAACCAAAAAATGATGACACTTCGTTTACCCTATTCTGCATACAACTTTACAGGTTTCTATTTAATAACTGATATGTCAATATAAGGTATTGTTTGTGAAAGAAAACTGTCCAATATATTCCGGGAATGAACGTCCTGGTTTATATTAATATTTTGAAAATAATGTATAAGAATAATAGACCTGCACTAAATTGTAAAAATATTTACGACATCCCTCTCAATTTCTAAAGGCAGATAAATTTAAAAAAACTCATTGTCTCTGATATTAAATTCCGCTGTAAAAATCATGGCTAATCAGTTTTCAATACTCGGGGACCTGGTTTAAACTCAAAATTAG